>JABAKD010000028.1:2382241-2982241 GCA_012845835.1 Undaria pinnatifida
AACCATTCCGTGCAAAGGCTTTTTTATTGATGCCAAGTCCTCTTTCGTTTCGCCTAGAAGCGAAGCAGGTCCTCAATACTCTTTTCCGTACTCCTGCACTAACTTTGTTTGATATACGCTAACTCTTACTTGAAGTTGTGGGCTTTCTAATGGCCGTCACAAGATAGCATAAGACCGCCCTGACTTCTTCGCCATGTTGCGTTCTCTCCCAGGTGCCATTGATGATGGACGTTATACCCTCTGTTGGCCCAATGCCATCCTTAGCCAGTTCCTAGGGTCTGCTAGTATGACATTTTTCTTTCTCTTCTTTTTCTTTTTCTCTTTCCTTTTTTTCTCTTCTTTTTTCCTTGCTTTCTTGTCTTGTCTTTTCTTGCTTTTCTTGTATTTTTCTTCTCTTTGCTTGCCTTTTTTGTTTTGTTTCGTTTGTTCCGTTTTTCTTCTCTTTTCTTTCCTTTCCTTTATCTTCTTTTCTTTTCTTTGTTTCTTTTTCTCCAATTGACTTACGCCTGTCGTGCGTATGCGTAGTGATAAATACTACGTGTAATATATACGTGGTAATCTTCCTTGGGTGGCAATCGGAATATTTGGTTTCTTCAGGCGTGAGTAGTGAGACGTATGCACCGGCCTGGACCTGGCACATCGTAGGCTGACTCCCTAATTCAATTTTTATATGTTTCTTGTTTCTGGTGGAGGCATGAATTGCGTCAGCTGTGATATATGCGTGTACCACCTTGGGTTGTGTGTGTTTTTTCCTGGGGTATTCCTCAGCTCCAGAGTGACTGGAGCCTGTCCTGTGACCACGGACTTGATTATGCGAGTTAATGTGAAACAACAACAACAACAACAACTTGACGTCAAATTTAGCAGCAGTGTGCTTTTCGCTCATGCTTGCTTTCTTTGTTGTATATTATGGCGTTTTTGTTCATACCATCGCCTTCAGAATCTCATGTTCTTAATATGCTCTTGGCATTACTTTAAAGTTCAATGTCGAATCGGACAGCTATCGTACAACTTGTTTTTTCGTCGACGTGCTGCCCTGCCCTACGCGAAGCATGGGCGCCGACGAATGCCGGCGCCCATGCAGAGCCCTTATTTATTATGTAGTGTTATAGTGTTATACCCCTGTAGCTACTACCGAGATAGGTTACTCCCGCGATTGGCTTTGCACGTTGTACCTCGCTCAAGAACAGACTAAAAAACACATATTGGCGTAACAAATGAGTCTGTGCATATCACGACGCCGAAACATGTCACGACGCCGAAAGGCATAAAAACGTAAAAGCATAATAAATAGGGTAGTAGCACACTATGAAGGTGACAAAACTACCGTACAGTACTGTACAGTATAGCCTTGCTCTGTAGTGAAAAAACACCCCAGAAAAAAGTAACACAAGCCAAAAACTATACCTGGTACCTGGTACACATATATAGCCGACTAGGCTTGCGCGTACATGTACCAGGGGATATGTCCAACAACGCTTGGGTTGATCTTAAACATCTACCGCCTGCTTTGCTCGCAATGCAGATTGAGTGACTGAGTGCGTGGGTGCGGCAGTGAGTGCTCAACCTCCTCGCAAGGCTTACCGGGGGCAACACTTCGAGTCGGACCTGCCAATCGATGCTACGGTGATACTTGTTTTTTTTTTGTGCGCATCCTAGCTATTTTCTTCGCGCTTTTTATTGCTTCTTCTCCTTCCCTAGACGTAATTCAGACCCGGGGTAACTAATCAGGCTCTTCTCCCTCCTCCCAACAACGGTACACGCCTTCGTTTTTGTCGCGAAAATAGCTCAGCACTTTGGGGGTCGTCGACTCGAGTCGAATTGTGATACTATTAATATCTGTCGTTGGAGGTGGGAGTATCGCAGACAAACTATATCAACCCTTTTACGAGTACCGCTGCAAAAAATGTCCTATTCAATTTCCAAGTAGTTTGGCCCCCGAATCAACCCTTTTTCCACTGCCTAATGTATCCTATATGAATCCCAAGTAGTGCTTTTCCCCCCAAAGCCATGACTGCGGTTCTAAAGCGGTTACATACTGTCGACGTTACTATTGCCAAACAATTCCACCCGTGCGGTTTGTCCCCACAATCGTGGATGCGGTCGGTGCTAGGGGGGTTTATAACCCAAAGCTGTTTAGAGCTCCAACATCATACATTTTTCGGGACATAATGCTAGGTAACCCAAAGCTATTTAGAGCTCCACTATGATACGTTTTTCGGGACGTGATGCCAGGAATTAAAGTGTAGGGTCATGGCTGCAGTAGCAAAGGATTAAAGATTGCCATCATAACCATTGCAAAACCTATCCCACTCTAAAAGTAGCTTGTCCCCATAATGGTGTTGGTGCGGTTCTAAAGGGGGTAAGGGTCGCCGACGTGCCCTGTTTCTTCGTTCGGGTTCCTTCCTCTCTGTGCAGGTGTTTGCCGTCGTCCTGGAAGTAGAGAGCATCATCGCGGGCTGTGGGCTCTACCTGGAAGCGTCAACAGCAAACCACTCCTGTTCCCCGAACGCCACCCATACCTTCAATGGCCGAGTGCTGTCGCTGCGGTGCATTAAGCCTATAGAAAAAGGCGAGGAAATTACAGTCGGGATCATCGAACTGCACCGGGACAGCATCACCAGGCAGAACTCGCTCCGAGCAAGCTATTTCTTCGAATGCCGATGCGATAGGTGCACCTCGGAGGGGGTGAGCGAAGAAGACGCTATGTTGGCGGGGTATGCATGTTCGGACAAACGTTGCCGGGGCGTATGTGCCAGCCGCGACCTGGGGGGCTCACAAAAGAGATCGCCAAGCGCGGTGGCTGATGGAGGAGAGGAAAGCTCAGCCGTGAACACCCTCCCCGAGACTACTCATGACCCTGGGTGCTTGCTGTGCAGCGTGTGCGGTGCTCCTGCTAACCGGTCCGCTGAGGACGCGGAGCGGGAAAGCCAGGCGATCCAGAAGTTGCTGGGACAAGCAAAGTCGTTCGGTGCTGTCGAGAAGCCATTAGAAGAGAAGCAGGTCCTGGAGGAAGCACTCCAACGAGGCACTAACTTCTTGCACCGCGGGAACTGGGTGCTCTCCGACATTTTCTATGAGCTAACAATTGCTTCCATGGCGGCGAAGGTGATATTATGCACACGACACCATCAACTATGTAGCATCAGTGGCCTTAAGATCGCCCGCACTCCCGTCTGTGTGCGCTTCTCTTGCAGCGTAGTTCGCGCCCGATGTGTTGATGTGAAAATATATTTTATTGCTGGCTCATGTGCTTGCTTGTCTGGTCCTCGCGCCGCAGTAGCGCCACCCCGCATACAGAAATGTCCCTGAAAAAATGCCACCACTCTGTAGAAGTATAACAGCGGGTAATATAACACACAACCTGCGATTAATTTCAGAGTCGATATATCCAGAACCAGAAAGGTACACACGATGAAAATCTGGCGGCGTTGGGGTGATCCCGTCGCGATATTTCCATAACCGCGTCGCCTCATTCCGCGGTTTCACGCTGACCGTTGTCGAAAACATACGGGTTTTGAACTCGCCCGAGGGAGCGTGTTGCCTTGCGTCTTATACGTTACATTTGTCAGACGATGAGTCACGCAAGCGGCCTTTCAGCAGGCCTTGTTGTCTTGTCGAGCGGATCTTCGGGATTTGTTTGTACTTCCTCTCATAGGTGGAGGACTATTTTGCAGTCCACAGATCGGAATAGTATAAAACCAATAACGGCGGCGCAGCGACGTTTCTCGCCCGTTTTCGGTCCGGGTTGGGGCCAGGGTGAGGGTTAAGGATTGGGTTGGGTCTACGCCCTTGTCTTGATTCCATCAGGAAGTGCTTCCTAGCACACAACCTACTCTCGCAAAAACCCGCTCGGCCGAATGGTGAGGGAAGCTCCCGCTTCAGCCGCAACACTCGACGATGACGATTGCGGTTTGCACAGGACATCCAAGCGACTGGCAGACATGCACGCAACGGGCTTGGGACACACAGGGCGTGCTATTCCGGCCTGCCGCGTTCCGTGTCCTGGGCTAAGCATTTGGCCATCGCAGGCAAGGTGCGCAACGTAGCCCGTGGGCTTACCTCTTTGAGCGCTGCAAAAAAATATATTCCCCGCTAGTTCCAAGTAGTTTGTCCCCAAGAACGCGAGTGCAATTCTAAAAGGGTCAACTCCTCTTGACTCAAGTGCCCTCTCTGATTTTGGTCTTGCGAAAGGGCTCGTTCAAGCAGCTTTTGAGCTCTCGCTCTAGACTGCTGTAATGATCTAGCCTTTGTGCTCCATTTATCTTTTATAAGATTCGCAGCCCCCTAATGTCAACGGGATCACGCTTGCCTGCCTGTGAAGGGTGCAACCCGTGAAAGGAACGCCGGTCCTTATGACATTACCGCGCCCCTAACCGCTCTCAGCGAAACCCCTCAATCCTTCAGTTTTCACCCATTATAAAATGATTTCAAATACGTCAGCTGTGAGTTCGATCAGTAGAGAGATCGATACTCGGCTCTGCAGGCTATGTGATACGTTTGCCGCCCATTAGTGCAGACATATTCTTATTTCAAGGAGCTCAGTAACTCCCTGCTCTGCAGGCTATGTGATACGTTCGCCGCCCATTAGTGCAGGTATAGTCCTATTTCAAGGAGCTCAGTGACCCCCCTGGTGCTGCCAGGGTCACAAAACTACTTCACATACGTCATTTGTGAGTATAACCGGTTGAGTGGTTGATACTCGGCTTTGCAGGGTGCGTGATACGTCGATTGCGCGTTTTTACACATGTTAACTCCTCGTTAAGGACGTACCTGGTAGGTCAGTGACTCCCCTGCTGCCATGATCATTTTTCTGCAATGTCAATTTTAGATGCGGCCTAGTTGCTGTGCTTCTTCCATACGTCCCACCCCGCTGACATCCCTCCCGATCGCTCTTCTAGGAGATAAATGGGGGCCACAGACGGCGAAACAGGACGGGGATAGGATAAGCATACAGTTTTATGCACTGTATGGAAAAAGCGTAATGAGCGCCCAAATGTTGGAGTGGTCTTGATCAGGAATAGGAATGGTGCTCCGTCTCGAAAGGGATGCGTGGTCAATGGTCAGATGACTACGGCAAGCAACAAATGAGTACGCCCCCCCCTCCCTATATCAACACGTGTTTCGCGGTATTTTACTTGCTCAGGTCGTTATGGTACTAGGACAACACGCAGAGGCACTGCCTCTATTGGAAGAGGCGACATCCATCCTCTACTTCACGCACGGCGACCAGCATCCGTATTACCACGAGGCCCGCTCCCTTCTCGACACAGCCAGGGCCTGCGGCTGAATCGGCCTGACCCTTGTGGCACTGCTCCCTCGTTTTCTGCAACAAACTACTTGGAATTGCTGCGAATTGTTTTTCAGAGAAAGAGAGACATTTCCTGCCCGCAGTTCGACCACATTTATCCCACACTAATTCCAAGTAACCCCTGCCAAAAAAAAGTGCATGCAGTTCGGAAGGGGTAAAGGGCCTGGCTTGATGTGGGAGGTAGCTCCACGAGTAGAGTCTGCCTGGTTTTCTGGAGAAAGAAAGTGGCACGCGTTATCATGCCATAGGTCACCTTGCACACTGTTTCGCTGCTACGAAATGTAGTCGCACGCTGTGTGTAGTAATTTGTATGTATCCTAAGGTAGGTTGGGGCAGTGGGTTACGTGGTTGCCATGGCCCCGTTGGCATTCGAATGCAGTAGTGTTGTTTCAGGGTTGGGGATGCGCACCGTTTAAGAAAATAAACGGCTCACCGGTGGTTGTTGGAAACATATCGGGCATCTGTAAGTAGTCCGCTCTAAGTTTGGATACCCAGAGGTTTTTCTGGACGATTCAACCGGTTCACCGGTGTTTCTGGACGATTAAACTGGTGTACCGGTTTTTCTGGACATAGTCGGCAGTTTATCGGTTGAACCGGTTGACCGTCAAAGGCGACTGCATTTTAAACTTCCTAGCCCTGCACATTTATCGGTTTAACCGATTAACCATCAGAAGCGACTGCATTTTAACCTTTTTAGCACTATACTCCCGTTGTGGGGAAATAGCCTTTGGGATTCGAGTGGGATAGTTTTTAAAAAAGGTTGAGCGTGCTTCTAGTTACTAAAGCAAAGGTAACAGCGTAATGATATTTTATTCTCTCGCACGCGTACTTCAAGCAAAAGCACAAAACAAGAGTGGAGTTCTTCCGAGCGTTTGTGGTCCTGACTTCGGCTGAATGGTTCTAAGTGTTTCGCAGTGTAGTCTGGGTATTAGTAGGGAAGACTAAGCCTTTAGTCACAGTGCGGCT
Organism: Undaria pinnatifida; assembly: GCA_012845835.1. Lineage (NCBI taxonomy): Eukaryota > Phaeophyceae > Laminariales > Alariaceae > Undaria > Undaria pinnatifida. The sequence continues at coordinate 2,388,519 of JABAKD010000028.1, forward strand.
ATTCATAGACAAACCTCGGGCGGTCATTGACCTTCGATGGTGGGATCTGAGTATGCCTTGGGGTTTGATTATCACGAAAAAAAAAAATGCCTAGGTAGCCGTTTTGGGATTAAATGAGCGAGGTAAGTGTTTTTGCTGTTGACAGTAGTATATTTTGTGCCTGACAGAGGAAATTGCACGTTATGGCGGAAAAGCGCTTGCCGCTATACTTGGTGTACATGTAAACTCTAGGTTATTTGATAGGATGGTGGGTAATAGGGTGGTTGTTTTGAGGGGCAGAAGGGGGACTGCCGCTGGTGATTCCTGTTGTATTATTTCTCTCTGAGACGGATTACTTAATATAGGTATTGGATTGGATGAGGCCTCCTGCTCCGGCAGGAGGTCCTCGTCCGTGGATATACCACGCGTGCTGAGGGTGTCCCCAACCGGGGAGACTTCAGCGCGGCAGCTTTTCCTGGAAATGATCGCAACAAAAGAGTAATACACCAACTAACTATGTCAAAATACCCGATGTAGGGCGGGCGGGATGGTCTGCACTTTTCTGTCCTTCCTCGTGTCTTGTCGAGCTTTCTCCGGGAGAGCTCAACACAACTGACCGGTCCTGACAGAACTTTCAAGTAACTCTTCTCGAAAGGTGTTGTTTCACCCTTCGTTCCAAAATTTGGATCCACCTGATACATAGCTAATACTTTTTCTAGTATTAGATGCGTGGGTTGTGTTTATAATGTGGTACATTTTCTGCTTGACGGTAGATTTTGCGTGATGGTCGAAGAGCTATTGCTGTTTTAATTGGTGCAACCATGCTGTAATTTGTCCAGTAAATGTTTGGACCAGCAGGGATTCTGTAGGGGGTGGGTGCTTCGTTTTGGCGCACCCCCATGCCCACCCCAAGAATTTTTCCTTCATGTTTCCCTTTTCCCTCGCTTGAAGTCTCGCATTGATAGCATATCGTGGTATGTATAGTATCATGCCGCGCTTGTGAACGATCGGTAGTACGCTTAGCCGGCGGGGGGTATTTCATACCTGCTACACAATAAGCGGATACAATACGAGGGGTTTCATGAGGGGCTCCTTGCTGTGTGTTCCACGAGAAGCAAGCGCATGTTTACACTTCTACCTTTTGATCTCTGACGAATGATTCGGCCGTATTTTGTGGTCCGTGTAAATTGTGGTCATGTTGCAATATGCCTCAAGAGTTTGTCACGTTGAACTAGGAGAGCTTGAATTTCCGACAATTTGTCATGCTTTCACAGTTTACGGCAGTGTACTGGAGGGAGCATACCGCGATCTAAATTGCGCATAGATTCTGGGGCAGCATGGAATGACTTCGAGTACCCAGATGGTATAAACCACCACAAGGTGCCATGCGGACTTAATATTAAGGCGGTGCCTTCATGCACCGGTTAAACCGGTTCTCGGTCAAGCCGGTTTTGTGTTATGACGTTGGCCAGGGCTTCCGGTCAAGGCGTGGCAGATAGGGTAACGGGGGCAACGCCGTCTAGAATAAGTCTTTCTGCATACTCAATCAGGAAGCTTGGAGTCCGCTCGATTATTTTTATTCTTGCTCTCTCCTTTGCTATATCAAGAAACCTCCAGCTTTGTCAGGTGATGGGCGTGAGGCAACCGCTCTGACTACGCTCACCCAGGTTACAGTATATGCATGAGCCCGATAAGCTTTGGCGTAACGGTATGTTCGTTGTGCCATAGGATCGTGCAGTACACCTCGCAGTACCGCACGCCGGAAAACATGTGAATCTGTACCAGATCAAAAGTGTTTTTGAATGACATGATCATGCCTTCCCGGCAAAGGGTGACCTCTGCACTACGAGTCATGGATGCATCACACGGTAGAGGGGCACCGAGTTTTTCCGAGGCTCCTCGCTCGAGCAGCTCTGTACGCCACCCCAATGTTGATTTTGAAAAAAATATAGCTCCTAATCTTAATTCGATGACCCACCCCATGCCCTAGGTCAATTCTCATTCTAATTTATGTTTTTTCGAGTTAATCCGAGGAACAACCCTATCTATCGCCACCAGTAGGTGTACGGCGAATAAGATATTGATGTTAACACTGGCAAAACACGCACAGCAACTTGTTACCTTGGGATGAAATACGTGCGGTAACGAACACTATTACAATCTGCTGTTGATGTTTACCCTCACAACATCCGTGGGACAAACGAGCGGCCGGTGTATCACGCAGCTTGCAAAGATGGGTATCGGCCCTTAATTGATCGGACTCTCAGCTGACGTGTTCAGAAGAATTAAAATATATGTATTGAACCACTAACAGGATTCCAACGTTGTTGGAGACTGCCTCAGCTGAGGGGCGCCGATAGTCGAACTCATTTCGGACAACATTCTGCTACAGAACCCCCATTGTAGCACGAGTCAGAGAAAGGCATTTCGCGCCCGCATCTTTCCGATTGGTCATGTTTTTAGCTGTTTGTTGTCCGAATCCGAAAATCTATCCCAGGTTTGTCCAGCCGGTTATATGAAGTATTTCGGTGGAATATCTCCCTCTCTTCACTTTTTTCGGCTTTCGGCCTTTTTTCATGTTCCGTGCCCGTATCTATACAGGATCAAAAGCTGCGGTTTTCTTTAAATTTAATCCCAATCTCACTCTCCAGCTTCTGGACAAGCCGCGGTCACAGGTGTTGTCCCTTCCGCCCCCCAAGGACGTGACTTCATTTTTATCGCGCAGAGGGCCCAGCATTCCCAACGATCGTCTAGTTTCATCGTATTTTTCTAACTCACGCTCTCCCGCTTTTTGCGCGTCCATTTTTGCACAAGAAAAATCCCGTACGAGTATGTATACGAGTGGGTACTCGGGGGGGGCTCAAACTAGCGAAGTTGACCTTAGTAGTTCCAAGGTTAACGCCCTAAACGATCGGGGACGCCGACACACCAGTGCCTGGTACCAGCCACTTTCTAAAAGCAGCAGCGTAGTGAAGAGGGAAAATCAATCCTCACGCAAAACTGTCATTATTTTCCGATATTAGTAACAATGTCCAATCTGAGAATCGCACTCGGGTTTGTCCAGCCGGTTACACCCGTTCGTTGTAATTACTCCCCCCATCCACTTTTTTTTTGCTTTTGGCTTTTACTGTCCCGTGCCCATATATATACACAGGGTCAACTGCTACATACCAACACCTGGTACCAGTTACGTTCTAAAGGCAGCAGCGCAGTCCAGCGGAAAAACTGATATTCATGTCCTCGCGCAAAACCCGGCTCTATTTCCCGATATTTCTGACATGGTGTCCAAGCCGAGAATCGAATTCGGGTTTGTCAGCAAGTTATATCCGATGAAGCCTTTTGTTCGTTGCTGGGAACAACTTCCGCAGTCCGTTACTTCGGCTCTTGGGTTGTGCAGTCCGATGCCCATATCTGCAGTCTACAGAGAGTCAACTACTACACGCCATATATTTTCTCAAAGCAGCAGCGTAGTCCAGAGGAAAAACAAACACATCCTTGCGCAAAAATGCCCTTATTTCCGGACAGCAAACTCCGATAGCCAACGAGGTGAACAGGAACAGTAGTTTAGTTGTTGAGCGTTCACCCCGGCGGAACGGAAATAGCACCAGAGCCCTACGGTTGGTAGAATTTTGCCGACTAGCGCCGGCCTGACGACTTTGACGGCCAACTTGACCGGGAGGAGACGGAAAATAGAAAAAGTCTAGTGGCGGATACCGCAAAACTAGCCCCTAGGCTCGTTGCGCTTGCCGGTCCATTCTCGTGACTCTTTACTCCAGTCTTGATCTCGCCCAACATCTTTGCTTCCCGAGTTCATAAATGCACCCCGCTGAATTTGCGATCCTGTGAGTCCCTCCTCGCTGTCAATGAACGATTTCCTGTTCAGGAAAAACATGGCCGAACGTGGCATGGGGGATGATGACGATGGTAGTCTCATGTTAGCTCAATGCTGCTTATCATCCAGACCATTGCCGCAAAAAGTCTAAGGGTCTACAAGTACCGACAGCAACAACAGTGAACGCGCCCTATGTGCAGGAGCGGCCTGTACACAAGCTGTGCAGGTCGTTGGCAGTTCGTTGGTCTTATTGGTCGAGGTTGGCCTTTCGGCCGATTTGTTTTCAACGAAACGCCACCAAAACACGCGGCGGATCCGCGTGACGGCCCTGCCGACCTCGAGACCCCCAACGGGTTGAGGTTGGTTTGGGTTAGGGTTAGGGTGAGATCAAGAGTCGGGTTGGTCTGGGCCACCGTGCAGGATTGGAAATGACCTGTCGCAACCTGCGCATCTTTTGTGCAGGTTGCTCTTGCACATAGGGCGGGCCGCAGCAAGGGTCGTTTCGTCACTGCTTGCTTTTCGTCTTCACGTCGTGTGTACTGGGGTTGGTAATCAACAAAAATATTCATGATTAATTACGTTTTCAAATCATAATTATTTCTAATCATAATCAAATCAACTTGTCCTTGACTGTCTGATTATTCTAGCTGTATGGCTTTTAGTATGCCACACTAAAACGCCATAAAATAAAGCGCATGCTTTTTAGTATGGCATGAAAAAATGCTATACACAAATACCAGGAGAGTGTATGGGCTTTAGAGTCACACTATAAAATCTACACAAAAAGCGCACCTGGCATGTCTATAAGTGAACGAATAAATCGTACATTGTATTGGTTTTAGTATCTCGAAACTAAAGTACCACGTAAAAATATACAAATACCACTAGTTCTTAATATACATAAAGGCTTAAGTATGCCGTACTAAGCGCCACACACAAGACAATCAATGATCATGACTAATCAGGTAAAAAAACATCACAATAATAAAAAATCAAGCCAAACATGTTTTTGATCGACTATCAAGTATGTACCACACCCTGGACAATAGACACAACAATGGCCTATTGCCTTGACATTAGACGAGAGGGCACATCTGTTCATATATATTGTCAGCGACAACAGACGAAGGGGAAATCTCTCGACATACGGTGTCGATGACAATAGATTGTGGAAGGTGTCTATCGGTAGATATTATCGGTGACAATAGACTGCGGAAGGTGTCTATCGATAGACATTGTCAGCGACAATAGGCTATTGACGGTGTGTGTCCATAGATACTGCCGGCGGCAACAGACTGGTGATACAGTCAATCGATAGATATTGTCCATCACAATAGAATGTGAAGCATGTCCACACATGACGATTGCTAGCCACAATATATCGTTCGGAATGTGTATCGATATCCATTGTCGACCGCAATAGATTGTGCAATCCATCCCTCGATAGCCATGGTCCACTACAATAGATCGTGCAAGCTATCCATCGATAGACACTGTCCACAAAAGTAGATTGCGCAACCTATCCATCGATGGCCGAATTTGCTGGCCACAATATTCGCAGGCCACACTATGTTGTGGAAGGTGTCCATCGATAGACATTACCGACGACAATAGACCCGCCCACTGCACCATATTCCATTGCTGTTGCAGTGGCCATTGTCCATATACTGTCCAGGGTGTGAGAGGCAATGGGTAATCTATGTTCAGATATTACGCGCTTTCGTTTTGGGCGAATGACTACCTACGTCTTTTATTTTTAAATACAAAAGGAAAATCGAAAAAAATGCCCTACCCCGGAAGCATTATGCACGTTATTTTGTTTTATTTTTTTTGGCGGTTTTAACATGCGTTTTGGCTATACAAGTGCACCGTTTTCATTGCTTAAAAATCTTTTCGAATATTCCAACCCGAAACAAGCATGTTTGCCCCACTTTTCTGACAAGGTATTATATTCGTCCGCGGACGACTGCTACTACGAGTGCCCCGTTTCATTGTTAAAAACTCTTTTCGAATATTCCAACCCGAAACAAGCATGTTTGCCCCACTTTTCTGATAAACGTACTATAGTCGTCCACAAGTTCTTTGAAAGAGTATTTGTCCAGACGAATAGTTGCCCATGTGTTTTGAGAGTATTCGTCCGTGGACAAACGCTGAATATAATCGTTAAGGGTGTGCACAAACCACCATACATAACATGACACTAGTCGGTGGTCGGCAGTATGGCCATCGACGTAATTTTTTTTACACGATACAAATAACTTGAGGCGATGGTATTGAGGCAAAAGTATTGAGGCCATAGTCTATTAGCAGCGTGGAAACACGCCCAGCAGTGCATTGCGGGTGGCGATAGATATTGGTGGACACAATTCATCATCTATTGTCAGCGGCAGTATCAATCAATATACAAACTTTTTTGGTCTATTTTTCAAACAATGTCTATCGTGGTTGCTTTCCTGACATCTATTGTTCAGGACAATAGCCAACTGATATTGGTCTATTGATCAAACCATGTGTATTGCGGTTGCGTCCCAGACGTCCACTGTTCAGGACAAAAGCCATCGATCGACGAGTTTTTTGTTGGTCTATTGTTCAAACCATGTAGTCTATATTGCTCGGACATTCTCAGGACAATAGCTATCGATGAAATCTTAATGGTCTATTCAATAAATGTATATTGCTGTGGCTTCCCCGACATATATCGCTTAAAACAATAGCCATCGATAAACAAGATTATGTGATTTATTGTTCACACAATGCGTATTGTTGTTGCTTCCCCGACATCTACTGTTCCCGACAGTATCTATCGACGGGCAGCTTTTTCTTTCTTTTTTTGGGATCCTCCTGGAGATCCTGGTAAAAAAAGCTCAAGCTCCATACACTTTCGTTTGTGTACCCGTTTTTGTCCATCTGCAGAACTCAGACTTGGTGCTAACCTCGCCCCTTCGGTTTAGTCAACACCTTGGACTTGCCAGCCTTCTTCGGCTGAACCCTATAAAGTTTGGCCAAGAAGGTGAGATAGTCACCCCGTTTCCAGTCTATTATGGTTCACAATGGCCATTGACAAACTCTTTTTCGGGGCTATTGCTGTAGCGGCAATGTATTATTTCCGTTCTTTGGTCCAGGGTATATGCAAAAAATACGAAAACAATCCCATGATGCTGGCCGCCCATTGCCTGAAACTATCAAGATCTATTGCCGCCTCAATAGATGGTGAACCGAGCCTATCGATGATCATTGCCAGCCACAATAGATTGTGGAGCGTGTCCATCGATGGCCATTGCCAGCCTCAATAGATTGTGAACCATGCCTATCGATGGCTATTGCCAACCACCATAGATTGTGAAGCGTGTTCATCGATGGCCATTGCCAGCCTCAATAGATTGCGAACCATGCTCATCGATGGCCATTGCCAGCCACAACAGATTGTGAAGCGTGTCCATCGATGGCCATTGCCAGCCACAATATATTGTGAAGCGCGTCCATCGATACCATTGCCAGCCTCAATAGACCGTGAAGCATGCCCATCGATGGCCATTGCCAGCCACATTAGATTGTGCGACGCGTCTATCGATAGCGACTGCCAGTCACAATAGATTGTGCGGAGTGTGTGTCGATAGTCATTGTCGACCGCAATAGATCGTGCAAGCCATCCATCGATGGTAGCCACGGTGCGCCGCAAGAAATAGTGCACATTGTCCATCAACAATCACTCTCCACCATATAGACTGTGCAATCTATCCATCGAAGGCCTCTGCAGGCCACACTCTTGATTGGGGAAGGCAACAGAAGTCGATAGACATCATTAACCACGAGAACAGACCCGTTCATTCAGTCCCTTGCACCGTACTAGTTTTTTTTTTTTTTTTTTTTTATCCTCCGGCGGATGGGGAAAAATAAAGCTTTAGCTCACCACACTTCCACGTATTTTCATACGCGTCGTGTGTCGATTTAACTCAGTTGCTTTCGCAGCCCAACGCTAGCTGGCGCACCCTTCGGGTCCCATTGTAGGTATATCATTAACCACGAGAACAGACCCGTTCATTCAGTCCCTTGCACCGTACTAGTATTTTATTTTTACGTATAGTATTGCGGAGGCCGTTGTCTGTTGTCTAGGGTTGTGTGCACAACGCGACACATTTATCGAACACAACACATTTTAGACTACACACCCATCTACAACAGTTATTATTGTTGTTCAAAACGCAGTGCAGCCCTTCGTTGCTTGTTCGTAGCGAAGCAAGTCCCGAACAGAACACGATACAATTGCATACTACCCAATGATGAGAGCGCCTCCCGAGGGAAGGACGGTCAAAGGTTGTCAGTGTGACCAGTGGAGTGTACCAAACATACCAAGCACAGGATTAGCCTACGTATTATGCGGCGGAACTACAAGCACAGCAGAAAAACATCAGTGTGACACAAGACTCACGTCACCCTCTTCCTTATGATGAACGGTATAGATGCCGTGGCCGCCGCGAAGCCACACACTACGATTCCCACGGCCACATTTCTTTGCCGGAGGGTCGTAAAGAGATTGCTCATGGCAGCAGACCTGCCTTCACGAGAGTGAGAGTACGCTCGAACGGCTACACGGCGACTATACGTACCAGTACAGACGGAAATATAATGGATGTTCACAATTTAATATAAATATTATTTATGTCCTTAAATTTAAATCCAAAAAGGTTTATTAGAAAAATACGAACATGGGGTTTCCACTTGGCAAATCGGCTTTTAAGTTCTAAATTACGCCACCGCACTCGTTGTCGAAGCAGGACAGCAACAGTGGTGATCGCCTGGCTCGTTTGCTCCCAGCATGGCACGTCAACCAGCCCAAAAACTTGTATCACCAGCTTATCAAATCACAGTCTTGTTATGGTTGATGTGTGGTGTTGTGAAAGGGTTTCTCGTTGGCGTACCGCGAACCGCCACGCCAACAAAACATCATGAAGGGTCAAGAACGTATACACCTGTGGCGGTGACACGAACAAGAGGGTCCAGCGCAACCGTTCCTGCTGCAGCGGCTGACCAGCTCGTGCCAGAAGAGGTGGGTGTCTGAGTGTCTTGTGGTTCACATGAAGAGGAGCGTATTTCGAGGCAGCTGCTTAGCACCCCTTTGGAGAGGAGAGTGCTCAGAGTATATGTTGAACTTTGAAGTTTCCGTCGCTGTTTGAGAGCACATCCATCTTTTGTACCTATATTCAGGCCATTTCTTATACAGTCGGATTTGTTAGTCGAAAACGGCCGTTTTCGACTGAAGCCCAAATCGGGCTTTCTTACACAGTCGAAAAGGGGCTTTTTCGACTAAACGTTTTTCGACTGAGAATTTCGACTGGCGGATCCAGTCGAAAAACTCGACTTTTTCGACTGGAGGATCCAGTCGAAAAACTCAGTAAAAAAAGGATAACCCCTGACTTTTGAACCCATCGCATCGCTCATCCCACCACAAAGCACACGCCCACACACCCACACACCCACACACCCATACCAGGTACCACACAGTAGTATCATACAACAGCGCCGACGCTGCCCTGGCTATCACCTCTGTTGCTTTTCGCCGCAAGTCAGCGTGGCGCACTCCTAGCTCCGCTCGCCAGCAGCGTGTATCACACGACAGCAGTAGCGCGCGTTATCGATGCCATTTTGCCAACAACGGCTACGCCTGCTGGAGCTTTGGCGGCTCTCGGCTGAGTGCAACGCCACGGACATAGCTTTGGCGGCTTTCGGCTAAGCCCAACGCCACCAACCCGCCTGGACGAAGGTTCGTCGCGCGCGAAGCACGCGTTTCTCGCGAAGAACGCGCGAAGCACAGCTGACAGAGCTACCAACCGATTTTCGACTGCCATACAGCAGTACAGCAGTACTCCCTCACACCAACCGCCCCTAGGAAGAGCACAAAAACTATAAAATCGACTCGACTGGCGATAAGAAGAGGGACCAGAAGAATCCAGTCGAAAAAAAATCCAGTCGAAAAAGGCCGTTTTTAACTGGCGGAATCCGACTGTGTAAGAATGGTCTTAGGCCTACTATTATGTAAGAATTTTGAGCGATTATTTCGGGCGATTATTTTTGTAGTTTTGAGGCTCCAGGAATAACTGCATCAGAAATAAGGGGCGTCCATTATTGCTTCTGATTTTTTTCAAGTGGTTTTATGTTGAATATGGTAGGTATTGTTTTGCCGTTTGCCTTTATTTTTGAAATCTGGCACGTACATTGTCGCCGGCGACGTTCGGTCACCACCGCCTTTCCTGCTGTCTCTGCTGGTGTGGTGCTGGTGTGGTGCTGGTGTGGTGCTGGTGTGGTGGTTTTGATGGTGGTGGTGCTGCTGCTGTCGCGTTTGTGTATGAGGACGAAGCTCTGTCTCGCACACAACAAGCGCGGTGTGATGTCGTATGTGTGTGATTCTTTGTTGTGTGTGATGGGTGACGTGGACGACGTTAGGTCACCACCGCCTCTGCTGCTGTCTCTGCTGCTGTGCTGCTGCTGTGCTGCTGCTGTGGTGGTTTTGATGGTGGTGGTGGTGCTGCTGTCGCGTTTGTGTGTGAGGACGAAGCTCTGTCTCGCACACAACAAGCGCGGTGTGCTGTCGTATGTGTGTTTGTGATTATTTGTTGTGGGTGATGGGTGACGTGTACAGCAGATAGGAATCATACCAGGTACAGAGTAGGCACTGGTGACATGTGATACTTGGTACGAGGCAGTATGCAAAAGTGAAATAATCCCAGTTCTGAGAGGTTGGAAGAGCTGTTATTTCTGGGCTCAGAAATCACCAGATCCGCTGATTTTTAGCCTCGACTATTTCTGAACTCAGAAATAACGATGATTTCTGGTCCCATAGTGGATGGTTTTTATTTTTGGCGTCGGAGATCTCCGCTATAGAGAGAAATAATCGCTGAAACTAGTTCCCATAATAGTTGGTCTTAGTGCGCAGGAATATCTAACGCCTCTGACCGCTTTTCCACGCGTTTCTTCGCCGGGGCGTGCCCCCGCCCCGCCTTCAACCGCCACCGCCGCGGACCCGCCCGATCAGCGCCACGGTGCCTGTGCAAGGCCTCAACGTTGAAATATACCAGGGCTGTTCACGGGTCAGATCTAACCTCGCGGGCCGCGTGACTTCGGGTCGGGTCGGGCCGGGTCGAGTCCGGTCGGGTCGGGTGCATGACCCGACCCGTGAGATTTCAAGAACCTTCTGACCCGACCGGACCCACCCTTACCCGTGAGAATTTGAACACGTCCTGACCCGATCCGACCCGAACCGTCAGGCTCCGAATGGCCAGTGAGATACATATCATGTCACGGGTCGGGTCACCTTGACCCGCGATATTTATTTTCCCGACCCACGGGTTCCACCCGTTGATCCGATCCGCGGGTCAACATTTCGGAAATGATTTAATCTGTTTTTTTTTTTCACCCCGTAGTGAGATGTGGTTTGAATGTAATGGGTGTGGATGGATCTGAACACGAATATACACCTTTGGCGGCGTTGCATCGTACGGATTTAATCAAAAAGGAGTATCAGCACCACAGAGGCCCTCGGATAGAAAATATTAAAGGTTTGGATGTGTTTTGATTCGCGGATTGGATCTACGAGTCCTACCCTCGGGTCAGAAGAAAACAAATCTCGGATCAAAGTGGCCCGACCCGTGACATGACCCGTCTCGCGGTTCATGACTCGACTCGACCCGCGATATGCAAAAACCAGTTGACCCGACCCGACCCGACTCGCGAGATTTCAAAACCTGTTAACCCGACTCGATCCGACCCGTGGGATTTCAAACCCTCTTGACCCGACCCGACCCGACCCGACCCATGATATATCAAACCCTCTTGAGCCGACCAGACCCGACCCGTGGGGTATCGAAAACCTCCCGACCTGACCCGCGGACATGACCCGTAGGAACACCTGAAATCTTCGACGTGGTCTTCGAAAATCCTGCACTTTCAGTGTTTTTGCGCATGTCCTGACGATGGGGCTTACCTCTTCGCGTTTTTTTCGTTTCGTCCTGTCTGACCTACGACCGTCGGGAAGCGTCGGCTACTCTACCGGCGCCGCCCTTGTGGAGGCCTGCGCAAGCAGCTGTGTGCTCGGATCTAGGATATCGTTGGAAGCAGGCTCCTAAAACATATGCCGCCCAGACTTCGAAGAGAACTGCTGCTACCTCTTACCAGGTCATGGGCAAGGCATTAATTAGTGGTTCGGCGTCTGTTGCGCGCGCCTAAAAAAAAAATGATATATAGGCGCGAATATACGCCTGAAAACCAAGTAACGAACTGCGTTTAAACGCCTCCCGAACCTCGAAAAGGCGTGCATCAGGATGCTCTGCTACACCAGTACACCGGCTGCCGTGCACTGTGCACAAGGTGCAGCGTAGCCACACAGTCTTGCAATCTTGCAATGATGTTTTCTGTGTTTCAGTAATTCGTGAGGCGTTACAAGAGGCGGGGAATGCTGCATTTGTTTTGCGGATAACACAAATGTGCTATTCATCTTAAGTTTCATAAAATGATAAAATGAAGCAAACGGAACAAACGGCGACCTCACAACAACCAGAGCGTGCCAGCGGAGGTAAGATACAGCTCATGTTATACCGGTGCCAGGCGTCACAGGCTATCTGCTCCAAATCCTCTTCCTTGCCGATGCAAGGCTTGAATCGCCCTATCGTACATCAGTACAGCGGTACAGCATAAACATGCCTGAAAACGCCGCAGAAAGCGTCGTCTAAGAACAAAGAAAGGTGCCTGGAACAAAAAAAATGCCTATTTCCGCCTTTTTTGTATTTCTTTGTAATATTGCATTATCACAGAAGTGTAAGAGTTGCCTCACAAAACCAAATCGACGACGGCGAACAGCAGAACAAAATGATAGAAACACCACCTTCTTGGCCAAACCTTATAGGTTTCGGCCGAAGAAGGCCGGCAAGTCCACGCGGTTTTGACTTAACCGAAGGCGTGAGGTCAAAATGGAATCTGCGTTTTGCAGATGATGGACAAAAAATGGTGCACACACGAAAGTGTATGGAGCTTAAGCTTTTTCTACCCGGATCTCCCGGAGGATCTAAAATATAATATAATAAAATAAAAACACCCACTACGGCGAATACCACAAAACGTGCCAAATCGAACATTATGTACGGCGAATACCGAAAAAAGCTTTTTAGTTTATTTTCGGCTACTACGGCGAATAGAGAAAGGTGCCTAAAAAAGAATTCAAGCCTACGTAACCCGAGTGGCCAGAAAAGATGCCTTGTGCCTATTGCCTACTAATTGTTTTTGACTGTGGCGATTACGTAGAAAAATGGGCCTAAAGTATGTTCAACAACGGCCAGTTGGACAAAATTTGCTTTAAAAAAAACTCCTACGGCGATTTAGAAAAAAATACCAAGAAAAAGTTTCACCTGCGGCGGACCCCCCACCCATTTTTTTTTTTCGCCTGAATGGCGCAACAACAAAAATCGCCTGTGGCAAAAAATGTTGCGTGCCAAAAATCGCGTGCTGCGCTGCGCGAAATCAGCCTAGCGGCGACGTTTTGCGTTTTTTTCACCCAAATGTTGCGCGCGCGTAACAGCGCAACAGCTGATTAATGCCCAGGTATCAGGTATCAAACGTTCTGCCGAGGTATACTTCGAAGTACGTAAGTTAGCTGGCATAGAATACGTCTCCGGAGTCGCGTGTGATATGTAAAGCAGTCTTTGAGCGAACCTTCCTAAGGAGCTGCGTATGTAGACGAGCACCTGTATAGCAAAATAGTCGTAGGCGGACGGAGCAAATCGGCAATTTTTGGATGTACCGGGCCAGCTTTTTTTTTAATTTAATTCCGCGGGCGCAGCCCGCGGAATTTTTTGTGGAAACCCGGCGCCTCTGACAAAATGAGTACGTGCTGCACCCGGATGAAAGAACACTAAAGTATCCGTATGCACTGCACAAAGGCAGCCCGATGAGAGACCTGTGACCTTTATTTGCGGTCACTAAAATATCAAATTCATTGTGTTGAGTGTTGTCAGGCGTTGTCACTATTAATAGTATTCTCGCTCTGCTACACAAGAAACCCACCACAGCAGTAGTGTGAACAAGCGACATTCCTGTTTCTTCTTTTTTTTTGTTCTAAAGCGCTGATTACTGTCAACACTATTAATACTGCGTACGCGTATTGCACCTGGTTTACTCGTGCTTGTGCTTCGGCAGGAAATTAAGAGTTCGGCAGCGGTTATACAGCTGATTTTGGAGTATATAGAACGCTCCCTAATGTATCCCAAACAAGGACTGAGTCAGCATGTTGAGTCCTACTTCGAAGTATTTTTTTGTACTCACTACGCATTAAATCGTCACCTTTTCACTTTCTTTCCAGGTCAAGTTAGCACAGGAAAACAAGAAATGTCTGTGTCTTTCTACTCACTACGCATGAAATCGTCACCTTTTCACTTTCTTTCCAAGTCAACGTATCACAGGAAAACAAGAAATGTATGTGCCTTAACGTTGATTTTAGTGCAAAACGCACCCTGTCCCAAAAAGTAAAACCTAGCCTGACCCCGTTGAGCGGAAAACGTAAGAACACCTGCCACGGTTTACCGACAACTTAGAGAGAGCAGAAAAAAAACACGCGTTTCTTTTGATTTTCGGTTGCATCAACTAGTGAGCATATTGTACAAGAACAGTGGCGCCGTAACAAAACCCTATTAATAATCAAGACAAACCTGTGGGGCTTGACTTTGTAGCAGGAACGATTTTTTTTGATATTTTTACTTGGTTGAAGTATACCCCCCGTTGCCGAGGGCTTAAAAACCGAAGGGTGAACAATTTGCTCGTGAGCCCTCGGCTGCACTCCTTTTTTCCCCCCTTCTCTGGTTTGGTCTCTAGTTTGGACTGGAAAAATAAATTCCAACTCGGCTGTAGAACGGCAACGGCAGCGCAGCAGCCGTGGTCTACGGACGCATGAGTGTGTCGACCCGCTCTTACGCTCCCACCGTGAGGTGGAGGTAGCCACCCTGAGGGAGAACTGGTCGGGTAGTGTGGGGATTCGATTGGACTCACCCACCAACAATAAACCAACAAAACCCCCCGCTACTGCGCCGCCGCCCCGTCAGGGTTTCGGTCCACCCTATCCGTTTCGGCTATGGCCCTCAGACTCAGTTCACGCGAGCCTTCTTCTACCGTAGGTCACCCCAAACAAATTTCACACGTGCAAGGCTTGTACCGGTTTCTGCGTCGGCCTGGGTAGTCTGCCTTTCTGCGCTGTCCATCTGGCACAAGGCAAGCTACCTTTTGACCGGCTCTATTGCCCACGGTGTGTGACGCTCGCATCGTGCCCACGTAGTGACCACACTGCTGGCACATGTGACGACGTGTCTTAGCAGGGGCCGCCCGGAATTCGGGGGAAGGATCCCAAACCTGCTGCTGATCAGCCGTGGGTCCACCGATGCCAAACCTGGGTGCTACTTGCCGCAAAGTACCACACGCCTGCGGGGGAATAACGAACGCTCCGTCACCAACTGTGGCAGTGTCCCACTTTCGCTTTGGCAGGGCCCCACCTATCTCACAACCTGCCTCCCCCCACCCGCCCGCCACACGTTCACTCCCGCCCCCAACATTAACATCAACTCCGCTGTCTATCGCAGACTGGTTCACCTCCATCGCCATAGCGCCGTGCCCAGCACGAGCGAAGGCACAGGGTGCTGGTCCGGCTCGAGCCGCTTGCGACGCGGGGATGCTCGGGAAGATGACGGTATCCCCGCCTTGCGTCACCCCGAAACTGGCCGGCCTGCCATCACCAAGTGCTTGGCTAGCTTCTGCCGCCATTGGCAGTACTCGTTGCTGTTGGATCAGCTGGGCGAGGCGCCCCCAGTGCGGCTCCATTGTCCGCTTCTCGTTCACGTCCTTCTTCAGCTCATTCCAGAATTTCTGAAGGTCGCCTGGGGTTTTCCTGTGGATCAGACTCTCCTCCCTGGTGTCCAGCTCTAGCTTACCGTCCGCGACGTCCTTTTCGATTTGTGCTATATCTCCGTTCCAGTGCTCAGCCATCCCAACAAAGTCCACATTCTGAAAGTATCTGTGGGGGTGTTGCTGCACCTGTGCTGTGGGGACAAGGTGATGAAGGCAGTCTCGACCAAATTTGTCAACCTCCGCCGGGGTCTTGACGGCCGTGAAGGGGCGGTCTCCTGGCTGACCACCTTGCATGATCGCGAAATTCCTAGCGGGAACGGGGTACGCATGTTTTTGTTATACCAAGAGTTAGCACTGGCCCAGACTCCACCAACATCGTTGCAATATTAATTACCCGGAGACAGAGTACATTCAAGCACTCCATTGATAGAGATTCGTCAAAACTGTGCTACGGACGAAAAAGTACATCGAAAGCACAGCACCGTACCTTGAGGATTGAGGTAGACCGTTCACAGTTCCCCATGTCTGGCGCGGCAGCTCATCTTCGTCGTCGTCGGCGCCAACGCCGTCGTCGCTGCCGCCGCATGCTTCCGATAGCGAATGCGTCTCCAACTCCGTGCGGGCCTCGACCGGATCCCGCGCGGTCACCAGTCCGGTCAGTTCTCCGGTGTCCAGATAGTTCTTCGTGGAATCCCACTCCGGATAAAGAGGGGTCGGGAACATCCCGGCTGTGGCCTCCTGAATATCGTCTATCAGTTCATGCGCGTAGAACCCTAGCAACTCCGGGTCTAGACCCCTGTGTTTCCCTGCAAATGAAATAAACAGATGAGCATGATAGGACACACTGTATTAGTAGTCAAAAATTGAGTTGATCACGGCGAGGGCAACAGCACGGATAACTGCATGCATACATTTAGGGCAAGAAAGCTTCACATGCGAAGATGACCCAGTATATGTCGTAGCGCTCGACAGTGTGTTGTAAGCTTTCTCCTCTTGACAGCGAACGGCTTTGAGGACATGGCGCGACGACAAGCAGCATTCTGGGCTGACAAAAATCTATTATGTTGCAAATGTATAGTATAGCTGCACATGTCATGAAAAAAAATGAAACAAACACAAGAAATAAAGAAGACTCCGGAACCAAGGCCAACACACCTGCCATGCGATGATTCCGCCTATAGTTGAAGGGAAGCAAAACGGAATGCGCCATACGCGGCGAGGTCCTGTAGCCGCTAAAAAGACGACGAACGGGTGTGTGGTATGTCTCCACGCGGTTGGTCCCTCGCGATGAGCGAAGCGTGTCCATCCCGTCCGCAGAGCGCCCCGAGCAATGGTACAAGGACACCTCACGGGGGTCTGGATCGCTCACGCATCCCCGAAGAAGATGCGGCCGCAAGTTCGCCAAGTTCTTCCGTAAACGATCAGTGATATACGGCTGACCTGCAGCAGCGGGAAAAACACGGTGGCGAACGTGTGTCTGCAGTCACTGCAAGGCAACAGCAAAGTATGCCGCACCAGGTTTACAGAACGGGGTTATGCATGTCGATAAGCTGAAGGAAGAGTCACGAGGAGAACCCAAGGGCAACGTCAGAGACGGGTGGATTGAAACAATACTAAATACACGCCGATACTGCTGTGGAACGTTCCGTTAACCACACTTGCGATTGGATTCCCACCTGTCTTAGCGTCCTTAACGTCTTCGAAAGCGGAACATAGAAGATCAAACCGCTGCACGATGACCGGTGGCTGGGGTACCGTGCGCGGCACGAACTGCAACACCCTGTTGTAGTTCATCTTCATATCGCGGTCGATTTCTCTCTGGGACCACGTTGGATGTCGTACCTTCCACAGTTGTTGGACTTCCTCGAGCTTCGCGGGGTCAGGAATTGCAAACGTATCACGCAGACGAGACATGAATGGCCTATGCGCCCCGTGCGTTTTGCAGCCGGAGTCGCCCACCCGGTTCTCTGCGTGCCAAAGATCTAGAAGGACACGAGGACCGCGTGGTTCGCCTGCTCCTGCGTTGACAGACGACGCCGTCTCCTGGTCCACTCCTGTCGAAGTAGCGCTTCCCGGGCTATCTAAGCCAGGTTGTGTAGGCGGTCGACGTTCAGCCTCTTCAGCAAGCATGGGATCAGGAGGCGGGTCTTTGGGCAGCCTGGTGTTCACCTGCGTCCCGGAACAGACGGCATGCCAGAGGAGAAGTACAAGCATTGCGTATCGAGATCAACTCCTCGTGAGGCAAAGTGCATGTCATCAGCACAAGAAAGCAATGGGAATTAGATATGCGTGGGACGTTTCAGCAGCAACAGCTGTCGTTCGTGGTGTACGATTTTCTCAATTGTGGCACTCTCTGTTCGTCGCAGTCAACCTCACCACGTCCCACAGCAATTTCTCTCCAGGAAGTGCGTCCCGCAATGCTCTCAAGTCTCCGCCACTTTCGTTGGGGTACAGCATGAGGGCTGCCCCTACCTGGACCTTGGTCAAGCTCACGACCGCTCGCCCGGCACTAACTACTATTTGGGTGCCGTCCCACTTCTCGCCCGACCCGTGACTAACGAGGGTTCCATCCGCCACAAAGCGCGAGTTCGTTTTCGTGTACAAGCGCAAAGGTGTCCCCAGGGTTAGGTCTTGCACACTTGGGCAGGAACAAGTGAAGATTGGATCCGCTCGTTCCATGATGTGGGCATAGACCAGAACCGATGCACGAGCATCAAGTGCGGCATAGCGAACCTATAAACGTTTGGACAAGTGAATCATGTGCAGGAACCCGTGAGATCATACGGCGGCATTACAATACCGTCGTACGACGACATTACAACACCGACGAAAACTACTGAAAAAATGCAGATGGAGCACGTTGAATTTCAAGCCAGTGCAAATATCCTGATGAGTTACACCGCCTGTGCCACAAGGTATGCTAGTTTTTTAGTATTAGCAATCCTTCTCTAGGGCTGCAACATATGTCGTGCGTGCAATAATCTGAAAAAAAACGAAGCGTCGGCGGCAAACGAGAAATAATGTCGGGTGTCTTGTGGAGGGACCGTCGTAATACGCACCTGTTCATCCGACAGCTGTTGTTCCCAGTTGCTCATGCGAACGCTTCCCTTTGAAAGTCGTCGACGGAGTAGTGTCGCCGACAATTTCTCCAGCGAACGCGACCCTACAGCGATTCCCATGTGCTTTGTCGCTAGCTGTCTCAGATCCACCGCCCCGGTTCCCTCCACGTCGTAGCTGTCGTTAATGAGAGTGATATCACGGAGCACTGAAACTCCCACCTGAGAAGGCATGTCCACGAAGCGGAAGGGATTAGTGCCGAACCGATTTCTGAAAAAAATGTAATACCCGGCCACGGTCGACATTGTCGTTGCGCTTGAAACATCGACCGGCCACAATACGTTGACATGTCTACCGCCCTATACCAACTTTATTACCCATATTACGGCGAACAAAAGTTGGTCCACTCACCAGAAGGACGCTCTCGTTCACCAACAACTCTTCAAGCGCTTTGGGCACGATCCCATCTCTGTTCTCCCTCGGCTTTATGTGGAAGACGACGGTGCATCCATCCAGGGTGGAGAGCTGTATCGTTGCTACCGGTCGAGCCCCGCTTACCCAGACGCTCCACTCGCAATCGAAGCCAAGCACAGTCGCTCCACCCGCCACCGTACGTGCCGATTCCCGCGCCCGTGAAAGGAGCTGCGAGCATGCGAAAGCCGACAGGTCGCACTGCTCTTTCTCTACAACGATTTTGATGGGTTGCCCGTCCGGGGGGAAATCGAGATGGGGTAGCATTTCTTCTGCGGCCGCCGAGGGCGATGCCGTCGTACTCCCGCTTAGTGCGCAAGAGGCGGGACCTAGGGTCTCCTGGATGATTTTCCTGTCGCCACAGCACACGTCCGAGTAAAACACCTGTCGCAAGGTTCCGAGGGCGCACAAGGG
Source organism: Undaria pinnatifida (assembly GCA_012845835.1). Lineage (NCBI taxonomy): Eukaryota > Phaeophyceae > Laminariales > Alariaceae > Undaria > Undaria pinnatifida. The sequence goes on from JABAKD010000028.1 coordinate 2,408,149, forward strand.
AGTCCAAGTTTCGCCATGCGTTGCTGATATACCAAGCATGGAAAGGGCTTCATAAAATCGTACATGTATAGTAGCAAATGCTTTCACCAGCAAGTGAAAGGGATCGAATCAGCTAGGTCAGGCGTTCAAACAAGAAAAAATGATGTGAGGGTGTGCTGCCATATGCAACTACTTCCATACTAAACATCCATGATAAACATGCAAGCCCACGAAACACATCGCTCGGCTGCAGCCAGTGGAGCCATCCTACCTACCTACGGACCGTCGAAGAGAACCCCGTTGATGAAACGGTAGCTCGTCCTGATTGTTATGAACACCCCTATAGCCCCGCATTGCACGCAGCCTCTCCAGAAAAACGACGTCGAAACTCACCTTGAGAGGATCAAACCCTAGAAGAAGAAACCGCTGGGCAAGACCTTCAAGATCCGCCTTGATCTCGTCCAGAGCTCCTACTGAGACAAGTCGCTTGGGACGCTGGAAGTTTAGACGGCGAGAAAAAGAAAAGAGTACGGAAGTAGGCGGAAAGGTCTCCGCGTTACCCACCGACCACTGCATAGTGGAAAGGGCGACCATTAGTCATGTTACCCAAGATTCATGTTCTGGACATTTGTAGTACTGGACACGGTGGAACGCCAACTTTAAAGCTCACCTGGAACATCACTTGGCCGAACTCGTTCACCATTGTGTACATTCCGTGGAAAACTTTGTCGTCTGTGACTCTGATAGATTTCGTCATCTTGTGAGACTCGTCCCCGGCGACGTTTTGACCATCCACCTTCTGAGCATGTCGATGATAATACGGCTCCTTTCCCTCGAACACGGTGAGCCACACAGCGGAGAGGACGCTCTCGCCTGGAGTGTTGCCGTTGTAACCCAAAGGATCGCCGTGCTTGCCGAAGACACGAGGGTTCCGTAGTTTCTCGGTTTCGCCCGGCACGACGGACGCCTGCCCTTGGGCTCGCTTCCTCTTCAACCGAAAGTAGTACCTGCAGAACACAATTAACCACCACAGCGGGGGCAAACAAGGCGAAAAAAGCGGCGGCATTATTTTAAGGGGCCGAACCGGAATTTTTCGTTCATTCAAGTGAAATCTTCTGAAAAAACAAAAAATCCGCAGAAACGTACCTGTTTACTTATACATCACGTACATTCTAGCTGTCGGAACCACGACCTACGGAAAACACTATACCTCCCGAAAAAAAACTTAGACCCGTTTGACAATTTCAGGAAATTTTGCATTGACGGCAACACTTTTTGTGCTGGTGCCAGATACATCCTACGCATGCATCAACCCGACACAACCCCTGAGAGACGCAAACTGTAAATAATTGAACCGCAAAAAAATAAAGTCACCTCATAAACACACCAACATGCAAAACATGACACTACATATATACCTGGTGCGTAAAACCCCCCGCCCCCCCCCGAAAACAACACAATGAGGCACAACGATGAAGAAGCCAACGCGGGCCGCTTAATGCGCGCTGTTCGCTGAAGGGGTGGCAATGGGTGCCACCACAACAACAGTTGCAAGAAGGTGGCAGCATGAGTTTTCTCGTGCGTGCAGAGTACAACCACACCTAGTACCACTCACCGCACCGCCATCTGGTGGAAATGCAACAGATGGTTTTCGCGAAGGTCGTCCGCCACGGCTTTGAGCCCCACGCCGCGAACGAGAGCCTGCTCGATTCGCGTGATGATCCTTTTGTCTACGGCACACCGCCGTAAAATAATGGCAGGGAACAGCATCAGCAGGTCACGAGGAAGCTGGCGAAGAACGCCTGGATGCCACGGCGCGAACTTGTAGCTGGGAGAAACAAGAAGGTAGGAGAACACACGACGTGGGGCGGGGGCTGATTCAGCAGCTAAAATACCAATGGTATAGTGTGACTCACGCCACGCCCCTTGCGGCGTACAGGTAAGCAACATCACTCGAAAGTCAGCAGGCAGTCCACGAACCACAAATTCGAGTCATCTACCCAGCCCTCAAACAACCTTACCTTGACGTCTTGGCGTTCTTTCCCTTGCCCTGCACGCTTCTGCAGGCGGTGCACTTGTGTTGGAACCCTATCAGCTCGTAGTTGAAATGCTCCCCGTAGACAGTTCGACGTTGCGGGTCCCATCCATCGCTGACCACCTTTGAAATTGAACATAAACAGGTTGGACAGAAAGGAAAACGTCTTGTGCAGGTGTTCTTGCCTCTTGACATAGTACAGTTGAGTTGAGGTCCTGCCTGCGAGTACATCACTACGCAACGGCTGTCGCCCCAGCGACACGTGCAGCACAGCATAGCAGACAGCAGCAGCAGCACCACCACCTTAAGCAACACACATAGCGTACGAGTGTGCAGTGACATCCCAGCACTTGCTGCTGATGCCGTTTCGTGTCGACGTTGCTGTAGCTGGATACTGCCGCTGTCGCAACGCTACTAAAGCCTGACTGTACGTACGGCAGGCTGAGACACGGGTTAACGCGCTGCTTGCAGGCCGCGATGTGTGCGCAATGGCAGCAAAGCACATGAACGTGGTACTCGCAACACGGCGCTCACAAACATAACCAGCAGAAGTCAGCACCAGAAAACCTAAACCTGCAACATAACGACACTCGGTACAAATAGTCATGGTCAAAACGCAAGCACTTGATGACGACGTGCAACAAGATTACGTCAAGTGCTCTACGTACAAGTCGACGATACAAAGGCCGCCCCACGAGCCACACAGACAAACTCACGTGGTTCGGGCTGCAGCAGTTTGGGCACGATGGTGCTTTGATGTCCGAGTCGAGGAACTCCCACACGCACACGAAAATCGGCCTCATCATGTGCTCGTCGCGATCAGGTATTGCAGAGACAAGAGGATCGTCGGGGTAAAACCATGGAGATCCACCGTCAAGCTTGCCGCTCACGCCGTGCTTGGATCCGTGGCCCTTACGCTTCATCTGCTGGCCGACTTTACACCTCACGATACTCGCGAACTTGTCCATGGGAGTCATCGCCCGCACCAAATCAACGCCCGCACCAAACCTCCCGCTCGCTTCTCGGACAGGACCACGGGCGCCAGGTTCAGAGCTGGCCTCAGCTACAGAACTTGCCGCGGGCAAGATTGGGGCACGCCGACTGCTTGCGCGCATGGCTGTTTGCGGGTCTTGCGGGGAAGGCAAGCTCACAGGCGAGGCCGGCACTGCTGACGACACCTGTGCTTCAGCTTCTCTCAGCGCTTCCACGCGTGGACCAAGGGGCGGGACGCTTTCCTCCCTTTCTTCTCTCCCCCCGCTGGCGCTCGAACCAGATCTCGTTACTGGTGCTGCCGCACCCACGACTGGCACACGCTGACTGCTGTTTGTTCTCGCGTACGGTGCGGAAAACGGACTCGCACGCTCAGGTGTAGGTCGCTTGCTCTTGTTCTTCGAACCTAGGACAGGCCCAGTTCGCATGGCTTCGGGCTTGTTCGTTTTCGAGCCAGGGGGGCGCCCCCGCCGCGGAGGTCCGCTCATGAGTTTCGTGTGTATAGGATTGCTGCGCGAAGGCGCGTGTATGGGTGCGCTGCGCGTAGGTGGACAGACAAACTTGGCCTTGCGCGCGGGGCTACGCTGGTAACAAATTGGTTGCGGCGCGATGCAAAGCAAGTGCGGCGCGATGCAAAGCAAATGCAAAGCAGAATAGAGCCTTCTGATTGGTCAGTGCAAAGCAAAATGGGGTTTCGATACAATGGGTGCATTACGATGCAAAGCAAATAAAGCTCTATGATTGGTCAATGCAAAGCAGATCTGGCCCGGTACGTTCAAGACTCGCCAGCAAATCACCAGCAGACAGTTTTCAGGGTTTACACATAAATATGCATTTTTCAAGCGGGTAACTTCTCTTTTCTTTTCATATATATTGATTTTTTCGAATGTTTTTGTTCTTGTTCTTTTTCCGAGCGAAGCAGAGCCTGTGCCAGGCATGCGGAAGAGCTCGTGCTCACGAGCGACCCCATGGCCGAAGCGGACTCTTGGCGGGCACTGTCGTGTGGGTGGGAGGGAAGAGGCAGACTGCCGGTTTCTGGTGGGGCGCCATCCCGTCTTCGAAATCTTCCAAACGTGACGAGACTCTCCCCCCCACCCCCCCACCGTGCTGCACGAACGCGCACAACCGACCTATCTATGATGAGCTCTACATCTGCAGCAGCACTAGATTAGCTATTCACGCCCTTGGCAGTCAATGCACGTTGTAGTCCGTTGGAGGTCCATAGTCCATACCATCTCGGGATTGTCCGCACATGTATTCTACTCGCAGCGAGTGGGATGTGGCCGTTTATTCCTTGAAGTATATCTATTTTCAGACTGCTTCCCGCTGGCATGACATATATTGCATCGACGGCTGATGCTTTACCTTTTTCGTGATATAGAGCATGCTGCGAATGGGTCATATCACACAGAGTATCGCACTGCTGCGACACACGGCAGGCAGGTATTTTTATCTACATCACCATCAATCACCATAATCGGTTGACAAAGCATGTCCACGTGGCGTTAGCTGTGTCAAAAAGAACGAAACGCATAAGGCGTCAAAAAGCTTCCACGAAAAATGGGCTTTTCCGAAAAAAAAAAAATCCGACAAAAAATTCTGTCGAACATGTTTTTGTCGGCGCGGGGGGGGGGGGGAAGTGTTGGTCGTGTATTTTTTTCTGAGCGCCCTCGTGTGTGGCCATAGCACACGACAGCATCATACCAACGGTATGCCAGGTATATGATATCTGTGCAATTTGTTGTGAGTAGCTAGTTGCGAGTACGTTATCAGTGTGAGACCATTGCGAGTATTCAGTGCGGTTCTCGCGTAACACGGAAGAATAAGGCGGTGGTAATGGGGGTTTTGAGTTTTGAGACCTCATCATGCACGAGTCGAAGAAATGTGGTCGAACATATATAATACGTACGAGTATCGCAGCAGTACAACAACAGTCGCTCGTATTATATACATGGACAGAGTGCAGTGGGGAGTGCAAACCTCAACGCTTGGCTTTAAGCCTGACTCCCACCCTCCGCCACAGCACATGCTGTTATATCAATATAGTTCGGGCATCCCGCCAGTCTGCGACAGGCGGCCGCCGGCGAAGCCCCTTGTACGTACTTAGGAGGCCCCGGCTTCAGTCGCACGATGCAATGCTATCATAACCTGGTCATAGTTGCTTACGCTCCACCGACTCACAAGACACGTCCATGACCCACGGGTGTCATTAATGTTGTTGTTGTTGTTGTTGTTGTTGTTGTTGTTGTTGTTGTTGTCGTTGTTGTTGTTGTTGTTTTATCCTCCGGCGAATGGGGAAAAATAAAGCTTAAGCTCACCACACTTCCACGTATTTTTATACGCGTCGTGTGTCGATTTAACTCAGTTGCTTTCGCAACCCAACGCTAGCTTGTTGTTGTTGTTGTGGTTGTTGTGGTTATGTGGTTGTGATTGGTCTTGGTGTTGGTGTTGTGGTAGTCGACGATGGTGTTGTTGTTCGTGTTGCTGGTCTCGGTGTTGGTGTTGCTGTTTGTGTTATCGCCGTCGGTGTTGTTGGTGCGCTGTTGTCGTTGTCTGCCAATGTTTCGGAAGCGCCGAAGCATCATATAACCTTGTACAACGCCCCCCGTTATTTCCCATCCCAGGTGGACGAATTGGCGTTCAACAGCGAAATCCTCACGGTGGAAAATGGGGAAGGAGGGAAGCGCTTGGACGCTTTTCTGGCAGCTCGAATCCCACAGCAGTCGAGGAGTTACTTCGGGGGGCTGTGCCAGATGAGCATGGTCTTAGTGGGGGGAAAAACGGCTAAAAAGAGCGTGAAGGTGGAGGAAGGGCAAGAGGTGGAAGTCCGCTTTGTCATCAGCCCCGAGCTGTCTATCGAGGGCGAAGACATCCCGTTAGATGTGAGAGAGGAGGTTGTACTACCATAAGGGTGGCGCCGTTTGTCTAAGATGTTTTTGAATGACGAGACTCCTTGACTCAAACTCTTTGGATCGTTGTTCTTGGCTTGCGACATGTTTTTTTTTGTGTAGCTAGGCTTTGGCATTGTTCATAGGGTGCAGCTTTCATTTTTATCTAAATCGGTTTGGGCAAGGCGTGGAGCTCACGAAGTGAGGAGCCTGAGGAAACCATCGATGCGCCTCTGCCGTACCAATAGTGCTATTAATTTTATTATACTATTGGTAGCATGTGTCAGGGGCCCAATGTCTGCCGTAATTTTAGTTTTGGTGCTCGTTGCTCGTGTGCTCATATGGCTGTAAGCGCGCTGTAAGTGCGTACTCGTAGTGCTGCAGTGTCAGTGTTGTACTGAACAAGAGAGGAGAGGAGAGGTTCAGGTACTTGATAGGATACATGAAGATCCTTCGCCGTAATCAGTTCGGCAAACGGCCGTTTAAAGAGCCTGGCGCGTCCGGCGTATCATCCAGCTTGCAAAAATAAGTACCGACCAATCATTCGGTTGAACTGACAGCCGACGTATCTGAAGTAACTCTATGGAAAGTAACCCTGATTTTTCTGTAGTCAATTCGATGAATAATATTTATCGACAGCACGAGTAAAGCTGTGGCTAGGCCTATTGTTGCTGGTGTTAAAATGCTGACGAATGCAGTATAACCGTTAAGAACTAACGTCTTAGTGCCAACCGCAGCAGCAGCAGCAGCAGCAGTAGCAACGTGCGATATTGTTCGTTGTTTTGTTTCTGGTGATGCTCGCTTCACGACCCCACCACGATATGCTCACGTCCATAGTGCGGCGACAACCTCAGTCGCCTGCATGGGCACAGCAGGTGTAGCGGAAGTCAGTTCGTATCCCGAATGGCCTTGGTTCACACGTTTCGTGTGGTACTTACTGCTGAACCCTAGATAACGAAACTGCGCGCGATGGTCTTGATAGGCGCTACTCTGTTACATACTTATACTTGTATCTTATCATCTATACGAGTAGCGCGATGCCCCGAAAACCCTCGGGCACTACCGGCAAGGGTGGTGCAGTAAACTAGCCCCTTAAGCAAATGCTAATGCCAATACATGCTAAGATGGCTTTACCAGTCGGGGCACACGAAGCAATACCGAAGAAAGTACCCTGAACTACAGGCATTGCGATTTTAGATTTTTTGTGCTCTCGGATATGTTTTTAGAAATCACGAGAGGCCGTCGACCTAACCCAACCCTAACACTAACCCTAACCCTTCAACTTTCGTCGATTATTTTCATTGTTTCAGCTCCGCTTCTTTCGTAACACGATCAATGTAAGCGCCAACATTTCCTCCAAACCCTTGACTTTTTTTTTGCCAAACAATGAAAGCGTCAACGTTTGCTCGAGACCCTTTAACTTGGGTAGCTAAAAGCCAACTTTTCTTGAAACCCTTCACTTGTTGTTTTGTTGAAAGGTGCTCTATGAGGACGACGAAATTATCGCCGTCAGCAAGCCTGCGGGGATGGTAGTCCACCCCGCCCCGGGTAGCTGGAATGGAACTTTCGTCAACGCCCTTGTCTACCACCTCGAGAAAACGGCGGGGGGAAGTATGGGCAGCGCGGGGTTTCAGTCCAAAGTGGATGCACCAGACGGGGAGCACAACCCTAACCTACGGCCGGGAATCGTGCACCGTCTGGATAAGGGTACCACGGGGGTGCTCCTTGCGGCAAAGAATCCTACGATGCAGGCGAAGTTGGGCGAACTTTTCGCGGAACGGCGGGTGAGATTGAAAAACTATTTCCTCGCGCGCGACGGTACACATATTTATTTTTGTTTTTATGCGACATTTTTTCTTCAAAGTCTGGAAGGTGGGGAGGGGGGGATGATACCTACTAAAACTAAAGTTAAAAGCTGTTTAAGCTTATTTTTAATTTGTGCACATATCCCACCCCACTTTTTTTATTTTTTATTCTGGCCTTCATTGGAGTGTGTTTGGCGTCGCTTCCTCTTTGGGTGCGCTCTCGGTTTTCTCCTATGACCAACACTAGTGTATAATGGGGGAATACTACTTAAGTCACTTTTGGCGTCCATCATTTGACCGGTTCGGGGCCTCTCGCGCGAGTGAATATACCCTATTCCTGTGCATGTCTTTTAAGCTTTCTTTTTCATTTTATTTCGCGACATACACGAGCGTGTGTTTGTTTTGTTGCCTTTCTCGGCACGCTAATGGGTTGCCTCTCCTCACCGTAGCCTTCGCCTAGGGTGTATTCGGGAGGCGGGTGTGATTGAGGCGTTTGAGCGAAATATGCTAGTTGATGCGCAGTCGTGGTCTGATCCCCACCTGTTTTGCTGGCGTGCTTGCTGCAGTTTGTACAGTTATGAGGTCTAGATATGATATGATTGCCACTATTAGTACATTTTTGTTTTTTGTTTTTTTCTTCATTCCATTTATTATCCTCGCACTACTTTCGCCCTCCCTCGCAGTAGCATCTCAGATCCGGGATCACATATCAGGCCCTCCTCCTCCCCACTACGGTACATGCCTCCTTTTTTATCGCGAGAAGACTTCAGCATTTTCTTCCCTCGTCGACTCGCGTCGACATGTGCCTACCCGCGCTGCTAGGGGCTCTCAGCTGTGACCATGAATACCTTCATGAATACCTTCATGAACACTTTCACGAATTCCTTCATGAATACCTGCATGAATACCTTCATGAATACCTTCATGAATACCTTCATGACTACCTTCATGAATACCTTCACGAATACCTTCATGAGTACCTTCATGAGTACCTTCATGAGTACCTTCATGAATACCTTCATGAGTACCTTCATGGGTACCTTCATGAGTACCTTCATGAGTACCTTTATGAGTACCTTCATGACACATGCTAGGGTAGGGATGCTCATAACTCTTTGAGGCATCCCCATTTGGGGAGGTTTGCGCTGACTCCGAGTAGAAAACGAAAAATGCTACTCGAAGAAAAATCCCATGGCCTAGGTATATAGCTGACTCCTTCGTATATTTTAAAACAAATGTGGTCTTCGAACGATATCGGGCAATTCCTCAGCTGAAGAAGCCTGTAGAGCAGAACCTATTTAACCGAAAAGTGCTACCTGCTCCTATTGCAGCGGCGCATGTTGGGGTGCACCTCTTACACAGGGATCGCGTCCGGCTGGTGGGTTTGTGTAAGTTGGAAACATCGTTGTGGAGCTTGTGCAAAGGTAATTTAAGCCTTTACCAGCCTTGCGCAGTACTTCGTTGCTCGCCGCTTTCGGCCGGAGCTGTTACACGCCATTGCAACAGGGAGTACAGTACATGCTAGGATACGTGTGTCTTTGCGGCGCCTGCCGGAACGCTATAGTGTGAAGCCCACCCAACCCATTTAAGATGTGCACCCAGTTTTTTTGGGGACAAAACGCTTGCAGTTTGTCCGGGACATTTATTGTGGTGGGAGATAACGTGTGTACCAGGTATGGAAATTGTTTAAGTGGGAAAAAGGGCGAGATCAGGTTGACCGTACTCTGTATTTTTTATTAAATAAGCTTAACATCAGCCACCTACGCATAGTCAACAAACTTGCTATCCCGTTCGTCGTTTTGGTTTGCACTTTCTGCGGCCGGCAGATCAGCAAGTCCTACCTCGCGGTGTGCGTTGGCAATCCTGGGGAAGGGGCCACTATCGACGTTCCTATCGGTCGGCACCCGAACCACCGGCAGCGCATGGTGGCGGTGCCGTCAATCCAGCCGAACATTCGAGCGCGACGCGCAGTGTCTGTTGTGACGATGGCTGCATTCGATGGGAAGCTAAGCGTCGCGGAAGTGTCGATTGAGACGGGACGAACGCATCAAATCAGGGTGCACTTGCAGGTGGGAACAATAGAGGGGAGATTGGGCCTCGCTCCCCTTGTAGAACGATAGCGAGAGATGGGCTTCTTCTCCTTTGTGGAACGATAGAGATGGGGCTCGTCCCGCTTTTTCCGATGTGTAGCGTACGATGGCCGCTTTGGTTCCGCTTCCGATATATCGTACCGGTACAGGTGATGGATATCCTTGACGGTGATCTGTGTGCTCTGTACGGTGATATGATTTGTGCGGTCGTTTCCGTGATCTGGTCTGTGTGGTCTGTACAGTGACCTGATTTGGTTTGTGCAGTGATTTGATCTGTGTGGTCGGTACAGCGATCTGATCTGTTTAATCTGTATGGCGATCTGTATGGTAATCTGTATGGTGATCTGATCTGTCCGATGTGTGGATTAGTTTTGCACGCTTCCGCTGCTGTCTTTTTTCGCCTACAGTGGGTACCCCGATTAAAAACCGCCCAGGATAGGAGCGTTAGGGACTTAAGAGCGGTCAAATTGGCATGTCCCGCCTATACTAAAAGCTATAAACTTCCCAATACAGGTAAGAGTAATGTGTAGTTCTGAACACTGATTTGGGCTTGTCACGGAGCGCTGTTAAATCGGGGTACCCACTGTATTTTTTCAGCACCGACACACGCATATCCTTGATGGCGATGTGTACGGAAACAAAGGCTGGAACCAGAGATTGCAGCAAAGCACAGGGCTTGCCCGGCTCCTCCTGCACTCGCATTCCTAGGTGCCGATGTGTATTATTGTCTCCCCAAATCCCGAAACACTGATTAACTTTTATTAACCAACCCCCCTTGCCCCCGTTATCCCCCAGACAAAACAATGAACTACCCGGTATTCAATTCACCTAACGTATTTCTCTTTCGTGTTTAATAATGTTTTCAGCACCGCCGCACACCCATCCTTGGTGACGATGTGTACGGAAACAAAGACTGGAATCGGAGATTGCAGCAGAGCACAGGGCTTACTCGACCTCTCCTGCACGCGCATTCTTTGGAGTTCAAGCACCCAAGTACGGGGAAGCTAATCTCCGTTGTGGCGCCCCTACCTGCCGATATCGAGGCGGTGGTAAGGAGAATATACCCACAGGTGAGATCTCACCAACGAAAGATATTTCATGAGCAAAAAACGGCCAAGGAAAAGAGGTCAGGATACCGCAGTAACGGCCTGTGACGGACCTACGGACGCACGGCCGTCTAGACGTATTGTAGTAGTTTCAGTGTGGGTGGGAGCTCCTAAAGGTGTCACTGACGGCGCCCAAAACTGTCGTCTCCTGACGTATTTCGGGCAAGAGGTTTTCTTGCCTGAGGGATGAGTTCTTTTCGTTGCGGGTATTAATTTGGAGGGGAATTTAGGGGCCGTGGAGGTATTATATGAATGAAAAACTGCCCTTACGTACATCTAGTATGATGTAGATTAGTCTGCACGTTGTCATCGTGGCGACCGTTTGTTACGGTAATAAAACTTGTGCCCCGGGCTTTTGTTGAGATTGGTTCGGAGTCTGATATCCATCGTTTTTCGTGCATTGAAAATTTTAATAATCAAAGGCAGATCAGCCGCGCGTCGTTGTCGTGCTAATACGACACGCGCACAATATGCGGCGGTCTGTGATATGTGCGCCGCCACCGCCCGAAAATTATCGCGTGCTCCTTGTCCTCGACGATGCGATAGGTATGGCAACTTTACAATGCCCTTTATCTGCTTGGTTGTGTGGGGATGGGACTTCTGAGGCCACTAATACTACAGTAGTGTGGGCTAAACATCTCTTATGGAAGGGGCTCCTCCGCTGGAAACCTTAAGCCAGTATCGTTGGGATATCATTGATTTTGTAAAATATTTTCGCTGGATACCTATTAATTTGCTATAATATGTATTGACACAGTAGGGTTTATCGTGTTGCTCTTTCGCTTTCTCTAAAAATTAGTTTCTGGGTCAGGTAGGTATAAGTATAGTGCTCGGTATAGAGCTCCTCCAGTCAGAGCTCTTGGAGCTCGAGTCGTGGACAGGTCAACACTCGACATGCGTTCGTTGGTTGCGGTTGCGGGTCGCGCCTCCAAGAGAGATAATCGGATGGCGAGCGAGGGGGGTGATGCCGTAGTCGCGATCGCTGTTTCTCGTATCAACGCGGGGGCAGAGAACCGCACTTTATTTTTTTTTTGCTTACGTTGTATCTGGTGTATACTGGCACCTGTTATGAACTTCCTGGGGAGTTGCCTACTTATTCCACGACCTGGTAGTGCTTTTGTTGCGGGCGCCGCGGAAATAAACCCTCAGCTAGTCGACTTTACGTCGGCGGCTGATGTTATGCTTCTTTCATATTGATCGTGGCCGTTTTTTGGTGCTTACCTTGTACCTGGTGTACTTCGAAGTGTACTGGTATCTGCTGTCCATCTGGGCCGTGCAGACGAGAAAAAAAAATGCGCGCCACATGCGTTTCCCCGTTGTATATACGCCAATATTTAGTGTAGTGCAGCGCCAAGAAATGGTATTTGGCCGGATTTTCTCTAGGCTTTCATACTTCATTTCCCGTTTTGTTCGTCAAAGTTTCCCACGTGGGACAGATCGCGATGCAGATTATCTAGATCCTGCATCTGTCGTTATGATATGTTGTGCAGAGTATTTCTAATACAAACCCAACCCAGTACACACGTGCTAGAATGTTCCGCTCATCCGACTCTCGCCCGGCGACATGATCTATACGCCACGCAGGTCATATAGACCAGGGATATATCTGCTTTGAAAGACGGATCATTAAAAATCAATAGGGATCTGGTCTCTTAACACACAAATCAAATGGGATCTGATGTGCAACACAGATCATGAATAATTAATAGGGATCTGATCTAAAAATGCTGATCATGAATGAAGATCGATCCGTTCAATGTGTGCAATGTTTGCAGGTTGAAGACGAGCACCCCGAATGGCTCAGGGCGACGAAATGCGAACATGAAGATGAGGGTGCGTCGGTAGTTAGAGGAGCGGAGTCTTCAGCGCGAGGATCCGGTGTGCCAGAGGACTTGCACGACTACCATATTTTATGACCTAGCCGTTTTGTACGGCGTAGCTCTTGAACGCAGAAAAATGGATTTTGCTCCCAGGCTTTCTTATTTCTTGTCTTGCTTCGAAAAGTGAATTTTGCATCCAGATTGTACGCTTTTAGCGAAGAGGTAAATTTGCACCCTGTCTATCGTGCCTTTCACGGTAGGGCTTTGGGGCTAGAGGGAGACGACCTGCGCGGAAAGCCAAGCTTCGACAGGAAGCCTCTATTATCGTAGAATTACTGTGAAAGTTTTATCCGTGGCGGGACGGTCTATAATAGATGTAGATTGTGGCCGCCAATATAGCCACTGCCTTAACTTAGCCCTTTTTGAGACTGCAGAGAAAAAATGCCGACCAAAAGTGTCGATTACGGCATCAACACGAAGCAGCCCAAGCTGCTGGGGTAGAGGATTTGCCCGAATTGCAACGGGAAGCGATGTGCGACACACGTGCGGCACTGTGCAACATTTGTAATCTTGCACGCTCTTCCTGGAAGGTTGATAAGACCTCAATTGTAGCTTTTTAAGTCGCTGGACCTGTGCCCCAATAGGGTTAATAGCTTTATCCAGCGATTAAGGCGTCACCCTGTGTCGTGGACGAAGAGTACCAGATGGCTACGACGCGGACCTGGCAGGTCGCTGTTGGACGGTGTCGATCAACGACGTTTATGACATACGCGAGCCGTGGCGAACTCAAAGTTCGCTTGGTTTTGGTTCGAGGTTTTGATCGATGGTCGCGTGGGTACAGCCTGGATCAGGAACCCACCATTGATACGATAAGACCCCATGTCATTGAGCAATTGAACATCGTGTTGTGTCCTTTGCTAGCATCGGCTTTCAAGTGGTAGCCACACCAAAGCATATAGCAAAAAGCCTCCCCAGGCTTCAACCACTACCATGTATGCAGCACTGTACGAGGCTTGTGTGCGGAAGCTCTTTCTTGCATGCACTACAAACACGGCCAGCTGATCAGATATGCCTGCCCGAATCCTTCAAAACACATACAAAAGTTTTACATGCGCTGGAGCACATTCCGTCCGCATTCTACGTTCCTCAGCAAACACGCGACGACCTCGTTCAGCACCGCAAGAGCAAAGTCACAGTAAGCGTTAAGTACTCCAACAACGCGACTCGTTTCTGCACGACCGATCAAAATCTGTGGCAGATGCTCGCACTAAACAAGGTACACCCGCGTGTTCTGCATATCACCCGCAACGTATCGCAACAGCTCGTCTTGATAGCACACGCTGTCCTGCCACGAAGTTTTTGATCGAATTTGCCGCTGTCACGACCCCCGTGTTTCCCTCGAGTTTTAGTCTACTCACATCATACACACCAAAAATATATAAAAATCTGTCAAAAAAAGCACCAACGCCAAAACAATGTAGCGTCGCATACCACCACACCCTTCTCACGTAGCACCGCATAACATTGCTATCTTTTCCTCCCACCGAAAGCATATACTATCCTCGTACTTGAACTAAAGTCACGCACCATCTCCTTCCTCCTACCCAAAACATATAGTATCCTCGTACCTGAAGTCACACACTAAGAAGTATCGCATGTTACAATCTTCATGTATCTGAAGACGTACAACATCCTGTACCTAAAGTCGTTTAGCGCGCAGACCTACAACGCCAGACTCAGTTGCCAATACCAATTGTTCTTCCCACCACCGCTAACGAGCTGCTGCGACCAGAGGGATGGGACGGCTACGGTCTTGGGCCGCACCCTTCGGTGCCAACTTTCGCCACCCACGTTCACTCACCCACATCAACATTGCACGCTAGTGCTGTGTTTTTACTCCTATTTCACACTACTGCTGTCTTTTTTTAATCGTATCGCATACTCGTACCACTGCCTTTGTACTCATATCACTCGTGTTGCACACTGCTGTTTTCTGTTCAACTCATATTGCACACTACTGCTGTCTTTTTACTCGCAGGACTCGTCAAACTAACCAACTCCCTACCCCCCACTGCCGCCAACGAGCTACTTTTCGGCCAAAAAGTACAAGGCAAACACTATCCAATCAACCGATAGGCGAAACGGTGTTGCCACAAGAACAGGCCCTCCTCGTAGTCGACTTTTTCTCGCGCTAGACTTGACGTTCATGTCCTCACTTTTCTCAATTCATGTAATCAAAATTATCCATGCATGCCCCAACTTTTTTCAGTATATTTGACGCACCTTGTAGTTGTTACCTCGAGAGACTTGTCAAACTAGCTCCCACAAATCCAAAGTATCCATTCATGCCCCAATACTTTTCAATATCATTGACGCACCTTGTAGTTTTACCTCGAGAGGCTTCGTCAAACTAGCTCCCGCAAGTCCCAGCCCCCTCCCTTCTTGTACCTTTTTCCTCGCGAAGCTCGTTATACTACATCGCACAACTCCCTGCCCCCCGCCCCCTCACGAGGCACAAGGCTTTCACAGTCATCGTTTTCACCGTTCTGGTGTCAACCCTCCAAGTATCAATCCAGCAAGTCAACTAGTCCCGTTGGCATCTTGCAGGTCCGGTTGTACGGTAGGGCATGGTGAGACTCATGATCCCGATGCCGGTATATATCTTGACTGATAGGACCAGGGAGGATATTGCTGCGTCACCACAAGAAAAGAGATTTACGACCGGATCGCTTACGTCTGACAAACTAACCCCATATCAAGGAAAAGAGATGGATGGCGCACGCGTGAGAAACGTGATCCCGGAACCCGAACCTTTCCGTAGCACTTTGCTCAACATCAACAACAGGCTACGTAGATTATTGCTACACTGCTGTTTGCCTTTCCATCGGCGGGTCTTTTTTTCTTCAAGTGTTTTTTGGACCTTGCCGTTTTCGCCCGCTGCTTCGTACTACCAAAATTATTCCTGTCCCAAGCGCCACTCACTGGTCCTGGAATCGTGCAGAATCCTATAACGACCGCTGGACTCGAAGCTTGTTCAGCACCAACAGCACAAGCTTCGCGGTTTACTTCTACAATGCTGTCGGCCTCTTCATAGGCACGTCTTTGTTTCCCTCCCATGCTTTGCGTCCCCGCTATTTTCGCCACCTGCTCGGCACGTCAGCCATTCACCCTTGTGCTTCGTACTGCAGTTTTTCGATACTTTCGACCGCTGCTTGGGCACTACATTTTTTTTAGCTATTTTCGACTGCTGCTGCGCACTACTACAGCTTTTTCGTTACCAAGTGCCACCGGCCCTGGCATCGTTTTCGACGACGCTGAGTCCGCTGGACGGGACCAGGCGCTTGAGTTCATCCTGAAGAGCTACCAGATCTTCCCTCGCCTCTGGTGTTGCAGTTGCAAAAAACAGTTGCACCGCCCGAAATGTTGCAGCAGTTGTACCGCCCGAAAGTTTGCAGCGTGGGACACGGCACCAGAGAACACCAAATTTGAAGCCGGGAGATTCAAGCACATGAAAACGAGCAGCAGGCCATAGTAGGGTGGGGGGCGGGGGGGCGGGGCGGGGGGCATGGGGCGGGTAGGAGATAGGCGTTCACTTTTTTTAGAAATTACCCCGCAGGCTTGAAATGTTACCCAGCCTTCGTCTTTATCCTCCCACAACACTTAAACGAACCAGCGGCAGGCAATGTGTAGCATACCACAGCACAATTCCAAGGTCGCGCATCCGACGGAAAATATTATTAATAAACCTTTCGGGACTTCGGAGTTCCAAAACGTAAAAACTAAATATTTCGATTGCAGCATTGGCCTCACAAATCTAATGGGGCGGCTGTGGTAGGGGTTGCGTTTGAACTTCAATGTCAGGAGCCTGCACGGCACCAGCGCTGTGGTGCTAGTACTGACGCACGCTGCTGCGAGGCGCTGGACAATATCGCACTCGCGTTTTTCTTGGTCGCTAAACATCAACCGCTTAAGGGTTAAAAAGACACCCTGCGCGATATACCCTCTAAAAGAGGCGGACCGCACACAAAGTGCACACGCTCTCACCCTCCATGGCGCCCGACTTAATGTCTGCCATATGCAGATACCCCGACTGCCGTGTGATGGCCTCCCGAAGCCTCGCGATCCCCAGCCGGGACCCGGGCGTACACCTCTTCCACCGTAGTATGGCTACCTTCGCGAGGCAAGCGCTGGCGTCGGAGCTGCGCGCGCGCCACAAAGGCAATTGTGGGGGGGGTGGACAGGGGCGGTTCTTAACCTTTCTATAACTGGATCCACGTGTTCGGGGACGAAGTACTTGAATTCAGTGAGGGATCTCTTGTTCATTAAAGACGGCCCCGCTGGCGAGTCACAGATCACGCGAGGAAACCCGACAGGTGCACCTTATTTTTTGGGGGGGTTCGGAATAGGGCATGGGGGCAACTCTTAAGGTTCGGCATTGACTCCCATTTTCTTCATCAAATATTGCCCTACTGTCACAGAGTCACAGTCAACACAAGGAAACCACTGCGACCGCGCGCGCGGGACATCGCAACAATAGTGACAACACAAGGGGTGGTGGTACTAGTGGTCACACTCCTATTACGCGCTTGATGTATAATACATACCTGGTAGGAACAAGGACAGAGATATCTGCTAGAGGTAAGGAGATGCTATTGCCGGGGGACTGAAAATATTGCAGATATATACCCTTGAAATATCCGCAAGACTCTCCAGGAAGGCGATATCATGTATGGGTCCTTAGCAGTGAAAGGAAGCACGGAGGGACCAGTAAATATACAAGCAGTACCTTCGAGTACACCCTATCGACAAGAGCAGAATAGCTTCAAGCATATTTGCTCAAAATCAACACACCTTTCGCCGTTGTAGCGGCGAGCTTTTGCCACGATACCCTCGGCTTCCTCCAGCTTCGGGTCAGGCTCCTTCAACGCCGCCCAAGCAACCACCATGCACGCGGAAGCGCGGGCGGCCTCTAGGGCAGGAAGGTGAGCTTCGTGTTGCTTGTTAGCGATAGAAGGAGCTACTGTGATGGGAGCGGGCCCACCCGCTGCCAAGACCGCCGCCACCCAGGCCTCCTGCCTCGCCTGAAGAAAAAAAACGTTCCCCGAAAAAAAAGTGGTGTTGATTGCAGTTCAGGGGGGGTAAAACCCTCAGGGCGAACTCGTTGTAGGGAAAAAAACGGTGACGGTCGTAGCGCAGGGGGTGGTAATCTGGGGTGGTGTGCCATCTGAACGAGCGGGGTCTTAAGTATAACATTTATACCTGTGCAAACCCGAGTCGATTTTCAAGGTAGTTGTCTCTGGGTGAACATGAACAAAGCTCAATGAAGTTTCAAGAGGCCGCTCGCGGGCTCCGCAGTAGAAACGTGACACCCGCCACACAGCTCGAATCAGAACCGGCGAAGGTGTTCAAAAACCATCTGCGACCATCTACGAGCTCAGTCGATTGGTGAGCTACCGTAGCCCGAACGACTGTGCGCGTTACTCACATTGGGCCGTTATATCTACCCACCAATATCTAGTGTTGTGCCGATAACAAACGTGGCAACGCAACCAAGAACGTTAGTAATGGTATCGCGCCCGTCGTTTCGATTCCCGAACTTACCTCGTCCAGCCGACCCAACTTGAGAGCCTTTTCAGCTTGATCCAGTGTCCTCAAGCACGGGGCCAACCTGTCCTCCTCCGACATACCCTCGGCCTCCAGCTCCGTCACCCACACTTTCCGCGGCTTGCTGGAATAATAAAAACGTGCGAGAGTGGTGAGAGGTTGGCGTGCGGCATGGGGTATTCCAACCCAACGGAACAACGTAAGCATGTTTGCGGTGTCCCTAGTGGACCCAACCCGTCCACCCACTTATTCACCCACCCATCCACCCACCCACCCACCTACCTACCCGACACAGCCCAGCCCAGCCCCAGCCCAAGCCAAGCCAAGCCACGCCAAACCAAGCCAAGCCAAGTGTGCAAGTTCGTCGCCGAGCGACGCAGCCGTACGAATCTTGCCACCAAACCGCGGCCGTTGGTGAAAAATCAACAAAAATCGCATTGGCGTGTTCAACGTGGCGCGGCCATATAACTAAGAAACCGCCACGACGCAGCCAGACAAAACGCAATAGTCTCATGAGCCCAGACATTTTGAGCTCTAAACGGACGGGTGCATCGAACACCCCTGCCGGTGCAGTCGTACCGCGCATTGTAAGCACAAGCGCAACACAAGCAACTAGCAGTAACAAACGACACAACAAACGACAACAGGTCGAAGCAGTTTTCCCTCTCGCCTAGCGTGGGCTTTGACGTGCTCGATGATGGCCGCCTCGTATTCCCCATTGGAATCGTACATCTGCAGCGTCAGGGTTGAATCTAGGGGGTCGTCGTGATCTGGATAGAGCAGCAGTCCGTACACGCAGCCCAGGATCGCCGACACAGACGTGTTGGGGGTCCACGATCGGTCAAGCAGGGAGTGACACACCTGTAACGCGAAGAAGGGGGTGAGGGCGACTGCAAACTTAGTGTCATGAATATTAATGTACCCGAACGCAGACGAACGGGTGTTGGCGTTTCACCGTTTGTGTAAATAAAAAAAGGTATTAATGGTACATAGTGCAAATGCTCGGTAGGGACAATTATAGGAATGTAGATGTTTCCATAGTAATGTTTAGCGTCGTAACGTTATTAATAAGTAGAGTACGTGGTACAAAGGCGCGGAGTTATTCGCGACGTTCCAATAGCGATGTTTTGTGCCGCGTGCGCGTGTGTGGCAACGGCAAAACGCAGCAGCACAAACTAAGAATTCGTAGTGCAAAGCCGCGGCAGAAGTTCGTAAAGTTTCAATTTGAACATGTTTGCGGGGTGTGCTGCGGTGAGAAAATGCGGTATGCTTTCGGCGGGACCACCGAATAGACCCGAGGATGCAGCCCCTAGAATACACAACACCATCATGGTTATTACTTCGAGAGGTACACGAAAGAGCTCAGTGATACCATAGTGATAGATTCGAAATACCTTCCATCTTAGGTATATATTAATAGGTCTAGAAAAGAGCCCCTCACAATATCACACTGACAACCGAGTTGAATTACTTTCTATCTTCAGGGAAACGAACCAGCTGGTGGTGGGCAAGGCAAAAAAGCGAGAAAATAGCTTCCCAGTCTCATCTTGGACATGCGCCTCTGACCCTTGCCCGGCAACACGCTGCGACCACACCATACCTTACAGTGAAGGTTGGAGTGGTACGTGATCCACCCTCTTCCTGTCGACGCACATTCCCCGCCCCTCTTACAGTATGTTTCATCAAATACGATTTCAAACCAAGAAATAAGACAACTTGAAAGCTAAGCAAAACAGACAGCTCTCACCCTTCCGTGGGCGTTGATATTGCAGTGCCGGATGGGGGTGTTGAAGCGAATGTCGGGAGCAACGGAAGGGTAGCTGGGCGGGAAGTACACGCTGAGCATCCAGCAGCCACCCTTGTAGGGGGTAGACTCCGGGCCTGTGACGATGGCTTTCCAGAAGCACATGTCATTGTCGCTTGGGAACACCTCGAACGCCTGAAGTCACGTGCGGCAAGGGCGTGGGGAAGGGGCAGTAGATAATCAACACGTCGAATACGTCGGTTTACGCTTCGACGATAACACCTTTACAAGGTTAAGGATACCATGACCGACGGTGCATTCGTGTAGGCGTGGTGGTGGGGGAAAATGCTTGAACGTTTAGACAGAGCTTTCCGCCATCCATGATACCTCCGTCTTCTGCTTGGCTGGCAGCAGATGACCCAAGGGCAACCACTACATGAGCTCTAACACCTACGAAGTATACCACTATTCTCAATCGCATTCGAGTACATCCTATTTGCTTTTGAAGCAATAAAATAACACGGTACAGTACATGTTACTTTCGAAAATTCCTCAATAACACTATTGAAACTTCTGGCACAAAAACACAACACAACGGAGAGCAGCACGAACGATGCATCCATTCACCACTTGCCATCGTTCCACTCGGCTCCAACCAGCAGGAGCAAAAAAAACTGCGATATTACCCTCTCACCGGGTGTGGGTTCTTGATCATGTTCATCATTTCCCGCTGAACGCGCCGCATGCGCTCGCGGTGCACCGCTCCACCGCCGACATTTCCACGCGCCTTCGAAGACGACGAATCACCACCGCCGCCACCGCCCGCACCGTCGATGCCGGTGCTCTCCGTCGGCGCAATGCCAGCGAGCGCCGCAAGCAGCGGTCTGCAAAAAGTCCAACACGCAGGAAGGGCATTGCGGTTTTCTCAGCATGAACACACTGGTATGTAGAAAGAGACGATGATATACATGCGACGCGAGCGGTGTTGCTCGCTGGATATTATTAGGGAATTACAATCTCGCACTTGCCCGAAATTAATAGTATAATTACGGTGCTCGAGAGCCTTTGGCGCTCGTGTGTTGTCCATGACAGCCGAAAAAGCTCACCTGCAAATGCTCTTGGCCTTGGGGTCCTCCCGGAGAGTGGCCGTTTGCTCGGTATCGTGTGCTGCGCTAAGACGCGCCTCCGCCAACAGCTGCATCTCAGTTGACACCTGCAGAGCGAAGGGTACCAGCGGTGAAATAACATATTCGAGGCCGAAATCTGAGAAAAATTACCCCCCCTCTCTACCGAGCACGACGACTCAAAATACTCCAAACTCACACCCAGCATTCAGATATGAGCTTCGACAAAAACCAGCGATCTCACAGGTGTGTATGCGTGTGTGTATAGAAAACTTGAAGAACGCTGCATCGCGCTCCCCCACCTGACCGGCAAGTGTCAGGGAGGAACCATCGTGAAAGACAACAACTCTTCATAAATCGGATTGAGATAAAATCTGCACTTCATGATCATGATATACATCGATCGAACAGCGAGGTCCCTGGTATAAAAATCATGTATATCTGTATAATATAAATATATTTGTCGGTAGGGATCGCTCTTGCGCGTGCGAGTTTACCCGATGAGGTCTCTACGATACGGCTCTTGTACAACATATCACACCGACTTAAGCAGAAGCTAGATTATCCAGATCGTGATCTGTCTCATGCGTGCAAGCCTTCCGAAAATGTTTCGGCGCAACACCTCATAACAGCAACTAAACAACATATAATCTGGATAGTCAAGATGATCCATAGATGGTCTACTGTAGATCGAGATCTGTCGGACGCGTACAAAGCTAAAGCAATATATATACCCACCTGCTTGGTCAAAACGTTATTACTCTGCCGTCCCCTCGGTGCATAACATCTCGTAACGGCAAAGACCGGATCTGGACGATCTGGATCGTGATCCGTATGGTGTGAGCAGGTTTTACCGTAAGGGCCTTGAACAACATCCCACAACGGCAAAAATAGAAGTGCTTATTTATCTTTTTGCTGAAAGTGCTTGGTTGGTGCATCCCTGGCCTCTCCGGACCTCCCACTTCGACACCGCCTCCTTTCATTACTTTCGGGACTGTCTGGCTTTTCTTCGATTTCTTCCTTCACCATTTTTCTGTGCTTGCACGAAATTTCATCATACTGGAGGTCCTAGCCGATCTCAGCTTGGCTCATCATCAGCTCAGCTCCGCCCAGCAGCGCTAGCTCAGCAGCGCAGCGCCGTGCAGTGCCGTGCCCTGCCGTGCGGTACTGTGCGATGTTG
This sequence comes from Undaria pinnatifida, assembly GCA_012845835.1. NCBI lineage: Eukaryota > Phaeophyceae > Laminariales > Alariaceae > Undaria > Undaria pinnatifida. The sequence goes on from JABAKD010000028.1 coordinate 2,430,514, forward strand.
TGCGGTGTTGTGCCATGCTGTGACGTGCTGTGCCATGGTGTGCCATGGTGTGCCGTGCCAAGTGTTGTACTTACTTTTTCGTGCATGTATTGCTGTAGTATCATGCCATGTCCCAGCTGAGCTCAGCTTGGTCCATCAGCTCAGCTCAGCTCAGCTCAGCTCAGCAGCGCACCGCAGCGCTAGTTCAGCAGAGCGCAGCGTCGTGCGGTGCCGTGCGGTGCAATACTGTAAGGTTCTGTGCCGTGTTTTGCCGTGCTGCATGCTTTGCTGTACTTACTCTTTCGTACATGCCAGTATCATTCGAAGTATAATACCACGTACCGGTACTATTAACACTACACCAGGTTTGTACGTAATACATTCATATTGAATCATAATGCACCCCCAGCTCAGCTCAGCTCAGCTATATATAGCTCAGCAGCGCAGCGCAGCGCCGTGCGGTGGCATGCGGTGCCGTGCCGTGCCCTGAGCTGCGGTGCTGTGTCGTGCTGCGCTGTGTTTCTTTCGAATATGCAGCAGTACCAGGTATCATGCAGGTACCAGATACCGGTATGTACGTACGTGTTGTGTACTCGTCTTTTTACTTTCTTCAGTTGATTGTCCTCTCTCGGTCCCCATGTTCCCCCCCCCCGCAAATAACACACGTACCGCCGGTCAGAACGTGACATCGCCAACAAGCACAAGGCACGGGGCAGGGCAAATAGCTCCGCACAAGCAGCTCTTGGCATTATCATTTCGCTACTCGCACCAAATCATGGGCCTCTTCTTTCTGCCCCCTTTACATGTTTTAGTTGCATTATTGCTTGTGCGAGCGTAGCGGGCGGAGTCAGCCGCCCCGGAGCGCAGTTCTTGCATAATATAGGATCTAGATGGTCGTGATCTAGATGATCTATATAGGATCTAGATGGTCTTGATCTAGATGATCCATTATTACAATACACCAGGTATCTGCACCTAGATCGTGATCTGTTGGATGTGTGCAATTTTTTAGCAATACAATAGATCGTCTACATAATCTAGATCGTGATCTGCCGGATGCGTGCAAAAGTTTTAGAAATAACGATAGATCGTCTATATCGTGATCTGTCCCATATGTGCAATATTTAGCAATGTATACCCACCTGCCAAGTAAGGGCGTTGGCGCTCGAACACCCCCTCAGAGCACATCCCACAACAGCAAATGTATCTGTAGGATTTAAATAATCTAGATCGTGATATGTTCCCACGTGTGCAAATTTAGCAATATATCCCCACCTGCTTGGTCAAGGCGTTGTTACTCTCCCGTCCCCTACGTGCACAAAATCTCACAAGGGCAAATCTAGGGGCTGTCTGATCTACATCGCAATCTGTCTCATGTGCGCAAATTTTAGTAACATATCCCCACCGGCTTCGTCAACGCGTTGTTATTCTTCCGTCCCTTCCCGCTCGACACCCGCCGCGCTCGCTGCCTCGCGGTCAGCACTGTTTCAAGCTCGCTCAGTCTTAGCGCCGCGCGGAGGCTCGTCGGGTGGAAGGCGTACCCGCTCGTCGCCAGCGATAGACACTTGAGAGACTCGTTCCTTTCCGAACCCACGGTAACGCTGTCCACCAAAACACAAGCTTTCTGAAGCTGATTGCATACGCTGCTCCCCTCAAGCATTGTGGCGTAGGAGGGGCAGGGGGGGGGGGGGGGGGGGGGCGGCGAGAGGGAGGGAGGGGGGGTTAGGGGCGAGGGTGCGATATAATGCTATACCAGTCCGGATACGTCGCATACCTTCACACATCGGACAGATCATGATCCAGATAATCTACATCCTATATCTATCGCTATGAAAAGCTGTCCGGGATCTGTGCAGTACAGATCCAACCCAGGAAACATGTGGTAGGGGGTTCAGATCATCCGGCCTTCACCCGGCAACATGAGCTACAGGTCATGCAGGCTGTTTAGACTAGGGATCTGTCCGCGCCCTGAAACGCATAGATCATTAATATTAAACAGGGGCCTAAAATCCAATGTGTGGACATGTTCCTCGGAAAAACTCCAGCGTGTAAAGCAACTCTATCTGCCACCAAATCCGGACGACGTTCCTCTCCAAGGCATATCAGGGTCACACGAAGGTAACCACGGCCCGCTACAATTCGCCCCCCATCCTCCATTTCGCCACGACTACCTTTAAACGCGGCATGTCCCACTCCTAAACCCCAAACTCAGCTATAAACTAAATACAAACTCGTTTGGGCTGGTCGTTGTTCCATGCCTGGTTACTGGCGCGGTGACTAACGTTTCTGCTTTGGTTTTCAAGAGTTTATTAATAGTGTTATATCCGTGCAGAGCTCACAGAAACGCCTGTGTTCACCATGTTATACTTGCGACACCCCCGGGATTTCAAGCCAACCGCATCCCGAAGGGGAACCTGGTAAACACAAACATTTTCAAGCCTCATAGATGCGCGCCGCGCCCAAGCCCCACTTCGGACCCCAACAAAAACACTTCCAAGTCTCACAGATGCGCGCTTGCGTCCGATTTGGTGTCCTTCCCGTCGCTCAGTACCAGCACGCGCAAGATTGGCTCCTCCTCGCGGGTTCTCTCCCGGCTTCCACTTGCAGTGTTGACGTTTTGGCTGCCCTCATCACCGTTGCTACGCCCGCCGGAGGCGTTTTTGCGACGGTGCTCGGCGGCGCGGCGCTGCTTAGCCTTGGCTTTCCAGGTGGCCTTCCATTTCTTGATGAGGGTATAGGCCATTTGCAGGGCGTCCCAGAGGCGTGTATCGCCACTGTTGGACAGGACGTCTACCTGGAGATGGTGTAAAGGAAAATGAGAGCGAACGGGTGCAGATATACACGAGTTAGTTGTTGCAACACGGAGCATAGCTGCCGTGGCCCATGTGCGTTAGTTGTGACGACACCTAGGCTATGCATGTGACCTCCCGAAACATACAGAGTACATCAGTCGGGGCCGCCTGGGTGCCGTCTTCCATGCGCTATTTTTTGCGAAATCGAGGCTATACGTATGTCTCCCCTAAACATGTAGCACAGACAGCAGTAGTACAGACATAAAATTAAAGACCTTCATCCGCCCCGGACAAGACGTGTACCTAACGCCGGTGGGATGAAACACGAAGGAGGACGGATGGGTGGCATCCTTTCTCCTCGTAAACTGTGCTGACATCAAGACCAAAGGCAAGGCAGTACGATTGGGGGATACTTGTCACTCACGCATTTTAAAGCCCTGGTAGAGGAATATATCCCAGCGGCTCATCCGCGAGTGGCTATCCTATGATTTTCAAATACCAGGGTATTAAGCTTTCGTGCTTTATTTCGCCTACCCAAATACAAAACATAAATGAATGAATGAATGAATGAATTTACAAGTATTAGTATTATAGGTATCAATAAGTACACTGCAATATGTGGTATCATATGTTTTTGGTGGTTACGCTGCTCGGAATGAAAATGGGAGAGATAAATAGTACCGCCCCTTACCATGGCGTTCAGTTCGATGCTGACGTCTTTCACACCTTAGTTTAGCTCATGTGACATCGATGCGACTGTAAGCGTCTCGTCAAGAAAAATCTCATGGCAGGAAAACGTACAGCCCCATCGCAGCGCCCGTCCCCGGACACTCGCCTCGTCGCGGAAATCTTCCAGTAGTGGGGTGGGTTCGCACACCACGTCCACTTCCGACCCGAAGCTGATGAGACCAACTTCTACCGGGAGGTCGTACGCTTGAGTCCTAACAAAGCACCGCCATCGACGTCACAGCATGGGAAGAGCTTGTTTCCTTATCGGCATATAGTAAGGGTCCTCTATTACGGCGGTCTTAGTAAGGGGGTATCCCATATAAGGCGGTCAAAATCGTCTGGCGCGACTGGGAAATTGCATGCATAACCTGGAACGAACAAGGAGGTTACCCCCAGTAAGGCGTTTATGTTGGTCTGGCACATGACCACTTCAACGGGGGGGCACTACTGTACGTACATTGATTTAAACGACACCATCGACTAATCGAGACTCGTACGCTTGGGTCTTTCAAGCACCGCATTCGACGGCACAATATGGGAAGAGCTTACATTCAATCGGCTCACTATAAATAACAAAATAAGCAACGAGACCATCCATGTGTCACTCATCCATTGTATCGGTGTCTTCCTCTTAAATATCACAAAAACTATGGGGATCACTCGAATTTGGGCGGCATATCTAGTAAACACTAGAACAAACGACGCCCCCCGCGCGTTCGGCACGACGGGCTGCGTCGCGCGGGCGCTGTTTTGTGCATCGTACAAATACAATTTGCCAACGGAGACGATCGACTTACTTGTTATATACAGTAGTGGGTCCCTCTATGGTGCCGGTATGTGTCAGCCGGAAATACCGGCACTATATTGGCAACCGCCTCTACTTCGCATGATGCCACTGTAAATAATGTTTATTCCCATCTACACCAAGCGATTTCATCGGTATTACAGCGGGCAACCGGCACTAATCAACCGGCACTATCGAGGGACGTCTACCGCATTTAACTAATTCCTATGGCGAAGGGGTAAAAAGCGAAAAACTCAAGCTCACGATACGTCCACGTACAGATGCACCTATGTTGCTTTACCCACAAATTATATATACTTGTTAGCATAACATACGAAAAACACACCTGGAAGCACCTCTACCACCGTTTATTTGTACCGGATTTGCAATTCGGCCATAACTCCAGCGCCACATCTAATCGAAAAATGCACCACCCTGCGATGGAAAGCTCTCACTACAGTGTGGCAAAGCTGCAGCAGTTTCGGTGACCTGTAAGCACCGCGACAGTGTCGCTGAATTTTTTTGGTTCCAGGTGGCTGGATATTGTTACCAAATACTTCTTGTATTGCGGTAGCGACGATCAGTGCCAGCACATTTGAGAAATTTCGAAAAAAAAGTTTTTTCTGTGTTCTAGCACCACCATACTACAACGCAGCGTTTTTTGCCTACATTTGTTTCTTGGAGGCGCACGTCTCGAGCCGATTGCGGCGTCGGCGGAAAAAGTAAAAAATCCAACCTGGAATACCTTCCGTGCCTGTATACACGAATGAGCACACGGTGAATCTTAGGCAATTCATAACCGTTTACCTCCGCGACAGTGATCGTGAAAATTGCCTAAACTGGCGGCGATTGCTGCAAGCACACGCAGCAACGGCGCAAATGATCCACTACGTGGCCTACGTGTGCACCCGACTTCTCCATTTCTAGCAAGACAAAGGCCAAACCAACAACAGATCAGACTATGTCATGACTTGATGGGGTCCCTACGGGCGTGGTGTGTTAGTTGAAGGCTCCAGTGGTGTGTTATTTGAAGGTTTCAGTGGGGAGCACGGCGCCGAGGAAAGAGCAAAGAGCACTAAAGGACCCGCAGGGAATTTGTATGGGGCTATTTTTGCCAAAAAAAACGGTTTCTATAATATTTGACGTCATGCCTGGTAGGTGTTACCGCATTTTTGGTTTTGTGGGCAAAGCAACACAGGTGGGTGTGTCGTGTATCAACGGAACAACAGCACGTTGCCGACACAACGGTGCTGCCGCGGCAATTCGCTCCCCCCCCCTTTCAGTTTTATGCGTCGCACTCCCTACCTATTGATGTAGGCGTGGAATAGCTGCTTCACAGCGTCCAGTCTCGTGAGGGAAGGCCTCGAGCTCGTGCTAGACCTGCGACAAAAACGAAGCACATCATACACAGGCGGCGGGCTTTATTGCTCCCGCAGGGGAATCAACCCCCGCCAACTTCTACTTTCGGACAGAAACACGCACATTTCAATTACAGTATCCGCACTAACAATTATGGCATTATTCTCACAATGTGGATAGCTCGTTTCCCTAAAATCTAACTTGTCACAGAAAAACAGTTTAAAAAAACGTACCATTGGAAGAAAACCACGCTAACAATAAAGCTACAATGTGGCACGACCATAAGCAGCATGCTCTTGACAAATTTGCTCACATTCTTAATATCTAGCCCGCGGTCACATATAAAACCAAACTATGAGTAGAGTGCTAAATGGCGCAAGAGCTCCTCGTACATGCTGTAGGCCGTGCGAACTCGAAAGGAACAAAAGAAAAACGACATACATGCCGCCACAAATAAACACAACACACCAGCCCAAGCCTCCCAAATTGCAGCAGCTCGTCAACCGCGGGCGACTTGAGACGGCATGCAACGAAACACGTTCCACGAGTTCAACCAAACTCTCCCGCTTTTGTAGACGACGGGTTTGCGGAAATCGGCCACTTACAGCTCACGCATTCAAGGATACCGTGATATTTGCTACCAAACAAACATTTCACAGCGTACAGACTAAGTAAATGCAAGCCTGTACGCACCCCGCCATGGAAAGGCTGTTTTGCCTTGCAAGGCAAAAACGGCCTCGGTCGCTTTCGCTCCCTCGTCTTTGCCCCACTTTAACCTGGTTTGGGCTGGTTGGTGTTACTTACGCCTCGTTACTTGTGCAGGTGCAAGTTGAGTTGTTTTATTATTTAGTTTTCAAGATATCCCGTGTGTTATACCTGGTACAGCTCATATCATAGGAACGCCTGTGCCCCTTTTAACTTGCGACACCCCCCGGGATTCAAGCTGAACACATTTCGCAAGGGGATATCGTAACAGGCAAAAAAGGCATCCCGTTGGAATAAAAACAAGCAAAACATAACGATATCTACCGTGGGGCAATGGCATGACTCGCTTGTTTGGGCATGGTAATGATGCTCTCACATTCCCCTGAATTCTTTAGCCCGTGTTCACAAAAACGGCGAAGAAAAGCACCTCGATGGAAAAAAAATAGCTCACTTGAACGGATCGGCCCTGTATACATCCAGGGCGCAAACCGCATCCTGATTTTGCTCGCTCTCTCCTTCCGCCTCTGCCTGCTCGGGGACACTGGAAGAGGACTGGGGGGCAGGGGGGCACATGCCGTTTGACAGGCACATGCCCATCTCCACCCCATCGCCAGCCGGCTCAAGACCGTGCCATAGACTATGGATGGAGAGACGGAAAACATGTGTGAGAGGCGGGGGGGGGGGGGTATTTATTTGTTGCTTGCCTGGATTATTTTACCGTTAACCACGCACCGCCTTCTACACGGAGCACCGTTCGTACTCCTAATAGAGACACCTCCAACATGTAGGCGCTCGGTACGTGTTTTTAATATGTCTGTATCCTTTTCTGCTTCGTATTTTGTGGCCACCACTCATTACTCAGCGTCAAAAAGAGGGGGGGGGCGGCGGGGGGGAACGCGTTAGCGATTTGTGGTAGACGAACCTTTTCGCACAACTTGGCGGCGTATAGCCGATAGTTGTGATCTCGTGCATTGTGAAAGGGTAATACGCCATAGAAAACTAAGAAAACTATTCACTAGTCGGCGACTGACAGTGGCATATCTCACGCGGTGGTGCTGGGACGCCTCACTACACTGCGGGTCCAGAAGCGGAGCTTAACCGAAAAGGTCGTTTCCCCTCGCCGAGCAAGCAGAAACACGTCTCTTTCGCCCGCTTCCTTGAGCTTAATAGTGTAGGATGCAAACTGCGGCACCTCCACGTCAAGCGCTAGCACCACGTCGCCCTCCGACAAGCCCAACAGCGTGTATTGCTGCAAAAAAACAACATAGATGCGCAATGGCGGAAGAGGGGAACAAAAAAAGTGCAATCTAGCTAGATGCGCAACAGCAGAGGAGGAAATAAACCAAAGCAATATAGTTGCGCAATGGCGAAGGAGCAAATCAAGCGGATGCACCATTGGCCCACGCTTGTACAGACACGTAATACAATGACAGTGGTAGCCCTTTTTCGCTACCGGTACATCATCTCTTACTATAATAACGGGCCTATGTCGTTGGAATAAATTTGTGTTTTACAATACGATCCGCTGTATACCTCAACCATGGGATTTTTCATCGGATTGCATTTTCATTGATGCTCAAAATTCTGGTCTTGGGGGTGAGGTCTGGAGCTCCTCGAGTGAAATTTTAGGCGCACCCACCCCTACCATAGCATGCGTCTGCAGTGCTATCACCTCAGGGGGATGAGTGGGGACGCCGCGCATTTTTATTGCATCAGTATACATTCTTCGCGCGTAATCACAAGTTGGCTGATCGTAAGCGTACGATGGGAGATGATCAACTCCTCGGGCAGCCACAAAAAAAAGAACAACCAAATCCAAAAATTAGCAATGCAACCACAGCTCTTGGGTAGCGCAAGTCGCCAGTCGTCTGCCGTCAGTTACCGATGGCGCCTTCTTCTGCTCACGGAGAAGGAACTCACCCGCAACAAGAATTGTTCCAAGAAGCGACGTATCAACCGCGCGACCCTCCACATCGTCAGAACAAGAGCACCCCAACACGCCTACAAGCTACCGCTTGCAACGTTTGCGCGTCAAAGCAGCAACCGCAAAAAAACAGTACCAAAGTTAGAATCACAGCTGCGCTGTCCCCCCCCCCCCCCCCCCCCCCTCCTCGGTAAGACCGTCAAAACCGCAAATAAGAAAAGCCATCAAAGTTCGTATCACAGCTGAGTTGTCCACCCAAACATCCCCCCCCCCCCCCCCGAACATCCCCCCGAATCTCACCAGACGAGACCCCTTGTGGATAAGCCGGATTGTGCTAGGGCAGATCATCATCGACGTGTCCGGCGTAGGAGCGGAAGGCTTGCGCCTTTTACCTCCCCTACGCCCACGCCCACGCCCACGCCCTCCATTGCCGCCGGGTACAGAATTCCCTCCCCCCAGAGCGCAACCGCTTCCACCGCCGCTGCCGCCATCCTCGGAAACTGGCGCGACAGCGCCCAACGCCCTCCTCCGCGAGACGAAAGCCTTAAGGCGCTCAACTCCCGACATTCCAGAGTAGCGGTCGACAGAAACATCGTAGGTCTTGTCGCCGTAGCGCACTTTGATCTGAATGGTTGAGTGCCAGGCGTTACGTGCGTTGTACGGTGATGTAAATTTATAATGAGGCCTTTCTTAGCCTGCCGTTATTAGCCTTGCAAGGCAAAAAAAGCTCTTCGTTGCGGGGTGTGTACAGCCGTCCACTACCCAAGTAGCTCGTCTGTCTGTCTCTCTGTCTGTCTGTCTGTCTGCTGTGTAACGCTGTCTGTCGGCGGCTAGATCATTGATCGCGAGGGCTATACGCCGCTGATTTCCACAAACACGGGGTCTACATGTGCGGACGAGTTTACGCTAACTCGTCAGTCTTGTTTCGTCGCAATCCATCTCGGGCAGGTCGTGATCGTCGGGCTGATATGGTTTTAGGCGGCCGTGTGGCGGATATTGTTCATTGTGTGTTATTTTTTGCTTCGAACGGCACATGGCCCACTGCAAGTATAAAGCCGCCTTGTCTCATTTACCACTTCTGCCATTTATAGTAGCGAGGCCATGTTTTGCCGTGCATGGTGAAAAGCCGCTTCATTACGGGGTGCGTACAGGTTCCCAATACCTAGTTTGTAGATATATCTGTCTGGCTGTCTGTCTACGTATACATACTTAGGCCGCCTGCCTGTCGGTATATATGTCTGCAGCGTACTATCTGGCGGCGCCGTAGATCACTGATTGCGAGAGCTGCACGTCTGGCTGTCTGTCTACGTATATATACTTAAACCGCCTGCCTGTCGGTATATATGTCTGCAGCGCACTATCTGTCGGCGCCGTAAATCACTGATTGCGAGAGCTGCACGTATCTAATTTCTACAAAACCCGGCGTCTACAGAAGCGGGCGAGCGTGGGCTAACCCCTCTTTTGTTGCACCCCATCTCGAGTTGGCCGCGGTCGCCGTGCTCCTGTGGTGCCTGGTGCTGTGCGTTTTCAATTTTGGATGCGACTAAATACTTTATGGTTTTTGTGTTCTTCGAAAGAGCACGGCCTGCTGCACGTACGTCGCGCTTTTGCCTCATTTACCACTATACTTGTACTTCGCACATGCTTTTTTGGGGGGGAAATTGCTACTATTTTTTTTTTTTTTTTTTTCATCCTCCGGCGGATGGGGGAAAATAAAGCTTTAGCTCACCACACTTCCACGTATAGCTAAATTTCCACATCTCGGGGGAGACAACGTAGAGCTCGTAATATGCCAAACAAACGTATATCCTGGTATCAGCTACCGTGGTATGCGCGTATTGCCGGGCGTTTCTTGCACTCACGTTGACCTTGAAATCGGGATCGTCGCGGCCAGGCGACGTTGAAGCTCCTCCCTTTCCGGGACTACCCGCCCCTCCATCGTCTTCCTTGCTTCCTTCCAGCACCCATTCCTGTCAAAAGGGGGGAGATTCGCCCGGAGAAATAGAGCGAATGCCGCTTCAAGTAGACGCTCAAGGCATACTCTGTACACATTGATTGGTGAATTGCACCAAACGCGCAAAATCCAACAGCTGACACAACGCGTGGGGCGTTTTTTCGACACTTCTGCGACATGCGCGATACGCTTTTGGTTTTTGGTAAATTTAGGGGTGGAGGTCATCTACGGCATTAGGGCTACATTGTATCAGGACATGACGAAAACGAAATGAAAAATGCCCCTACGAAGCACCGGCGAAGCGTTCATCCAGCGGACAGATCATACCTCACCTCATGATCTATCTTTCAGGGAACATAGATTCCTTGTCTATACATAACATGCATGGTCTACATGACGATGCCAGATGGAATCTGTATGATCTGCATGATTTAATACATGTCTCCTGCGTTTGATCTGTACTACACAGATCTCAGTCAACATACCATAATGACAGATACAGCATCTAGATGATCTAGATCGTGATCTGTCCGGTGTGTCGAAATTCCATATGCCTTAGATGGGGGCGATTGTGTTAGCTCCATGATTGCACGATCATAAAAACTGCTGAATCGCCTACGATATTGTGGCGAGTACCTAACGAAAAAACAAGCAAACCCAGTAAGACTAAACAAAAGCTCCATTAACTCAACAAAGCCAACAACCAATACATTGATGACGTAATTCAAGAACAAGCTGTCGCAAAGAGCGACGACGTACTGTAATACCACCCCACTTTAGGCACCCATACTCAATCAAAACAAACAGGCCATTCAAACCGATCAAAGTCGGCGAAAAAACACCTCGTTCATCACTAACACGAAATACGAAGATGAGCGTTGTCATATACATACGAGCACGCGAGGATTCAGAAAACCATTTCGTCCTCTCGTTGACCCTGGGATATACTATTTCCCGGGGAGTTCCTATCGTTACTTGGCGGTGCAACCGGCAAAAAAAAATGAAAAATTAACTTCAGCTATACGTTACAGGTACACCTGGGATATTAATGAGTTATTTCATGTCGGCGGTGCTATTGTGCTTCCTAACAAACAAATCCGAAGCAAGGCAGCAACTTGAACTCTCTTGCCTTATATACCCCATGCCCCCTCCGCTTTTGGGGCGGAGAGCCGCTTCTAAACCTCAGTACACATGCTCGAAGTATACAATAGTTGACTATATGGGGCCGATGGTATATTTCCTTTACAACAAACTTCAAAGCAAGACAGTCAACGATCCTCCCCGCCATGAGCTGTCGTTGGTGGGTGACCCCGACCCACCTGCATTCTGTTCTTGAGGGTGAGGTTGATTGTCGCGGCTGTGCTGCGATGAACGAACACACGCCACCGCTCGACGATAGACAGCCATAACCAAACACACCACAAAAAGTCACTCAAAATAGCAAAAATCGATGGAAGGCGGCCAACTACCCTTACTTCCGCGAGCTGCCCAGATACCCTGACCAATCCACCTGTATCCTGCTCTTGAGGGTGAGGTTACTCATCACTTTTCCGCCGCGACGACTCACACACGCCACTACTTTACTACAGGCGATCACAACAAAAAACGTCAACAAAACACCCCTCAAGCCCACTAACATCGATGGCAGGCAGCCCACTTCCCTCAATTTCGTGGACTGTCACTGCCGAGAGACAACCCTGACCCACCTGTATCCTGCTCTTGAGGGCTAGGTTGCTCGTCACATCTCCGCTCCGAATCTCCTCGCCCGTCATGGGAGAACTAGGCCGCCTTCCATTGCTGGCGCATGCCGAGAACCACTCCAGAATAGCATGACGCTCATAGCTACAACAGCAAATGATATCGATGGGAAGTTTGTTATGCAGCAGAGTATCGACGGAATTCATTAGGTAGCAGAAAATATCGATGGAATGCCTGTTAAGCGGCAGAAAATACCGATGTAATGTTCGTTATGCCGAATAAAATATCGATGGAATGTCCGTTAGGTAGTAGAAAGTATTGATGGGGTGTTCGTGAGGAATGGCGTGGGGTCACCGTTCGTTTCGCGTTGCGAGAACAATGAATTACGAAGAAGAAATCACCTGGTGGCCACGGATTAGCCTCTAAGGGATTTCAGATGGGACACAGCGAGAACGTGACGCTTACAGCGTCGACTAAAGCAACCAGGGCCGGTTGGGTAAGGCATCACATAGATGGAGTACCCGAGCTTAAACACGCAAGGACTTGCACAACACGCGCAACAAGGGACGGTTATTAAGACAACACGTGTACTGTTCTTTGGAAATATGTATCCCAAACGGGTTAATAGTGCAGTGACCATATATATCTGTTTGCCCCCCCCCCCCGTAATGGTACATTTACCGTTCAAGCCCACATTAGTACCCGAACACTATTACCGGTAATAGGTTTTGGTTCAGACAACCTGGTACACAAGCAGCACATGAGGCATGAAAAAATCATACTTAAAAGCAGTAAAATTCATCGTGGAAGGCAGAAAACTGTGCGTTCCGCGACACACGGGGCACTTTCGATGTCGACGCACCCACTCTTGGAAGAAGAAAAACCGGGAAAACCTGAAAGTGGCTCAGGGCCCACCGGTTCTGATTGGCTGCAGTAACCGCAAAACAACAAAAAATGGTAAGTAAGAACTTGTTTTATAATACAAGCGGCCGGCGTCATCACTCAGCTTGCAAAGTAGTGTATCAAGCACTCAGCTTGTCGAACTCACAGTTGACGTATTACATATATTTTTTAATCGCCCGGCAGATGTGGAAAAAAAACTTCAGCTCACCACAGTTCCACGTCTGGTTCATGGGTCAATTCTAACTCAGATGTAGAATGCAGCGGTGCTACCGCGGCAACATAAAATAAGAAAGCCTGTGAGTCGAAAGCACACAAACTCCGGCGCAAGCACCCCCTCACCTGTGTCCGTCGACTGCCACGGCGGGATCCACCATCAAGCCCTGCGGCAGCCAAAGGCGGGGGGGTCACGGGTTAACCCACGGCGTCAAACGGCGGAGCGATCGTCGCCGTGCCGTCGATGGGGGTGATCGAAGTTAAAGGGGGCGGTTGGACTTTCGGTGTCGGGCGCGCTCAATCCCATCAAGCGTCGGACCATTTCAAGGTTCCTATCCAGGGTGAAACCCCGAAACATATATAGGTACGTACCAGCACCAGGTATACCGGCTGAAATATTAACAATATTGCGAGCCTTTAGGTCGTTTGTGCTTGAAGGTTGTCTCTTTGTGGAATCATCATGTATACCACATGCAGTACTAGGAATATTGATATTTCGAGTTTGTAGGCCTTCTTTGTTTTACGATTGTCTCCTCGTGATTATCGATGTACCGGTAGTATTTCCAGGCTTCCACGAAACTACGCAGCCAACATAATTATAGTTGCTGTCGTTCCGTCCCTTACCTGTGTGATCGGGCAAATGAACTGCCGCGGGGCCCACTCCGAATCATCGGTGCGTTCTTGCTCGTCCGACTCGCTCTCCTTTTCGAGTAGGATGTCCATGAACTCCTTGCGGTAGCGACGGTAGATCTGCCGCGAGCGGAAGCAACCAAACGGTGTCACGTTCCGTGATACAAGCTACAAGCACGCCATCTGCCACGATTTACTGCGAAATCTTCCTGAATAGTGGCCACGGTGTAAGAGAGACGTGCGCCGGGGTGTAATACGCTGATGCGTGGCGACTGGCTGGCAAGCGCCACGCGGAGGGGTCATTGCGTAGGCAGAGAACAAGCTGTAGGGAGGCTCTCACCCATAACATTGGAGGCTTTAGGGGTTCCTCAAGTACAGGAAGGCGTTCCCATCTAGGGAACCCTGTCTTGACTTCCAGTGTTATGACAGCGAGTCTTCCGACAACTTGGTCTCTGCCTACACAGTGGTCCCTCCGCGTGGTATGCGTGCGGTCGGTCACAACACACCAACGCAATACACCCTGGCGAACGTTGTTGCACCCCCCCTCCTGCCCGACGCATAACTATTGTGGGCGCAAAACAGGCATCCTAGTCACGGCCCAGCAACAGCGTGCGCCTTCCATCCAAATACCCTCCGTTCCTTGGCTTCCCGTCGCTGCGAGATTACCACAAAACACACTACGTTAGCCCACAGCACGCATTGTGTCACGAGCTTTGTAGGGGTGGTCCAAATAAACCGTTAGAAGTGCGTGTGGGGAGCTCGTCATTCTCTGTCAATCAGCTACGACTAGTTCCTCCACGTCCACGCCCTCCCCTCCTCCCAAACATGATGTTCGATGCCTCGGCTATCTGCGCATGGTCGATCCCGTCCCCGGTCACTTTCTCTCAGTCGTCGACCTTCTCCGCGCGCCCTCTCCCTCCCGTCACAGCAAAATGTTGAGAGACGCTTTCGCCATCTATCTGCAAAAAACGACTTTTTCCTGGAAGGCTGCTCACCTTTGCGTTCCTCACCGCGACCTTCTTGCTCTGTTCAGAGCCCGGGCGATAGTTCTCTAGCACCAGCTCTTCGAGCACCATCTACAGCAGAGCAACACAACAAAACACGGGCGTTATCAATAAGAGCGCGACTGTCGACGTGACTGAAGAGCGATCTACCAAAACAAACTTGCTCCTGGAAAAGTTAGTTTGATGAGTGATTCTTGATAAAGACAGGATGGTACTGCTGTAGCGCACGACCATATAATGAACGAAACACATATTATAGCCGCCAAAGCGGCATGCCCGGTCAGGGGCCCGGGGAGGGGGGCGCATAACGTACAACACTCCAGCGTGGGAATCACACCTGCTCTAATCAGTGGATTATTCAGACAGCGATAGTAAAAGCGTTTTCGTCGCCGCCGTTTCCTGCATCAGACACACTCAGGTACAGTAGTTTACATCTCCCAGATGGTTCCACGCATACAATACGTGCCAATATCGCAGCATAGCGTGTTCTCCATAAGTTTATATGACCTTGCAGTCTTCAGGTGGGGGGGGTGCGTACGGGGCATATATCGTCAGGCATCTCCTGGTGTTTGGCGTCAAACTTTCTCGCTGCTGACACTTAGGTCAACTGTTGACAAATTTCAAAGGCAGCGGATGGTTCAGAGCCTAAACCCTGGCAGTGGATTTCTTTCTCAGCCTGTCTCCATTTTGCCGTTCAGGAACAGGGCTTACTGAGCAAATTGGCTGGCGAGTGCTGCGTACTGGAGGAGTTTCTGTCACCCACACAATCAGACACACGACAAGTTTACCTCTGAGTACATGCGCCTCCCTCTGAACCCGGATTTCGGTAACAGCAGGCTGCCGAAACGTCGGTCGAGCATGGCCGCCGCCTCTCGTAGTTGCGGTAGGCAGGTGTGAGCAAGAAGGGCGTTCTTCAATGCGGTCTTCTCGGCGTGCCTGCGCAGGCCCGTCAACTGAGGGCACCAGCAAAGCGGCGCACAGGAAATATATGCAATTATTCGTCATAACCAAAGCACATACAGTACGCAAGTACAGCAGCACCGGAGCGGTTATTTCACAGTAAGAGGCAGATGCTTTGACAGTACAGGTTATGAATTTAGTGTGTGGGCGAGCACGAGCTCATGCAGCCTGGTTAGGCGCGGGAAATGCGCATTAAATGTGTAGCGCGACGAGACGAGCATAAGCTATTACTAGGCGACGGCAGCGGAGGATAAAACACAATCTACGAGGATTTCGGTTGTCGTACAGCAGAACGTACCTCTTCGTCCTCATCTTCTCCCTGACTGTCGCCTTCACCATCGCTCATCGCGTGGATCACATCCAAGTCGTCCGCATAGGAGTTCTCGTCACTCGCACTTGTGCTCGGCTGCGACCAGTTGAACACCAGCTGAGAGCGAGGAAACAGAACGGACGCAACGAGGGAATTACCATGGATGTGCTCCAGTCGGAAGAAAAAGGGCTCGGGGCAGAACATGGAAGTCTACAGTGCTTTTGAATGGGGCCGCTGTTTTTCGACATTAGATATTATTTTCCGGATTTTGAAATGCATTACAGGTATGTTTGACACTTCCTTGCTAGAACATGCAAGGTTTTAATACCGCACATTGGTTCGCCAAGCCCATAAGCAACGTTTATTCATGAGTAGAGCACGTGAAGATTAAGATTCGATAATCATCACGCCAGTAGCGAGCGCGTACGCACCACTGCGAGTTGGTCGTACGCACTTATTGCCAAAGCCCATTTGATGTTTACCCTCGAACCCCACTAACCTACTGGACAACAAGACAACGTCCTGAACCCTTTTGGAACCTGTGCATATCGCCCAAACAAAACGACGAGCGCGGTATTATCAAGCGTCTAGGAGACGCGTGCAGCAGCAGTACGGGTATTGCCATGCTGCGTGTGTTTCTACAGCTCCTAACTTCAACGTTCAGACACGCTCCCTATCCAACAGTCCGGGCTGCTTCGTGTGGTCGCTACCGTCATCGTCGATTGTTACTTTTTTCAACCTTAGATATCTCTGACGTCCCACAGCTGTCAGCATTACCCATTTAGTACGGCAACTCTTGCTAGCTCTATTTTCAAGTAGTTTATCCCCAAAACGTGGGCACACTTCCAACGAAGGTACAAGTAGTCTCCTTCACTAACATGCACGGTGGTTGCATGGTGCGCTGCACTGCGGTCAAGCGGCGTACCCTCCATGTACGTAAATATAAGGAACATTGAATATTCATATTAACACCAAAATAGTCCTCATATTCGGTACAGAAATGGCACATATTATGGATAGCGTTGGACATCGCATCGGGAGTTCCGATATACCCGGTATCGATCGCAATATCGAACGCGTTTTGTTTCTCTATCCCCTGACATCCTATCCCTGCATGACTTGCCCTAGTGCTGAACGCCATTCTCGTTCGATATCGACCACAAGTAATAGTAACAGTACATGTTGATATTGTTACCGTGGTATTATATTATCCAATCGTCATAATCTAATCCGCGGTGACGAAGACAGCCCCAAGCAGCTCTGGCAAGGAAAAACTTCCCAGGAAAAACAAAAATACAATGCGCATGAATAAAGCAAGTAGTACATCAGACTAAAAATATGCCTATAATACCAAAGGCCAACCATGTCTCGGACAAACACTACACCAACCGCACCGTGTTGTTGGCGAGCTCCTTAGCTTTGTCTTCGGCGTCTGAATCTCGGTCGTCTTCGAAGCCAGGGCGGCCACCCATGGAGTACGAAGAATCCATGCACACCTGGCGGTGGACGTGAGCGTGAGGTGACGCAACGAGCGCTACAAATTACCTCGTTTGAGACTATAGACAGCGACAACAAAGATGATCAGTGTGGTCTTATCAACCGTGCTTCATGGCGCGAGTCCGCCATACGAGTAGCATCCTTGAGCGTGCGTGTTATGCAACTCCTTATGTTCAAGTTCAGGTACTCCATCTATGATGCCCTGTCGTACCCGAGCGGTCCGGGTTGCTTAGCATGACCGATGGGTT
This sequence comes from Undaria pinnatifida, assembly GCA_012845835.1. Lineage (NCBI taxonomy): Eukaryota > Phaeophyceae > Laminariales > Alariaceae > Undaria > Undaria pinnatifida. The sequence continues at coordinate 2,448,203 of JABAKD010000028.1, forward strand.
TGTTCGGCACTTTGCCCAGTACAGGCGCCAACGTGGTTAACACCAAGGAAAAAACAACTACTCACTGTACTGCTCAATGCCATCATGAGGGCTGCATAGACCTTCGCTCAGCTTCGACAAAACCGTAGAAACATATGTGACTTAAACCCTAACCCAAACCCAAGCCCTAACCGCCCGAGATTTTTTTCGGAAGGAAGCATCGAGGACTAAGTGTGGACTATCACTCATGCCGTAGAGGCTGGGCCAAATTGAAAACACTCCTACGGTAGCTATCAAGTAAGTTGGAACTAGATTTTGAAGCATTACTTGGGATCATTTTCGCAAAAATCAAGTGGAGTTAGGCTTGGAAGCATTGCTTGGAATTAGACTTGGACAGTTTTCTACCGATGAACAACGGCTTCAAATCCTTTCTCACATCAACCCCATCCCTTTCAGCACTCCAGAAATGATCTCACTCCACTCTTTCTTCAAGCAATCTGTTCCCAAATCAAGTGCAGGTCCAAAGGGGATAACCCACTACCAAGGGGTTTGCACCCCAACCCTGTTCCTCTTTCTCACCACAATGAGCTCATTTGCCACGCGGGTCGACGAAGCAGCATCTTCGAACTCGCCCCCAGGCAAGTCCACCTCACCCTTAGCAAGCTTATTGAGCGCCTGCGCAAGGGCGTGTCCATCTTCGTCGAGGCAGAAGAACGAGGATGTGGGGTGCGGCACGTTGGGGCACGTTGTGTTTCAACGTCTATCACGAGTTTACCGTTATTACTGCATGCAAAATAAACCTCACGCAAACAGCAAATTCTCTGTCTCGAAAAACATGGGGCTAGCCCTAAAGGAGTTAGAACTGCAAAAGCTATATACCACACTAATTCCAAGCAATTTCCCCCGAAAAACGTGGGTGTAGATCTAAAAGGGTTAAGTTGCGCTGTCACGGTCCGTACGTCCGACAAATTCACGATACCATCGTATGATAAACAGGGAAGTTCACTCAAAACCAACCTCTCTCAAGAGAGCAAGCAGGTCTTCCTCCAACCACAGTAGGATCGGCACCGTAGGCGACGCAGCCTGCTACGTACACAGACGTCAGCGTGCAATGCCCTGCGTGGCTATTCTCAATCGGCTTAGACTCGACCTTCCTCGTACTCGTGAAGGCTTCGGGGCTACCAATTTTCCACAAGGTGGACATACCAGATCCCTATCGATGATCTATGCCTTCCAGGACAGATATACCTTTGGTCTATATGAACTGCACGGCGTATAGATCATGTTGCCGGGTTGGAGCTGTATCATTTGCATCACTGAGCACATTGTGCCCTGGGTTGGATTTGTACTACACACGACCTACACAACATATCATATAGGCAGATATGCGATACTGTATGCATGATCTAGACGTGATCTGCCCTATGTGTGAAAACTTCCCCCCGAAGTTTCGGGGCCCAAAATACGGTAAAGAGTAACACCTCAGTCGCTCAAGAAGAAAAGTGGATCCGGCGATATACACATCCTGATGCAGCGATGTCTGTCCGCCCTGGCGCTTTGACCCCTTTCTGACATCACCGACGTTTTTGGGGACAACCTTCTTCGAACAACTGGACAATTTTTGAAGCGGTCAAGGGGTTAAGTGCGTGCAGGGTTCTAAAGTCATGTTGAACAACAATTTTCTGCGACCTGCTCAACCGCTCAAGCCATATAAGTTACTCCAAAGCCAGTGCAAATTAAACTTTCGCAGAAAGCAACAAAAGCACACCAAATAGAGCAGCAAAAAGCAGCAACAGCAACGGTAGCAACAACGCACGGAGAAGGAGCAGCAACAGCAGCAGCAACGGCAGCATCAACAGCAGCAGCAGTAGCAGCAGCAGCAACGACAACCACAACAACCTCAACTAACAAAACAGCACAGCATAATACGGATGCCCTGCCCTACACCCCAACTTTCTCTCACCTTCTTCAAAGGTCGTTCCGCCCTCGAGCGGGCTAAACATGATGAGGTTACGGAGAGGAGACTTGGACTTTCCCGTCATAACACACATGCGCCCTTCGCGGTCTCGGGTTAAGCAGGGATACTGCGAGCTCCTGCGGCCAGCGGCGGCGTCCGCGTCAAGGCACGGGACAAAAGGCCGCAAAATGTTACAATGCAGGGCAAAGGGTCATCAAGGCGAAGGTACACCTCACAAAAGGCCAAGGGACACGTCACCAAGGTCAAGGCACATGACAAAAGGCCACAACACGTCAAGGGGACCAAAGCGTCACAAAAAGGCCCAGGTCTTCTATAAAATTAGCTGTGAGTTGGATCTAAACTCATTTTTGCAAGCTTAATAATATGCACGTTGCAAAAGGTCAAAATACCGAATAAAATGTCACAAAAGCAAGGTCAAGGTACACGACAAAAACCAAAATGAAAAGTATAGGACGAAATGTCACAAAAGGTCGAGGTACAGGACAAAAATCTTACAAAACATCAAGGTACAGAACACAAGGGCTCAAAAGGGTGCAAAAAGTCAAGGTACGGGACAAATGGTAACAAAAAGTCACAGTACAGCACAATAGGACGCAAGAGGTCATAAAGGGTCAATGTACAGCACGACAAGGTCACAACAGGTCAAGCTACAGAACAAAACGTCACCGTACAGGAGAGATGGTCGCAAAAGGTCGCAAAAGGTCAACGTACAGAAAAAAAAAGAAAAGGTCAAGTTACAGGAGGTCAAGGTAAAGAACGAAAGGTCAACGGTAAGGGCAAATCGTCAAGCATCAGCATCAGCCACACAAACGGAAAACTCGGGCTGTTAGGGTAGGGGATGATGTCTAAAACGGCGGACTACAAATCAAGAATCATGAACGACCCGTACGTAGCTTGCTATTGCATGCTCGCACTGCTGTCGTAAGACTATGTTCGTCATGTGTTTTATCGCTGTACATTGGCCCCAGAAGGGCTTCAGAAAACTGTTGAAAAAAAATCGAAGATTACAGCATCAAACGCACCAAAAAAACCCCGGCTGCCGAGGTAGGGGATGCGTCCGAACAGCACTGTAAGCAGGCGTAAGACACGCACGCAGCGCAGCAGGGAGATGCTCGTATTAATATACGCTCTTGCTACACGCTTGATTAAATAGCACTCCTCGCATTTTTAGATAAAAATGAGTCCCGAAAGGTTGAAGCTCACCCTAGGCTGAGCGGCGCAATCACACGCGCCCAGGAGTGATCGCCCGCGCGTCGAACGCACGACTTCCAGTCCACAAGCGAAAGCCAAGACATGGGGTCCTCCACGCTGCCCACGTCATCAGCGTTCGCCACGGACGCGAGGGAGCTGTTTCTTCTGTCAGTAGGATGCGTCAATCTTGGGGGTGGGGGGAGGGGGGGGGGTCGGATTGGCTTTGTGGTGAGCTTTACAGGAGCGAGAACGCGGTCAGAGAGCGGTCGACGTATTTCCTCGCCAGTGCCAGACGGAGGCTTCAACGCGATGATGACTAGGACAAAGCATGCGGTGTCGCTTCTACCGGTACGGTACGCAAGGGTGAACCACGTAAAGCTCCGCACCTTAGCACCTCCATATTCGTCGAAAACGGACACGAGAGAAGCAACCGCTTGGCTGCCTCCCACCAGACAACCTCCAACGTGGTCGACTCCCCGCCGTCCCGTTCCGCGGCCGCGCCATCCTTGGTCCCTGGGGTATCAGGCAACAGCTCTTTCTGCTTCTGCAGCACTCCCCCGCTCGAATAGGCGCCATCTAGCCACTCTCCGTCAACTTTTAAATGCGCCGCGTGGCCCGGCTCGAGGCGTTCCATCAGCAGCGAGCAGTAGAAGTGGACCGTTTCTACTTTGGCATCCGCTTTTGACACGTCAGGAGAAGAGGAGGACACCGTGACATCTTCAGAAATAAGAGACGCGCTTTCGGTTGCGGTTGCCGGGGTCGCCGTTGCCGCAGCCGGTGTCGTCGTAGTCGCCGCCGAAGAAGCAGGAGCCGCCGCCGCCGCTGCCGCTGCCTCCGATTTTTTTATAAGGTGAGCTCTAGCCGACTGCTTCTTCACGTAGTCTTTCGAGCTAGCCGCGCGGGACATAAGCCACATGAGAAACGTGCGCGAGTGCTCGAGGACACGCTTGTCCACCACATTCCGTGGCACGATCTCCCTCGCAAGGCCCCAAAGACACTGAATCAGGCACGCGCATTCCGCTTCAGTCACGCTTGCCTCGTCCCTAAGCTGGTGGAGTGCAAGCGCAACGGGGGGAAAGCTCGGGCTCATGAGAGACAACAGCTCGCGCATGAGCCAATCCGTGGAGTCTTTGCCATCTTCCTCGTCTTCATCTTCATCGACCTCGTTCTGCACTTTCCGCAGATGACCCAGCAAAACATACAGGCATGACAAGAAGCACGCCTGTCCGTCCTTGGAATCGTCGTCTTCCTCTGCGTCATCGTGGTCGTCACTTCCGCTCCCCCCCCCCGCGATGTTGTCACCGCGGCTGTCGGTAGTAGCAAGCGAAGATGACGCTCGGGCCGGGCGCGAGCTCCAGCACAAGGCAGAACCGAAGTTGGCCTCCAAGCCGACGGATTGGTTCAACTTAGCGTTTTCAGAGGCCGACGCGAGGGATCTGCTTCGTGAAAGTGGGCGAGATTGGCATGGTGAGGTTGAGAGGAGTATGTACAGTAGTGCCAGTCGCAATGCCTGTGGCTTTTACTATCGTGATATCATTCCGTCGTCGGTTTAATTCGTATGCGTGACGTTCCAGGGTGGATGAAGGTGGAAGCGCTATTTTCTTTCTTTGTCAGTACAACAGGCGGCTGTTTCCAACGCAGGGGACACACTTCTTGCGTCCCCGCTTTTGGGCTCCAAGACAACTGCGTGCATGCCGTTGATTTTGGTCACACACGAGCCGAGATGGTTCCACACCGGGAACTGCCAAGTCGGTTGCTGTCTATGCCCATGGCGAGCGGCTACGTTTCACCAAGGTTGCGAATGCCGAACTGATTCAACGGCAAGCACAGAAGACCCATTTTAGGAGACCGGCAGTTTTGGGCGCGCCATGGCCTCTTTGGCTTTGTGTAGAGGCGGTCAGTCAAGGAATTAAACCGGGGCATTCTTTGGCTTGAAAATAGTAGTTCTTGCGTAGGGGACGGGCAGCCAAGGGGCCAAACTGCGGCTTCCTAGCGCATTTCACGCGGAGTGATCTAGGTGCCTGGCTCACATATTCACGAGGTATGATTCAGTTTGTGCAACTGCAATTACTAGTTTTCGCCAGCGCGTCACAACGTATATTTATCCACACGACACCTTGATGCCAACCCAATGAAACCATGGGTGCAGGAGATGCACGAAACGAGCCTCGCACTATTTATCGACACACCAATACGGCCAAAGAGCACAGAAAAATAAGCAAGAAAATTCAATTCACGATGCACGGAAACGCAAAGACCGTCCGAGGTATTTAAAATACAATCCAAGTGGGTCCTTACGTTACCGAACAGAGTAGCACAAAAACTACTGCCGCGCGACAAACCAAACGCAGCAACAATAGGCGATGCACGTATGCTGCGGTATCAAATTATACGACGCATGCTACGGTGCGGTAGTGGTGAACCGAATTTTACGATAATCCTCACTTGACGAGCTTATACCTCACCCAGCACCAGGCTTTGAGAAACATTATGCTTAATCCGATGTATAATCCCATAGCCCAGGTACACATTGCGTTATAGTGTAAAATACAAACGGAATTCCAGCAAGATTGGGTACTCTCTCGGTTGAGGAGCCCCGGCCGTCACAAACATTTAGGCCAAGAAAGCTACCCCTATCGCAACACGTCATCATACCTCGTCTTGTAGAAAACCACGTAAACGTGGACGTTCCTCCGCAGAAGCCCCCACTCTCCAAGCTCCGCGCCGTCGCTCTCGAATGTGGATCGGAGAGGGTAAACCGTGGCGGACAGCGGGGCACTCGAAACGCCGATGGGGTCTACCCCGTTTTCGCTTGATTCCTCCAGCTAGATACCGGTCCGTAAAAGTTGTTTGTCCGCCCCGCGAGCGCAACGCGGCGACAAAGGAGGGGTGATCAAAAGGTAGGAAGCTGCTGCCCACGTACTGTTTTTCACGTCACACTCCCTGCCAACCACTTTCGGGAGCTTCAGACGGAACGAATTGTCCAAAACAAACGACGCTTAATGACGGTTACAAGCACCGACCACACGAAGCAGCCCGATGTGCGGAGTTCTATCATAGGCGTGCAGCAAGGTGGCACTTGTACTGCGGCACGCTCTTCCGTAGCTGCTTGATAATATCGCCCGGACGGTTTTTGGGTCGCTATACATGTGTAACGACTAAAGCTATGCCAGATGCGGTCTTACCAACCGTCCATTCATGAAGGGTGGGCGCAGCAGTATCTATTTTTCAAACCATAATATCATGCGGCGTGCGACATGGAGGTGTCCTTGCTTCGTAGCGCGGTCAACCTCCTTTACATCTCAACAGCCCAGGCTACTTCGTGTCACCGATGGTGTAATCGTCACGTTTTCCCCTCTGCACCAGGTATAGACTAATTAATTCCCAAATGCCTTAAGACGCGGTGCTCAAGAAAAACAGCGCAGTGGTTTCCGCGTAAGCGGCGATGACACCACTTTGACAGCTAAGAAGGGGGCGTTTATTCATGTCCGTGGATTCGCTCAACCCCATTAAAACTGGACATCCGTTTTGGCGGACACATACTTAGTGTGGGAGTAGTTCGGCAGCGTTAAGCTCGTCGCAGACGTTTCGTGCTGGATGATACAACGTACGATATGTCCAAAACTAGACAACCTCCATGTCTTCTTCCGATAAACGTTGCTACGACTCCAGCAGCGATTTGCACGATGAGTGAGACTTTCTGCGTTGCTGGACAACAAGTATTAGCGCTTGAAGACTCTCATTTCCACGCAAAAACTCTGTGCCAGACCAAAACCCAAGCACCAAGTCATCATCGCCTTACGCTTTGGGCACGAAAGTTTCGAACGTGTACACGCCGCAGCCCCGTTACCGTAACCGCTGCTCTAGAATGCATGCAACAATGCGCTCTCCCTCGAAGGTGGAAATCAATTAAGGTCTCCAGACAATATGAATTAAAAAATTGTATCACTCCCACATGAACACATACCGTATATATGTGAATACGTGTATGTGTATTGCTTAATTTGCCTTTCCGACAATGCTCAATGCATGCTTCATTCTACAAGCAAAAACTGACGCAATACGCCGAACACCACAATTCTCACCTAATTCATTCTCCCTCTATTAATGCTCCTTCCCTGCATAAATTCGTCATACAAGCCACCATCTACCATACTGCTGTGTTTGCTAGAGTCGAACGGCTCTCACCCAGAGAGCCACAGCCGTGCGCCCGAAAGGTGCTTCCGTAGACTCGTTTTTTGACTTCTGTGCACCCTTAGGGTGATAGGGCTTCGTTTTCGTCGGCACCTTCACATGCACCACCATGACAGCGTCCTGCACGGTGCCGTAAAAACACAGCAGGAAACAAGCGAGGCAGCATGTTTCGGCGACATGGCCGGGAATACAAAGGAACGTGGAGGGTGTCGAACTAGGGAGGGGCGAATACCAAATTAGTGAGGGGCGGGTACCGAACTGATGATGGGTGGGTACTGAGTTGGTGAGGGAAGGGTACAGAACGGATGAGGGACAGGTACCGAACTCGTGACGTACAGGTACCGAACTACTGCGGGACACGTATCAAACTGGTGAGGTACAGGTACCGAGGTAGAGAGAGGCCGGTACCGGACTGAAGAGGGCGGGTATCGAATTGGTGAGGGGCGGGTATAGAAGTGACAAGGGACGGGTACCGAAGTGGCAAGGCACGGACACGCACTGCAACAAAAGAAAATAACGACAGGAAACACCAAGCAAGCGCAGATATGGAACACGGGACGGATTTGAGTTGATCAACGGTATGGGAGCGAATGGGCAACAACGAGAGCTGGGGAGGGGCGCGTGGCGTGCGTCGGTCCTCATTTTCGTACAGCGTTGACGGGAGTGGTGCTTCAACTGAAATTTCCGTGTGCGAAGAAACTCGTATCTAATCGAGCACGAAGGAGCCCGACGTTGGCCCTTGTGCACGAGTACCTCTTCAAAACCTAGGGAGCACGAAGGGAGGTCACCGTCGTAGTACCGCCATGAGGACATTCCCCGCAACAAGTGCGATTGAAGCAACACACACAGCATGCAAAGGTGAGCCAAGATCTAAACCTCGATCTCACAGCTGAGGTGTACTATAAATTATATATAAAAGACTTACGTACGCGAACAAACTCGACGCTATTTGAGTACTAATGAACCTAGGCCCCTGTGCACCAGGCGATAACGTGTCAGGCTTAGATGGATTATGCCACCACGCGCTATCAGCGACACCATTTTACCGAACGATGATGAGTATACTTGACTGCATGCCCTCTCGGTGCCAAAAGCTCGCACCCTTCACCCAACCCACGATCAAACTTACATTGTGGACACGCTCCTTGTACTCGCGCAGGTTCCTCATGTTGATATATGACCGCCTCTCTCCGGGCAAGCCCAAGCGGGAAATGGACTCCAGGGGCAGATGAAGGGCCCGGGAAGCCATGAGCCGCACCAGGTTGAGGGTGAAGGTAGACTTCGACACGAAAAGCTCCTGAACATAAGGTACGGTGTGGAAAACATATGGGATAAAGTAAAGCTCCTGCATACAGGTAACGGCGGAAACAAATTAGAGTAACCAAGTACAGACGGCAGATGCTTCAAACGACGGCACGCAGCGGGGGGTAAAAGGAACGACGTCTGTGACCACGGCTTGCGTAGAGGGCCGTCGAGGGGTAAAAGCTCCTACGAGTTAAGCTTGAAGGTTAAAGTGAGGTAACAAAACTAGACGTCGTTTTCCGAAATAACATTTATTCTACAGCATGTGGTTTGTCCGTCTTCTTCCGGAATTTCCAGCCGCAGTGAAGCATGCGCGACTAGAGATCCTGCCGCGACAAAAATAAATCCCACCCACGGAAAACACGCACGCAGACATCGCCTCATACGGTGCTTCGTCTCGAAAGGGAAGCGCGGTCAATGGTCAATTACCTAAGGCAGGCAACAAGTGAGCACGCTACCCGCCCCGGTCTGTCGCCGAACACCTCACGGCGCTTCGCGCTTGGTGCAAGCAACATCTGCCTGGTCGGTGAAATCCGACGTGCTCGGTCCCAGCATTGGAGGAATGCGAGGGTCGATGCCGAATGATTTAAGGCCAGCAACAAAATGTGTACGCCTCCCTCACCGTTCCATCCTCCCCGCGAGCCATCATCAGGTTAGTCTTCAAGATGAGCCTGACAAGATCCTCCTGCTCCCCGCCTCCCTTCTTCTCCCCAGCTTTCCCACCCTCACTCCCCGCTGCCCCGCTTCCACCGCCGACATTTCCCAGCGCTTCCGGCCGCAGTCGCACGTCCACAATACTCAGGTGGCGCAGTCCGTAGTGCCCCAAGCTCATGTTGTCGGACATCGCTCTGTCCCCCCGGGGCGCCGCGGGGAACTTCCCAGAATCCGTACGCCCCTTCAGGTTTTCATCACCGTCGGTTGTTGGAAGTACACCGCTGCTGCGGTTCCCGGGGGGAGCGATCCAAAGCTCCACCCTGTCAGTGGGAAGCATGAGCAGCTTGCAGATGACAGCTTGGAGGTCGCCGAGCGTCCGCAATTGCGCAGTAGGTTTTTCTGCTGTCGCTGCCGCCTCTGCTGCACCTTCGACTTTTTCTCCGCCTGCCCCTTCCGCCGCTCCTTTGCTGACTTTTCCTGCTTTTCCCCCGCCCGTCCCCTTGCTGCCTTTCCCGGATTTTCGTCCGCCCGCCTTTGCCGCTGTTCCCTTGTTGCTTTCTCCGGCGCCGCAACCGTCCGGTTCCTGGAGGCGTCTGTTGGGGATGCAGACGTAGCCCGCCGGTTGTCCCAGCACTAGCAGTTGGACCACCCAGCATGGTATGTCGTCCGCAGAAATGGCCGTCGGGCCCACCTAAACAGGCGCCGCCACAAAAGTATGAGTTCCAGGCAACAATAAGCGCCACGATCCCGTCTGTCCGGGGAAGTGCTGGCTACAGAGATTGCAACCATTCACACATCGGACGTATCACGGTCTAGATCATCTAGAGCCAAAATCTGGCGTCGTGGTATGTAGTGCAGGATCTGTGTAGTATATGTTCAACGCAGGTAACATGTGCTAGGTCATTCGGATCATTCGGCTCTCACCCCAGCTTGATCTACAGGCCTTGCAGATCATACAGATCAGGGATATGTCTGCCCTAAGATACACATATCACAAGTAGGGGTCTGATGTATCCAACATGTGCAAACCTTCGGTAAACTCGAGGTTCAGGCTCAACAGCCAGACGGGCCCCGGGTTGTACTTTGTTGGATGTAAACCATAACCACTGGCAAACGGTCAGGGTTGCCTGTGGTGCAGTGGATATGGTGCACATTTAACAAATCCGAGAGATGTAATGATGGCTGCGGTTGTGGCCGTTAGCCCCTTCAGGACTGCACCCGCATAAGTGGGAACAAATACTCGGAAACAGGGTAAGATCATATTTAAAGTTCTACCACGGTGTACTTTTAGGTCGTAGGAGATGCTGGACACTGCCGGCGTTTCGACTTCGCGTCGGGAACTTCACTGCTTCAAGTAGAGACGCGTGGACACGACATAGGCGGGAAGAAAAAGTGGGAAAACACAAAAACAAAAAACGAAACGAATGACTGGCTAACTTAATGCGGCTGCATCGGTACCTGTCTACTACGCGCCGCCAATCGATCATCGCGGATTCGATAGGATAAGAGGCAACTACTGTTAGGATGACACTCCCGTTTCGGGGCCAAATTACTTGGCATTAGAGTTGAAAAGGGTTTAAACCGCACCAGAATCAGCTCTTCCCCATTCTTTAGGTCGCAACCTTTGGGACCGACGGTGTCCTCCGAAACCCACAAGAAGCTCTCTGAATCTCCCTTGGGTATCCTATCATAACAGGGTTTCGGAGCTTTCCCGTTTCCAGCGACCGCCGCTTGACGCATTAACAAATGCCCCTCCGGGAGACACGTTGCGACAGTAGAGCTGCCCACGCCCCCCTCCCGGTCACCGTTACCGCCGTCCTCATCTTCTCCGTCCGGCGTGCCGCCCTCGTCGCATTGCCGGTCGGACACCGCTGCCGTCGCCGCGACCGTAGCTGCCACCGTATTAGCGGACCCTCCCGTGCCGCCGTCGCCAGCGGCGGCTTTGGCGGCGCTTGCGGCACGGGCTACCTCACTCCAGAGATCTCCGACAGTCTGTGATTGGCCGAGCGGAACCGAAACCTGGCGAAAAAGGCACTCAGCACGTTGCAGACAGCCATGCACAAAAAAAAGTTGATAACGCGCAAAGCCGCACAACATGTAAAAGCTGTTGGAGAGACACTCCTGTCAATAAAATGTTGCAGAGCTATGCCCAAAACATGTGAATAATGGTGCAGAGCCACCCCCAAAACATGCGAATAATGTTGCAAAGCTATGCCCAAAACATGTGGAAAACAGTTCAGACGCCAAAAAATTGTCAGTAAAGGTGCGGAGCTAAGCCTAAAATGTGTGAATAATGCTCTAAAATGGACGCCAGAAACATGTGAAAAAACTGTTGAGAGACCCAAAACATGTTAGCAATGATGCGGAGCTACGCCCAAAACGTGTGAATTATGCTGTAGACACGCCCAAAACATGTTAAAACTGTTGTAGAGCCACGTGTCTACATGTCACGAATCGCAACACCCTACACGGAGCGGGCGGGCGGATCTGCCATCTAAGACATTGTTGGTTACCAACGGTCGTGTGGCAATGATAGGACTTCCTTTCCATCCCGCTTCTAGCTGAAGACGTGGCTACTTCCGCCGCCGCCACCGAACCCGATGCGGTTGCAATTATCTACTACGAACACACCGTAAATGCAACCTACCGGATGGGATGATTTGAAAAAAATACTACGTACATGCCATTAATGCAAGCTACAGGACCCGATGAGCTTGAGCATAGCCAAGCCGTGCACACTATAACGCAGCCTTCTGTTGGTACGTGTACTCTGGTACGTACATTCCGTAAATTTAACCATTGGTACGTACCAGGTATGCCCCAGGTGCAACCTTCTCTTGGTACGCACACAACAGACGACGAGATGAATACCCATCAAGCGAAACGCGGCGGTATCGTACTCTGTGGGACATTTGGGATGATAATAACATTGCTCGAGTGAAATTGCGTAGTAGATCAATTGGATTGCAGTTTGGGGTCAACGAGCCCTCGCTGCTGCGACAAGCCAAAGACCCTCGCCGAGGGTTGCTATGCCGCACTGATGATCTTGCAATCAACGCGGAACGCCGTCATACTCTTTGAGCCAATTGGGATTAATATACGAAAATACCTCCGCCTCACCGTCACGTTCGGTGCAACCGTAACCTTGACCTCGATATTGGTCTCGTCCGCGGCTTCGGCAGTGGAAGGGGCTGCAGCGTCTGCCGTAAAGGGTACACCTTCAGCTCTCGCGATGGCTTGCTGTTCAGCAGGAATAATACAACACGAGGACAGACGGATAGGGCTGTGCTCGTCAGAGAACGTTCTGGGCATATCCTAAGGTGGATAGGGATCATATGACGGGTATAACGTGAGCTCTCGCGATTGTTTGCTTGCTCGACGAGTACAACACGAGGACAATGAGTGAAGTTTGACTGTGGTCATCAGGGGACCTTACGGGTAAATCCCCGGGTTTCCTATTAGAAGGTACATACGGACAAAATGACGGGCGCAGGAAGCTGTTGCATTCGCTTGCTGTTCAGCGGGTATTATGCAACACGAGGACAAAGGGTGAAGACTAGGCGGACTGTAGTCATCAGGGGAACTTTTAGGCGCATCCCCGAATTTCCTATGAGTAGGTGTATATGGATCGTATGGTGGGTAACTTTAGATCTGTCGATCGCTTGCTGTTCAAAAGGTGCAATACATCACGAGGACATATAATGGGTGAAAAGCTGGCGAACAATAATAGTCAACGGATCATCCTGAGAACATCCCCGATTTCCCTTGGTGGATACGGATCACATGACGAGGAACGGCAGCTCTCGCGGTCGCTTGACGTTCAAGGGTAAAACACGAAGACAGAGGTGAAGAGTAGGGCTGTGGTCGTCATGGGGATGTTCTGGGTGTATCTCCAGATTTCTTACAATATGCGGAAAAAGATCATCTGACGGAAAACGTTAGCAATCGTGATCGCTTGCTGATCAAGAGGGGAAACAATAGAACAGACACCGCGTGAAAAGCTGGCTTCTATGGTCGTCATGTGCCGTCCTGGGAACATTCCCGGGTTTCGTAAGTGGGCATGGACACGTAAGACGGAGAATGGACGCCTGGGTGGATACTGGTCACGTGGCGGGTAACAGGCTAATCTGCCGTAGAGCATCGCAATCAGTGGTCACGTCACTTCAGTTTATGGTCTCCTAAACAACAAAATAATAACTCATCATTAACATTTCGGAAACAAAACTTTGTCTCAACGATTCGTCAACTGCACCATCTGGACGAACACTTGCTGCAACTGGGTGTTAAAGACACGTTGATGGTAGGTGTCGGAAACAAAGCGACGTGTGCTATACTACACGTTGACACAAATATACGCGTGAGATTTGCAGGCTGCCTATTCGCCCCATCAGCTATAAACCAAAAAGCACTCAACTATGTATAGCAAATGCGTGTCACATCTATGCGTGAAGACGCTCGTGACAAGAGCACCACACCCTTACGCCGCGAAAAACAGAACCCGTGCATCAGAGTGCCACACCCTTACAGCAACAGACAGAAGACGTGACACAGAAAATATACTACACCCGCACATAACAAGCAACAGAGCCCGTGTACCATATGTTAGAAAAATGGAACGATTCATCTACGCCCTGATCTTTTGTGCCGGCATAATTTCTGGCATAAACAAGGCTTTAGGCCACCCAAGTAGCATGCAGTGGCGCCATGCGGGAATCATGTTAGCATCATCAGGGCTAGCGCTGGCACAATCCCCCGCTAGGATCCATCCACCACGCCACGCATATTGAGAACTCTCCACACCTCGGACAGATCAGACCCCCAATCACGATCTATGCCATTCACGGCAGATAGGCCTCTGATCTATAAGGTCTGCATGGCCTATAGATCATGTTGCACGATGGGGGCTGCGTGACCTGTACGATCTAGCACATATTTCCCAGGTTGGATTTAAACTATACAGACCCTGCACAACACATCATATCGACAGGCATAGGATACAGATGATCTACCCCGTGATCCGTCCGAGGTCTGCAAACCTCTGTCGCCTGGAGCAGCCCTACCTTGAGATCACGCAGCTTCCAGGTGGTCAGAGCAACCACGGTTCCTTCGCGAGGGCCCCTCCTTTCACCATCAACGCTCGACAAACCCTCCTTCATCGGACGAGGCATGCCGGCCACGGTGTAGGGGATCTTGTGCGGCACCTCCGCCTTTCCTTTCCCCTTGTCGTTGCCGGGGGCCGAGGAAGGTTCAGCCGCAGAAATGGCAGGATCTGCAAGCAGAGTCATGGCGTTCGATGGATCACGACTGATTAGTCAAGTTATTCAGCTAATTACAACCAGCAACATCACCCCTACTATGCAGGTTTTTAGGTGGATCACCGCTAACGTCGCAACCACCTGTCAAGCAAACCAGTCAGGACAACTCAGCAATCAATCAACATCAAATCAAACCAACAATCAACCAAGCAACCAAGATTTTCGGCGCACCACCACTGAACATAACAACCACAGGTATGAGGCCATTCGCTCGTTCACACGGTCGAGAGGCACAACAGGCCGTGGACAGTCGACGTGGAGGCACATACAAGCCATCACCACGAGTACGTATGTGCCCTATCGTCACGTAGGAACGTCTCCGACAAGGTCGAATGGAAACACCCGCTTCAATGCTGAACGCCACATCATCCGAACCAAACAGTCCAAAAGTGTGCTTAGTGTTTGTTTAGTAGGGTATCTACTCTGGGACACCCGGGTACCGCACCTGATTGCTAGTCCTACTCGGGTAGGTACCCGGGTACCGCACCTGATTGCTAGTCCTACTCGGGTAGGTACCCCCATGTTACCATTTACCAAATTGACTTTCTTCGTACTCCGGCATTTCTGTTTTCTTCCGGCCTGGGGTCGTTTCCAGTGCTCTCGGCCGCGGGGCACGCAGGGGACCCGCTTGAATACCACAGCGCCAAGTGCGGGCCCCGGCCGAGGTACGTGGGGCGTGCTTTGGGCCTTCAAAGCCACGAATTCTGGCAAATAACCAACGTCCGGACTTAGCACGACTTGACACCGCCTCGAGGCTGTCATGCAAAACCTATCGTACGACTGTTTTTTCCTCCGCATTGATTGTGATGATTCATACTTCCCCCGCCGCATGAAGGGAACACGCGGCATGCACCACGCACGACCTGTTGTGCGACGGCGTTTCTTTCCGCATGAACTGTGATTATTTGTTTTAATCTCGCCGCGTGCAGCTCTCTGTGGGCTGTATGCACAGCAGCGGTATGATACGAAGCTCAAAAGAAACTAAAATGCCACCACATATCAGGGTACCTTTACAGCAGTAGTAGCAGTAGTAGCAGTAGTGGTAGTAGTAGTAGCAGCAGTAGTGGAAGTAGTAGTAGCATCAGTAGTAGCAGTAGTAGTAGTAGTAGTAGTAGTGGTAGCAGTAGTAGTATTAGTAGTAGTAGTGATGGTTGGTAGTAGTAGTAGGAGTGGGTAGGAGGAGGAGTGGTAGTAGTATAGTAGTAGGATGACTTCTGTCTGCTCCAACATATGCCACGAGGGTGTTACCAGCGTGCACCTTTTTGACTTGCGACACCCATGGGATTTCACGTCACCCACATCCCGAAGGGGATAAAGGGGATTCTTGTGATATAAATATACTTACTAACTTCTTTCTACTGAAAGTGCTCGGTTGGTGCATCCCTGGCATTTCCGGGGTCGGACGGTCCAGCTTTTCTTTGATTTGTTGCTCCGCCTTATTATTTTTGTTTCTGCTCGTTTTGCCAGTTGTTTCTTGACTTTTCAGCTGCTTCCTGCAAATTTGGTTTTTCTGCCAACACGACACATTTTCGCGAGTTTTTTCTTCCTTTTAGTGTGGTAAGTTGAACTTCCTACCATTTGCCGCTAATTTGCCGCCTGTGCATTACTTGCGGAACGGTCCAGCTTTGGCTTTTCTTTGATTCCCACCATTTTTTTTGTACTTGACGAAGTTTCATCAGCTGAGATCTGGGCTTGGCTCATCAGCTCCGCGCCGCCCAGCACCGCAGTGCTATAGCTCACAGCAACGAGGCGCCGTGCAGTGCCCTGCGATGCCCTGCAGCTCTAGCTCAGCAGAGTGCATCGCTGTCCTTTGCCGTGCTTTGCCATGCTGCGTGCTTTGCTGTACTTTTTTACTAGTTCGTAGATGACAGTAATATTCGAAGTAGCACACCACGTACCGGTACTATTAATAAATATACATACTAACTTCTTCTGCTGAAAGTGCTCGGTTGGTGCATCCCTGGCATTTCCGGGGTCGGACGGTCCAGCTTTTCTTTCATTTATTGCTCCGTCTTATTATTTCTGTTTCTGCTCGTTTTGCCAGTTGCTTCTTGACTTTTCAGCTGCTTCCTGCAAATTTGGTTTTTCTCACAAACACGATTTTGAACCTTTTCGCGATTTTTCCTTCCTTTTTGTGTGGTAAGTTGAACTTCCTACCATTTGCCGCTAATTTGCCGCCTGTGCATTACTTGCGGAACGGTCCAGCTTCAGCTTTTCTTTGATTCCCACCATTTGTTTTGTACATGACGAAGTTTCATCAGCTGAGATCTGGGCTTGGCTCATCAGCTCCGCGCCGCCCAGCACCCCACCGCAGCGCCATAGCTCACAGCAACGCAGCGCCGTGCAGTGCCCTGCGATGCCCTGCAGCTCTAGCTCAGCAGAGCGCAGAGCTGTGCTTTGCCGTGCTTTGCCATGCTGCGTGCTTTGCTGTACTTTTTTACAAGTTCGTGCATGCCAGTAATATTCGAAGTATCATATCACGTACCGACACTATTAATACTACACCAGGTTTGTACATATCGGTATGACGTTATTGTTATTGGATCACAAACAATGCACCCGCAGCTCAGTTCAGCTCGGCTATATATAGCTCGGCAGCGAAGCGCAGCGCGGTGCGGTGCCGTGCCTTGCCCTTCGTTTTGCGGTGATGTGTCGTGCGGCGCTGTGCGTTCTTCTGAACATACAGAAGCAGTTACTAAGAATAGTAGTTGCAGTACCAGGTATGATACAGATAGATACCAGGTTTATGTACGTGTTTTGTGTACTCGTCTTTTTGCTTTCTTCAGTTGATTGTCCTCTCTCGGTCCCCATGCCCCGCCCCCCCGCAAATATCGCACGTACTGCCGTTCACAACGTGACATCAACAAGCACACAGCACAGCGCAGGGCAATTAGCTCTGCACAAGCACCTCTTGGCGTTATTATCAATTCGCTATTCGCACCAAATAATCACGGGCCTCTCCTTCCTGCCCCATTTATTTACATGTTTCAGTTAGTTGCATTCTTCCTTGCGCGAGCATAGCGGGCGACGTTAGCAGCCTTGCGGAGCAGAGCCCTGTGTTTTCTTTAGAACCACAAAGAGTGCCACCAGGTATTGGGCGAAGTACCAGGTACCAGGTACCGTTGGTACGTGTGTGTACTCGTCTTTTCGCTTTTTCGTCGTTGGTTTTGTTCTCCATCTCGGTCCTCTTGGTGATTTTTTCTTCGCAAATTACACCCGTACTACTGCCGATCAGAACGTGACATCATCAACTTAGAGCACAGCACAGACAGGGCAATCAGCTCCGCACAAGTAGCTCTTGGCATTATCAAATCGCTATTTGCACTAAATAATGGGCCTCTTCTTTCTGCCCCCTTCACATTTATTAGTTGGAATCTTCCTTGCGCGAGCGTAGCGGGCGGCGTCAGCCGCCCGGGGAGCGGAGACCTTGTATACCCTACTGAATTGGTCATACTCGCGTAAGTACCGGAGTACCCCCAGGGTATATTAATACTCTCGGAGTAGATATAAACTCGTCTGGCGCGGTCGGTCGCTAGCCGAGCCCTTCCCCGGACTTCGCAAACCAGCGACCGTGAGTGGCCAGCACCAGGGACTTTTCGGGGAAAACAGCTGTCAGCTTCTAGCTTTTGGGTAGTAGTTTTCAAGACTGTCAGTTTGTTAGACCACAAGTGGAGACGGCGACGTCAGTTTAGTGCGTCAACAAATAGTTGGGCTAGATCGTCAGCAATATTATTGGTCATGTCGTCAGAAGGAGGAAAGCGGTTGTTGCTCTGGTTTGCTTGCCTGCTGCCGTTGTTGTTGCTACTACTGCTGCCCTGCTGCAACGCGACTCTCTGCAGCTGACCGCTGCTTGGCTGTAGCTGACCACTACTTGGCTGTGGTGGTCGGTGTGCGGGTGTGTTTACTCTGTGTTCCGTATTTGCTGAGTGAGATACTTGTACCGGGCAGATACATACCGCGAAGCAAAAGTCGACCTTTGAACAACGCCAGACAACATCGCCTGCTATAAACCGGCACTATACAGAGCAATGACACTATTTAACCGGCACTACTATAGCCCGTTCAGCAATGAATGGCAGCGAAAAACGTACACACGCCTTCAAGCCAAAAACTGAACTACATTTTTAGCACAAAGCTAGATAGCGTCATGACAGCAAGATAAGAAGAGCATGGCGGAAGCGGGGAAGGTCCTGCTCTGCTCTACTCTGCCTGTGTGCTGCCGCTGCTGCTACTGCTGCTGCTACTGCTGCTCTGCTGCTGCACGATGTGTCTGACTGATGCTTTGCCGCAGTGCGTGCGTTTTTTCCGTGCGACGGACGGCACCAAATCCAAGGTATAATAATAATGCCGGCACTATTCAAGGCACCACAACTAATGGTGGTAGGGCTGACATACTGTAAAATAAATTGTATCATATGATTGGCCGGTATATGTGCCGGTGGTATTGAGAACACCGGCACTATATTGGAATAGGGTTCCCATACATAGCTACCTACTACAGAGAGTTCCAGTCGTGCCACGTGATTATTCTACCGGCAATGTACAGAGCAACTGCTGGCACTATTCAACCGGCTCTATACCCGTTATTTGCCAGCAATGATTGACAGCGAAAACTGATGATTTTTCGCTGCGGTTCATGTGTGTGTGCGGGGAAACACAGCGCAATATGGTATTAATAGTGCCGGTAAGTGCCAGCCCAATATACCGGCACGACTATTATGGTATACCACCACTATTGACAGTAGAGCTGCCACACATGTTTTGTTAGTATGAAGAGCTCCAGTCGTGCTACTTTTGCCGGCATTACAAAGAGCACAAAATAGTAGTGGTGGCACTATATTCAACCGCACTATTGAGAGTCCCCCACTGTTATGTAAGATACGCTGTATACTGCTTATTTGTGTGACTGTGACTGCTGCTTCGTGCGTTGTGCTACTACCACTACTATTAGTACGAGTACTTGAGTACTGTACTGCGCCTCATATATATGCTCTCGCTCTCTTTCACTCGAGTCACCCTCTTTTAGTCCAGATATTTTACTTTTCTTTATCGTCTGCTTTACCGTTCCTTCATACGCTCTTATGTGCTTTTAGGTTCTACGCTCAATTTTTATTCTCTGTCTAGAATTTCCCTCCTTGCATTTCATCTCCGAAGGGAGAACTTGTACACCCTACTAAATTGGTAATACTCGGGTAGGTACCCGGGTACCTCTGGAGTGTATTGCCTACTAAGCACACCCTTGGATTATCGGCGTTCCCAACTGGGCGTGAGTGGCTAACAGCTAACCAGCCGAGGGAAGGAAGCCGACATTAACCCCCGCAACCCCTCAGAATATAGGCCAAAGGTCAGAATCGGTTATCATGGCAAAGCGCCCTCGCTTGGACAATAAACATCCCGCATACATCCACATGGAGACATAGCAGTCGATACCCGCAAACAGTTTCCAGACCACAGGCCCGAATAGCGGTGGATATCCGCAAACACTTGAAACGTTTTTTTCCCCACCCTGTATACATTATCTCTCTTATCGTCTTCACAAATGGGGCTATTCGTAAGCTTACCATTTTCCGCGTGCGTGGCGACGGCGTTCGTGGCGAAGTCGTTCGTCGCCGGGGACGTGATGGCGCGCGCGCCCTCTCGGTCAAGCACGGCAATGAACGTCGCACGGCCCTGTTCAAACGAAAGAGCGTTCGCGTGTCACGTACAAAACAAAAGGAAGCGTCACCCGCCGACTCGACGAAAAGCAACAACGCATGTTGGTACCCCCTATATCGTGGCACGAATCGCTCTGTCTAGATAAAAGTGCTAGAGTAGTGATCCCTCTATAGCGCCGGCGAAGTAGTGCCGGCTGCTTGCTATAGCCCCTGTAAATCGCTAATCAATAGTCCCAACCAGTACTGGCAGTATGCGGAGTAGCGCCAGTTGGCGTTATTGTGCCGGTATTTGTGGCTGGCACATACCGGCGCTATTGAGGGACTACTGCAAATCAGACTGCATACTGCATCACGGCACAGCCGAGAACAAACCCGGCACACCACGCTCTCGTACTTTAGCATTGCTATCGGCCAGGTCGGGGAGCTTTCTAGCGGACAGAGCTCCTCAAATGAGGACCTACTCGGTGTTGATCTGAGAACGTACTACAGGTAGCCCCTCTATCAATCAGCCTTCTGATGAAAAGGAGTCCGATGAAGCACTACATCAAGGCACAGCAGAGAACGAACCAGAAGACCACGCCCTCTTACTTCGGTGTCACTATCAGCCAGGTCGGATATCGTGTCATCTTCATCGAGCTGCAGGGTCATCGGGGTGCCAGAAGAGCTGCCACTGCCACCGTCCAAACCTCCAGTTTTCCCGCGTCTTTCGCGTATTTCTGCGATTTTGGGTTAAGACACGACGACCGCGTGGCAAAAAAAGTAAGCGGCGAGGAGGACCAAGGCGGGCATCCAGCCCTGGGGGCAATGCAAGCACCTTAACTTAAACCTCCTGCTACATGCAAAAAAACATTTCACAACGCTCAAGTAGTTTGTCCACAAAAATATTGGTGTAAATTCTGAAGAGGTTACCTATTTCCGAGGCCGCGCAACCTTAATTATCTCGGAAAATAGGCTGCAGATCGAGGTGCAGTCAAAACTCCACTGTCTTTGGAAAAAAGGCTACATACTCGAGTTTTGACCGCCTTCGCAACAAAAGTTGCAGGGTCAAACTTTTAATGTTTTTGCAGCAAGGATCTAGAGTAAACTTTTTACCGCTCTTGCCAAACAGGCTGCACAGCGGCAGAGCCACAAAAGGTGGACACATTCATGATCGCCTCTCCTGCGCGTGCGATTATCAAACGAGCGCAGGCTCAAGGACGACATTGGCGGTCGGGACTGTGGTGGGTGCTCGCCTGTTGGCAAAGCGCTCGCCCGGCGGAACATCGTTTTTTGGGTTACCCTGGTCATTTTGCGGTTGGTATCATACTAGTCGGTCTTCATTTTTGCGCTACGATACCCTCGCGACTAAGAGTGGGCAAAAAACATACTACGTGGTCTGCAGCAGACGCGTCTACCGCAGCCGTTCACACAATCACTACCACTGCTGTAGCCCCAGGCACGCCATGGCCGCAAACGAACTCAAATTTTGAGAAGCACTAGTTACGCATCATGTGAATTTGTACTGCTGTGCACGAATGCAAAGCAGCCAAGGTGCTGCTGAAGTACCTCCAAGGAGCATTCAAAAAGAACGTAACACAATATTCTCGCTCCATTCCAACCAGTCAAACCGGTCGAATGGAGCTACGGGAAACACCCTCAGCGCATAAACGGTCGCCAAAAACGATTCCGCCAAGACAAAAGTGGGAAGGCGGTGCGCACCCGTCACCATGGGGACGACTTGTCCTCCTCCTGTCTTGTGCTTCTTACGCAGGCGCTCCTGAACAGCTCTGTGACAGGAAGGCGCATGGCGAAAACAAAGAAAAAATAAGGAAACGTGCCAGCAGCAGTAAACAGAAAGGACAAAAAGAAAGGGAACTTGCCGGGAGCAATAAAACGAAACGACTAAACCAAGGGGACATGCAGGGAACAGTAAACAGAAGGGAAGGGGGCATGCCGGAAACAATAAACAGAAAAGGAAGGGTGCATGCCGGGAACTGTAAACAGAAGGTACAAGAAGGAAGGGAGCATGCCGGGAACAATGCAAAGAAGGAACGCAACACGTCTGGAACAGTTAAGAGAAAGGAACGGAGCATGCCGGGATCATTTCGTCACAAAAAAACGACGAGTGACCATCGGTGGGTCATGTCCTTGTCTCGACAGGCAGAGGAAGGGAACATTCGGGGAGCAATAAACACCCTTTCAATAAAGGAAGGGAACACGCCGGGAACAATGAACAGAAAGATAGAGAACATGGCGGAAGTATTAAAACGCCAAGGAAAGGAACACGCCGTGAACAAGGGGCAACCTTCGCTACGAAACGAAGACGATGAGTTCTCATCGCTGAGTCACACTTAAACAGAGGACGTGTCGGGGACACATACTGCGGTACGGGTACACCTAAATTTTCTGAGGCGCGGCACTGGAATAGTTCTATACCTTACGCAACAACAGCCTTCGGGAAAAATTGGAAGCTCAACCCAACACACAATCCCATGGGCCGGGAAGATATCTTAATCTGAAACCAGTAAAGAGGGAACGCCAGCAGGGCAGGCGCCTATTCGGGAAAGCCTCCTCGTTGTAGTGGTAGAGCGAGGAAGAGGGTTACACTTGCCGGGTGGCAACGTAACTCTACATACAGCACGACGAAGCAGACGCAAGTTACGAAAAAAAAAACATCCCTCCAGTCGCCCGCCTATTCTTGATGGCGAGGTGCACCGCCGACGGCGAGATCAACTTTGATAGTGCATATTTTACGCGGGTGCCTACTCTCTGCGACGAGGTGCCGCGTTGATTGCCGGAGAATCAACGCGGGCGTAGTAGCCCTGGGCGAGTCTCAGGCTGGTCGCAGCAGAGAGGACTCATTGGCCGCAAACAATATACTAGGGTGCGAACTAAGCTACGACGCAGTTTTACCGCAGCGGTATAAAAATCGTGAAACCTATTAGCTGATAAGGTTAATGTTTCACACATCTGACAGATCACAATCCACATACTCTAGATCCTACACCTGTCGTTATGGTATGTTGTGCAAGATCTATGTAGGACAGGTCTAACCCAGGAAAAGCGCGCTCGGTCATGCAGATAATCCGGCTCCGACCCGGCAACATGATCTAGGCCACGTAGATCATGTAAACCATGGACCCGTTTGCCTTGTAAAATACATAGGTTATGGTCGTGGATGGCCGGTCCGATGTGTGTAACCTTTGCAGGCCATGGTTCGTGGCCTGCAGCGATCGGGCAATGTTGTGTGACTACTGCCGTACAACGCACAAGGTAATATACCATCCACGATGAACTTCCGCGCCGACTCTCTTGACAGCAAGAGGAAACAAAATAAAATCGGTGGTTATGGAAAATCTCATCGAGAGCTTTCCATGGACTAATCGCTCTGAGTTTGCACTCTCCCCGTTGACGAAGAAATCACGACGGATACTCGTCCGATGGGGTGTGTTAACTTGCGGGTTACACGGTTTAGTATGGGGTAAATTCGGACATGAGCGCTTCTTCAATCTTGAATGAGTGGACGTTTTACTCGTCCTCGTATACCGACACACATTGAGTATGTCCTGGACATGACTACATGATTCTTAACACGTAACAGAAGCGAGGTAGAAAATAGCAACAACACGAATGAACAGCGCACAACCAGACATTCGTGCTGGTGATCTCTCACCTGCATCGTGGAGAAAATCAGATTGGGAAATCGTTCGACGGTGTGTGTTATACGCGGAAAAATGGGTATCATACGCGGGAAAATCGGGGTATGAGTACCCTATTTAATCTTCATGAACAGACAGTCTACTCAAACTCGTAATTCGAAGTATACCAATATACGTCGAGCATGTACTGTATGTCACTGCATGATTCGTAACACATGACAGATGCGACGAAGGACAGCAGTACTAACACGAACGGCCAGTGCACCATCGCTGGGCAATCTTGCCGGCGCTCTTCTACCTCGCGTCTGCTAAGTGTTATGTATCACGTAATCATACGCATTACACATTATATATACCTGGCTTTCCACTGGATGGATCACGGGCGGCTCGCGGCAGCTATCCTACCCTCGTTGCTACGAGTCATTCGACGCTGCCATCCATATGCATGAAAGAACGCACAAGTTGCCAAAGTCCGCCTCACAAGCGGTTCTTAGTAGTATGCAGGTCAACCTTCATGCGACTCGCCGAACGCCTCAAGGTGCTTCGTTCTTGGTGTACACGATATCTGTCTGGTCGGCGAAAACCCGACGTACTCAATCCCGGCATTGTAGGGATGCGGTGGTGTATAGTCCCAAGAGTACGGCTATGCATGATACGATGACAACACCCCGCCCCCCCCCCGGTCACTCATACCCTGGAGGCTACCAAGATGGTGCGCATTCCCGTCCATATGATATGGGTATATGATAATGCTTGTGCAGTGTTACACTCTCACACATGAAACAGACCACGATCCAGGTCATCTAGATCCGGGACCTGTCGTTATGATATGTTGTGCACGATCTATATGTATCACGGTATATCTATACCAGGTACAGTGCAGATCCAACCCAGGAAACACGTTCTCGTGTATACGTCACACAGATCGTAAGGCTTCCACCCGGCATCACGATCCAGACCATGCAGACCATGCATAGACCAGGGATATGCCTGTGCAGAAATACACAGATCATGAAAAGGCGATCTGATCTGTCCGGTCTGATCCGTCCACACGTCGGACAAATCAGATCCCTATTGATGATCTATACCTTCCAGGGTAGACAGATCCCTGGTCAACGCGATCTGCATGGCCTATAGATCATGTCGCCGGGTGAGTGCCCGATGGTTTGAATGATCTAGCAAATGATTCCTGGGTTAGATCTGTCCCACACAGATCCTGCACAACATATCATGACCACAATAACATGGATCTAGATTATGGAGATCGTGATCTGTCTGATGTCTGACTACTGTATAAAGTTGACTCTTATGTCGCAACTCACAATATTCGCCGATGGTCGACAGTGCCACTACATACTACTAATAGCGAGCTTCTGAAAAGCACAAACATTATTCACTTTTTTTAGTCATCACGTTTACTCTCCAGCTCAAAGCGTAATAGGTTTTACCCTCAGCGACCGTCTGGACAAGCCCTTGTCAGGTGTCTCCCCTCCCCCCCCCCGGCATATGCCTTCATTTTTTCGCGCACAGGATTCAGCATTCCCAGTCTTCAGCTTTTTATGCTCGTCGACCGTCATCGATTTTTTGCTAACTCATGCTCTCGCGCTTTTCGCTCGTCATTTGTGTACGCAAGAAAATGTCCCTATGATACGAGCACGAGCAATTATTCGGCTTCGTTTTTGTATTCGGTACGGGGGCGACGATGACGGTATTGGCACCACTGTCATCTGAAACAGTACGCACGTGATAGACAATGCGGCAATGCTCTTATTCTTGCGGTAGGATCATTCGAAACCCAACATGGTTGCTGCCCCCGGTGTTGGTTGGGTGGCGTCATCTGCTGTGCTGTTATGTAGTTACTGGCCGTCTGTTGTGCCTTGTTTTTATTTTGTTTCAATTATTTTCCCTTTTTTTCTGTTTTCTTATTAATCTTTTCGTTTTTTCGTCTTATAATTCAAATAGTCTTGTGTGCTGGCTTGATTTTTGTTTGTTTTTTGCCCGCGTGCTCATTGCGGTTGGCATTGCATGGCCAAATAACCTTGCTGCATTTGCAATGTGTACCTCTGTTTCGTAGTTTATGACCACAGAGCTCGTCTCTCTATGAGGCGTCAGCACAGACTTTGGTTGTGCTGGATGGTGATGGGTGGAACATCTGCTTAATGTGAAGAACACACGCATGAAATCGGGAGGATTCGAACCCGCATTATTGCCTTTAGGCCATCTCTTAAAATCGAGTTTTCGAATCCGATAAAGAGATGGGTTTTCGGGTCGCAGAACCACACGGGCAGTATCCGACCGACAACCCTGACGATGACACCCGACGTTACAGATTGTTTTTGTAACAAAGTTACCGCGAATAACAAACAACGGCGATCGCTCGACTACGTACGTACCCCTACGAGTTCGCCGAACCACAGTACCTCAGCGCACGCAGATGAAGCTTTGCAGGCGGGGAGAGGGAAAATACGCCGTGTGCGCATCACGCGAGGAGGGTTGTCTTCCTCCTCGATTCCGTCGATCTCGTGCATCAACAACGATGTGTCGCAGACAGCCACCGTCCTCGTCTTCGACGACAACGAGTAGTGTGTGTTTAGTCTTTGGCGAGTGCGGCAATCGAGACGCCACGGCGGGCTGCCGCCCGCCTTGGCTGCGCGCATTCCCGTAGTTTTCGAGGATGCATGATACCTGGTACCAGGTATTATTATGAGTGTAGGATTACACGTAAATCGAGGCTGCGCATATGCGACAGTACTGCCAAGGGGTACTACAACAGTAGTACAATTAACTTTGTTAGTCAGGTGCAATAAAACCACAGCAACAAATTACGTCATCCCGGACACACACGAGGACGGACAGCAGCAACATGCAGCAGCATTGCAGCTGCAGCAACATCGGAAATACACCACGGGCAGATACAAACAGATACTCTTGTCTTTCATCTGCGATCTGTGCAGCCAGCTGCAGAGCCAGGATCAAGAATATTTTGCTGAGATTTGCGAGGCGTTTTCTACCATGGGGAATGGGGAGCTAAATCATGCCTAAATCGAAATTATGCTGCATCTCGTATTTTGAGCAAAAAAGCGAAAAAAATCACTCCCGGCGCAGAGACGACGCGATCACGACCGACGCCCACCCCGGCAGGGTCGGGAGAGTCGAGCAAGTTGAGGAACCTCGAGGAAACAGCGCGCCGAGAGGTGGACCTCAGCTCGAGTTATCTCGAAAACAACTCAACACTAATCTAAATCGGAGCCTTCGGCTGCTCTCGTGCCAGGGCTAACATATTTATACGTGTACTAGTGGTACTCCCGAAATATGCCTGTTGCCGGCCGGTATGGCGGACAAAAACAAATTGGTGCTGTATCCTCTGTATCAAGTACCAGGTACTATTTTAATAAAAAAAGAAAATAATAACAGGGCAGTACGACAATGCAGCAGTACGTACGGTAGTAAAGGTATCATCCTCTGTAAGTTTTTTTGCAAAAAAAAATGATAACACAGGGCAGCAGTACGGCAGTGCAGCAGTAGTACGTACGGTAGTAAAGGACAGAGGAGTGCAGCAGTGGGGACGGTGGTACTCCCAAGCACCCAGCGGGAGGCCGGTATTGTAGAAACAAAAAAATAGGTTCATCTCCCACAGGACTCTAAAAGACTCCCACGTACGGAATGGCCCAACCACCCACCATGGACGACGCAGTGCACCCTACACCCACCCACCGACAAAACCTCCACTACATCAGCAGTACAGCATTCAGCAGTACGTACATCAGAATAACAGCAGTACAGCAGTACGTACAGCAGTACACCCGGTACGCGGGGCGCAGTTAGTTGGTTGGTTCTTCTTGCGGACCTTGTATGAACCAGGAAACAGACGGGGGGGGAGGTTTATTTTTTGACGATACTCGGCCATCTCGGGGAGCGGGCGAGCCGTCCACCACCCACCCACCACCCACCATGCACCCATGAACCTACCCAGTACAGCAGTACAGCAATGCAGCAGCACGTGGAGCAATACACCTGAAGCAGTACGTAGAGCATACACCTGACAGGCGAGCAGCAGCCGATTTGTTGGTTACAATGCTCTCGGGCTGGGCGGCATTCGCCATTGTTAGGCCAAGCGAAAAGCGCTCGCGTTGCCGATTCTGCGCACGGCGAGCGGCGACGGCTGGACGCTGCTGTGATTGGTCCTGGTGTTGTTGTGCTTGCTGTTGACGCAGGCGCGCTTGTGGTCTCGTGTCCATGGCTTTGTCCATGGCTCAAGTGGCCAAAAAGCAATTCGAAAGTTCAATATAGTTGGAGTTCGAAAAAAAAAAAATAGCAGGCAGCGACGATGAAAAAGCGGAGGGGGGCAAGCGAGCCGTCCCCGGGAGGGCGATTTCCACGCTCCCCCCTCGCCGAGGTGGGGCACCGACGCCCGTTCTTCCGCCGGCATGTCGTAGTGCTGCTGTGCGGATGGGACGTGTCAGCACCGCGAGGCCGACGGAGGCCGAGTGGAGCTCGGGAGTCGCCGCTTTTTTGGGGGGGGTGTTTTAACCAAGATATTTCAAAGATCCAAAAAAACGTCACGACCACCTTAGCGTATTATATAATAAGGATTTATCTTAGACCCGAAACTGGTGAGTTTTTAGGCTTCTATTTTCGGATATCGTTTTTGGGTCAGGCCCCATCGCAATGAGGGCCCAGTTTCGTATCCGAAAATGGCGCCCGGATTTGGTTTTCCATGCATCATGAGACAAGCGTGCAACGAGCCGAAAACAACAGTAGTCGTGCAAGACACACAAGACACGCATCCGACATATCTATCTGCTGAGCATGCAATACGTATCATAGGCGTACTTGTGCTGCGACTGTTGTGTCCCGGTACCCACTGGCACACTCCTTGGGCCTCACCACGAGCCGATGAGATCGGATAGTGATGGTGACGATCACGATATGCTTGCCAATCACATCGCAGTCTCAGGTCGTGGTTTCGAATCACACCTACGATCATTTTTGTCGTGTGTGTTTGTGTGTCATGATTTTTTTTTTACGTTACGACAAAGTAGCATGTATGCGTTTTCATTATCGGTGGAAGGTTGCAGCTTCGAACCTTTCTACTACCGCAGTATGCATACGAGCATTCTTAATTTTGGTGTGTGCCAGGTATTTTATTTTTTCGTAATGATGCACGTAACAGGTTGAGTGGCTCAAACGATTGATATGTTGATATGTGGGTTGATTTTGGTGGGAAGGTCGCAGTTTCGATTCCCTCTCGTATAGTCCGTCCGGTTAATTTTTCCCACGAATTCCTAAAATCACTCTCGAATTGTTCCGAGTGACTGACGTACCCCCTACTGTAGTGACATACCTTATATCGTAAGAAACCTGTGCTTCGGGCGGATCGTTTGTTTTTTTTTTTTGGCTGGCGAGAAAATCGCGATTCCGTCGAGATTGTGCCAGGTTTTGTTATGTTTTATTTGGTCGAGCGTGAGGGGCCTTTTTCATTTTTCCAAGACCGGTTTTGAGCGTATCACGTCGAGGGTTACGCGGCGACCCAACTCAACTTTATTTTCGCTGAGATACAACGGAGAAATGGGCAGAAAACCTCATCCCAGGTGGCCTCAGAGTTATGTTTTTTGGGGAGAAACGCACCGATAGACTTCGATCAACTCAACGGATTTGGGCGAATTGGACCTGCAGTTAGGGGCCTTTTTTTTTTTTTGGAAAAAAAATCATTTGAAGGAGGTATGGCCCATCAAAGTTTGGGTGTGCTCACACAGCACACACAACCACACGACACACCGTACAGCAGTCCCATAGACCCCACCGAGGACCCACCCAAGCCCAACATGGCTGGGCCTGGGCGTCCTCAAAAAAGAAGCATGGCAGCTCCCAAACAAGAAGAACAGGTGGTCGGTTCGGCGGGAAAAAAGCGGCCCCTCCACCGCCACTCGCAGCGGACACGCCACCACAACATGATAACGACACATGTTATGAAGGAGATGAGGAGGACCACAGCAGCAGCAGCAGCAGCAGCAGCAGCCAACAAATCTGTCACTTGCATTCGTGTAGGTACGAAGCTGCTGTGCATCCAAGGCGTTGCGGGGCAATATTTGGGGTAATATGTACCGTTTCGGGCCAACAAATGTCGCTTCGGGGTGATTTCGGTGTAATTTTTGCCTAAAACGGCCATTTTCACCGGGGGTTTTTTCTACACCGTACTTCGATGCTTCTCGACCGTGCGGTTCTTCTCAACTTTTCTTCGCGTTCCAACTCTCAAAAACAAGCGAGAAAAAGTGGGGGTCACGTTGTGGGAAAAGTTAACCGGACAGACCATATGTACGATCGTTTTTTTGGGGGGGCGTTTTTTTTTCTATATACATTTCAACAGGTTTTGACGTGCGTTCGCTATGGTTGGAAGGTCGCAGCTTCGAATCCTTCTACGAGCATTTTTTCTTGTGTTATTTTTTTTCTACGTTTCACTGCAGGTTTGATACAATACATATTTCTTGCGGTGATGTACGTATCGCTAGTACCGTTATTACCATTGATATTGTTTTGCTGCTACAGATACATATAGTAGATACATACATACATATATGTAAAATCATTATTTTGTTTCAGGGATTCGGTCAGGACGTTTCTTTCGTCTCGGCCTAACTATGCGATTCGCGGAACTGGAATTCTCGGTCAAATAGCTTCGTTCGAGCGCGGGTTCGGGGGGCGCCTCCAACGCCCCTCGCCCTGCCGTGTCCGTTCCGCACATCGACGTGAGCGCGGACGGATGCCGAGCGAGACAAGCGAGAAGTTGCAAAAATACCGAATGTCGAGGAGGAATTCCGGAGAGTTTGGTTGTATCTTAATGTTTGCAGCGCCTGGATGATTTACAAAACTGGCATCATTTCCTAACAGTAGTTGCTAATGTTTGGAATTTGCGGTGGCATACTCTCGAGCGGTTGTTTTGCTCTTGACGTCTGCAGGGCTGGAGCGTTTGTTTGTTTCGCTTGACGCCTGCAGGGCTTGAACGAATGAAACACCTAACAGTAGTTGCTAATGTTTGGAATTTGCGGTGGCATACTCTCGAGCGGTTGTTTTACTCTTGACGTCTGCAGGGCTGGAGCGTTTGTTTGTTTCGCTTGACGCCTGCAGGGCTTGAACGAATGAAACACGTAAAATTCTTCGGGGGGCGGCTCCAACGCGTAAAAGTCTTCGGGGGGCGGCTCCAACGCGTAAAAGTCTTCGGGGGGCGGCTCCAACGCCCCTCGCCCTTCATTATCCGTTGGGCACCTCGACGTGAACGCAGATGGATGCTGAGCGAGACAAGGAAGAAGTTGCAAAAGCATTGTATTTTGACGAGATAATCTTGCGACTTCGGTTGTATCTAATAATAACGTCTGCAGCGTCTGGATAATTTCCATTGGCATCATTTCCAAACGGTGGGTAGTTGCTAAAGTTTTGGATTTTGCGGTGGTATTCTCCCGAGCGTTTGTTTTTCTTGACGTCTGCAGGGCTTGAGCGCATGTTACAATACCAGTTACACTGATCGTCGATTTTTCATCGAGTGTTGCTAACTCACGCTCTCGCGCTATCCGCAAGTCAATTAGTGCACAACAAAACGAAAAATTATACGAGTACGCACTCGGGGCGATTCGAAGTCACGAAGCGGACCTATATCAGGCCCGAGGATATAACCTGATACGCCACTGGGGCAGTAGTGATATAGAGCCGGTCGCCCCGGTGGTCTAGTGGGGTTACACTCGAATACTACTACTATTAATAATAGCGTTGGTCCTTGAGGTAAATAACCACCGTTGTGAGCTTTGTTGGCTTTATTTATTTACAGAAATGAATGGGAAAAGAAGGATCAACTAACTGCTGAAGCGCACGCATGACTAAACGAGGAGGAGGTAGTAGTGATTACGATTACTGCCGCGCCAGGAAAAGCCACACAGCAGCATTGCGAGTGGCTGCGTCCCCGGGGCCTCGAGGGTTTTATTATACAAGTTCTTCCTGTTGTTAAGCTGCGCCACTCGAAGGTGGTGGTAAGTAGGCAGCAGGATGGCGTGCTTTGTTGTTGCTGTGGTCCCTGACTCCGTTGCTGTGGTCGTTTGCCGGTCAAGCGCAAGCAGTCGTGTGTTGGTACGTAACTGACAAATAACTTTGTGTTGCTTCGTACTTGACGTGCTCCTTATTGATGCTATTTGCTGATTGATCATCTCTTTCTAGTGATTTTTTTTTTTGGCATACTTCTACTTTCCAGCTTCTGGACATACAAGCCGTGCTCACAGGTGTCGTCCTTCCCTTCCCCCCCTCGGTTATTGCCTTCATTTTTTCTGGCGCATAGGGTTCAGCACCCACTGATCGTTGGTTTTTCATCGAGTGTTGCTAACTCACGCTCTCGCGCTATCCGCAAGTCAATTAGTGCACAAGACGACAACTTATTCGAGTACGCACTCGGGGCGATTCGAAGTCACGAAGCTGACCTATACCAGGCTCGAGGATATAACCTGATATGCCACCGGGGCAGTGAGTGATATAGAGCCGGTCGCCCCGGTGGTCTAGTGGGGTTACACTCGAATACTACTACTACTATTTATACTAGCGTTGGTCCTTGAGATAAATAACCACCGCTGTGAGCTTCGTTGGCTTAATTGCAGCACATTGTTATGATTATAAGTCTATATCAAACTCCTGGCATTACCTTACATACTGTACGCGCAGACTATGATTGTGTGTGGTTATTTTTTTCACTCTACCAAATATTGAATCGAACAATTCGAAGTGCTGCCCTGCCCTACCCGAAGCACGGGTGCCGGTGTACGGAGCCCTTGTATATTAGTATGTTGATGCTTGCGCGAGAGACGCCGAAGGCTCCGATTTAGACCAGGTTTCGAGCCGTCTTCGAAATAACTCGAGCTGAGGTCCACTTCTCAACGAGTTATTTCCTAGACGTGTTTCACCTTGCTTGACTATCTCGACCCTGCCGGGATCGGTGTCGGTTGTGCTAACGTCGTCTCTCTGCAGGGGTGCTCTATTTGTTTTTTGTGGTCACTATTTAATACCAATTTGTCTATTCCTACGTACAGATGCTGCTTACCGCTGCTGCTGCTGTTCGTCATCAAATGTATGCCTGATGACGAACTGTAGTTTTTGCTGTGGTTTATTGCACCTGGTTGACACGATATATTTTTCATGTACCTCTTGGCAGCACTGCTGTCGAATGTACAGCCTCGAATTACGTATAATCCTATACCCATAGTGCACGCCATGTATCCTCGAAATTACGGGCATGCGCGAGCCAAGGCGGGCTGCAGCCCGTCACGGCGAAGCTCCCCTGGTACCAGGTGTAAGATATGCAAAGTGGCTTTGCGATCGAAAAACGCTAATTTTCGGACCCAGAAACGGCGTCATAAGAGATGGCTTTAGTAGGGACGCGATCGCACTACTACTGCTGTGTTCCACAGCTCCATAGGGGACGCCTGCTTTTGAGATGCGAACATGAAATTCCCTACTAATTAATATCATTAGATGAAAAATCAGCGGCGTGCTATGTACAAGGCACCTGACCCACGTTGGATTCCATATATGGGAGAGGGTGGGCGTGGTGCATTCTACATTGGTTCGCAAGTATCACGGCTCCCGCGTTTCTTATATTCCTGTAAATACCAGCCCGCCATTCTTATTACCCTGTTTCTTAGGTGCCGATATGATGTACTGCTACTCGTTGCTGTCATCTGCTGCTGCATTTTTTTTACCGGTACTGCTGCTGTTGTAGTTTGAATCACCGACTCTATTTTCACATGTTGCAACTCACTGGGTAAGATCGCCGATGGTGCTTTTGCGAGGTAGGATGACTCTCCACATATCCTCATCCACTTCGACCGCCAGCTTGTGCTTCTCGACGCCCTTAGAGCCCCTGAAGAGTAACAACAGCAGCAACAAGCAACGTAGTGAGGCAAGTCAGACTTGGCCGCAATCAGCAAAGGGATATCTAGATCGAGCTAGCTCGCCGTGGGCACAGTTAGATAAGCGCAAGGGAAGCAGAGCTGAGTACAAGCGCGAAATACACCAGAGCGGATAGATTGAGAGCTTCGACCACAGGCAAGAGAATGAGACATGATACTCAAAGCCAATGCTAAAGGTGGTATGTCTCACGATGCCATGGTGCCGTGGGCTTCCTCTGCCACCACGCCAGGCGGGAATCTGCTCTGTACTCTATCCGGATCCCGCCCAAAGCGGGAAACTGCTCCATCCAGGAAAAGCAACAAATATGAAAATACTGGAGTTCGTAGGGAATTATGGCGGGTTTTGTAGGAAATAAGGGGATAGAAGTGATATTACCACGTTTGATATTACGGGTCAAATCCAAATCGTCGCTTCAGAGGCTGGAACCAATCACGATTGAAGGAGCCTATCTTGGATATCTCCTGAGCCAATCATACGCCATCCCCTCTTTATCATGCCGCATGATGAGATGTTCCCAACTCCCAGCTGTCCAGCTGTGCTTGCAGCTGTGGATATTCTGGATTTTGCAGTGTACTGCTGCCGAGGAGGAGGGGGAGGAGGCGGAGAAGGGGAAGCAGGAGCAGGAGGAGGAGGAGGAGGAGGAGTGCAGGCTGTGCTGGCCAAGATTTTTTTTTTTTCAACTCGTCCGGCGTTTTCGCAACCATTATTTACCGTTTGGAACTACAGCAGTAGTGTGACGCCTATTTTTACGCCGGCAGCAACGATGTCTGGAGACATGTCGAGCAAGTGGGAAAACGCGCGCTGTCAAGAGTGTAGGGCCGAGCGCTTCACATTAAAACCTGATAGTGTGCTGTCTGCCTAGGCGAAATTCAGGCAAATTTGCGATTTTTCAAGGGGTGAAAGTGCTGTCTACTGACGACATCTTTGGGCGGCAGCGTACATGTACAGCTGCTGCAGTACATACATGCATGCTGAGCCGGCACACAATTATTACCGACGTTCGATTTTTTTGGAATCCGATTTTATTTCGTCGCGAAAGTTGAAAAAACACATTCGAACTAAAATGCCAACATTAAAAAAAAAGTATGCCAAAGTCCGATAAGCGATGTCGCTGGTGCTCGGTGTGAACATTCCTTGGGGCATGGCGTAACGGTCGATATCCTTACCAGCGTATACTGTAATTCGATATCCGTCATGGGTTTCCATCAAGGAAGAGACACCAGGTAGGTGAACCAGGTACCAGGTATGGAGTACTCGTAGTATGTATGATCTAACAGGTAAGGTATAACCGAGTGAGACCCACAAATTCCTGGGATTCTCACCGTCAATCAAACCGATTTATATGTTTTGGGTTTGTTTGGAACTTTTGGCGTCTAATATAGCTCGGAGGGATATTTGATATTTGCTGCATGCACCATTTAATTTTTTGTTGTGTCCGTTGGCTGTGGCCAAAAAACGAAATAATCGTGTTTTTACGTAGATGTCGGATAAACGTTGAAGAAGATTAAATTATGCAGTAAGGTATTGCATACCTTTTCGAAGACCATTTTTAAGGATGACTCTCTCGCGGCACCTGGTTGCTGGAGGGGCAATATGAGACGGACCCTACTAATGCTACTGCTACGCAGGTTGTTATTTCAGTTCAGCTTTTTGGTTGGCTCACGGGTGTAGCTATTAACAGCACTTGAATTCGTCCCCGGAATTTGAAACTCTGACAGCAGAGGGGTTCGATAATCTGCCTCTCAGACATAACAAACATTAACGACTCCACACAATACGTAAGGGGAAACGGGGATACCGTAACACTAGCCCATCCTGATGGGCCGCATATGCAGATGCACAGAAAACCAGAAACGTAAACAACCAAACACGCGTATGAATGGAAACGGGTCGAAATGCGAATGCGGCGCTTCACAAGGGAGATATCGTAACACAATTTAATTTAATCATTGTTCAATTTTCCATCCGACAACGCGCAGCGTTAGCGTCAACAATAAACAAAATGATAAGAAAACCGAAAATCCAGACCACGAAAATTAAAAGTGCAAAACAATGAATCCAACAACCAAAATGCACGCAAACCAAGTTTTTACCTTCCAATAAACGGACTGAGAACGTGCGAGACAATTAAGAAGCTGGTCTTGGCCAGCCCAGTTCGTAAGAAGGCGACGAGGAGGAGGAAATAGTTGGGAGCAAGTCAAACGCCAAGTGTCCTGGGGCCCAAAGAAACGGGGCGGCAGATACGTCGAACATGGATGCTTCACGCTGTACTCGTACCTGATCCTACTGCCTGAATCCTCCACGCTACCCGTCACATGGCCACCAATCCTCGGATACACGGCGGCGGCGCACGGCACTACTATTAGAGATGCTACTTGTCAGTAACCATCATGTCGTTACTTGATAACGCTTGAAAGTCATCTGGTATACATTGCGAGTTGTTCGTTCAACAGACAGTTATAATAAGTCTGTTAGTTGTCGTTTGTCGATGCAGTACGTAGCAAGCACAAGTCTCAGGAGCAATATCTTGGATACATGATGCACAGCAGCTTGCTGGTTAGTCATATCCAAAAGCTGGTACATGTAGCACGTACAAGTAATGTTAGTACGAAAAAAAATGCGGCGCAATAACGTACGGTTAGCAACGTTCATGGAATATGATTTTAGGTTGACCGTCGGGACGTTGACGTAGCTAAGCTCCCAGAAGTAAACCGCAGGGAACATTGCCATAGGTGCGGTAGACCATGAGCAAGCCTCAGGAAACGTTGCTGTAGGTAGATCAGGCAACTACCCGTAGAGTACATCTGTCCGTAGATTAAGGCATTGTGCCGTCTCGATCAGGTGATGATCAGGCCCACCTCGATCACTCCTCTTTACTCACCATCAGCTCTCATCTGCTGAGCAAATAAATCAATCGGCATATCGGCCTGGGGTCGCCGAACAACATCTTCTCTGCTAGAGCTCTCTGCTCTTACAGGCTCACCTAACCGTGGCCTTCGTTTGCCTCAAATCATGCATATAGGCTGTGTCTTCATCGGGTCATCCGGAAGCGAGCCTACGAGCGTACACCAGCTAAGGGCCGATATACGCCACATGCCATCGAAGGATCAATAGCACGACATGATTAGCAACCCATTAGCAGTCAGGGCTCATGGCAGGTACATGCAGAACTGGATCGGCATATCAGCACGGCAACGCAAGTACGCCAGCCAATGGTTACGTGTGGGCACAATCGTAGGTGTTGCAACAAAACAATGGTTGCTCAGCGTGCCTCGGCGAGGGAGCAGCCTGGATGCCCGAGCATGCCATGTGCAACAGTGACAGCCCATAGCGGCAGCAATGGTAACATCCCGCGGAGTGGCATTGTTTGTTACGCTTAAGGGACTGCGCGTTGGAGTATTTAGTTATGTATTCAGAACTGGATATGAATACGGAGTATGATGATGATAGCCCCACGGGTTCAAACGAACAACTGCATATCTATCTAATGCAG
The DNA here is from genome assembly GCA_012845835.1 of Undaria pinnatifida. Lineage (NCBI taxonomy): Eukaryota > Phaeophyceae > Laminariales > Alariaceae > Undaria > Undaria pinnatifida. The sequence continues at coordinate 2,485,543 of JABAKD010000028.1, forward strand.
ATGTATCAAATACGGGTGCTTTAAGCTCTCATCAACACGTGCACCACTCTCGGCCCGAGGGGGTGTCACTTTTTACAAGATTAGGCACCAAGGTGCGCAGGGATCACTACAGTGATGCGCAACATTTGACATTTCCATGGCATGGCCATGGTACTGCCGCCCGGCATGGCGCGCTCATGTCACTGCTGTACCATGAAAGCCAACGGCACTGCCGCCATGGCAAGGCCTTGAAGGCGCATGGAAGTGGCATGGCAATGTCACGGCAGCTGCCATGCCCCGCGTGGTGGCAATGCCACGGAACGTACCACGGAACGCGCCATAGCCGCAGCAAGACACACTGTCATGGGCGTCGGGTTAGGGTCAGGGCTTCACGGTTGGGAGAGCCAAAGAACAGCGACGGCAGTCCCATGCCAATGCTGACCTCCCATGCTGCCATGGGACATTTTCATGACAATTTCATGATATTTTTCATGGCGCGCCACGACACTCGGTGTCATAAAAACCCATAGCAATGCCATGAAAACCCATGGCATCGTCATGCGCCATGAATACCCATTGAAGTTCGTAAGGCGCCGATGCACGTCGATGACGTCAGAGCCATCAATGACCCAATAATTAGTAACTCTGAGTAATCGAGCAATGGATGCATTGCGCTGTACTCGTCAGCATCGATATACAACCGCCGGTCACACCACTGTACATGTGCTTCACGCAAAATCTCCTGTACGGAATAGGTATCAATGAACCACACCCAAAACGTTGTTTATGTCAGTTTTCCCCTCGATTCATGTCATCGCCCCTTCAACCGATCGCGGGACGATCTCGCTGTAAGCGACAAGAATCATGTTATGATCGACGAGATCCTGCGTCAGAGAATAGCAAGTGGCACGGAGATCCACAACATCAGACATCGAGGGAGAGACCAGTCTACGGGTGGCACCGCCATTTTGTTTTTGTCCGAGATGTACTATGTAGCCCAAGGCAAGGAAACCTGCGCTGCTGGCTTCCGAGCGAGCGCTATAGAGATGCAGCACTGCTTGCTCGGTGACCTGTAGCTATTATTGTTCTCGCATGAAATAATCAAAATACAGTCCGTGGTCACAATAGTATCCCTAGTGTACGCTTTCAATCTGTACCTGCTTGCAGGTATCAGTGTCCACATTTTTGCGTATTAAGAGTACTTGTTCGTCTCAATCTTCAAAGATACCAAGACTGCGCGCGATAGACCACGGGCTAATGGAATGTCATTCGACCGATCCTCTCGCGTATAGTCCATCGACAACTAGCCACCAACTTCCTCGATATCGCCTCATGCCGTAGTCACGGCCAACATTGTACGACGTACGCGTACGAAAGACCCGAGCACACAAAAGCTCTACAAAAACAATCGACTGCCACATCTAAAACTAGCAGATACAAACAAACGTCATTGAACCGCACATCTAACAGAAGCAGGCGTAAATCAACACAATTGACTCACACACAAAAACGTCATCATGCACAAAAAATATAATACGTGCATGCCAGCCTGAACACATTGAGAACCCTCGAAAATTGAGCGCACCATGGTTGAGCTACGTCGGCTTTCACTTCATGTATCGTGACAGTACGCGACGAGACAATGCAGCACTGCGAGAGCAGCGTAGTGAAGTAAAATGCACGAACATCACAACACGACCAGGGAGCATCCCTCTATCGCGCATAGACCGTGCTACCACAAAATCTTCCATCAGCCCGCCTCTATCACGACTTCACGTGTTTCCTCGGGATTCAATGCCACAGCCTGTAACAACGAATACAAACAGCGCCCAGACTACCGTAGCGTCAACAACCAAAATTCAGTCCATTTCTTTCTTTGAAAGCGTGTAACCGGCACATGACTTCACGTAGGAAATGCTTGTTCAGTACCCGCATCGACCCCCCACCTCCATCATCCCCGAAGAGCTGCGTAGACGCAGAGGGATAGGTATACACTGCTGGTCCAACGCTTTCAACCTGCTCACGAGCCGCACTTTTCTCTCAACATTGAGCGTTCTGCTTTGGCTGAAAGGTTGAGGCACGTGAAAGTTGATGCGTGTTGAGACGCTGTTTCTATGAGTAGAGACACAGAGGTGGACTATGCATAAAGTACATACGTTTGGATCTCAAAACCCATAGACTAATCCAGCAATACACAACGTCTGGAACTCAAAGTCCATCATCCATCAACATACACCATCGAACTTCTTCAACCCACTTCACGCGCAGACTTCGTCCCTCATACTCACGACTCTCTCATCATTTTTAATTAGTTTTGTCCTTCATGCTCATGGGGCCCATCGAACAAACGCGGTTCCTTGACTTGCCAGGTACACAAACTTCGAAAGGCTAAGGCAAGCAAAACATGACTACCCCGCGCCCCCCCCCTCCACTGTAGCCCTAGTCCGCTGAGACTCATATCGATGTTGTCGGTATTGCCCTGGGTACTGGGACGGTATTGATGCACCGCCTCCGACAAGGGCGAGGCACGTCCTAGGCGCTTATCCCACGAAGTGGCGTCCCTGGTAAAACAACAGAGCGATGGATAGGGCACGGACGATGGGTAGCCCGAGAATGTATAATTTGTCCAATCCGACGGTTACACTTCAAGGTCGGACGCATGCCACAGTATGAGTGCAGCCCTAATTTTCGTGAAGATCCTCACTACAGGAGCTCTACACACCTCACCCAAAAACTGACCTGAAAATGTCTTCTTTTGACCTGACGAGCAATGTGACGGTCTAGGTATCGAACGAATAACACGGTACAACCGCGAAAGGATCTCCATCGATGTTGGGAAGTTCCTCAACTGGGGAGCACCGTCAGACGGAAATGGTTTGGCCCAACCCTTGCTACCTCTATACAGCAATCGTCGTCGTTTAACCCTTTCAAGATCAGGTGTACCTAGGTATAGCGACCGAAAGTACGCTCAGTGCGGTCGTATCAACCGCCAATTAGAAGTGCGCAGGGCGGTATGACTTAATACCATGCTTCATGCGTGTCGGGTATCGCCGTGCATTGTAGCTTGGGTACACATCCCCTGCAACGGAAGCCCGATAACTGCAATCGTCGCCCTGTTCGACACTTCTCTCCCTTGCAACGCCAAAGGGTTACGTCCATACTACCACGTAGGCTTCGTGGTAACTTTCTCATATCATAAAGTCTTTTACCAACGCTAAAATAACTTACACTAATTCTAAGAATCTTGTTCCCAAAAAGGTACGTACAGTTCTAAACGGGCTATATAGTATCGACCCGTCCACAAGTATGACATTTTCTCTATCATTTTTCATGACCCAGGTCTTGTGAAATGTTGTTCCTGAGGAGCGTTCCGAACGAAGCTTTGAAAATGGCAAAAAGAAAAGTAAAAAATGGCAAGTTTGTTTTTGAAGTCTCGAAATATAAAATCACGATAGCAAACAACGAATAGCAAATAAAAATTTCCACAAACTTGTCACCGAAGGCCTGGGGAATAAAAAATAAAAAACTTTGCACGTTGGCAAAATAAAATCCTATTTTGACAAGTCCAACTTTCCATGAGAAAAAATGCCATGTACGTCGCAAGAAACAGCCCCAAGTGACTTACCAGGTACGAAAGTCCTGGAAAATTACTTCCTTCGTCTAGCACTACTGACCTTGGGATCATCTTGGACGGCGCTCGGTGCGTTAGACGGGGTCAGGCGTTCGAGCTCGGTCTGAAGAGCGTCAAGGCGTTGCCTCGCCTCTGATGTCGCGAAAAACAAAGCCGAACCGCGCGAAAGGTTCCACACGTCAGATAGATCAGACTCCTGTTCATGCTTTACAACGGGGATTGACTCTAGGATAGCCCCCCCCCAAAACCAGCGAATTTCTAACGAACGTTTCATGGCTGCTCGACACAAGGAAGGATGCTATGAAAAAAATATTCCGGCGTATATACCCTTGCTTGCAAGGGACTACCGAACGGTGACTGTCGGGGTGGCAACGGGCACCATATTTCAGGAGATACGCCCGGGAGCTGGTTTCAAAACCGGTGAGTTCGTCAAAGAATAGTTAGGGGGGCTACGACTGTAGAATGACTCGGGGGTACCCGATTTAATAACTCCTCGAACAGCCAGGTATTACTGCTCTTATATCTTATCTCCGTACCGGTATAATCTCAGATGGGGTACCTTATGGGTTTTGGTATAGGCGTTGCAATTTGATGGGGTGTCAGTACAGGCGCCACAAAGCGTCACAAGCCGATTTGACCGATCTTAAGTCCGTTTTCTCTTGCTTCGGGCGCTCTAGAATCGGGTACCCCATTGTTTGTCTTTCAGGGCAGATATATCCCTGGTCAAAATAATCTGCACGGTCTATAGATCACGTTGCCGGGTGAGAGGTGGATGATCTGAATGATCTAACATAAGTTTCCGGGGTTGGATCCCCACTACACAGATCCTACACTCACAACATAACGACACGCATGCCTAGGATCTACTAAATCTAGATCGTGATCAGTCCGATGTGTGAAAGTCCGAGAGTGCAACAAAAGCTGTGAAAGTCCGAGAGTGCAACAAAAGGGACACGCCGAAGTTGGCAGTCCCCGGTTATCGGTACAGGGGGTGTGGGGTATGTCAAGCCCCCCCGGAGACAGGCAGCATGCGATGGAAAACAACCGGGCGGGAGGGAAAAGTGAAGTAGCAACAAAAGAGGTGCATTTAGTGAAATCATATTGAGGGCAAAACAATTGCAGAAACAAAAGAGGTGAGCGGGGAAGCGTCGTACTAACATAAGAGGTGCTTCTATTCAGGGAATACATTACATAAAGTTGTATCCCAGGCAAGCGGATTAGGTTCTTTTATAATGAACGCAAAAACATACGATTCGTGACAAAACACTGCGATTCGCGATTTTTTCATCTCTTTTGTTCTCACGGTTTGTGTCATTTCTTTTCTTCGATAGGAACGGCCCTTACACGCTCCTTAAAACTACCGATTGTACCCACACGCCGGACACTCCACCGTTCTACCAGCCGTCAATGGGCCCGACCACATGTATCTTGTCGTTCCTTGAGTTTTAGTTAAACGATTTGTTGGAAAGGCACCGTCTAACGTGATGCCCGACCACGAGGCTCTCTGCAGAAAGAGCCCCATGTCTGACGCGAGGCCGTCGCTTCGGCCGTTTTCGAGGCAGACATAATTAGTTAAGAACCTCCCGGAAGCTCGCACAAGGGTAAGACATATGTTGGCACCGGGACAGAAACATTTATCTAGGCGATGGGCACTACATCTAGAGTGTTAGAATGGGACGAGTTTTTGCTAGAGATGCTCCACAACCACTGGGCTACCAGTCAGAGCTGACTATAGGGGTTGCAACCCTTGAGTAAACCTGAGATTCAGGCTAACAGCGAGACGGGTCCCGGATTGAGCTGTTTGTCAGATGTACACCATAACCACTGGCGAGCATTTTCGCAGTATGTACGTAGTGTTGTGGTCCCACAATAGTGCGGTGCTTTGCCAGTTGACAATGACCACACTAAAGTGGGACCCCACATTAGCACGGGACATTGGGGTACTCTCAAGGGCGACATCGTCACAAGATATTTTCACAGCACTACACCGGGTCCCCGCGCTAAAGGGTACCGCACTAAACTGGGTCCGCGCACTAGAGAGTACCGCACAAATCCGGTACCACGAATACAGCACGGTGCCTTAACCCCTCTAGAAATGCACCCCCGCTTAGGGGACAAAGTACTTGAAAATAAAGTGGGATTAGCTTTGGACTTGGAACCAGGTTACGCGTGCAAAAGGTAAACCAGAGAAGAATATAGCATGCAAGGATCTACGCCATCTCTAATATTTCCCGATTTCACTGACGATCACATTGGTCCGAGCTCTTCCCTGATTTCCGGGTATCATCCCTGGTACCTGGTGTCTAACCTCAGCCCTTGTTGACATGCCATAGGGTGCGAACGAAAAAGGTGCCAGCGACATACCGTCTACGATAGGGTAACACCTTTCGACCAAGATTTTTCCGCTGACGGGGCTCTTCAACTAGCATGCCACCAATACCGTTGGAAACCCGTTTATTTTGTACAACATTATTCGTTTTATACCTCGCACATGAGACTGTTCATCGGGCTGAGGGTATAGTATTTCACACCTCGCACAGATCACGATCTAGATCATATAGATATCCTACATCTATCGTCATGTCGTCATGGCTGGTTGTGCAGGATCTGTGCAGTACAGATCCAACGCAGGTAACATGTTCTAAGTCATTCAGATCATCCGGTTCTCACCCGGCAACATCATCTATTGGCCATCCAGATAATGTAGAGCAGAGATCTGTCTTCCCTGAAAGACACAGATCATAAACATAGATCTGCTGTGTCGGATTTGTGCAATATTTCTCAACGTGAGATATTGTGTGAGATATCGACCTTCTCAAGCGTGGAGCCCCGGGAATGTTTAGGTGCACCCCTACCGTACTATTAGTATTAGTATTGGTAGCATGTGCCCGCATGCCGTGGACGGCAATTACTAACCGCACGCTTGCAAGGTCATGTATCTGGCGGATAGACCTTAACCAGCTGCATCACCCTACACGATAGACCCGCCGAACGAGGATAGCTGACAAAGGGTACACGCTCTCACCTTCCCTGGCGGCCGATTTCGTGTCCGTCATACGCAGGTACATTATTTGCAGCATGATGGTTTCTCGAAGCCTCGCGATCCCCAGCTCAGACCCAGGTATGCACCGCTTCCACCTTAGTTCGGCCACCTTCGCGAGGCAAGCATGGATATCGGGGCTGCACGCACACGAGGGAGATCATAACGAAACAAATTGCGCGAGGGGTGGGAGCGTTTAAAATCACGTTTCTGTTTGCGGTAAACGTAGCACAGTATACAGTATACGCCCACGAGACCCAGCCCAATGAGAACGTCACGCTCACTTTTCGGGGGACGCTAAGAATTTTTTATTAACATTTCGTGCTCACCGGCGAGCGCTGCAGTTATTGCTACCATACATAATAGCCTGTCGTCACAATAAGATTTCAAGCTTTGCTCATGAAGCGTTTTTTATTGGCTGGTCCATTCTACATAGACGGAAAAGCGGACACATATGCGGTGTAAATTACCATCGATCAAGTTTTCATGTTCGAGAGTGACGTAGTATATACGAATATAGGGACACAATTCGCATATACTTTGAGAGGGCTATATTCTATGTATTGTGAGCTACTGCCGATTAAGACAGGTTGAAATCGGCATGCCGAACGTGCAATAGGGACCGACCAGACTTTTGCGAATGGAAAAGCAAGATGCGCAAAAATTAGCTCTTTAGACATCGTGGAAGAGGCGCAAGCTCACCCCCAAGAAAAAACAGAAGGTGGATTCAGCTCCAAAACCGAGCCCGGGGCGTACGTGCCACGGATTCCCGTGCACAAACAATGCCATGGGTGTACGCTGAACACAGTCACTTAATGTCTCGCTACGTATTGCACCACATTCAGTACACATACGTATACCTGGTATGTATCATCAATATAATGGATTTACCAGCGCGGATGAGGAGGCGTACTCATTTGTTGCTTGCCTTAGTATTTTCGCCAACGATCACGCATCCGGTTTGAGGTGCGGGCGGGGGTAATCATTGTCAGCGGGGACGTACTCATTTTATGCATGGCCGTAGTCGTACGACCATAGACCCTCGCACCCCTACAATGCTGAGACGGAGCACGTGGGGTTTTCACCGACCAGGAAAACATGACGTGCACCAACCGCAAAGTGCCGTGAAATGTTCGGCGAGTCGCATAGAGGGTGACTGTCGGTTTGTCTGTCTCCCTTCCTGCCTTCCTGTTGTTAGCTTGTTTTCTGGTGTGGCCACTTCCAGAGAAGGCAAAGTGTACACCAGGTACTCTGTAACTGCCTCGTAAGTGCCTTACCATATACACACTACGTGATATCATTCCCCTTGCGCGGAGTTAAGGTTCTCTACCCCTCACAATATCATCAAACTCGACCACCCTTCCGGATACCGCCTAAACAAAAAACGAGGTAAAATACGGTACCCTAGATGTCTAGCTCACGCAGTGAGAGACGTGTTTTACAGCATCGATGCCAACCAACGCCAACCGCAGCAACATCAGCAGCAACAACAGCAAATCGGGAGGGGGGGAGGGGGAGGCGTACACACTTGTTGCCTGCCTCAGACATTGACCATTGACCATGCGTCCCTCTCAAAGCGGAAAACCGTTTCTAATTCTATTGGAGACACCCCAAATATTTGGGCGCTCGTTACGTTTGTTCGGAGTACTTGGTCGTACGTTGAAACATTGTTGTTTATCTTATCGCCTCACCGTGGAAAAAAGGTGAAAACATCATATCGCTGCTAGTCGCAAATAAGCAGAGTGCGAAGAAGTCAGGGGCGTACTAAGAAATCATACGAAAAACAAGGCAAAAACATCCCGCGAAACCAGTCTGGCGTGCGGCCCGCAGGAAAGCATGCCGCAAGCAACAACGCAATTTTTCTGAAATCAGGTCCGCCTAGCATGCATTAAGCATCATACCTTTTGCCGTTATGGCGACGAGCGTTTGCCGCGATGCCCTCGGCTTCCTCCAGCTTTGGGTTAGGCTCTTTGAGCGCTGCCCAAGCAACCACCATGCAGGCTGAGGCGCTGGCCACCTTGAGCACCGGAAGTTGGGCCTCGCTGTACCCTTTTGAGACGAAAGGGGCTACCGTGATGGGAGCGGGTCCACCAGCCGCTAAGACGGACGCCACCCAGGCTTCGAGCCTTGCCTGAAAAAAACGTTTCAGGCGAACATGTTAGTATTCGCCTGGGGTTGTTTTCACAGCTGAAAATATTGCCGATCATCGTGCGTGGTTAGAAAACAAGGGGGGTGCGCGATAAAGAGGATTGGGATTTAGGGAGCTAGAGCAGAATTGGGGCCACGTGGGCTGTCGAAGAAAATATACCACAGTTTTTGTGCTGCCGATCGCGGCGTGGAGTTTGAAAACAGGGGTGGGGGCATAAAGGGGACCGGAGTTCATAGAGATTGAGCAAGGTTAACGTAACGTGAAATATCGAAAGCACATTACCACAATCTCGACCCTTGTAAACAGAAGAGTACCGATACGATGAACCGACAAGATGGAATTTGTTTCAGACGATTGTCCACTGCACAGAGACGGCTATTTCTCGCGGATCCAAGAGACAATAGGCGGTCTGCGGAACGGGAATTGCTCCCAACGAATTGTCGCCAGGGTTAGCAAAACTTCAGCCCCACTTTGCCTGAGTTAAAAATGGTAGCACAACACACGGTCGATTTACGTTTGCGATTGGTAAGAAGTTCAATGATGTTTCAAGAAGCAGCTCGAACAACTACAAGCAGGTTTTGGATATTATCTACTCGCCCGATTGATCAATCAGCAACCGTATCCCTGACGGCTGTTGGCATGGCACCCCAAGATGAAACGATACCGAGGACGAACGCCCTAATGGGTAGGGTGGACCGTCTCTGGACCAAATCCGGCGGAAGGCTGTTTTATCATGGACGGGGGGTTTGTTAGTGAGTGAGCTTGCGCCACACTACGCGGAGAGATGAATTTCCGGGTGGCTACCTCCACCACACCTGGTCCCAAGGGATCGAGTCGGGTTGACATACTCGCGCATCCGTGTACAATGGCAGCTTGCGCCGTTACGGTAACCGATGTTGGGAACGGCTTGCGCTGTCGTTACCACGAGAACTGAAGGATACGCCAGCTAGCGCTGGACTGCGAATAAAATTGAGTTAAATGTAACACAACATAAGCTTCATTTTCCCCTATACCCCGGAGGATAAGAAATAAATAAAAACGGTAGTGTTCACCCCACAGATTTTATTCTCGGAACGGCTGTTGATGTGGCACCTCAATGTAGAACGTTTATGTTCGTCTCGTAGTTATATATGATATTGAACTATTAAATAAATATGTGCTTTATGGTCATGATTTCACCAGGGATTAAAAAACCAAACCCTTTATGGTCATTCACTTCAATAGCTGAGGACTTCATGTTGAACTAATGTTTGTTCTACTGTAGGCCATCGGCTACTACTGTTGTTTTACCAACCCTGTCCAACCGACCCTGCTTGAGCGCCTCCTGGGCTAGAGTCTGATAATGGAATTGGCCTCGCCCAAATGACCCGACTTGGATACATCCTCGCGTTTAGTCTAACTATCTAACTAACCTCGCCCAACGATGCGACTTGGGTTCATCGTGGGCTTGTGTCTGAGTTCTACTTAACGACGGCACCAAAAAAATAGGGGCTCCTTTCCAGCCCCGTATGCCCGAACCTCCGTGTTCCGTCCTACCACCAAATATCCCACAAACAACAACAAATAAAACGTGAATAGTAGTGTGATGTGTGGCTACTGGTCGCATCGTGTTCGACTACTATTCTGCGTTGACAACAGTTACAAATATTCACCAGCACGAGTTCCTAGGGAGCGCTACGATACATTTATTAAGCTAACCTCGGCCAAACGACCCAACTTGAGCGCCTCCTGGGCGTGAGTCAGCGTCTTCAAGCACGGAGCCACCCGTTCCTCTGCCGACATGCCCTCGGCCTCAAGCTCCGCCATCCACACCTTCCGTGGCTTGCTGGAAGGGCATACACGAGTGGAGCAGTGAGCGACCGGCGGGTGATTGATTTAACTCCTTAACCACTGCAAAAAGGGTCCCAGACTAGTATGTATATGGGGGGTAATGCAATTTATATACCAGGTATGGGATAGGCGTTTCGGGTTAATTGTGTAATTCAGGGATTCTGGCCTACGAAATTCAAGTAAGTTTTCGTCAAAAACGACGGTCCAGTTCTAAAGAGGTCAAGGTCGACAAAAAACCCGAGAGCAATGAGGTGCTTTCGAAATAACAACATTTTTTTTGTCGCCAAACGAGGTCACTGACTGTGCAACGACCAACAGCAAAAGTTTCATCCACATGCTTAACCCAATGAGAACTGCACCCACGCTTTTCGAGGCAAACCACTTGAAATTAGTGTGGAAACATTATTTGGCATGTTAATCCCTTTGGAACTGCACCTTTTTTTCTAGGGACAAAGTGCTTGGAGTTAGTGGGGGATACATTGGGCAGTAATTGTCGACGGAAACACATCACAACATTGTCAAGAGCTCACCTAGCGTGAGCCTTAACGTGTTCAACGATAGATGCTTCGTACTCCCCGTTGGAATCGTACATCTGCAGCGTCAGGGTTGAATCTAGGGGGTCGTCGTGGTCTGGATAGAGCAGCAGCCCATACACACAGCTCAGGATCGATGACACAGACGTGTTTGGGGTCCACGAACGGTCGAGGAGGGAGTGGCAAACCTGCAAGTGAAGGGGTGGAGCGGGCGAAGGACGTAGTTGCGTAGATATCTATAAGTCGTTAAAAATCTAACCGGGAATGTTGAGCCTGCTGCGTGAAAGTAATGACTGCAGGGGGAGGGGCGACACATTTGACTACGGTTTGTCCTGAAGCTGGAAAGCAAAAGCGATATAACATATATAGTAATATGTAAATACCAAAAACATGCTGTGCGCATCATGCGCCTGTGTTTTTGGCTAGATACGCAAACGTTCTCCCGGGGATCACCGAACTGGAGGGTGTCCTCCCTCGCAGCTGTTGTTGGACATGGCTATGAAAGCATGGGAGAGATGGCTGCCCCGTGTCTGAACGTTGGTATGTGTGGAATGTGCCTAGATTCATCTACCCACGGCACAGCCGGCTGTGCACGAGTGGCGAACTTAAGTTACATTTGTACCAATGCGCCGGAGGATCGTGCCTACTTCAATCAACGTCCCCCAAATTCTTAGTGCCCCCCCAAAAATGAGCTGTTCATATTAAGCATACATTATTTCTTGTTCACGGGCCTATAACTAAGGCTATACTGTATGGCGTAAAAGGAAGCTCCTTTTTGGGGCCTTTTTTTTAGCGGCTCAGAACCACCCGCGCGAATGACTACACCAGTGCGTTGTCGGTTGTGTGATATGCAACACGACGGAATTGGCCGTTACGCCGCGCCAACTATTTCTTTACGTACGTTTTCGAGTGAGGTATCGAGCCACTCGCGAGAGGAGACCTAAACTAGGTAAAAGCAAGTGGGGTAACCACCCTAACGTGACCTTAGTCATACTCTGATACCCAGATAACCCTCTTCCTGTCGACACACGTTCTCCCAGATCTCTCACCCTTCCGTGGGAGTTGATGTTACAGTGCTGGATGGGGGTAATGAAGCGAATTTCGGGGGCAATAGAAGGGTAGCTGGGCGGAAAGTATATGCAGATCATCCAGCATCCACCCTCGTAGGGGGTAGACTCTGGGCCCGTGAGGATGGCTTTCCAGAAGCACACGTCTTCGTCGCTCGGCAATACCTCGAATGCCTGAAATAGCATGCAGCATTTGGGGGGGGGGGGGCGGCGGCGAGTCAACATGACGAGAGCGTCGAGTCTGCTTCTATCATCGATCATCAGAGCGGAAGATCTACACACGCGTGCCCTACGTTAGGGGTGGTATATATTTTTTCTGAAGGTCTATACCTCGACCAGCAACCGACTTGAAAAAAACGAAAGATGAACAAGATATCTTGGGCTATATTATAAAAAAAGAAAATACACTCCAGCTGTGAGATCGTATATAATAGGTACCTAACGAACAATAGCGTAAAACATACTTTTGAGTCCAAATTTACTGGACTCATACATTGAGTCCAAGCATATAGTAAAAAATACAGTGATTCTGAATATATTGGATTGAGGAGCTCCATCAGTGAGAAATATTAGGCCTCAAAAGTGCAACCTCTACTATAGCCATAACACGGCTCGATACGACCACGCGTGCAGGCTGTGGTAGAACAAAAATTTGAATCATGTGTTCCGTTCGAAGGGAATGGTAGTTTTGCGGGCAACGTATATATTCGCTCCATACCATGGCAAACACACGGCCGGGCAAAGTACACTCAGTTAGCTGATTCTACGCCGGTAGCTATCGCTAACCTTTTGTAATAATGGATAGGTTCGTCTGCAACGCAAGAAAGCAAAGTAACAGACAGAGTGATGTTTATTGTGCTATATATAGAGAATGAGGCATGTCTGTGTCGGGAATCTGAGTCGTAGGGGATCGTAGGAAAGGTAAACGAGCACCCCAGGACCAGTTTCGGGTGCAGCTCGTTGCGCGCAGGCTAGCAAAGGCACGCCGAGCGCAAACGAGTTGGGGCTCTTGCCGATAACGTGGGCAGACATGAGGTAGTCCCTGAATTGGCCAGCCAAGCCAGGCTTTTGAGTAGTTTCAACTTCAGGGAAGCGTGATCGCTGTAGGGTATGCCATCTCGGGTTGGTGCTAATGGTATACAACTACCCGGTTACATTCTAAATATCCGGGCATACTTCGAGGTCGAGGAATAGGACAGCTCAACCATCGGGCAAATAACTTAAAACACCACCAGAACACGACCAACCGCAAAAAATCAGCTTGCTGTGACCCTTTTCGTACCGCAAAAAAACATCCAGCACTAATTCCAAGAAATTTGGTCCCCAAAACGTGGGGCGTTCTACAGGGGCTATAACCCATTTATAACGACGTGGCTCCAAAAACGTGGGTGCCACTCTAAAGGAGTTTAATATATTAGGAGCACACTGCCGACATAGGGACAAAACACTTGCAAGTACAGTAGAAACATATTAGTAGCATGGAAAAGGAGTAACCTGCCCTCTCACCTGGTGCGGGTTCCTGATCATGCTCATCATTTCCCGCTGAACGCGCCGCGTACGCTCGCGGTGCACCACCCCACTGCCGGCATTTCCACGCTTTGACAACGCTTCGCCGCTGCTGCCGTCGCCGGCGCTGCTGCTTGTTGACGTGTTGTCGGTCGGTGAAATTCCAGCGAGCGCCGCAACTAGCGGCCTGGAATCCAATACGAAAAAGAGCGAGCGCTTCCTTAACTCTTTTAGAGCTCCCCCGCGTTTTTGGCAACAAATTACCTATAAGTAGAGTTGGATTATATTTCGCATTGGTAAAAGAGTGAAAATCAAAGAAAAGAGTGTCACTCTTTTGGAACTCACGTATACAGCAACCAAAAACACAACGAGCGGGTTGTATCAAGCGTCTAGTGAGAGCGTGAAACAGTATGAGTGTCACCGTGCTAGGCGCGGGCCGTGCAGACCCCTGCAGTGCAATGTGGACACCTCCCACATCTAAGCGGCCCCGGCTTCTACCCGTGGACGATGCTATCATCAAGTCATTTATTTGTTTTCGGCAAGTCCTTCTTCCGCGACCTATAGAGGTGAAGGTGGCATTTTTTTAGAACAGGGACGAATCTCACTCGAGTCGCGTCGTACAGTCCGTCCGAGGGAACGGTAATACGGTAGAATGTTTTCGCCCGCTCTAACAACTGGACTGCTTTACCCGTGGCTGGCATATACATATTCATGTTAAATGATCTAGTGGAGGGGTCAAAATAGAGCCCAACCTTTTTGGAATTGGAAAACACCTACTTTCAAGTAAGATAGTGTGTTGCTGGTTAGATAGCACTATCCGCAAGACCACTCGGTCTCTGTGACTGAATGGTCTAGTGGGTAGTGCTCGTATACGACCAACAAAAATACATACTTTTGAGCTCATCGAGTCTCGCGGACCTCTTACTATCAATAATACCGACGTAGGTTCCCAAAACCGCGGGTGCAAGTTCTACAGGGGTTAAGCTTATCACGCTTCCACGTACGTGTCGTGTGTCAATAGCTTTGGAGCGGGAACAACGAAGCGTTGTTCGTCGGCAGCCACACGACCGGCGTTGCGCGCATGACGAAAACATATTCGAGTCGGGAAAGTCTTATGTACATTGCTCGATGTGCGATTGGGTGCTCGGGTGTGGTTCTCGGCTGTCACTTAGGTATGTTGCGGTATGATAAGGGTACACCAACATTTTTTCAGGCTTCTCACTCGACGGGCGCCATTCTTCGCCCAAAGCCCGAATTTGGTCGAAATAAAAGTCAACCAAGGTAGCCATCCGTAGCCTAAGCATACAACGAAAAATACCAAGGCTTGTCCGGGTCATGACCGGGCCTGCGGGTCGAGTCAGGAGGTGTTTTAAAAACCCGCGGGTCGAGTCGGGCCGGGTCAGGAGGTGTTGAAAACCTCGCGGATCGAATCGGATCGGGTCAGGAGGTTTTCAAGTGTCACGGGTCGGGCGGAGTCACTCTGGCCCTATCCGACCCGCGAGAAGAGATCCGACCGGTGAAGAGCCATGAAAAATACTCAAAATCTCAAAGGGTACTCCAACCACTGTGGGGTAGATCCATAGATAAGGCGAGGCGCCACTGAGATTTGGTTTGGCCGAAAAGTGCCACCCCCCTGTCGTAGCAGACACCCGATGCGCACCTGCATGTGCTCTTGACCCTAGGGTCCTCCTTGAGAGTGGCCGTTTCCTCGGTATCGTGTGCTTTCTTCATACGCGCCTCGCATAGCAGCTGCTCCTCAGTCGACACCTGCACGTTGCCGTGCATGCAGAAATGATGCGAGCGGTATAATGAAATCGAAGGCTATGTCGGATGCGATATCGGATGCGATCAAAGACAGACAGCATTCCGTGGATCTCAGCTCCCTCCCTCCCTTCCCCCCTCCTGTTGCAGATATCTCGCGGGCAACGTATCACATAGTCTCCCCAAAATTTGCGATCTCGCCCTATCCGACGATCTGTCTTCAGCTGGGTCTCGTACAGTATATGCTACACGTGAAACAGTGTTATGTACATTCCTCAAGGACACTTGCCTATGTATTCTTACCTTGTGTATGGCCACTCACCTTCTTTGGTCGGAAAGTTTGGGGTCAATTGTTCAGCCCGCGAACGCATCCCATGGTCAAGCATTCGAGAAACGCTGGACAACAAGGTTTGACCAGAGGTATGCTAGCCCTGTATTACACTCCACAAAAGGATTTTAGTGTTACCCTGTTTCAGCATCACCGTCGCTCGGTTGCTTCAAGCGAATGCGCGCGTTAACCTATTTACAACTGCAAAACTTGTCTCACAACAATTCCATTTTTATCGACCCACATTAGCGTAGCTCAAACGGTGTAATGTTTACCGATTCCACACTAATTCCAAGAGTATTGTCCCCAAAACACCGGTGAAGTTCCGAAGAGAAACCTTGAAAAATAGGCCTTGAAAAATAGATCATGCACTAATTTCAATAATTGTGGTGCCCAAAAACGACCAGTTCTCAAGGGGAAAACGCTGCATAGGGATTTGCCTCACCTTAAAGAGTGTCAGAAAGGCACGCTTGGGATGGAGGAAAAGTTGTCCAATACTTAACAGGTTCGACGGGGCAGGATGGGTTCATAGCTGAGCAATCATGATGCAAAGACACGAAGGATTCGTATACATTACCACAGAACAAATAACACAATATAGAGTAAACTGGACGCACCTGCCTGCGGTGCACGACAGCCCGACGGATAAGTATGCCTGTTATCTCTACGTATTCCGAAACCGTTACACAACCATCTCGTACGCCTCGTACATTCGACTAAAGTTAGTTCCATCCTCACCCCAATGGGTCAACGAGGCCCCTGCCTGTGGCATATGAAACGTCCCAAGCAGAAACACGCCTTTTGTCTCTACGTACTCCCAAACCGTTGCTCAACTGTCTCGCACACCTCGTACACTCGACAAAGGGCGCGCGCCACGACTAGGGTAGCACTTTTTTGGAAAAAAAAATCTGTCTGGCGAGGTTCCTCAACTGCGAAAACAACCAGATATCGCTGATTGTTTACAATATCATGCGTTGTACTTCTCGGCCATAAGAAAGCTCGTCGCCTTGGACTTTCAGTATTATTTCACGTTCAGTGTTTGGTGTCGGCATGCATCTCATCTGATATGAGGAGCCCAAAACGTTAGGGTGCGCCTCTATCGTATCACGCACTAACAGTTCGTGCCATCCTCACCAACTGGGTCAAGGGGTCGGTGGAGTCCATTCCCCTCGCCTTTATCCCCTGCCGTGCTCGCTGCCCCGCGCTCAGCACCGTTTCAAGCTCACTAAGCCTTAGTGCCTGCCGGAGGCTCGTCGGGTGGAATGCATACCCACCCGTCGCCAACGACAGGCACTTGAGAGCGTCGTTCGTTTCCTTCCCCACGGTAACGCTGTCCACCAAAACACCCTCCTCTTGAAGCTGGTTACAGATGCTGCATATCGAAATCGCGACGCGAAGATGGAAAGGCGAGAGGGAGGGAGGAGGGGAGGGAAGGAGGGAGGGAGGGATGGAAGGAGGGACGGAGGGACGGGGGGGAGGGAAGATGTCAGCGGGACCGGAGGAACGGCCCCCATTATCTTGTAGGCGTTTTCTCTCGTTTAGCCACAGTAGTGAAACTTCACCAGGCTTCATTCGTTACGAATCGGATACCTCCCTTAACTATGCTCGGGTGCTTGGGTGGTGGACCGAATTTTATGCCGTGCCAAACCCAAAGCAACCTCCCCTTTGGGACCTGTCACGAATTCCACGTTGAAAACTAAAGCTCGCCACTTGTTTGCTTTTGCTCTCCATCTCCGCTCATCCCTTTGCACCCCAACGTTAATGAATCCGTTCTCTCATTGGAAACACGATCCTATACGCAAATTGCAAGTATTCTGACCCCCCAAAATGTGGTGAAGTTCTCCAGGGGCCACGTTTTGACCCAACCAAATTACAAAACTTTTCTTGGACGAGAATGTTTGTTTTTAGTAGTCAATGTAGAAGCTCATGCTGCACATTGTCGGATAACAAACATACTAACAACAACAGCAACAGCAACAACAATAACAACAACAACAACAGCAACAACAACAACAACAACAACAACAACAACAACAACAGCAACAGCAACAACAACAGCAACAGCAACAGCAACAGCAACAGCAACCGTAGCAACAACAACAACAACAACAACAACGACAACAACAACAACAGCAACAACAACAACAGCAACAACAACAACAACAACAGCAACAACAACAACAACAACAACAACAACAACAACAACAACAACAACAACAACAACAACAGCAACAACAACAACAACAGCAACAGCAACAGCAACAGCAACAGCAACAGCAACAACAACAACAACAACAACAACAACAACAACAACAACAACAACGACAACAACAACAACAACAACAACAACAACAACAACAGCAACAGCAACAACAACAATAACAACAACAACAACAACAACAACAACAACAACAACAACAACAACAACAACAACAACAACAACAACAGCAACAACAACAACATCGTACAGCACACAAATTTGATTCGTACAGGTGAGCGCTTGCTTCCGACTTGGTGTCCTCCCCGTCGCTGAGCACCAGCAGGCGCAGGATCGGCATTTGATCGTCGCTTCCACTTGGAACATTGCTTTGATTGCCCTCATCACTTTTGCCACGCGCGGCATCGCCTTTGCGGTGGTGCTCGGCAGCCTGGCGCTTTTCGGCTTTGGAGCGCCAGCTCGATTTCCAAGTCTTGATGAGGGCATGCGCCATCTGCAGGGCGTCCCAGAGACGTGTGTCGCCGCTATTGGACAGGACATCAACCTGGAGTTGGTGGAGGGGAAGACGAGAACGAATGGGTGCCACCATCCATGCGTTAGCAGCTGCAACATCGAGTATGTTTATGCGGCTGCTTCGTAGAAAGGACACGAACACTTGAGGATATATCTGTATATATGGGTAGGGTGATATATAGGTTTAATAGTGTTTTTTCCAAAGTGGGCAATGTATGACGTCGACCTGCCCTCTGCGTAATAAGTAGTTTACATGCTTGACGCAGGATGGGTATTCATGATGGCCCAACCGGACGATGATGTAATCGTCACATTTTCCCCGCACATCGTCCCTGTGAAGGCGAAAAATATCCTGGCGTCCCTCACAACGTAAGCCTGATGTTCTTGATTGGGTTTAATATTCTCCACCTTCGAGGGAGACGATACGAACCCCCTAAACATATATTACAGAGCTAACAAACCACAACATTCGCCCACCCGGGACAATTTTGCAGGCGACAAAGTACCGACCTTCTGATAGGACACCGATATATTGGTTTTAAGGTAGATTTCCTATGTGAGAAAGGGTGTGTCCAACACGGACTTCAGTGTATCAGCTGTCGAAGTTCTTATTTCCTGTAACTGGTTCGCTAAGCTTCTTGCGGGGCTCTTTTATTGTTTATCTTTCGAATTGCGTTATCATTACCGTTTTCTCGGTCGTGGGAGAGAGAGATTTATCCCCTTGGCCAGACACATCCATCGCAGCCTCCTGCAATCTCCAATGTATCTCGTCCACATATGTATCGTCTATCTCTCCCTAAAAATATACTAGCCGGGTTCCTATTACCGCCTACAGTCGTCTCGGGTGACCAAACCTCCAAGTGGTACGGTACCATTCGACTGCTCCGATCTAACTCAAACCTAATAATAAAACAATAACAAATACAAACTGCCCATGCTAGCCTGCACGCGACGAGCTCCACCCTACGCTGGTTCTGGGGTGCCCGTTTACCATTTTCTACAATCCCCTACAACCCAGATTCCCGACACAAACATGCCTCGTTCTCTTTAAAAACACACATAAAACATGACTTTGTATGTTACTTTGTTTTCTTGCGTTTGCGGGAAAAGCCACCATTCTTATGAGAGGTCCGGC
The DNA here is from genome assembly GCA_012845835.1 of Undaria pinnatifida. Taxonomy (NCBI): domain Eukaryota; class Phaeophyceae; order Laminariales; family Alariaceae; genus Undaria; species Undaria pinnatifida. The sequence continues at coordinate 2,505,233 of JABAKD010000028.1, forward strand.
AGGTTATGTTGGCACGGACGACTATTGAGTTTCCCAAAGGTGTCGATCTACACAGTTATGGGCGTGTCTTCCGCAATGCACACCGACGTGGCGTGGATCAAAGCTCTCCCACGTTCGGGAACTTCCAAAACACATATCCGCGCACTGTCAGACGCCTAAATCCAGACCGCGCAAGGCGATCAAGCGCACCGCGCGAAACCTTGCGGTAACGGAAAATCATGCAACTACGGATGAAAATGCAAGGGCCGTTTGGGTGGTTACAATAAAAACTCAACATCTCCTCCATTTATTTCCAGAATGGTATGAAATATGACCTTATCGGAGTGCCCGCAATCCAAACCTTGCCTGATCGCGGAAGTTTTCCAGTAGAGGAGTGGGTTCGCATGCGACTTTCACCTCCGAGCCGAAGCTGACGAGACCAACCTCCACCGGGAGGTCGTACGCTTGAGTCCTTCAAGCATCACAAGCGACGTTAAAGCATGGAACAAGAGCTTGTATTCGAGCGGCACACGAAGATATCAGGTATACTCTGGCGATACCATCGATAAATCAATTATATTTCCGGTTAGAGCCGTAGTGCTGCTATATTATTATTCTTCTTCACCTACCATTTGAAGTAGTATTTCTTTAGGTGTGCGAGCTTTTCATTAAGTTATTTTGGGTATAATTCCTGGAACCACCTCCCGTATCATTGATGGGTCCATTTCGTTGGTTTTCGGCTCCACTCTGAGCAAGGCGCCATCGAAAGTCGATCGAACATAGAATCACACTGTCGCAGTTTCAGAACTTCACCATTGAGGCGCGCCACACGAAAAAGAACGAAATAGGTTATCGCCCTTGCACCCTTGCCCATGGCACAGACGCGCTCTTGTTAACCGTTTTCAACAACGAAGCAAACGACAGCTGCAGCGACCAAGGAAATCATGTGTACGTTCTCCCGATGAAGGTGCGTGCCGATCGCCAGGCAAATAGGTAATCGAAACAACACACTCGACGTCCGACACTTAAACTTCTCCAGCAAAAGCAGCCCTCTGCAACTCAGGTTCGACTCATGCTTGCACTGTTTCATGGTCGGTACAAGCAAAGTCGCGCGGAAGTTGCATGCATAGTTTGCACTCGCTTCCGTCTCCTCCCCTTGGCCGGTTTCACGCTTCTCGCCCACCTGTTGATGTAAGCATGGAACAGCTGCTTCACAGCGTCCAGTCTCGTGAGGGAAGGCCTCGCGTCCGAAGTAACCCTGCGGCGTGAAAAAAAGCGAAGCGTTGGTATCGGGGTGCATCCGTCATCATCTGTTGATTGTGCCGTACTATGATACCGCAGTTGATGGTACTAGGGGGTTTGAATAGTAGATTGCCTTTATTGCAGCGATATATTGGGACGTAGGAATTCGCTCCTTGTGTTCCTGAGCCCACAATTTATTATGCCCACATGTCTGATCGAGAACAGCACATACTCTTCATGGTCTACACAAGGTGTGGATGATGCTATATAACTAGCATCGTCTCTAACACCGTTTAGGCCCACAATTAAGAAATAAGTAATTACGAATATCAGCCGCAATGTTCGGAGGACGCTAAGAAATTTGGACCAAAAAACATTCTCAGCAATGAGAGATACAATAAAACCCATACATTAGCCTTCATTCAAGGTTGCTCATGGTTGGTGTCACAATAAGGTTTTCGGCCAATTCAAGAAGGCGTTCTTGCTTGCCAGCCCCAACTGTAGAAGAAATCAAAACCCAGCTATTTAATTGTCCAATCAGAAGCTCTTTGCGGCAACCCACTATGAAACCCCGCATGTACGATCGACGGGCAGCCCGTTCCGCCCCAATCAGCGGGGATGTGCAGCAGATCAATCTATGGAACCCCTAAATCGAAGACCGCGGTGGCTCGGACAGTCATGCAGCGGTAGTTGGTTATCTTGTCCCCACGAACGATTGTTTATCTTTCCGCATAACTAACTTGTTAGCTGGTACTCTCATGCTCGCAAACGATTGTTGTTTTTTTCAGACATCTCACTTGTAGGGGTCGCGTCTGAAAACGTCTATGATGCAAATATCGTCCGTAGGCTTCTCGCTCGCTTCTCCCGCCGTTGCTGTTTCTGCGGAGGAGCTGTCCGAGTTCTTTGGGGGGGGGATACAGCTGACGTTCGATAAGCTGGTGCCCAATCGCAGTCCATCAGTCGCTGGTTTGAGGTCGTGCCAAAGGCTAAGATAAAGAGAAATGGGGGGGGGGGCGATTGCTTGCGTTAGTAGTTTGGCCATTGACCACGCATCCCTTTGGAGACGGAGCACGGTTCCTACTCCTAATAGAGAGACCTCTGAAGTTGGGGGAGGGAGCACGGACTTTCGTTATTTTGAGTGCGAGCGTTCAGTACATCCCTAGCGAACCACGGCAGCTAGGGAAACCTGCATCTCGTGGTGACTCCTAATACTGCAACACCGAGGCCTCTAAGTCATGACGAAGTGGAACCGTAGGGGAGCGGTAAACACGCCTCCTCGAACAAAAGGGGGGCAATGGCGGCGGAGGAGGAGGGTAGGTGGCAAATCGATAGGCGAAAGACTTTTGGCCCCCTTCAGCGAAACGAAGCCGATGCTCGATGATCCGTAATATGCGGACGGGAGGGAACGCGAAAGTAACCCCTACCGAAATTGGTGATATCATTTTTCCGTTTTGGTAACGCGGAGTGGAGCAACATGCTCTCATTCCGAATTGTTTTATACGGACAACTGCTTTGCGACGCGACAATGATGGTCCTGCACTGGAGCCAGATTAGCAGTTTCGAGGCCCGTGTGTAGTGACTACAAGTTCGACATTTGTAACATTTTCAAGCGTCTACCAGTAGCGTGAGCGCGCAGCAGTACGAGAAGGATCATATTGCGCCCGTCCCGTATTAGTCTTTGCATTTTTGTAGCTCGGACCCCAAGTTTATCATCGCCAACTAGAATCGGCCGATGCCGTGATCGTCAATTTTCGTCGTCAAATATTCACTCCGAAGTCTCGAAGGGGTTAACATATACGGACGATTCCTCCAAAAAATCGATACACCGCCAGGAAAATCACCGCTCGTCGTCAACACATGCAACCAAAAGATGGAAACCTCGCGAGATTGCGTCGTCTGAGAGTACGACGGCAACAAAAATAGGGACATAAACTGTGCACTCCTTGTGACTGTCAAAAAATCAAAATGCGTCAACCACAGCGAGTAAATCAACAAAACACACGATGCAACAATAACAATTGCGTTATTATTCCCTGCGCTTTCTCACGAAGAGGTGCTGGGGCGCCTCGATTCACGCTGCATCCAAAAGCGGAGCTTGATCGAGAAGCCCGTTTCCCCTCGACGAGCAAGCAGAAACACGGGTCTTTCGGCCCAAGCCTGCATCTTAACCGTGAAGGATGAGTGCGGCGGTATCTTGACATCAAGCGCTTGTACCAAATCTCCTTCCTTCAAGTCCATCAGCGTAGACTTCTGAAAAACGTTAGAAACAGACACCAGAGGCAGAGATGGACGTCGGGTACGTGAAACGCTAGGGTGCATCGCACAATCCTCGATTTTTACCGTAAAGGACGCGTACTGCGGTATGTCGGCATCAAACACTCCCACCAAATCTCCGTCCTTCAAGTCCAACAGCGTGGATTTCCAAACATAAAGGTTTGAAGTACATGCATTGTTAGGATGTATGTCGCCTCAATCCTCAAATTTTACCGTAAAGGACGCGTATTGCGGTATCTAAACACTGAAACTCCCACCAGATTTCCTTCCTTCAGGTCCAGCAGCGTGGATTTTGTTTGTTAAGGCTAGAAACATACGCCCAGACGCAGAGATGGACGTCGGGTACGTGTATCGTTAGGGATAGGATGGGAGCTAATGCGAGAACATCACGATCATCACTTTACGATTTTGGTCGTGCTGTGTATGCTCCAGGGGAGTAGGGACGATGGGCGTTCCGACTTTTAATTCTTAAAATGCGGTATTATCCGGACGTGGGTAAGGCTGATCATGAAAATTGCGTGGCGTGGGACAGTTGGCTGCAACCAAGAGGGCAATAATGGAACAGCTAAAAACCAGCTAAACGACCCGCAACAAAAATCGGGGTTCTTGGATAGTGCTAGTCTACGGTCGCCAGTCGCCAATTGCCAATGGTATCTTCTTTCCTCACCGATAACTACCCGATCCGCGACCCCCAGACCAATCTAAGGAGCTCCACGAATTCCAAAAGTAGTTATACAGCCTCTAATTATTTAGTCTAGGTAACTAGTTATTACCCCACTTTATTAAGTATTGCTTCGATTGTTCACTTCGTCTACACAAGGGCGCTCTAAACCGATTGGTTGCTGGTTTAGTTGTCCCCCCAGACCCTAAAATAATGCTGCAATCTAGAACGAAATGAGCGCCCAAATGCTGGAGGTGTCTTTTTAACAGTGCTCCGTCTCGAAAGGGGCGCTTGGTCAATGGTTAAATGACCAAAGCAAGCAACAAATGAGTACCCCTCTCCCCCCCCCCCCCGCCGGGGCTTCCTCCATGAGTCTCACCAGACAATTACCATTGTGGGTAAGCCGGATAGTGCTAGGGGAGATCAGCACCCCACGGCCACGGCTTCCGCCGCCAGTCCTTTCTCCAGCGCTTCCACTCCCACTTCCGCTCCCGCTGTCGCTTCCGTTTTCGCTTTCACTCTCGTAATCGCTGCCACTTTCACCCTCGTTTTCGCTTCCGATTTCACTCTCGTTTTCGTATTCGCTTTCACTGTCATTTTCACTCCCATTATCGCTCCCGCTTTTGATTTCGCTTCCACTGTCATTCTCGTTTTCGTATTCGCTTTCGCTGTCATTTTCACTCCCATCCTCGCTCCCGCTTTCGTTTTCGCTTCCAATTCCACTCTCGCTTTCGCTTCCACTTTCACTTTCATTTTCGCTCCCGCTCCAAGTGGTGACGATATCGCTACCGTTATCATTTTCAAATGCACCTCCTGCTCCACCCCCACTCCCGCCGACGCTTCCAGCGTTGCTGCCGTCCCCGGCAACAGGTACGGCAGTGTGGGAAGGCATTGCCTTTGTTCGTAGAACGAAAGCCTGCAGTTGTTGAACTCCCGAGGTTCCGGAGGCGCGGTTGACGGTCACGTCGTATTCCTTGTCGCCGTAGCAAACTTTGACCTGAAAGGTTGAGTGGGAGGCGATGCATTGTATGTTGCATTACCCCAGGGCGGATGCTACGATAGGGCAGTAGCACTTTTAGGATTGAACCTTTCTGGCCGATGGAGCTCCTCACAGTATGGTTGGAATACCATTCGCGTTTTACCAAAAAAACTTCATTATCCGTGAAGTACCTAGGCCATGGGGTTATTTATCTAGTTGCATTTGTTTTTTGCTCAAACTCTGTACACAGATCTTCAACAGAAGAGCGTCAGAAACAAAATATGTGCACCTATATACGTAACACCGTAGCACCGTCCCAGCGCAATACAAGGATGTCGAAAGGGGGGCAACGAAGGAGAGACGGAAAACCCAGCGGCCGACCCACCATTTCGGTAGGTAGCTAATAAAAACAAAGTACTGCTGCTTCCACCAAGGGATAGGGGTTACCTTGCGTCCACGCCAGAAGTATGAGAACATAGCTGCCAAAATGTAGGGATTGCTACACAAGCAAATCCGATGCGGATAGAGCGCAATAGGAAGCAATCCTTCTTTTTAATCAACTTTTTTCCTCGACTGTAGCTTGGCCGAAACTAGTATCCTTTGCTTCAGACTCAGTTGAACGCCGTCATGATGCGTCAAATTTGGTGACTCTGCAGCTCTCCGCAAAAGTCTCCCAGGAGTGCTAAGAAAAAATAATCCGCACGCCTAACCGGCCTTCTTAACAGCTCGACAGTTTAGGGCCCAGTTATAGCAACCAAAGCCACGCCAGGTGCAGTCTCATCCACCGCCTAGCGGAAGCGCGCAGCAGTACAACAAATATCGTGCTTCAGTCACGTAGGAGACGTCCTCACACTGTATCTAAGGCACACCCTCCTCTTGAACAGCCCAAACTAGATTGCTTCGTGTAGCGGATGCTGTATTCGCCTTTTATTCCAATACGTTTTCCGTCTGAAGTTCGTAAGGGGTGAATAGAGCTATATGGCATCAAGCTAACACTGTATTACATTGTAGGTGCCTCTTGCACTCACTTTGATATTGAGACTGGGACTCTCCCGGCTAGGCGACGTAGAATCTCCTCCTCCTCCCCCTCCAGCGCTAAATGCCCTACGCGCGCCTTTGCTGCCCCCTCCCAGTACCCACTCCTGGCAAAGCGCGAGGTATGTTGGCGTGAAAACACTCAAAGGTTAAATGTAATTCACGTTGGTCACAATGATGAACTCTACCAAAAAGTGGGGGCCCAACAGCTGGAGCAACGTGTCACCTCAATTCAGACTCTTCGACGTGATGCTATACGTGGTATTTTGTTGATTAGTAGTGCGAGCTTGACAACGGGACATTTTAAAGAACACGTACGCCCACGAGGACGTTTTCCCCGGACTCGTCGGCAGTATTGAACCCCTTTAGAAATGCATCCATGTTTTAGGGGGCACCTGTGTGGAATTGGTGTAGGACCATTCTTCTGTGGGAAAAGGGTTAAAGAGCGTCACCCTCCAAACCGCTGGCGGCGCTTTCATACGCCTTCGAGAGAGACTATTTACCTTCATGCATGCACGTGCCTTTACATAGTGTTGAATCCGTTTCCAAATTCACCCAAGAAATGAAAAACATGAGGATCTAAAGAGATCAAACTGATCAAAACCCAAACCGGGCGAATCAACCATGCTGGACTGACGCCATATTAAAAATGTAACGCAACGCAATCCAATGCAGGAAAACCACAACCAGACGCACAAAAAAAACTGTTGCTCAAATCAAACCAAAAATTGAAACACAACAGCCAACTACACTTCTGCGTCCAAAGAAACGGCAGATCACGCCGCTTTCGGTGCCCGAAGGGGCATAATCATTTTCTTCAGATCAATCAAAATCGAAGCAAAGCAGCCCTCACTCCTGAATTACTGCTGGTGAAATATCCTGACCCACCTGTATGCTGCTCTTGAGGGTGAGGTTGCTCGTCACGTCTCCGCTTACAAGTTCCTCACCAGTCAAAGGAGAACTAGGCGACCTTCCACTGCTGGTGCATGCCGAAAACCACTCCAGGATCGCATGACGTTCATAGCTACAGCAACAGATGGATGGAATGTTCGTCAGGAGGGGATGGGGGTCACTTCGTTTCGTGCGCATGCCGAGAACCACTCTAGGACCAAATGACGCTGATAGCTACAGCCGCAGGCTACGTCAATTTGGAGGAAACGAGGTATGCGACGTTTCTTATTACGGTTGAGACCCAAGCATTCCTCGGAGAGAGAACAAAATACGTAGAGGAGGACAGTTGGGGGAGGCAGCGTTGTTAGCGTCGCGAGTATAGGGTCCTATCCCCCCCACCATAGTATGTAATATATATATGTGTATCGCTCAAGCAAGAATAACTATAACGTGTTGGCGTAGACAGCACATTCCGTGGACTCTTCGGAAAGTCAACGAGTTACTCACGCACTCTCTTGCATTATGCCCGTCTCAAGTTTGTTGCAGCCGTGACGGTAACAAGATAGAACCGAAGTGTTTTGCGGCCATACAACAATGTCGACCCGCTGCAGGCCAAACCGACGCCCCGCCAAAACGTAGCGAGGGCGGTTTCCCGACATAGGTAAGACACTTTAATCCGGTTTCTCGTGGAAAGCCTTAAAAGTTAGTTTTGACACTTGTTGGTTACACACTTCGCGGCGCTACCCAATAGACCAGAGTCACGTGAACACGCGGTCTAGTGAGTAGTACCACACAACCAACAAAAAAATAATGTATGCGTTAGACTTCGTTGCATCTCACAGGCCTCTTGTCAATAGTCTGCGGGGCTCATTTTTCGCGACAGAGTGCTCTGGAAAATTAAGAACCTTCAAGTCCAAGCCTTTTTCAAATTGTAGTCCAAGCAGCAAAGACAATGTAAATGCGTTATAGCCGAAGTGAGTAAGGAATATGAGTAGTAGCATGGGGTGAAATAAAGAACTAATATCCACATTCGAGCTCGCGAAATTACGGCAAACCTCTATTCCAGCGTACGAGGGCATTCGTTACGTTCCAGGATCCGTACGGGTTACTCGATTCGTCACGTTGGAGTACCGTCAGACGTTTCGGCCAGGGCCCACAGCTGTGACTAAACGACATGCCCATCTCCAAAGGCGTAATTGTCGTACCGTTCCTTCTGAATTACGCAAACGAAAACTAAATACAATCGTATTACGTGCAACGCGGGATATTCATCTTGACGGCGCCAAAAATCAGGGACTATTTTTGACGTTGCCAAAACGGGGACCCGTTTCGCGATCACTGAACCCGGATTATCCACCGTCGGCGCCACCGACCGAAAAAAACGGACGCAAACAAATTGACGACAGTTACAAATATCCTGCTACGCGAGTTCTTAGAAGTAGATTTTCGTTATTTATTCGTGCACCGTATTTCGGATATATAACCGGTCGCCCACGGGTAAAGTAAGCGTCTAAGTGGTCATCCTCAAATCGTTTACAAAGTAAAAATCATTGGGGTGAAGTCGGGGGCCGGGGCGGGGTGTGTGGGGATATTGAGCTTACCCCAAGAGGCCCGGTGAAAACGGTTGGAGTTTTTTTCTTGTGGGCATTACCGAGCGGAAATCAATTGACTATATAGCCATAGGACGTGAGCATAGCTATTCGACACGATCTGACAAGCGATGAGATTTGTGCTTTAAGGCGTCTACCTACCGCAGCGGGGGAAAGGAAGGGAGGCTCTGCTCAGATACTCCGGATCTGGATTACGACGAAATGAAGCGTTATAACTACAGCCCAGAGCTGAACGGGCAATTAACAATGAAGTTACACTGAAAAGCAATGAGACTGCGCTGAAAACAATGAAACTGCGCTAAAAAACAGTGAAACTGCATTGAAACCAGACGTCCACATCGTGGAATATGGAAAACCCTGGCGTTCGGCGGCGTGCTTGGCACTCTCTTAAAGGCAGCGGCAAGTTGAGTATGTTATGCCCTCATCGGTTGTAAACGGTGGGAAGAACTTCAACACGTAAACAACTCACTACTATAACTTTTTGCCATCCGGCAATGTACAGCATGGGGTTCAATGTTGACATCGCTCATAAACATGCCCAGAATTACGAAAAATCCAAGGGAAACCAAAAAAGGGAACACACTTGGTGAAGTCAGAGAACAAAGCTCGTACATGCCGGAAGTCACCAGCACAGCACCCTCTCACCTGTGGCCGTCCACTGCCACAGCGGGATCCGCCATTAAGCCCTGCCGCGACAAATAGGAGGGGGTTACGGCAGCCGTCAACTTGTGCAACCACGGGCGAACGGTCGCTGCCGTGCCATCGATAGGAATACTGCGAAGTCATGGGGGAGGGGGGGTACTCATTGTCATGCATGGCCGTAGTCTATGTACCATAGACCCTCGCATCTTTGCAAAACCGGGACAGAGCACATCGGGGTTTCGCCGACCAGGGGGGGTGTACTCTTTATCATGTGTTGCCATAGCTTATGGCCATAAGTCCTTGCATTCTTACAAAGTCGGGACGGAGCACGTTAGGTTTTTACCGACCTGGCAGGGAGGGGGGGGGGGTATTTTCGGTGTCGCGCGCAACACGTCCAAGCATGGGGACCGTTCTCCCCTGTGCAGAAAAAGCCGTACTGTAAAAACGGGCTGCCGCCGTGCCCATGCGACAGGCATCACGGAAGGCGGCGATATATCTTCCACAGCGGGTTTAAGGTGCTCTTAAATCTCTACCCGCCTGCCCAGAAGCTACGTAAAGAGAGTGGCACTGATACGTACGAATTAACTATTTGGCAGCAATAATTCTGGTATTGGCCGTAGGGGTACACGGTACATCAAATTCGTGCTCACCTTATGGCATCAGGTCAAACCTGGTCGAAAACAGCAAAGAAATGAGCACATTTTTGTGGTTGTGAAGGAGAAGCTCGCTCCGGTAAGGGTGACCTTAATTTTCTGACGCTCCTCGCATAGGGAGATCTATACCTCTCCCAACAACCGCCGTCGAGAAAACAAGATAAAAGACAAGCTAATATGCCGATGCATAATTCCATGGACCAGAAATCAACAAAAAAAAAAGTAAACAACATATCGGGCGCAAAGGCTTCAGGTAGCTCACTAGTTATGGGGCCTCATCAGCGAGAAACGATTCCAGGGCCCCGCGCTAGCGCGGTAACCTTTAGTACGGGATCCCAGTCTAGTGCGGTGAAGATCGCTTGTCAAGACATCTTTATACATAGTACGAGTACACACTATAGTGTAGGGTCCCACGTTAGGGCGGGAATTTTTGTCTGGCAAGATACCGCACTAATTAGGGACCGCAACTGCAGCCTCAAAACTGCAAGAAACGATGCCTCCGGTGACTTCGACCCCATAACGCCCAACCAGTTTTTCAGCGAATCGAAGGAACATCTGTACCAACTGATCTAAGCGTTGGGAAAAATAGTTACCTATCGCGGGGAAGCTGGTGGTACCGTCGATAAGACATGGTGCTTGCGGGCAATTTTGACCTGCCAAAGGCACGCTCCTATTTCCAACATTGCTCGTTGCGGAGAAACTGATTTGAATGCAATCGTCGCACAGATGAGTGGCATCCAATGCCTGTCTACCCAGCAATAAATTAGTGCAGCCATTTTCTTTACGTGTAATATAGGTATGTCATGGCCGTACGCTCATCTATTCGATCCTGCTAATGTACTGCTGCCATACATACGCGACACGAGCGTAAGCCGTGTTGATGAGGTTCCATCCCTAAGGAGTGTTTCTAATGACACATTGCAAGTCTCGAACGAGCAAATAGCACATTAACTTCCCATAAACTTGCCAACGAAGGGCAAGGGAAATGTCCCAATAACAACTTTGGCAAAAATCTCACTGCTATTTCGGCAAATCCAAATTTCCAAAGCTTGTCAAATACAGCAGTATGTTTCACTACAGTAGAAACGGCCCTAACCTGTGTGATGGGGCAAATGAACTGCCGTGGGGCCCACCGAGAAATGTCATCGGCAGTATTCCCTTTTTCGAGAAGGATGTCCATGAACTCGTCACGGTAGCGACGATACACCTGAGGAACGTGGGGACAGTCCAGCGCTGTTAGGCTCCGCTATAAGGATTAGAACGGTTAGACATACGCCCTGCACGACACACCATACACTGGAGAGACCAGATCCCGTTTTGTGATCGGCGTCTTTCAGGGCGGATTGACCCCTGGTATTTACATTATGCATCTATATGTTGTATTGTAGATCACGTTGTCGGATGGGAGCGGTATGATGTGCACGATCTTCGTAGCACGTGGTTTCCTGCGTTGGATCTGTGCTACTCAGATCCTGCACAACACATCATGACCATATATTGTTTAAAATAACAGATGGTTTAGATCGTGGTCTGTTAGGTGTGTGCAACATGTGCTTTGGCCGGACGATTTGAGTCTCGGTGACCAAGCTCACCCGGAGGGAGCAACGGGGCGAAGGAGAGAGGTGTCTGAGAGATTATCTGTGTCATGGTAAGGAGGGAGAAACACAGATGATAGCTTCCAACCGACGACCGACCAAAGGAAGGAAATGTAAAGAGACATGGGGTAGGATGTTTGGTAACTATCGCTCCGACGTCGACCACTGCGGAGAGACCCGAGGTGGGATGTTCGGGCGCTATTGTTCCGACATCGACTAACGAGACTATGCGACAAGATATCCCATGTGCTGGTGTGCCGACGCTTACTTGCTCGCGCGGTCTCGCTTTCGGAGACGGGGGCACGAGCCCCGGCCGTATACCGCCTGTGCACCGGAAACACATGCGTTAACCCCCTTGGGACTTCAGGGGGAGGAAATGAGCAATAAAACTGACGTTTACGTCAACGACCATTCGAAGCAAAGCGGGCTGCTAGGATATGGGTGATACGTTTCGTGTCCGAACTGAAACCATACAACCAAGATGCACGGCATGATTCCGTCCGTACTGCAGCGCACCGACGAAGACGACGGTGGATCACATCGCATCTGTCATATATTTCGTTTGTATACCCGGGCTCCAGGGTGAATAGGGGTAGCACCTGAACTTCACGACCATCCACACCTGACGGGCTCTTCGCCTTAACCAAACACTGGCATGAGGAAAAACAAAACTTCATCCCGACCAACAATCCCATGGCCTAGGTGTACAACAAAAAATGTAAAAGATACAAAATGGCACTCCAGCGACACTGGTTAGCTCCCTGGTTGAGGAGCACTGTCGATCAGACGTATTTTGGCCAAAAAGTGTCACCCGCATCGTAGAGCGCGACGAGAAAATAGCGGCCGGACTGCCAGCAACGGCATGGGGCATGGCCCGACGCTCTTAGGTCCGAAATCAAAGCAAGCATTAAGTAATGCTCAATATAGTGCCATATGTGACCGCCGTGTGAATCACACAAGCAACCAGGGAATGAGTAAGAAAAGCACAAGTAAAAGTGTCATGTGCGAGCGCCATGTGAATCACACAAGCAACCAGGGTATGAGTAGAAAACCAATGTGAGGAGTTCTCTCAATCGTGTACCGGTCGTCAGCGGCTTCCTCTTTCACTGTCCAAGGCGCTCAAATAGTAAGCAATGCTCCTCCGTTATATGTACATACCCGACTCTCCTCTGGGTGTCCTCTCACCTTTGCATTCAGTGTCGCGTCCGCCTTGCTTTGTTGAGAGTTCGGATTGTAATTCTCCAGTACCAGCTCTTCGAGAACCATCTACAGCCGAGCAAAGCAACACGGCAGTAGTCGCCGGAGCATAACCATCGGCGTAAAAATGGATATTCTTCAACGCGTGCTGCGGCAGGGGTGATACCTCATTTTTCTGAGAACCTCCACTCGAGGAAGTCTTTTTTTTTTCGCTCACACCAAAACTGACAGTGAGGTAACTTGGACACTTCAGACCGTAAACAAGCTGTAAATTTTGCTGAGGTCTCCAACTCATGCCTCGTACGAGTATGATACCAGGTATGAGCATCAGCGTCTCGCCCAGCTCTCTCGATTTGTTTCCCTTCAGCGCCCGCTGAGATTCCCATCCGCAACGCCCGGAGTGAGCGGCGCGGCTCATCTGCTGGACCTACTACGGTGTTGCTTGCTGCCTGAAACTGTGCTGTCCGGTGCTGTCTGCAACTATGTCCTGATGATGTTTCCGGCACTGTCTGGATGGTGATCCACAGGGCCGTTGTGGGGTTTGGGCTTTTTGTCCGCTGTGAGTTGAAGACATGTATTCGATCCTGATTGGTTGACTGGCGGCGCACATATAACCTATATAAAGCTGGCTTAGGTGATCTTGAAATGTGTTGCTATTTTTGAGCCGTTGAACTTAGGAACTCATATTCGCTTGCAATTATAGAAAGGATCATCAATGGCATGTCTTACCTCGGAGTATGCGATTGATCCCTTAGATACGCACTTAGGCGAGGACCACCTGCCGAAGCGTTGGTCGAGCACGATCGCCACTTCTTGCAGTTGCTTTAGGCAGGCATGACGAAGGAGAGCGTCCATTAAAATCTCCTTCCTGGTTTCCTCTTTGCCGTCCTCATCTTCGCGCTGAGAAGGACACCACATCGAGACCATGAAAATATTATACATTTACAGGAAAGTACGAATTGGGCACGGCCGGGTTGGATTACTTTGAAATACAGGAATCTCGGGACGGAAACATGTACAAGAAAGTACTAATTGGGCATGGCTGGCTTTGAACACCGTAGGCGCGAGACACAGAATAATCGGGATGGTTAACATGTAGAGGATTGTACCAATTGGACACGGCTGGGATTGATTAGGGGTTACATGCGGAAATATGCGGGGCGGTCATCATGTACAAGAAGGTACCAATTTGGCAAGGCTTCTTTTGAATAGGCAAGACTGGATTTGATTAGGCACGACAAAATCGGAGTGGTTAACACATACAAACACGAAATAAGCAATGGGGCACGGCTGGGTTGGATCAAGCGCCGTGAACAGGAAATTCGGGACGGTTTACATATACAGAAAAGTACCAATTTAGCACGGTTGGACTTGACTAGGAGCGAGACGCAGAAAAAATGCCCCGTGAGGCGCCGGTCCTTTACTGCAATGCAAAACGGTCGATCCAACAATATTATATTATTAGGACCCTGGATTTGAATTACGTCTAAGGAGGGCGACGGAGAAAGAAAAGTGAGAAGAAAATAAAAGGGACGAGCAAAAAAACAAACATGGGCGATAGAAAAAGCCACCATGCACGTTTTCGGCGCGTGCTACGATGGGGATAGCGCCTAAATTGTCTGTCATTCCTCGATTAAGGGGTCCTGGGCCTCACCCAACAACCAAACTTGGAGAAAAACGGTTAGCTGAGCGCGACACACAATCCCACGGGCTAGATCTAGGTATCTAGCTGGACAATGCTGTAAAATGATATGTGTGATGGCGTTATTATTGCAGGCGGTCCGAACATAAACCCCTAGTTAGTTGACTTTGCGTCGGCGGCTGATGATTTTCTACTTTTTTTGTCACAAAAAATACACATCTGTGGAAGAAATGTATAGGGTAGCTCCTCAGTTGAGCATCCCCGTCATTGAGAAACGTTTGAGCTCGCATGTGTAATCCCTACTGGAGCACGCCGCTTTTGTGCCAGCTCGAGGTCCGCACTTCATGACTAGCACACCTTTCGATGTACACAAGCAGTGGGAGTGCCGAACCCTCTATGCGAAAAAAATGAAGGCACGTACACAGGGCAGGAATGGACGACGCCTGTGACCAGGACATGCTCCGAAGGTCTTTGAGGGTAAAACCTCATACAAGTTGAGCTGAAAAGTACAAGTTATGGTAAAAACAAAATGGAACAAAAAAAACAACATAGCTCCGAATTCCGTTGTCGTGGCTACTCGTACCTCTTGGCTGTCCTCGGCTTTTCCCCAATCTGAGCTTTCGTCGTCGCTCAACACTTCACATACGCCGTCGCACATCAGGTTGGGCAATTCCGTGTCGTCCGTGCGGAAACTCTCGCCGCTCAACTTTGGCGAGGGTGTGGACCAATCGAACACCAGCTGAGGACGAGGAAACGTATCGAGCATGAGGAGGCGATTGCCAGTGTGTTTTTACACTTTTTTGTGAGGGATTTTTTTGCATTACGCTTTTACTTTCTATCATCTGGACAAGCAGTGGTCACAAGGCCCGCGCCTTGTCCCTCCCGGCACGCGGCTTTATGTTTATCATGCAGAAGGTTAATCATTTCCAATTCTCGTCGATTTTCATCGAATGTATTCCCTCCCCGCGTGAATTCCGTGTGCTCGGCGTAACCTACAAATCTATTGTTATCGATTTCGACCACAGCTTTTGTTTCTTCCGTGTTATTAGCCTTGAATACCCGTACGAGTACTTGCGCTTGTTTCTCGCTTTAACACTTCGAAACCAAACCTATTCTGCGCCGGGCCGATAAACAAGGGTTACTAAGGGACGGCGCTTGTTTCTCGCTTCAACACTTCGAAACCATACCTATTCTGCGCCGGGCCGATAAAAAAGGGTTACTAAGGGACGACGGGACGCGGGGCGATAAACAAAGGTCAGTGAGGGATGAAGGGGCGCGAAGCTTCAAAAGCCGTCTAGCCAGCAGTGAGCATGCAGAGAGAGGTCTGGTTTCACGTGCGTGCTGACTTACCAGGGCGTGGTGTTGCGTTCTACCCTCGAATCCAGCTGCCTTGGCTAGGTGTCAGCACGACGCAAATGAAAAACTCGAAGCTCCCGCATTTTTAACCTCAAAGTGTTGAGAAGGGAAACTAGCGCCATACGATGGTTGTATGATGCAATGCACTACAGCCGAGCGACAAGACGGCGATTTGCGTGGCAAATTCCGCAGCAGGGTTTGCCACACAGCGTTCCAATATGACTATACAAGGGGGGTATTTAATCAATTAACTAATTAAATTAAATTGTTTAATTGATACCTGGTACCTGAACTAATAAAAGTTTGGTTCGGGGGGGGGTATATATTGGGGACAAGGGGCCTTGGTCAGCAATTAATTTATTTCGGGATTCGGGGAGACGGTATGACTCTCCTACGCCACAATAAAACAATGCTTGACTGTTGTACATAGCAAGGGCGAAGTGTGAGGCATTGGAACGCAGGCCAGGGTCATAACTCCGGTCTTCAAGACAAGCAGCCGCGCGACCCAAGGGCTACCGTGATTCGCAACCGCACGACTCAGAGGCTACCTTAATTCTCAGCAAGCACCACACCACGTTCCACCACCACCACTCTCCAGGGAGCGTCCGCAAGGTTTCGCCATGCAGTTCAGGGTTGACACGCACCTGACACATGCTACGATAGAGGTGCGCCGTGTGTTTTCTGGGGTCCTCGCTTGAGGGTCTCTATACTCCCATAATACCCCTACGAATACCCCTATAATACCCCCATAATACCTCTATAACACCCCCCATAATACCCCTACAAAACCCCTATAATACCCCGATAATACCCCTATAATACCCCTCTGGGACAGAATTTTTTTTCGGAGAACACATGAGATTGCAATCCGATGAACACACTCGTGGCTTAGCAATACAAACTCGTGGCATAGCAACACAGACTCGTGGCTTAGCAATACAACAACAAAAAGTTTTGTTATAAGACAAAAAAGATATCCTAACGATAGCGTCTTCACATTCCGTCGTTTCTTTAATTTGTACATGATTTGGGATTTATGAGGCCTCTCTGCGGCGACCAGTCAGAGATTTTTACCCAGGGTTACTACCCCCGCATTGATTTGCCGATTATCAACGCGGTACCTCGTCGGAGAGGGCGGCTATTCCGGCAAAGCGAACAACACAAAAATGACGTCGCCGGCGTGCCTCGCGCACAACGAAGGGCGGGCGTGGTGGTCCGTTCTTTCCCAACCGCTTCCTATGATTTTCTTGCTGTTATAGGGTCGATAACGATGGAAGTGGTCTCATTCTGCTTTCTCTCTTGAGAAGTTACAACCGTGAGGATTTATCCTACTCCGGCGACACAATTTTTGCGTCCCCGCCTTTTTGTTCCAAAATTACCGGGTACTCCTCAGTTGAGGAGCCCCGCCATTCTGTCCTATATTGGCCCAAAAAGGCTACCTCTATCATCGTAGAAGGTGTCTCCTACGGCACAATATGGGCGAGTTGACGCTCCTATTACAGCCGTTAGGTTTAGGATGTTCTCCGGCGTGCCACCCCTCGGATCTGCAAAACGTAAGCTAAACCTTGGCGCTAGAAATGACGCACATATATCTACTGTTGTAGTGGTGTAGAAATCAGCAATACGTTTGGTGCTACTAATCGGCTTTCAGTTGAACTACGCGGCCTCAGATCAACCACACACAGCGCACGTATAAAAGGCAAATAGCTGCCCTGCCACCGCGTCAAAGGCTTAAAACATATCGGGCCAAAGCCACGCCAATCTGTCGGAAGCCTTCAACATCCAGGGCCATTTACTTGATGTGCGGGTGCAGCGCAGTTTCGATCTTTGATAACTGCGCGCCGTACTACTGCTAGGACTTTGGGTTGGATGGCGAGTTTCCGGCAGGCTTGGATGAAGCAGGAGGCAGGAGCGGTTGGCAGACAATGGACACGACGAAAACAGGGGTGGGGGGGTGCCTGGCGAGCAGCCGGTGCGGAGTGCCTTCTCGCAAAGGTTTTCAATATTAAGGGCCGACGCCATGCAAACCTGTCATAAGGCCTTCGACATTTCGGGGCAACACCACATATATCATGCAAACCTCACCGTGTTAGTAGCGACTTGTTGCTTTTCGTCTTCGGCGTCCGAAAAGTGGTCTTCCTCGAAATCCGACGGCCTGCCCATGGAGTACGAAGAATCCATGCACACCTGGGCGGTAGGCGCGAGCGTGCGGCACGCAACGAGGCCATCAAGCATAAACAAAGCAACTAAGGTAGCGCAGGCATTACTCGTAGAGGGTACTAATGTAGTTCGTTTGACTAGTGGTAAAGGTTGATCAATTACCTACCCAAACAAAGCCCTGTGACATTACTTCACGCAAGTAATACATTCACCGGCAGCAAAGGTAATCACGACCCGTGCTACGACAGAGGTAGCACACTTGGCCAAACTGTCTCTGAGTAATGATGCCCCTCATGCAAAGGAACTCCCCTAAAACTTGCTAAAACCCTTCGTTTTTTGCAACATCCTTAGATGTATACCTAGATCATGGGCTTGTTAATCTCGCTGCACACTCATTTTTATCGAAACCAGCCTTTGGTGAGGGGCAGAGCTCCTCAAGCCAGGAGTCACAGAAGAAATAGGTGCGCCCGTGCCGTACTATTATTAGCATGTGTCTTACCTCTCCACGAGGTGCAAATGGGCGGGTCCACGAGGACAGCTTTCCATTGGAGGCTGTTGCTTGATTGTTCCTAATGCCTTATTTCCCTCACGAAAAACCCATTTGTACCCAACCCTGTGTCGGGGGCTGTTGTTTCATCGCTCCTCGTGTCTACTTCCCTCACGCAAAAGCGCTTCCCACACATCAACCCTGTTGATTTTACTATTGCATTATTCTACACTTTTACCAACCATTTTAAAGCAAGCATTGGATAAGATTAGGGCTCCTGCCCTGAGAGCGTCGACATTCTCAGCAACTCTCCGACCTCATTGCTTCCAACTCCTATAATCTCAGTTTGGGCCTATTAGATTCGCAATACATGGGTGTGCGAATCACCCAACAAATAATAACCGAACCCAAAATCATGGAACCATCGCTGTCTCACATCTGAATCCGGTTACATTGGCTCTCGATTGTTCTCACCACAACAAGTTCCCGTGCTACGCGGGCGGACGACTCAGCCTCTTCAAACCCACCACCCGACAGCCCGCGCTTGCTCTTGGCAATCCTGTCAACGGCCTGAGCAAGGCCGTGTGGGTCTTCCCGAGGCAACAACCGGTGTTTTTTTTGCGGGCGATTCGGAAGTAGACTCAGCTGAGTTTTATGTCGGCGGCTAATGCTATGGTTCTTTCGTGGAAAATAGGGTGTGAGGCACGGCATGTGGTGGCCCAGTGGTGGACTTCATATAAATGGTCGGCTAAGTCGCTGCACGCTTTCAATAGGGAGAACACAATGAACCTAGTCTCTTTCGGCTTCTTTGGGGCGAATAGATGTGGCTACTACACGAGATCACCACACGCTTCAATAGGAGGAATACAAAAACCCAGCTTGTTTTCGGTCGAAGTAGATCTGGCTACTGCGTGTCTTCACGGTACAATTCAAACTGGAAAAAACTATGAGCCCAGACGCTCCAAAAGCCAAATAGATCTGGTTAATACACGAGCCCATGTATTGTACGCTTCAATAGGGATAATCGATAAACCCAGCTCGTTTCGGTCGAAATAGATATTACCACTGCAAGACTTCACGCTTCAATAAAAATATTGAATAAACCCAGCCCGTTTTCGGTCTCAGGAGGAGGGACAGAGCTGGCTACTACACGAATTTACCTCACGCTTTAGGAAGAATGAATGATACTCAGCCTCTCAGGAGGGCGATTAGATTTGGCCGCTACAAGAGTTCACGGTATGCTTCAATAGCGAAAATCATTGAACCCAGCCCCTCTTGAGCGCGATAGATCTGGCTACTACACACGAACTTACAGCTCGTTTCCATAGGAAAAATCGCCAAACCTATTGTAGGCCCTTTCAGCCTCTTGAATGCGAATGGATCTACTGTAGCTACTAGCACGCGTCAACGGAAAAATCAATCCGCACAGCCCCTCTTGCGAGCGACTACATTCGGCTAGCACAAGAGTGCATAGCACGCTTCAATTGGAATAACCCGTAAAACTCAGCCCTTTTCGCTCTCAGGAGGACGAACAGGTTCTGGCCACTACAATAGGGGGGATAATTACGTATAATTAGCTATTTGGGGTTTGCAATAACAACTGTTTACGGAATCCGGCTAGATGATAAGGTCTGTATCATAGATGCGGCAACTTTGACATGGCGATGGTAGCGTGGTGAGATAAGCGTCTATCTTTCAGCGATCCGCGCCTCTCTGTCAAGGACCCAGGCTCTAGAAATTATTTCTAAAAGTTGACACTTCCTCAGTTTCTGGGCCTGGCCTGTTTGTTATATAGCAATGTCCACTAGCCCACTCAGTACCAGTGACCGAGTGGTCTAGTAGATAGTGATATCTATCCAACAAAGTACATACTTTCGAGTGCATCGAGTCTCGCCGGCCTCTTAGCGTGGACCTCCGTGGCCCTCCTTTGCTACTGGGCGAAGATCCAGGGACACACTATCCTAGCCATTAATAATATCCTTCGACGCCCACGCTCGAAAGTGAAGAATAGGACGTCGGCGAGATCGTGGATGGTGCTATATAACCCAACAAATAACTCTATGCATTAAAACCTTGCTCGGTTGCGCGCTGACTCTGCTTGTGTAACAACGACGAGCCGAGCAAGGTGTATCTGTATCGCCAAGCTATACAACTGGTACGTACAGTGAAACCGCGTTGATCTGACAGGCCAGACTTCTTCCGTACGTACAAAACACATGTTTTCTCGTGCCTCGAAAACATTACGCACAGAACAAAGGCGATCAGCACCCCAAGTAGGAAGTATGCACCGGGCGCCGTATGCCTATCGTCGCGCAACGTCTTTTTCCCAAGATCATTTATGTGTTGTACGCGTATACCGTAAATGTTCCCTTTTCAAGAGACCATAGTTCGTCCGTATGGAGAGGTCCCCTGTGCACTGATGCCCCTTATCATAATTGGCACATCTGGCCATTTGGAAGCACGTAACTCGTTTTCGAGCAATGTATGTGGCGATTTGCAACCGGGAGACAGTTCTATTGGCCCACTGTTGGCCCACTATATGGGATCTTGGGTACCTTAATGAGTGTTGTGTCTATTTCACGGGACTTGATTCCCTAATGCGGGAACAAAATGGTGCGTAGGAGTTTCGAGGTCCTTTATATACTGCTTGTCTTTATCGCGGGTAACCCCCTTTAAAGGGGCTACCTGCTGTACAGCATTCTACGGTGGTGTTCGATTCATAACTCCTTCGACCGTTTAGGCACAAAAAAAAAAACTGACACTCTTTACGGTGGCGGTACTACAGCACCAAAATAAAAAGTAGGTTCCTCACCTGAGCAGTTCTACACCTTACCCAAAAAAAGAGCTTAAGAAAAGCGTATACCCCAACGCCTAGGCGTACAATCTAACGGATAAGATATTAACGCCTTGATAACTGGAACCCGTTTTTGGGGACAAAAACACTTGGAATTAGTGTAGACAGGGGCTTGGGATTCTACAGGGGTCAAGACAGAAATGGCCTTGCAACGATATTTCGTGGTTCTCAAGCTGAGAGTCTCCCTCAGCCAGACAAGGCTCGGTAAAATACTGCCACCCCTAACATCCGCACGCGTCAATTGTTGAAACCGAGAGCAAGTGAAACCGCTGCCATCTACTGCGGGAGCAGCACCGTTTATGACCAAGGCTACGAGAAAGGGGGGGGGGGGTGTACTCAGTTTGTGTATGGCCGTAGTCGTATGACCATAGACCCTCGCATCCCTACTATACCGGGACGGAGCGCGTCGGGTTTCCACCAACCAGGCAGACATTGCTTGCACCAAGCGCGAAGCGCCGTGAGGTGTTCGGCGAGTCGCATGAAGGGTGAACTGCATCCTTCCAAGAACCGCTCGTAAGACGGACTTCGGCACCTTGTGCCTACTTTCTTGTTTATGGATGACAGCGTCAATGAGTTACTTTTTTTCTGGTGCGGCCACTCCAGAGACAGCAATGGGTATTACCATGTAACGACCATGTGGGTGCCTTACCATATTCACACTACGTAATGCGATCATTCGCCTTCTGCGGAGTTAGGGTTCTCCACCCCGCACAATATGATCTTACTCGATAACCATCATGGTGACCGCCAAAAAAAAAACGTTACCTTGGTTGTCTAGCTCACGCAGTGATTGGCATGTTTTTCAGCGTCGTTGCCAACCAACGCCAACCCCAATATACATACAATGTTTTACAGCGTCGGTGCCAACCGAGGCCAACTATTATGTATATATATATTTAATGAGGGGGGGGGGAGTACTCACTTGTTGCTTGCCTTAGTCGTTTGACCATTGATCACGCATCCCTTTCGAGATGGGGCACCGTTCCTACATCACAAGAGAGACACCTCCAATATTTGGGAGCTTATTACGTTCCTTCCCCAGAATAAACAAAACTAATGTATTTTCTCATTCCTGTTTGGCCGTCTGTGGCTACGGCAGGGGTTCCCGTTTAGGCTTTCTTTCTTCAGCAACTCCGAGAGCCACTGAGGCGAGTGGCTGCAGATTCTGTTTTATTCGGTTTCGCGATACCCATCGTCATGGACGATTTTGTTACTTGTTTGTTACGCTGCGCCAAAAAACACACAGCAGTAGGCCCGTTTTTGAATGCCATAAAACTGAACGTGGAAGATGGGGGTACGATACCATACTACCGTAGCCTCTGTCTTACACTATTTATTTAACCACTCCTTACCCTCGTCAGTTTCCTTGCCCTCAAGCGGGCTGAAGAGTTTCAGGGTACTGGCAACGCCCTTGGACCTTCCGGTGTACACGCACAACCGTCCGTCGCGGTCTCTGGTCAAGCAAGGACACTCCGCTCTCCTGTCTCCATGCGCAGCGGTGAGGTCAGACATTGCACACGTCGGACAGGTCAGATCCCTATTGATATATGCCTTCCAGGGCAGAGAGATCCCTGGTCTACATGATCTGCACGGCCTATATATCATGTTGCCGGGTGTGAGCCGCATGATCTGCATGACCTAGTTCACCTTTCGAGTCGGATCTTGTACTGCACGACAGATATAAGGTCTAGATAATTTAGATCGTGATCTGCCTGGTGTGCTTAGACATTAGAACAAGCGACTCAATTACTAGTGGGGGAGGAGGGACGCACTCATTTGTTGCTCGCTTTAGTCATTAGACCACTGAACACAACTCCATTTCGAGACGGGGCACCGTTCCTACTTCCAATAGACACCCCCAACATTTAGGCGCTCATTGCGTTGTTTACATATATTTCACATATATTTTATTGCGTATTTTGGGAAAGGGGGGTCGTCATATCATGCATGGCCGTAGTTCGTAGGACCATAGAACCTCGAATTCCTGCAGTACCGGGGCGGAGCACGCCGGAGTTTCACCAACCAGGCAGACACTGCTTGCACCAAAAGTGAAGCGCCGTGAGGTGTTCGGCGAGTCGCATGAAAGGTGAGCTGCATCCTATTAAGAACCGCTTGTCAGGCGGACTTCGGCACCTTGTGCGTACTTTCTTGCACATCGATGACAGGGTCGAACGCATTGGCTTATTGTCTGGCCATGACCACTCCCGGAGAGAGCAAAAGACATACTACGTAATTTACCTCGTGGGTGCATTACCATGCGCCCGTACTCACTACGTGATATCATCCCCTTGCGCGGAGCTAAGGTTCCCCATCCCGCGTAATATGATCTAACTCGGCCACTGTCAATGGTATCGCCAACCAAGAAAACGGTACCCTGACTGCCTAGCTCACGCACTGAGTGGTGCGTTTTACAACGTCGTTGCCAACCGACGCCAACCCGAAGGAGGGAGGGGGTATACTATGTAGCTGCCTTGTGGGCGCCTGGGCATATAAAATTCTGACGCATGCTACGATAGAGGTAGCGCAATTTTTTTCCGAAACTGCTTGCTTGAGGAGCTCTAAGTCTCACCCAAACCGCCTTTTCAAGAGAACAATGAAAGCGTAATCCGACGAACAATCTCACGGCCTGCGTTCAAAGTCGAGACGCCTGATTACGATAAAGGTAGCCCTTTTTCGCGGCGGAAAAACAAAACATCTGAAATTCGGGACTCCTCAACCCAATATCGCTGGAAAAGTCAGCTTGTTTATTGCATTTCGTTGTTGTTGCGTTTTGCACCTAAAACATGAGATTGTGTATCGGGTTGCGCTTTCGCTTTTATCAAAAAACAGTTTTTGCCTCAGAGAGGTTCTGTATTATAGGGTGTTATAGGGCATCAGAGCCTCAGAACAAATAAGGCAGCTCTACGGTAGCATGTGTCTCGAGTCGTATTGTAGTACACACCGGTGCAAGGTAGTTCCTAGCTTGAGGAGCCCCCATATATTGTTTTGGCCCAAACGTGGTACCCTTAGGGTATTATAGGGCATCAGGTTAAGAGCCTCAGAACAAATAAGGCAGCTCTACGGTAGCATGTGTCTCGAGTCGTATTGTAGTACACAACGGTGTAAGGTAGTTCCTAGCTTGAGGAGCCCCCAGAGATTGGTTTGGCCAAAACGTGGTACCCTTATCGTAGCACGCTTCTGTTGTATGCGCAATCGTTCGTCGGTAGTTCTAGCGTGAACCGATTGTGCTCGATAGCCGGTTCTTGCTATAACAGATGTAGCACCTAAATTTCCCGAAGCTCCTCTCTTGAGGGAGCTCCACGTCATACCTCACCCAAAGCTTACTTTTGACATACAAAGAAAGTACAACCTGATGAACAATCCCGTTCCGTGGCGTGTTTAACGAAGAGTACTGAAATCCACAAAGGGATTTCCGGTGATACTGGGAAGTTTGTCAGTCTAATCGAGTAGCCCCGTCAGTCGGAAATAGTTTGACCACCTAATGCTGTAGACTACCTGGTATACTCCTACGATAGCACGCGTCAGCCAGTGGCTCCGTTCATTCTCACCAAAGTAGACACAGCACATGCCGAGGCCCTCTAAACAGGGCTATTTATACGCAGTACCACACTGTACCATTCGATTCAAAGGTAAAGCTTGGAGTTCGGATCACTGCTTTGGGCATGCCGAGAAAGTGATGGCGGGGTGGGGGGTAACGGCGAGTAACGGCTGATTTTGGCACCCGATCAGTCATTGCGTGCCCAGTTCACTCGTCTTAACTCTTTACCACCGTAACTCCCCCCGTGAACTAATATAAAAGAATATTCTTACAAAAACATGAACGCATTTCTCAAGGAGTTGATGCCGGGAAAATCAAGTTAAACCATGAGCAAAGGGAGAGAAAAGGTTGCCCTGAGACCCATGATGATTGACTAACGCACCACACAAAAACGAAAAGAAACTTATGGTATAAACGATCGCCATCCTAGGAGATAGATAGTGGCCATAACATACGAAGCAGGAATGGGTTATACATATGAACCACACGTAATAAGCGCTCAGACGTTGGAGGCGCCTCTATTGCGAGTAGGAACGAAAGTGATGCGTGGTCAATGGCCAAACGACTACAAGGTAAGGAACCCATGAGTGCACCCCCCCCCAACTGACCAAAGTTCTCTCACCCACAGCAATCGACGACATTCCACTAGACCCTACCGCCCGCCTTCTCCCCCTAGTCTGAGTGGTGCAAGGATACGTTTATCTTTAGACAAAGTGACGGTCTTTGTAGATGAAACAACCGGGAAATCACGATTCATTGTGTGCGTAGAGAGAATTAGGCATGTCTATGTCGGGGGTCGGGGTGAGAATGGGTGCAGGGAACAAAGATAGACGCCCAAACCCCTCTCCCCACCGCCCTCCTTCTCACCCTAGGCTGAGTGGTGTAATCACTCGAGACCACGTTTGCTCGCTCGCACGCCGAACACACGATTTCCAGTCCACTAGCGACAGCCAAGACGTTGCATCCTCCGTACTCGAGGCATCGGCGCCCATTTCGGGAGCAAGGGAGCTGCTGTTTCTGTCGTTGGGATATGTATACCTGAGACGGATGTTTGGGTTACGATTCAGAAGTCGAGGGGTCAGGGCGGGATATATACCCCCCCGCCACTCCCAGGCAAGCTTTGAAATGATAGCACTATGTGGTGCGCGACATCAGCTGTACTGGCAGAGCAAAACGCTTCCTACATTCCTAGGATTTGCGTTTCAAACAAATGTCAAGTTCCTGTACGTGTCGAAGAGGAAGCTATTACGAAATTCCAATCACATGTTCCTCCAATGCATCCCAAGTGTCCTCATATGACCGAATACGATTATGATACCCAAAGTTTGGTGAGAATAGCAACCAGAGCATTTCAGCTCTTGTCATTGATGCTGTGACACTAATCTTCAAACCACATGATACAACTCGGTACCTGAGGACGACCAGATCCGTCCAAAACGAACCGGCAACCAGCAACCGGTCGCCCGCCTCCCACGGGACCACCTCAAATGTCGGCGGTTCCCTTACTCTCTCTTCCGATCCGCGTCCATAATCTCTCAGGGTGTTCTGCAAATGCCGGTGCTGCCGGAGAACCGCCCCACCGCTCGAGTAGGCACCATCCAATAACTCCCCGTTTATTATCAGGTGCACCGCGTGGCCTGGCAGCAAATGATCCATCACTATCGGGCAGACCAACTCGATATTCTCCACTTTCGTGCCCATCCTTGGCACACCAGACGAAAAATAGTTCGTTTCGTCTCTGAAAGTTTGGGAAGTTTCATCCGTATCGTCTTTGGGAGAACTTGAGATTTCATCCTTGCCATTTTTGGGAGAAGTTGAACCTTCATTTACATTTGGCGGCATCGCAGCAGCCGCAGCCGCAGCCGTAGCCTCGACCGCCTTTTTGATAGAGGCTTGTCTTGCCCCCTCTCTCTGTGCGTAGTCCCTGGCAGTGGTCGCGCGAGATACAAGCCATGCGAGAAGCGTGTTAGAATGTTCTAGAACACGTCTGTCCTCCACTTTCCTCGGTATCACCAGCCTCGCAATCCCCCAAAGACACTGAATCAGGCACGCGCACTCGGCCTCGGTCACGCCATCATTCTCCAAAAGCTGGTGCAGCGCAAGCGCAGCCGGAGGGAAGCTCGGGCTCATGAGAGACACCAGCTCGCGCATCACCCAGCCTATGGTGCCCTCCTCCCCATCGCCCTGCAGCACAGGTAGATGCACGGACAAGACGTAAATGCACGACAAGAAGCACGCCAGCCCTTCTTTCGAGTCGTCGCCCTCATTCGAGTCGCCGCCCTCACTCAAGTCACCGCCCTCAACGTGGTCATGGGCGCTTCCGGGTCCGTCGTTTTCGCTGCCTGCGTCGTCCCCAGCGTCAGGCTTTGACGACGAGAATACCGGCCGTGACTGCCAGCACAGGGCGGAGCTGAGGTTGTCCTCCCGGCCGACGGTGTATTCGTTCTTCGCGTGCGAGTACTCAGAAGCCGAGACGACGGATCTGTCACGGGCGCAATGACGAGCGCAGCATGATGTGAGGTTAAGGAATCAGTGTCCCTCGCAATAACAGAGGTGTGTGCTACAATAGGCGTAGCACTTTTTGTAGGGCTGTGAGTTGGCTGACTACAACAATACTAACTAGCCGTGCAGTTACTAGTTGGCTGAACATTATAATACAATTTTACAGGTCGTCGCGTGCGGAAATTTGTGGAGTTCCGCGTCTCTGCACTTGACTGGCGCGCTTGTGCCTATTTCAAGCCAGTCAGTTGGTTTTTACCCCGCCGTTCAACTATGAACTAGCCCTGAAGTCCAGTCGACGCACCACTCTAACTTCGCGAGACGTGCTACAAGAGAGGTGTATCGCGTTATGGCCAAAAACGATTTCTGACTGACGGGGGACTACCCAACATTGTTGGAATTCCATTTTTGTTTCATTTTAACTCACAGCTGACATATTTGAAATAATTTTGCGAAAAAAAAGCACGTTCGTTACACATCTCTTGCTAGGCAATCGGACTGTCAAATAGGAAAAAAAAGTTCTCAGCGTTCTTCAAAGCCAGGTGTTAGACAAGGAGTAGAGCTCCTCGACCGCGGAGTCGATGCGTGCCACGATAGACATACTGTAGCACTTGTCTTGGTTAGTTTTTTTCTCGAGGACGGGGAACCGCAGTAACGTAAAATTCGTCCGAATTTCATCATTATTTTGCTACATCATTTCTTGTATACCTGTAGGCCATGGTTTTATTTTGGTCGGGTTCACTTTCGTTATTTTCCACAACAGATTTCGGGTGAGATATGGTGAGGTATAGGGACCTCCTCAAGTAAAGAGTCTCAGAAACAAAAATATCAGTCTCAGAAAATGAAGGAGCATTCGTACCGTAGCATCAGTTGTAGCTGCATATGATTCTACTCGACAAGGCCCCCGTCTGGCCATTTTTCTCTTTTGCTCGTATCGAGCGAAAGCGTCACGCCTACCCACCTTTGTGGAAAACCCTAGGTGTTGATACTCGTATTTTGAGTATTAATCGATGTCGATTGTTCTTCTGCCCCCCCCCGTCTGGCCATTTTGATGTTTTGCTCGTATCAATCGAAAGCGTCAGCCTACCCACCTTTGTGGAAAATCCTAGGTATTGATACTCGTACTGTGAGTATGAATCGTGTCGATTTTCTTTTTTTTGTCGTACCGTATACCCCCTATTAATTTTGTGCTGCAGAGTATAACTAATAAACCTCTTCGCGCCCCACCAGCCGTCAGGCTGGCCACATGCCAGACGTGTTGCAACGCAGGCGTCCAATTGACCACGCGCTTTGAAGCGCTGTATTGCAATGCACATACTGCGTTGTACCAGGTACCTGTTTATTTCTTCTATAGGGATGCTTTCTAGCCATTGTCGTGATCACGGGCTATATTTCAGGAACATAAGCAAATGTGAGAACATCATCAATTGTGTTAGGGGACCGCCGGGTTATGGGATCGCCCAGGAGTAAAACCGGGAGACACAAATTTGCAGCCATCGGAGGCGCTCGGAGGGGGCGCCATGACCTAGAGCCCTATTGACTTGTAGAATGAGTACCTACCACGGTCATTGTGCTGTTCAAACTAACCCAAGAACAGAGGCTGTGGGACAATACTGAGTATTTGAGACGAAGACCGCCGGCTGGTGCAGGACGTCTCATCTAGTCTAATGTTCTCTTTAATAATCGATGTAGGCGCACAAGAATGCAATAGTATTCGAGTTCCGTGGCTACCATTTTGCAGGACCCCCAACTTGGACCGCAAGACTTTCATGTTCAGCCGCTGTACTTGTAACAAGTAGGGCTGTGAGTTGACTGGACTTCACGTCTAGTTATTAGTTGGTTGGCGGAGTAAAAGCCAACTAACTGGCTTAATAAAGACCCAAAACGGGCGAGTCAGATGCAAAGACGCAGAACTCCCCAAATTTCCGCCCGCAACTAACCGCAGTCTAAATACTACTAATATGTAGTGGGCGACACCCTATTAGTTACTACTAGCATCCAACTTTTTCACAGCCCTAGCAACGAGTCACATTTGTACCAATGCGGTACAAAGGAGGCTGAGGCGCTCCACGTTCCAACAATGTATTCATATTCTTCCTCGAAGATAGAAGGAAGTTGTCATTTTATGTTCTACACGGCTATCTTGTACCATGTTTAGGGTTCTTTGTCCCGCGCAAACATGTGAAATCGGCATTTGCAGCACGTGTGATGCGGCAGGTACGGCACTAAACAGCGATCATTAAAGAAATTGCACTGGTTTCCATTTGTTTCGATGCTGGTTCCATTGCCATGGGGAGGTGAACCGAACGCGCCATAAACCGGTCAAAATAATGTTTGGCTTCCACACGGCGTAGGAGAGGCTTGGTCCGACATGTTTGCCCAACAGCAAGGCATAGATCGCACCAATTGCGCTACACGCAATCACATTCCTTTCCCGCACGTTTCGGGCATGCCATGCCGTACGCGTTCATCCATCGCGCGTGCGTCACAACTTACTTCCTTGGTATTAACGTATACAATACTGCGGTATTCTTTAACCCTGTTACCGATCATTTCATTTAAGTATTGGGTTGGATGAGGCCTCCTGCTCCCGCAGGAGGTCCTCACCTGTGGATACGCCACCCGCGCTGAGGGTGCCTTCGGTCGAAGTGCCCTCAGCGCAGCAGTATTTCCTAAGGGAAATGAACACAACTGTTAAAAGAATACCCAGTGTAGGGTGGGTGGGATGGTCTTAACTTTTTCCGCTCCTCACTGGTATCTTGTCGAGGATTTTGGGGACTATAACACGAGTGAGCTCGCTTCATAGACAGTCCTAGTAGTTGGTAGCAAACATATGGCTCCAACTTTTGCGCCAACCGTGGGAACCTGAAGTTGGTTGACGATATTACTGCTGTATTCTTTAACTCTGTTACCGATCATTTCATTTAAGTATTGGGTTGGATGAGGCCTCCTGCTTCCGCCGGTGGTCCCACCCGAACTTCTCTCTTTTCTGACCCCCAGCCTGGAGCCATGTTACCTCAACCCACCCAAACTTACATTACTTAAAATGGAACTTTGGCGAACATGCAGCAAAATCTTCCGCGACTGAAATATCGGAGGCAGAAGGTGCAGAAAAACAAGTCCGCATGGTCGACAACAACGCGACCCAATAGCAGAACAACGCGCAAGAAAGGAAATATATACCAAAAGTGCCTCACCGTCCAATCACACAACACTGAACGCCGCTGTGCACATGTATCGGATAAATGTGCAAGAAAGGACGGCTATACAGGGTTTTCCTTGCGGTCGAAAAACGCAAGACTTACAGGCGCTATCCTTCGTGTTTTAGATAAACGCGCAAGGAAAGAAATACGAAAAATAGTGTCTCGCGGTTCAAAAACGGAACGCTAAATACGCGCATGTTTTGGATAAACGTGCAAGAAAGGATTACACGCAAAAAAGAGCCTCAAGATAAAAGCTATCACTGAAAAGGCGCTGCACGCATGGGTCGGATAAATGTGCAAGAAATGAACAAAATACGAAAATACCGTATGGTCCAATAATGCAACACTGAAAGGTGCTGCGCGCATGTTTTTTGTGAAAATGTGCAAGAGAGGAAATATACAGTACAGGACACTTATAATGGTAAGACACAATGATACTGACCCATTCTGGGTTTCTTCTTTGAGCAAAGGGCGTTTCTACTCAAGCTTCAGCATAACGGCTCCCGAATTTCTTATTTTCTTGTAAACGTCAGCCTGTCTTGGTTATTACCCTGTTTCTTCTTAGGCGTTGTGCCCTGCATACAAATGGTGCCTCACGTTCCTAAAACGCAAGAACGACAGGCACTAGCAGCGCGCATGTTTTAATACCTAGTCCTGTAGAAGACCGCGTAGACGTGGACGTTCTCTCGCAGCAACCCCCACTCTCGAAGCCCGACGCCATCGCTTTCGAATGTCGATCGGAGAGAGTACACCGTAGCGGACAGCGGGGTACTCGAAACGCCGATAGGGTCCACACCGTTTTCGCTCGGTTCCTCCAGCTATATATACCGATGGGTGCGTAAAAGTTGTTTGTCCGCAAATACGCCGACGAAGGAAATGCGCGGCCAGAGGGGGCGAGACAGTTAAAACTTGTGTGCGTTTTATTTTGGAACCTGAATCAATTGTAATTTTCCAGAAAAACGATTTCAAAGATTGCCACTTAATTGGAATTGTCCGGACAATTGATTCCGGGACTGCAATAATTGGAAAGTGTGTAACGCTGCGGGACCCGGAGCAGGGACGACAGACTCTTCTTACCCAGAGGGCCATGGACGTGCGCCCGACAGGTAACGTGGACTCGTCTTCCAGCGAATTTCTCGTCGAACCCGACGCATCCGTGGTGTGATCGGACTCTTTTTCCGCCAACGAAGCTATTCGCACTATCATGGTAGTGCTCTCTTTGATGGGATATATCTGGAAGATGGCAAGGAGAATCAGGGTTGGGGTTGGGGTTGGTTTGCGGCGGAGGATCACGGTTAGGGACGCGTGCTACGGTATACGGATACCTTCATATTTTTCTGAGGCTGTCCCTCGATGAACTCTATTTCGCAGCCAAAAACAAATATGCCGCTGTCTCTCGATGAACTCTATTTCACATCCAAAACAATTTATGAGGCTCTCCCTCGATGAACTCAATTTTGCTACCCAAATGCTGATTTTGAGAAAAAATGGAGGCTCAACCCGATCGATCAAACCCCATGGGGGAGACATGTAACGACTGACTGCACAAGACGTATGAAAGGATTCCAACGATATTGGACAGTCCTTCAGTTAATAATCCCATCAGTCTGAAAGAGTTTGACTGAAAATTACCACCCCTAGCGTGGCATGGGTCTATTATAGGGTTGGCTCAAGGAGGGATAGGGATAGGGTTGACGAAAGGACAACGCGGGGAGTCGCAAGGAGGCATTGGTGAGTCTGGGAGGGGAGGAGTTCGAGAGGGAGAGAGAGAGAGAGAGAGGTCGACAGAGCGAAAAAGGGAGAGATGTGGAAAACACGGTACTCCTCGAGCAAACAATATCATGGAAATTTTCGGGGGGGAAAACAAGCTTCCCATTCTCGTCTACGGTTCAAAGCTAGTATCAAGGAGGAAAAACGTGTCGTGGTGATTGGGCCTACTTTTAAAAGCTGGTACCAGACTGACGAGGGGTAGACAAGCGCCACACCAGACCGAAAAACAACAGAAAATCACAGAGCAGGCATGGAAACGGCCACTGGGATAGTTCGGGGTTCCAGTTTAGCGCGGGATATCAGGGTGCGAATGACCCATGCTACGGTCGAGGTTGCCCTTAATTTTTATGAGGTTCTTCGCTTGAAGAGCTCATAATCTGACCCAAAACCCGATGAACAACCTGGTGACCTACTGTAGATGTACCATACAGCATACAAAATACATTGCAACGATATGTAAAACACGATTGATGTTGGTATTGCAATGAGATGGGGGCGTTCCTCAGTCGAGGAACCCCGGCAGTCGAAACTATTCTAGCAAAAATGCGCTACACCTATCGTAGAGCACGTCGAAAAACATATCCCTTGATGGGAGGCGCCGCCTGCTGATACCTCGTGGGTGGATCTATCCTCCCGATATTGTCTCAGCATAATGTTCACCCTGTGTAAGAACTGCACTAGCGCCGACGCAAGTTGCGCTTTAAAGAAACTGACGCGTGCCACAGAAAAACAGGGATGCGTGTCATATGAGTATCTAAGTGCGAACCTACCGGTATTACCACAATATGAGCAATATTGAGAACCGAACTCAAGAATCTCTCTCGGTAGAGGATGGGTGGCTACCATCCCCTTGTGAAAATGCGTACAAAGAGGGGTTTACAAAATACCAGGTAAATATGGAGGTGTTTTATGAATGGGTTGAACTTTGTCAATCCTTAAAGAACCGAAATGTTTTCGAGAACCTCGCATGGATTTGTACACCGTTCGCGAACCGGGACCGGCAATACGCATTCCTGCAAAAACCCTATTCGGATACGAAGAAGCCCAATCAAGGCCCTGATCTCTTGGTAGAAAAATGTATGTCCTGCTAAGCAATACGCGCACTTCCTGCTTCCAATGCAATTGAACTTACGCTACCGATGCGCTGTCCACGACCATTGCGCCACGAGTATCGACGGCCCACGCGCCACGAGTCAAGGTAGTCGACGAATGTCGAGTGCTTCTCGATGAAGGCTACTTGGGCAACGGATTTCCGGGGCACTTTGAGGGCCCGGGATGCAAGGATCTCCGTCAGTTCAATGCCGAAGGAAGACGTCGACACGAACATTTCCTGCGTATAGGCGGGGAAGAAACTTCAGATTGGTGGGAACAGAGAGATGGCCGGGGTTGGCACTCATTCTATTAATACTAGATGTAGTGGCCCCAACTCATGGAGCCACCTCTCTGCCTTCGCTTGCTGCAGTTTATTGGCTTTCGATTGCGCTTTGGTACTTTTCTGAGCGCACGTCATCACATTTCAAGCAATTATTCGATTATATTACCCCGCCTGTCCCAGCCGCTGATCCGACCCATATTTCACTTTGTAGCGCCGTTTGAAACGGCAGGAGCTAAACTCATCCTAGGTGATGTTTTCCGAAACACCACTTCTCCTATTGCACCGCAGCGTTTGTTGTGACATGCTTTGCTGCAACGTAGAAACACGTTCGCCCAGAAATCTTACTCCGACAAAGTCTATGTACTCCGACACGAGCAAAACAAGCAAGTAGAGTCTTACCGTCCCTTCCTCCCCGCGAGCCATCATGTGGCTCGTCTTCACGCCGATCCTAACAATATCGCCTTGCCCCTCTTTGTTCTTCTCCCCAGCTCCCCCACCCTCAGTCCCCGCTGCCTCGCTTCCACTAGAACCATTTTCGCGCGCTTTCGGCTTTATCCGCACATCCACAACGCTTAGATGGTGCAGTCCGTAGTATCGCAGGTCCATGTCATCTATTAGTGCCTTATCCCCACGGGGATGCGCCGGTGAATTCCCATGACCTGTATGCCCTTTCAGGTTTCCGTCCCCACGGGTGGATGAGAATGTATCGCTGCTGCGATCTTCGGGGTCAGCGATCCACAGCTCGACCTCGTCGGTGGCAAGATCGAGCTTGTCGCCGATGTGAGCGCGGAGGTCGCCGAGCGTCCGTAGTCCACTATCCGTGCTCGCTAACCCTTCCTCGGTGTCTTCGGCTTCCCTTTTGCCTGTCTCCGCAGGGTCCTTGACGGCTGCTCCGGAGCCGCTTTCTGCCGGTGGCACCGCAGTGCCTTCCAGGTGTCTGTTGGGGATACAGACGTAGCCCGTCGGTTGTCCCAGGACTAGCACCTGGACCATCCAGTAAGGTATGACGTCCGCAGAGATGCCTGATGCGCCCACCTTCGTCACAGCAACAGACATTGAAACACATGAGGCACGTGCGGTGTAGACGCTAATTTGGAGGTCGTGGGGTGTGTTAACCTTACCACTGCAAAATCCATCCCGCACCAATTCCAAGCAGCTTGTCCACCAAAGCATGGGTGCAGTCCTAAAGCGGTTAACCTATACCGGTGTCTGATTTTGCGTCAGAAGCTTTACTGTTTTGGGCAGCATCAGGGGAACGCCAAGCTACAGAGTATGGGGATAGACTGGGAAATTAAAACCGCTCACGACGCACTGAGGTCTACTGTAGTGAGTCCAACTGCATACTTTTTACGCCGTTAATTTATTGCCGCGAAAACAGCAGCACATCCGAAGAAGAAAATTTTTAGTCGCACCAGAACCAGCTCTTCTCCATTCCGCAGGTCGCAACCTTCGGGCCCGACGGTATCCCCAGAAAACCACAAGAATCTGAGTTGACTGCCCTTGGACTTCACATCTTGGCAGTCCTTGTCAGCCTCCACCACCTTGCGCATCAATACATGTCCTTGGGGAAGGCATAATTTGTGATTGGAGTTGCCCCTATCAACATCCCCGTCAGCAACGCCGCTGTTCTCATCTACTTCATCCATCGCGCTGCCTTCACTCCGTAATCGGTCGGACGCCGCCACTGCTGCCGCCGCTGCTGCTACATTCATGGCGGCCAGCGTATCGGCAAATGCTTCCATATCGCTGCCGCTGCTGCCGCTGCCGCCGCTACCACCAGCTTCAGTTGCAGCTCTGTCGGCACCACTCACTGCGCAGGCTACAACGCGCCAGAGGTCCTCGACGGTATTGAGCAGTCCAAGGTTAATCGAAACCTGGTGAAAAAATAGGGCGGGAATGAACAGCACAAGCTTAATCGAAACCGAGTAAAAAAGTCAGGACGGTATTGAACATTCCGAGCTTAATCGAAACCTGGTTAAAAGATAGGCAGCATGTTGCAGGGTCAAGAAACGCAAAATATATCCCAAAACTCACAAACCATAGGGGGCGGGAGGTGGCCTTTAAGGTCGAGATTACTGGTAAGTACCGACGCTTGTGTTGTGGGCGATTATCCTCCAATCCATGTTCGAGTAAACCTTTTCGTATACCCCTCCGCTGCCACCGGGCCTGTCTACCCGAAAAAAAAACGCCCCCATACTGTCCCCGAACAAATTGAAAACCTGAAACCCGTGGGCTGATGTTAACTGTCCCCGTCGTCGAAATCTGAATAACATCACCAACGTAGTCGTGAATATCATTCCATTCTTCGCTGTGGAAGACGACATGACTTAATTTCCACTTTCAATGGAGGCGGAATGAAATTTTCAATAGGTAACACACACAAACGAAGGCAGAAGGCACCCTTTTTTCAACGGGTTAGGAGTAAAGGAGAGTGTCGGCTACGACCATCAAAACTATGTCAATTCGGACTGAACCCTTCGTGGTGGTTAGTGGTAGGCGTGAGTGCCAGCGACAATCACCAACGCACCAGTATGCCATGTCGCATTGAACATTTCGGGTTGAAAATGCGGTATGTAACGTTCACTAGCCAGATCGCTGAATTGCATGGGCTTTTAGACCCTTCGGGGTGAAAACAAGGCATTTTAGGTTCAACCGCCAGATCGATGTAGTATATATGCTGCGATGACGTCCTCACGCGAAGCTCATTTTTCCCAAAACTCGCCTGTGGTGAAAAAAAACGGCCAAGAAATCGTCCTGATGGAAGAAAAAACAAACCGTGCACCGAACTACCGCAGTAATACCCAAACCCAAAGGGAACGGCAACACGGCTGTATTAGTTGTGGAGAATTGTGAAGCGTTTGCAAACCAGTCACCCCCCTAGCACCAACGGCGTCGCTCACAGGGGCAGGGGCGGTCTCAACGGCAACGGAGGGGCCGCACGTGAAGCTCGTCCCGCCCTCGATCTCCCCCTTACCTTGATATTCGACGAAATCGATACGGTAATGTTGACTCCGATCTTGGCCATGAGTTTGGCCTGCTCTGTGGACGGAACGCCAGCGTCCGGCGTGAACGGTACACCTTCTGCTCCTGCGATCGCTTGCTGTTTAACGCGTACCAAGATATGACGATAGGATATGGATAAATGCGGCGGACAACAGCAACAGCAAGATCAGCTAAACGGCACATTGATAGCAAATGTTGCGAAAGACGCAACATGTACCATTATACGAGGATGGATGGACACCCGGACAGCAGCAAGTTTAGCAAAATGGCAAGTTGGTACAAGACTCTGCAACGAGTGCAACGCGTACCAAGATACGAGGATAGTTCATGGATAAAAAGGTGGACAGCAGCAAGTTCAGCTAAACGGCACGTCGGTATCGCAGACGTTAAAACAAATCGAAGCGCTGGAAATAAACTCATTTACGAGCGTTGAACTTAGCTATATTCGATTAGCTCATATTCAAGCGATGAAGTCCTGTACAATCGTGTAACCTAGAGCATGTCTGATCGCCCCAACAACAATCGAAAACGAAACTTCAGTCATGTGGTGATCACAACACGCCACATGTGCATAGCACGCTGGTTGCCGTTTCTCACACTCTGACACCGCAAGAGACTTAATCCGCGCCGTTGCATTCCAGCCAAGAACGTTTCACCACCACATGAACTGACAACACACAACCGCCCATAACTACGCGTAACGTCCTCCACATTATTGTACCAACATATGGGATATAGTGCAGGAAACGGGAATGTTTCTACATTACTTTATTGTGGCCGAGCGTTTTGTCGATAATTGTTTTTTTGCCGTAATTTCAGCGAACAAAGCTTCTTCGGGTATAACAGCAAGGGTAGGAGGGGGGGATAGGATTGATTTAGGATCGAGCTTTTGGCATATAAAAAAACGGAATCATCTCATGAGGCCAACCTTGAGATCGCGCAGGTTCCAGGTAGTCAGAGCAGTCACGGTTCCCTTGCGCGGGCCTCTGTTGACGCCACCAATGCTCAAATTACCCTCTTTCATCGGACGAGGCATGCCGGCCACGGTGTAGCAGATCTTATGAGGCACTCCCGCGCTTGCCTTCTCCTTAGCCGTCGCAGGGGTCGAGGATGTTTTTGCTGCATGAATGGTGGATCCTGCAACGTACGAGGATTAAGTTGTTTTCGAAGTGTTAATATTATCTTGGTTAGGACCGCACTCGAGTTTTCGGGGACAAAGTAGTTGGAATAAGTGTGGGAACACTTTTGCACTTCTAATAGTGGTTAGTTTGGGGAACATTTTTGCAGACCTAAAAGGATTAAGGGTCGTTGTGGAGCGTGGTATACCACTCAGTGAAGTGTTTGGACAACCAGGAAGTAGGACAAGCGGGGAACAGTAAGAGTGAGGGCGACCTCGATCAGTCGCACCAGGGCGCCTGGCTGCACGTCGCATAATCTGGGATCCATCCTACAGCGGTGGGTGTTGCAGAATGACGACGTTGTTTTAGGTGTTTACACCTCGAGCAGACGTGGTTCTCCCCCTATTTTCCCCTCTCTGCCTCTTCCGCCAACCCCCTCCCCCCTTCCGCTTACCCACAGTGTTCATATCGTGTCGTCAAACAGGAACGTCCGGGACGAGGGACACGGGGGGCAGCCTGGATTAAGGCTGAGCACACTGTTCTCCAAAACGAACCCTCAGCCTTCTGCACCCAGCACGCGCGGCCTACGGCTAATCAGCAGAAACGTGCGAACTGCCACCAACCCCCTAATTCCTCGTAATAAGGACCAAAGGGCAGGATGTCGCGTCGGGGGGGTTAGCCTTCGACGTGTTTTTGGGAAACGAAACATACCTGTTACCAGACCAAGTACCAAAGAGAGTTCGATTTTGGTCGTGGCTCGGACATTAGTTTCATATTTGATTGAACACGCGGCGAAGCCGCGCTCGGGTCGTTCCTTTGCCCGGATTAAGGTTAGGGCTAGGGATAGGGGTGGGTTGGGGTTGGGTCGGGTCGACGCCCTCTTGTGATTCGAACGAAAAAAAAACACCTTCAAGAGAAAAACCACTAAACAATCGTGATGTTCGTCCTACTTTCTCTGGTGAAGGCCCCACGCAGCCTCTGGCATATCTTCACGGGTTTATCTCTGATCTGTGGGTGTATATTTTCTTACTCAAGCTGTAACATGAAACGGACATAGGTATTGGCTAGGACGTCACCAAAGAATATCATTCTGCAATGATGGCACAGGGCTCCTACAGGGCTCCTACAGATTTCAGTGGTCTAGCTGTGGAGTTGTGGGTACCCGCTTATTTGCGAGCCCCCCAAAAGACCGGCTATCGTCGTATAATTCTAGCTGGAAAGAAAACGCTGCGCCAGGGGATCTGGTCCGTAATAACGGCGCCAGATACCGGCGTAATTTAAT
This sequence comes from Undaria pinnatifida, assembly GCA_012845835.1. Classification (NCBI taxonomy): domain Eukaryota; class Phaeophyceae; order Laminariales; family Alariaceae; genus Undaria; species Undaria pinnatifida. Next base: position 2,544,278 of record JABAKD010000028.1, read on the forward strand.
ATAATCGCCCTAAAACGACGCATCTTACCGCATTCATAAGCAGGGCTCTTTTGTTCTTCATCTTGTTCCACATTAGCACTGACGGGGTTCGTGTCCGTACACGTCTTGACGCTTCCTTCGTCTCTTAGAACGGCGACGAACGTCGTGCGACCCTGTGGAAACGCGGAGGGTTTATGAGTATTAATCCGCTTGAGACCAAGCAGAAACGTGTTAAAATAAAAACAGTGACGATGATTGCAGAATCGTTCACACGAAGTAGCCCGAGCTGCTGAGTAGGGTGTGTGCCTGAGGCGCAATGGAGTTATACGATACGCGCACAACATGCTGCTACTCGTGCTTCTGCACGCTCTTCCTAGACAGTTGATAGCATCGCACGTCTCGTGTTTTTGGCTAAAAAGTAAAAGGTGTCACCCTTCGAAAGGCGAGGGGTCAACGAGACCCATGTGACCCGGTGATCAAAGGTAATCCATCACACGCAAAAGAAAAGGATCAAAACAGAGCTGGACGAAAGTTGGATGCAATCTTGCGCAACCAGTTGGTTGGGGATTGTCGATAGTCCCCACGTGATCCTGTTCTGGTAGTGTGGGGAAACCCCCCTGAAAAATGTCTTCACCCATGACATGGTGACACTTGTTTTCACTGGCTCCAACGGTAGGGGCCAGGAAAACTGCGACAGCAGCAACAACGATTAAATGTTACATAGTTGTCTCGTTTACGCAAGTTTTTATGGGAAATACAATATACCTCTGAGCTGATGGGTAATATACTCTGTCGTTGCTCGTGTTCATGTACTTCGTGGGACGAGCGCTCTTAACGTGTGGCCGAGAGAGGATCGCGAACCTTGACCCCTCGCCCCCCCCGTCGCTTCCACCCGACTCGCGTTTCCCCCGTCGACCCCCCCCCCCCCCCCCTCCCCACTTCCCCCCTCAAAAGAGGTAATCGGCTTGCACAACACATCATACTGTTCATTGCGTAGAACCACCTGTTGGGTTTTCTAACGAACATATGGCACAGCAAGAGCCGCAACCATAATTTAGTCGTCATGCACGCTTACTTCGGAGTCGCTGTCGGCCAAGTCGGATATGGCTTTATCCGCGTCGAGTTTCAGCGCCACCGATGTCCCCGAATGGCCAGAGACATTGCCGCCGCCATCGGCATTGCCATCAGTAGTGCGCCTTTCGAGTAATTCTGCGATTGTGGGTCGGCGGCACGACGCAACCACGAGATGAACACAAGCGGCCTGGGTACACATTAAGGCGAAGAACCACCCACGGCAGAGGAGCAACGTACTTTAAGCCTCTTCACAACAAAAAAGAAAGCAGCCGCCGAACAAATAAGCTACAAGCCGCAAACAGCCACCACCGTAGGAATTACTACTAGCAAATCGCATTTCTAGTATTTCTGCGGCAGCGGTTCCGAGGCACGACACGACGGCGTGGAGGACACAAACGACAAGAGTACCAAAATAAACCCTGTAGAACTGTGCCCATGTCTTGGGAGGGAACGCATCCTCGGAACTAATGTGGGACAAATGTCGCAGAGGTAAAAGGGTTAATGCTTTGTAGGCGCCAACCACGGCAGCGGAGTGATCCACGTCAAGCCTCTTCACCGCACGAAATTTTCCGGTTGTCGAAAAAACAAGCTACAGAGTCGCGACAGGTAAGAAGCAATCCTCGATCAGGTACTCGTATAAAGTATAAGACTAGGGGTTGTGTGAGTGGAGTCTCACTGGCGAAAACGGCGGCCGGTAGCATGTGGTGGTGCCCACCAGCCTGCAAAAGCTTCGTCCAACGACACATCATTTTCCGCACAACCCACGCCATTCTACTGTGATCAACAAGGTATCTGTAGGCGGCTGCGCGCACCCGGGCGTCCGATCAAGCACTGCTATATAAGTGGTGAGAACATAACTTCAAATGAACACGTGGGTGCGAATCGAAGTCCTTTTAATAGATGCGTGCCTTAAACAAACCCGCCAAACGTTGTCAGAAGAAAAGAGTTGGGTAACACGCGATTAAAGCAGAACCAGTAGCACACGAGAACGAGCACAAGGAACCAGGGTTTTCAACACAAGCGAAGCGAGGGTAGTACCCCCGCCTTCCCTCACTTCCCGCCAACGAACCCGCTAGCGGGTACAATCAACAATCAACCAAGGCTCGCAAAACAAGCGAAGGGAAGGTTAATCAGCGCGTGAAGAAGTGAAACGCACCCGTCACCACGGGAACAAGCTCTCCTCCGGTCTTGTGGCTCTTACACAGACGCTTCTGGACCGCCCTGTGAGAAAAAGTGCACATGCCGGGGGACATAGAAGCGTAGATTGTAACTTTTCGTCTCGCCAAAATATAGCGGGTTATTAATTTCGTCTCGTATGCACGTGAAGTGTTACATAGTACGTTTCGAAAAAGGTGACGAATAAGAACTTTGGGGTAATCGCCGAGCCACACCATTACCCGGGAGTCACAAGTCATGTAATATGCAGGTGTTAGGGTGTTTTTCAAGCGCGTACAGTGTGCTACAGCATGACTCGCATGAGTGCCTGGAATTGTGTGGAAGATGGTGGTGGGTGTACAGTCCGGAGGGTTCTACCGCCTCAACGGCGTGTTCGCCATCCCGCGCTATGTTCGCCACCCGGTGCTATGAAAGTTGCAAGTAACGGTTACAGTGCCTGGAGGTGGTACTCGTTGGCACCAAGTTGTCATGCATCATCCAACCAGACCCGTTTAGTCAATAAAGTCTTCCGAGGCTGGGCACGAACCATATTATAAAGGTCAAACAAATAAAATACACTCCAGCCGTGAGATCGAAAATGTCGTCGAAACTCATGCCTGCAAGCTGTGCGTGTTACTCCGATCGCGCGTATTACTGTGCGCTTCCTCATTAAGGATACAGGTCGGCGACTCCCCGTAGAACTAGCTCATACCAGGGTCCACAGGGTGGTGATAATCAATCTGTGCACGGAAACTATAAAACCCGCTTTTGAGGGAGACAAAATATGATGGCTGTGGAATGCATCAGTTTATCATGTATATCCTGTAAGTTGTATGACCGGTGGTGGGAGGGATGGGTTTTTAAGCGGGGCGAAGGGGGGGCTGTGGGAGTTCCAACTTTTTTAGGTTACAAAAATGTATAGGAAATGTATAGGAGCTTACTATGCGCGTGATGCTAGGTCTAGGTGACGGTCGGGGTGGCGGGGAAGGAGGGGGCGGGGGGGAAGGGGGTGCCACAATAACTGCGAACCTGCGACACGCTTATGAGAGTGAGTGCTATTAATATTCGACACGATCGCATTACTACGTAAAACTGTATACTCAGTAAAACTGTGTATACCCCGGTGTATCGATGCACATGAATGCCAAAGCAGCTCTCGCATCGCAAGGCAATACCCATATGTATGATGGCGCGATCAAAAACAAACAGCACAACTCCGAAAACACGAGCGGGAAAAGATTTGGAAACGTGGCCCCGGCGCGCAGGTTATTCCCGCCTCGCACGGTCTTCTAAAAGAGAGAGAGCTAAACAGCGCACCACGTGACACGCCTCATTGAAATAAGACTCGCAGTACGCGTAGGCATACATGTATTGCAGCGACCTTACGCTGCTGTTAAAATCGTCCCAGACTAATTGCACGTAGTTTCTTCTCTAAAACGCGAGTGCAGTACTAACGGGGGTGGCTCCATCATACATCACAGCACGGCACGGCACAGCACAGCATAGTACAGCACAGTAAGCATAGCAGCATAGCACAGCAGCACTAGGTGTAGCATAGCATAGCCGCACAGCGCAGCAGCACAGCGTTTACTGATGTCGGAGTACTATTTTCATACTATTAACAAGAGTGCCTACGAGTATAGTCTACAGCGAGATTGACCGTGGTCTAACGGTAGCCTGTCACCCCTGATGGCAGTTTTAAACCTTGGGTTTTTCATTATTTTTTCTGAGCCTTCTATCACCGGTAACAGAGTGCAAAAGCACGGGTTGGCAAAATTCGATGAAAATCGACGAGCAGTGGGAAAGCTGCACCCTATGCGGGATAAAAACGATGGCAAGTACCGGGGAGAGAAGGGAACGACGTACATTAGACAACAACCGTTTGTTTAGAACGCCGTTGGTGGTACTCCCCCCCACGAGTTGATCTGGAAAGCGATGACTAAAAAAAAATGCCGTTTGTTTTTCTCGCAGTTCCTGTCGAATCTGAACAGATTGTCATTGTACACCCTGGCTAATACCAATCAAGCACGGGACAGAAGAGACTCGACGCCCCCCGAAACCGATACCTCCTCGTGTTGGCATTCCCCCATATCGCGCGTCTAATCTGACTATAACCAGCTCGCTGCCGATGCGCCCGTTTTAAAGGAGAAGCACCACCCATGTACCCGGATCTTTACTTAAACATCTACGACATGCTGCATGAATAGCAGTTGTACTCGCGACACCCACACTGACGTCTACATATGCGAGCAACGGGTATTTTACTGCTGCAAAACGAGACTACGGTACGGCACGCAACCACCTTCAGACGTTCTCACGAGAAGGAAGCTGGGCGGGCCAAAGCAGCATCTATCCCACCCTTCCCACCCCCACCACCTTTGCAACCGTACACCGTAGGAAGCAAAGCTTTTCCGCAGATATCTATGATCGTATCCCTTCGAACTCCAACTCCTGCGGTGCTTCTACCGCACTCTCACTGGGTAAGATCTCCGATGGTGCTTCCGCGAGGCAGTACGACCCTCCAGACATCGTTATTCACTTCCACCGACAGCCTGTGCTTCGAGGGTCCTTTCGAACTCCTGCAAAAAACGCGCGCAGCAAAAACACCAGGTACGAGAGCGGGAAAGCAAGTCGGATTGCGCACCACAAAAGTCGTGGGCACAAAGCAACTCTCTGTTACACATCTGGCGCACGGCATCTGGCATCTTGGACTTTCCGCATTTGCCCAGTACAGCGGCAACTTGGGGGGCTGGGGTTTCCAACCAGGAACAAGAAGGTAGAGACCATCAAAAGAGTGGGATATAGTGCTAAGGGCTCTGCGTCTCACGAGTTAATGGCGCTCTGCGCCTCCTCTGCGGCCTCCATCCAGCGTGGGCTTGCAGTTTGTGATCGTGTGACCGTGTGCCACCTCTACACCTCTATCGTACCAGGATCCAGGATCTCCAAACAATTGTGCTCTGCATGTGTCATAGGGGACAAATAATCCGATATTTGAATTTTCGTCGTGGACACAGAGATTCTTCGTAGATTCGCCATCGAGTATCGTAGATTCGTCAGCAGATCCTATTATTTTCGGAGATCACGTAGACAGTCGGATCCTGAGTCCTGCCCCTGAGGGAGTAGCTACTCGTACCTGTACTACAGCAGCAGTACTCGCACCCGAATCGTGCATTCGCCACACAGCATACTGTTATAAGGCTCAGTTTGGGTAAGCTATCGGGTAACCTTTTGCAAGTGGTCAAACGGACTAATACCCCACTAATGCCTTAACAAATGGCGTCGTCGACAGACCATGGGTTTTTTGGGTCATGGGTTGAAATTCCACATCTATATAGCATAATAAAACTTTTTCAGGCTTTTTCCCATGTCGAACTTGATAAATACTCTCGAGATGAAACGGCTTGGATGTTGACAGGTCCGCCCGTATATCCGGCCGACCAGCTATCCCGCCGTTTCAGGGGGGGGGAGAGTGTTGTAAGGCTTTTAATTTGGGTAAGCTGTCGGTTAACCTTTTGCAAGTGGTCAAATGGATTAATACCCCACTAATACCTTAACAACACAACCTACCATGTTGGTATGATACCATATTATTAGACTAAAGTCTATATATATTCGGTGCGTCAAACGCGACGAAGATATAACCTGCTAATAACGAAGTAACATCAGTCTGTCAGGATTCCTGTGCCACATTTAGGTTGTTCGTGGTCGAGAGTGGGATTCTACATGCATATTCGCCTGCAGCGAGTGCGCCAAAGCACGGCCAGTTATCTACCATCCATTGTGGCCTGTAGAACTATACGAAAATATAACATACTTGGAATTAGTGTAGGACGACGTTATGCAACAGTAAAACGAATGCACCCGTTCTACCAACAACAAATGACGTTTTTATCATTATTGTTACTAGAGTATTGATGTTAGATGTACCCCAAAGTGTAAAATGCCCAAAGACCACGCGGAGCTGAAGGGAGTTGTGAAGTGTACTGTCTTGAGGGTAGGGCGACTTGTCCCGCTTGCACAGGAGCGTTCACACGTCATATTAGTTCGGCATATTGTTGTAAGATGTACACCATACATATGACGATACTGGCACACCACCAGTGGGTTCGCAACAGTCAGCGCTTTTGTTAGATTATCTGATGTACACTATTATCATGGTACCAAATTTTCGACGGAGACGCGGCGAGTGGCGCAAGATAGGTATCAGGTAGGCTGGGTAGATGCACTACTACTAGTAGTAGTAGTAGTAGTAGTAGTAGTAGTAGTAGCAGTAGCAGTAGTACCACATTTACAAACGGGCGATGATGCTCCTGGAGGAGCCCTGAAGTTAGTACCGAAGCTACTACTAGTTGTAGCCGAGTTGTAGATTGTCAGTCGTTGCCTGCCCTCCAACAAGAAATAACTGCCATCATATTTCCATTATGTTGCTCTTTGTCGTATTGTTGCGAGCCCCACCCGCGCCAAGAATCATCACGGCACAATGCAAAATATGAAAGACTGTGTTTGGTTGGTTGCCCGTGACAGCTCTTCTTGTCGCAGATGCGTGCACTGGAGCTAGCCAAAAAAACTTACTGGTAAAGGTTTAGCAGGCTGCGCATACAACGCAGCAGCATATAGATGATGACCCAGCTACGACAGTGTGGCTCCGCCTTCTCATTCGTCACAGAGCAAGATAAAAAAATCACAATCCACGCCCGATCAGCCCATTTTGTGGAAAACAGATAGATGGTGTTAACAGAGGGTGGGGTTTACACCGGGCCAATCGGCAGAGCAGTTCGATGAAAGTAGCCAAGGCGAAGGCCAACGCTGTACGTGGCTTTTCCGACAATCGGTTCACTTGGAGAGGTTGCTTCCAACAACCATGTCGCTTGGAGAGGCAATCAAAACCCGCGGTGGACGCATCACGCAGCTTGCAAAAGCTGAGTAGTGACCACTCAATCGGTCGGGCTCATAGCTGATGCATTTGAAATACTTTTGTTATACAACCAAGCCTGGCGCTCTCCGTTCCTTCGTTCCTTGCCCTCTTCCCCGATCCCATCAACAGCAACACACCAAACGCCTCGGTCAACGCTCACGATACTAACCATCCGCCCTCTCCCATCCCTGTCCTGCTGTAACATCCAAGACAGTATGCAGTTGTCGCTAGGAACTCGTGCAGCAGGATACTTGCAACTGTGAACTTTTGTGCGTTGTTGGTCGGTATCGGCAGTCGAATAATTCGGCTTCAGCGATCTAGAAAGCGGTCCCTATTTTCGGGCGCGGTGTAAATTAGAACCTCGCGTTTTCGTAACACAAAATTAACTAAGCCCCCTTCTCTTATGCTGCGCCTGTTGGATCGTCGCCCCTTAATTTCGACGTCCTTCATCGACCGCTCCCGGTACATCCTTGTCGGCTACGACGTCTCCCGCAGGAGCGTCGCTGGCTGACGACGGCGATTTTTTTCCCGGTACCGCTGCTTCTATCGCTTCTATGAGGGTTTTTTTGGCAAGCTCGAGCGCCCATTCCGACTCCAGCGTGGCGACTGATGCAGAAACCTGCGGGGACAATCCACAAGGCACACGAGCGCCACCAGACAACGATCATCGGGGAAAAATAACGCACATCTTGATCACTTTTGATCCGGCATAAAGTCGAGGATTCCCGCATGAACTTTAGCAAAATCGCCTTGGACTCGTCGAAGTCTGGGGGCGCGATCCGCCAAATTCCAAGGCATACGAGCGTCACCATAAAATGGTAATGAGAACAACGACCATCAGGAAATTAGAACGCACGTACTGATCACTTTTAATCCGGCACAATATTCAGCATGTCCCGCATGAACTACAGCAGTTTGGACTCCAACAGCACTGCACCAAAAGTCGTGCTATGGCATCCACTTATATAGTCTAGCTGTGGAAACATTGTTCTTACTTGAGGAAAAAGGTGCTTGTGTATCTTCTCGTGCCACATATTCAGAGAACACCAGGGCGAGCCAAGCAACGTAGCAACTAAACACGGGTGGGTAATCAAGAGTTGAAAGAAGCGACGGATTGCGCGAATGCGAGATTCCAATTTTTCACCTCGCCAAAAAAAAGAAACCCCTTTGGACATCGCTGAAGCCGGATTCTACGATTGCCACCGCCCGACCACCAACGCAAACAAGTTGACGATTGTTACAAATATCCTGCAGCAAGAGCGCTCCCAACGACGGCTATGCTGTCTTCCTAGCAGCTAGCTGCCCCCCTCAGCAAAGAGTGCTGACAGGAGACGTTAGCCCTCTTACCACTGCATCAAGCATCACACACTAATTCCAAGTATATTTTCCCCAAAAACGTGGGTGCAGTTTTAAACGGGATACGTATATCATTCTCCTCACCAAAGCTTCAGTTATTTTGTCAGCCCCCAGTGGAAGGCTCGCTACCAAGCTCCGAGACGCCACTGCGTCCAGCATCCCCGGCTCGCGGATCGCCCACGCAACAATCCAAATCATCGCCAGTTCCGTCTGAGGGATGGCACGAAGCGAAGGCCGATGCGCGAACAAAAAAATACGTTACTTGTCGGCGGCAGTTGATTTGCACTTTTATGATCGAACGTGCTCACGTGGGAGCGTTCGTAAATCATGTGCCGCCCACCATTCACCAAAGCAAACATGTTACTGACAGAAAAAAACATCTTCTAGCGACAGCAATGCTACAAAAGTAAAGGCCATACCACCGATACTACCACCTCCACCTGAGTCCACCGTCTGAACCGAATAGAGAGGTCAGCGCTCCACAAACATGACTACATTTTCCGCAGCCTGAAAGTGTATTGTACAAGATTCTACCCTGCACGCAAAACGGCAACAAACGGCAAGCCACGATGTGGCATATGCCGTTCGCAGGCGAACCTTAGCTGAAGATGACAAAAAAATAACACTTTAGTGCTTCAACCAACCAGCCCAACGGTGTGCCCTGTTCAGCGTCAGCACAGTGTCGTTCATACTGCTACGGAGATCTATCGTGACATCAGTCAGGCCAAACATCGCTGCCCGCGAGGTGCCACGCTCCACCCTTCGCAAGGGCGGGTATCGGGTATTCCCTCCGAAGCAAGAAAGGCCCCCATAACTGTTGTATGTGACATGCTCTAACTCATTGGGCATCACTGTTGTCACCTGATTGAACTCGACACCCATCGCTTTTTCAGGGATTTTCACGGGTCAGAAGGTTTCCGGAATCTCGCGGGTCGAGTCTGGTCGGGTCAGGGGGTGTTCGAAATCTCACGGGTCGGGTCGGGTTGGTTCGGTTCGGTTCGGTTCGGTTCGGTTCGGTTCGGGTCGGGTCGGGTCGGGTCGGGTCGGGTCGGGTCGAGTCAAGGGATTTACAAATCTCACGAGTTGGATCCGGTCACCCTAACCCGACCCCACCCGTGGGACTGATCCGACCCGTGCAAACTCCTGACTTTTTTCACCTGCTTCAACTCGACGAAATAAATGCAGGGCTTGATCGTCTCCTCGTCTGGTCGGGTCGGGTCAGCAGGTTTCCAAAACTCGCGGGTCGAGTCGGGTCGGGTCAGGACGTGTTCTAATTTTCACGAGTCGGGTCGGGCCGGGTCGGGTCAGGATATTTTAAGTCTCACGGGTCGGGGTCGGGTCAGGGTGATCCGATCCGACCCGTGAGAGCTGACCCGATCCATGAAAACCCGTGAACTTTTTCACCTGCTTCATCTCGATAAGATAAGTGCAGAGCTTGACCGCCTCCTCTTCCATCCAGTCCGTTTCCGTCAACAGCCAAGTCACTAGAGGCTGCACCAGGGTCAATGAACGCTGATACGTGTAATCCAACCCGATGGCGTTGTAAATAACACCTCGGACGCCGGTGGAAAGTGTGGGGTCCTGTAAAGCAGAAATAAACCAAACCCAGCAGGGGTAGTGATGTAACGCACGCGTGAAATAGTGGGGGGCAGAGGGTGTGTGTTGCTTGATGGACTAAGTATATACAAAATTGAACATTGAACAGTAAGGATCCCTCTATAGTGCCGATGAAATAGTGCCTATTGCCGATATAGTGCCCGTGAAATTGCTTGGCACGACTGGAAGCCGCCACACTAGTACCAGTATTGGTACTATTTCCCAATAGTACCGGTGTTCGGTATCCTACCGGTAATGTTGGCTAGCACATATCGGCACTATGGGGAGACCACCACTGTATTTGCGGCAGCGGATTGAATCGGGGCAGTGACAAGGAACTGAACCCTTTTACCACTGCAAAACCATATCTCTCTCTGATTCCAAGTAGTTTGTCCCCAAATATATGGGTGCAGTTGGAAGGGTCAAGCATATTCCACTCTCCCAAGCCCCCGTGAAGAGCCTTTCCCGGAAGTCAGCGCGCTAATGACACAGGCGCTGCTCGGTTAAAGATTCAGCTGACAGCACGGGCACGTGCAGCCTCAAGCCATTAACCGTTTACGTTTGTCGACCAAAAAAATGGCGATTGCCGACATAATCAAGCATCTATCGATAGGAAAGAGCGTGCGGCAGTACGAGTATCACCATGCTGCACGCGTGGCATAGCTTTTTCCATTGCAGTTCAGGCGCATCCCCTATCTCCTACCCCAGCGAGCCGGGCTGCTTCGTGTGTACTCGACGCTGTAATTGTCAGGTTATTTTGACATGTTTTCCCTCTGAAGTCCCTAAGGGCTTAGTAGCTTGATATCATTGTTCGTGGCCGTGCTTGCGTCACGTTTTCTCCGTACGGGCCAGTGCCTTCGGCGAGTGAACGAAATCTGACCTTGAAAATTGATTCCAGCATGCGACCCATCTGGCTAGGAAGCTCCGGATTTCGAAGCACCTGTGAAGAGTAAGGGGTTTACACAAAAATATGGAAAAGCATCTTTAAAGGAGGTAGATTGCGCTGCGCTAGGCACGGGAAAACGTTGCCAGCGAACAGGCAAAACCATCAACGATCAAAATCAGCCCATCATGGAGCAAGCGCGGGGGGTGTACCGGTATGTCAAATTAAAATACGTAGATAATCTGATTTTTCCCACACTAATACTGGTAACAACGCCGACTACGGTGGTGGTACACGTTTAACAAAAGCGTAGTCCCAGGTTTGAACCCCCCCAGAGTCCTTGTTGGTCTTGGCGCATGTTTGTACTTTGTCCCCAAAAACGTTGGTGCAGTTCTATAGGGGGTAAAGCATAGTGCCCGACACGGCATAAATCGACGTACCTGGATAAGAAAGTCTTTCGCGAAAGCTTCTGTTGCAGCCTTCTGATACCGGAGCTCTTCGGCAGCAGCGTTGGCCAGCTGGCTCCGCACGAAAGCCTGGCGGATGCAAGGGTGGCAGCAGGTGGACGGGACATGTGAGTGAAGCCTTCATCAACAATTGCAGACCCGCGAAGGGCCGCGCTCAACGAGCGCTTGTGTCGATCACGTCTGCAGTGAAGACGGCGACAAGGGACAACGTCGACAAGGGACCAGCGCTCCGGGACCCCTCCACGGCGACATCTCTGCGAACGGCTTCAAGACTAGGCTAGGTTTATCATTCAAGGCGCCCGTATGGGAACGGAGGGCACTAGAAAACGAGTGCTGCTGCGACCGATGGTGTTGGCATGGAGTTTCTCGCGCCATTTTAAATGCCGCTGCGAAGCGAACCGGTTGCACGCACTTGCTGTGTGATGCCTGGTCGGCGAAAACCGGACGTGGTCCGTCCCGACTTTGAAGGGGCGCGAGGGTCCAATGTCTAAATAAATACTACAGCCATTCATAATCATGAGTATATTCTCGCCTCAATGACTCGCCGAATACCTCATGTGCTTCGCGCTTGGTGCACGCAATGTCTGCCTCGCCGGTGAAAGTCCGACGTGCTCCGGCATTGTAGGAATGCGAGGGCCCACGGTCTACAGACTACGGTCATGCATGACAATGAATACACCTCTCTTCCCCCCCCCCACATCACACCGCCATGTTCCCATGTTCTTGTACCTGGACAGCCTGCAATCCTTCCTCCTTTAGGATTGCCAACGCCAGCTCTTGAGCGCCTTCCTCAACGTCCAACCTGTCCATCAGCTCTCGGAACCTTTTGGCGGTTAGCGTATCGTCCTCCTCCTTCTCGAGTTCCGTCTCCAGCTCGTCTATGCTCTCGCTCATAACCCTCGCCGTGTGCTGCCTGCAAAAGTTGTAGTGCAGAAGGTGGGGGTTGGTAGGTACCAAAATATTGGGGTGATATTTTCTTTTTTTTTTTGCACACTTCTACTTTCCAGCTTCGGGACAAGCCGTGGTCACAGGTGTCGTCCCTTCTCCCCGGTTCTTGCCTTCAATTTTTATCGCGCATAGGGTTCAACAATCCCAATGCTCGTCGGTTTTTCATCGAGTGTTGCTAACTCATGCTCTCGCGTTTTCCGCAAGTCAATTTGTGCGCAAGAAAAAGTCCCAACGAATTTATACGAGTATGCGCTCGGGGGGACGCGAACTCACGAAACTGACCTATACCAGGCTCGAGCATACCCTGATACGCCACCGGGGCGACCGGCGTACGGGGTGATATAGAGCGTTCAGTATACGCTGCCGGTGGCGACTAAGCTACTGAAGTAGTCAACCACATTATAGATGTAAAATCAGGCGAGTTACGTAGCCGCGATCGTCGCGAATGATGCAAGGGCGTGCCGCGGGGAGCTGAAGCGACGCAGCACCCAAACGCACCGTGGGATCACCATCGAAACAAGGGCAACAACGAAGCTATGGACGCATGACCATCGGTGAAGGTTTCCCGGAGAAGAATCATTGCGGTCCTCCGTTGCAGAACAGCGTGTCCCGTGCAGCAGCTGCCTTCCTATTTCATACGGGCAACACTGCATTGCAACTTTTGTGGCGCGTCTGCGAAGACAAAGCACGAGGGCGATACAACTCCTACTATCTGGCGAATACCGTCATTTACACGATGGAACCCATTCACGTGCAATCCCCCGACCTACATCCTTCACGCGTCGTCATACCCCTACGTACAACGTACGGGCGACCGAAAATTTCTCACACGCAACTTGCAAAGATGGCCGTCCAAAACTGGATCTCACAGCCGACGTTTTCTCGATTTAGTACGAAATAGACTGTCCACCTTGCAGACGTTCACCTTCGAAGCACGGCCTTCCTCTCCTTAGAGAAGCCTTTCTTGTCCGGTAGTACCAGCGGAACGTGAAGGGGCCTTGCCGTGCTCCTCTGGGGCGCAGATGGTTATTCAGACAAGGGCGGCGATCGTTTAGTCAGCCCATGCAGTGGGTAGTTAACCTTTTCAGAGCTGCAAAAAACACTACCTGGTACACACAAAAACCATTAAGTCTGCGGCAAAAAACGTGAGCGTAGCTCTACCGGGGTTGACCGTTTACAACTGCAAACATTACTCAACACTAACCCCAAGTAGATTGTCCCGAAAAACGCGAGTGCAGTGCCGAAGGGGTCATGAGCCGCTAGAGGTACGCGGTAGGGAGAGTTGGCCCGTTGCTGTTGAAAATAATGAGTGTCGACAACCAGCTTGTGGAACGCCAGAGTGGGGAGATTCTTACGTGGGCTTAAGGCACAACGCCGCCAGCACGAGACAAAGGGGTTGGCTATTCAACGGGAAAAATCATCGGCCTAGTCAGTTTTAACCAAAGATTCTAGGAAACGACAGTTTCGGACCGCATCAGTCACGCCCTTGGGAGCTCCTACGCTGCAACTAGTACACTAAGTCTAGACCACAGTCCGGCACAGGTCTAAACTGCGGTCTCCTGACACCTTCGGTGTATATCGATCACCAAGTATGTCCAGTGAGGACTTGACCAGAGGATGATGGTTTCACCAAGACGCAAAAGTTTCAAGGTACGGTTCTGCACCGGTATGATATCGTATGTCGTCTCCCGACCGTTTCGACTGTTGCACTACACGTTAAATAGGCAACAAAACCACTGTAACTCGTGCTGCATCCGCGAACGCTCTGCAACAGCCATTCGGGCTGTGGAGCTTGGCCCCAAATACACCAGGCCTTGCGTCACGGAGCTACAGATTGGTGCAGCAGGGTGTTGGTCGTTGGACTTAGCCCACACCTGATACGTAACAAGACATGAAACGAACACTTGGCACTTTCTTGCCCCCGCCCAAGTGCGTAGCAAGAAGCAACAACATAGAACGACTGAGGATTCAAGAGCTTTTCATACCGGACCCCCACATTACCTCGTGCAATACGGAGGGATCTCTCGGGGCGCACGCGCCCGTGATGCTCCGTCCGACGAACACGCACGAGTCCAGATGGTTGCACTCGTCCCTACCGCGGCCGGCCAAGGGTCAGGGCAAAACATCAAGCATGGGCGCCGTCAGACAACATGTTTCGTGTATCCCCATGCCTTTTGTTTGTTATTATTATACAAAATGAAAATACACTCCAGCTGTGAGATCGAAGATTTCGTCGAAACTCATCTTTGCAAGCTGTGTGTAATACTCCGATCGCGCGTATTACGAGTTGTGTGTCCTCATTAAGGATATAGGTCGGCGACTCCCCTTACAACTACAGTGTAGCTATCAGGGTCAACAGGGTGATGTTAGTCAGTCTGTGCGCGGAAACTATAAAACCCGTTTCTGAGGGGGACAAAATCTGACAGCTGTGGAGGGAAATGTATCCGTTTATCAAGTGAATCCTGTAAGTCGAATAGCCGGTGAGGGGGGCATGGGGAAGTTTTGAAGGACGTGGGGGCCTGGTTTTGATCAAAAGCGAGCGGGGTTGGAGGGGGGGGGGGGGGAAGGGGGGGGGGGGGGGGCGGACGGGCGGGCAATTTGTGCGTGTAAGCTATGAATCCCTTCAAGGGGATAAATCTTGACGGTATTGGGAAAAAAAAAAAAAGGAAAAATATATACCTGGTATATATTATTATATAACACTTTCCACTAGTAAGGCCGTTTCTTATAGCATTGGATTCTCATCTTCGATTCCGCCAGAATCCGATTCGGCAAAATTCGGGCGGAGAAGAAAGCCCGACCTTTCTTATAGCGAACGGATTTTGTCAGACGGATTTCAGCAGGACTGTCAATTTTTTTTGAAAACAGCGCGCGCAAAACCCAACACCACACAGCAGCAGCAGCAGCAGCAGCACACAGCAGACCGATACAGACATACAGACGCAGCGCAGAGGCAGCAGACCACACGCAGCAGACCACACAGACGTTGCAAACATGCCGGACCAAGAGGCACCAGCCCTTGACATCTCATCGTCCTCTGTGTCGGGCTCTAGCTCGTCTTCGTAGTCTTGTAAGATGAGGTCCCAGGTGGCGACACTACGCTGCTGCTGCAGATGGAAGGCAGCTAGCGTGGTGGCAAAGACAGCAGAAACGTCGACACCAGCTTTTTCTCTCGCTGTCGCGGCCATTTGATGGTGCACCACGCGTCCCGAGGGCAAGCCAAGTTCGTAGGCTAGCCCACGGGCGACGCCCAGCAGCCCTAACAGCGCCGGCACTGCAGCACGCATGTGGGGTAGCCCGATGTGTGTGTGTGTGTGCGCGCGCGCGCGGCGCAACCAGAGAGTTTCAAATAATCCGAGACAGAAATCCGGGTTGGGCAGCGTCTCGGATTTTGGTCAGGAATCCGAGTGGCCGCAACTCGAAAAGCTGAAATCGGATTTTTCCGAATTGGATTGTGCCAAAATCCGTGTCTATAAGAAGGCGGAAATGGGCCCGAATCGGATTCTGGCGGAATCGAAGATGAGAATCCAATGCTATAAGAAACGGCCTAATAAACCATTTCGTCACAGAAACTAAGTGGTCTAGGGGATAGTAATAACAAACAAAATACCGGCACCAGGGTATACATGCTTTGGAGCTCGTTGCATCCTTCTGGCCTCCGGGGGCCTCCCCTCGCCACTGGACGACTATCCAGGAATACACATTTGTCCCCTCGTAACGAATTTCACAATATTCTCAAGCGTGCTCGAGCGTGCACTTCAACTTTAATAATACTCAGTACCAGGTATGTAGTTTACTGCCGCAGCCAGTTGGAATGTCGGTTGCCCAATATTAAGTGCTAAGTGCTCTTTGCGTAATTCTGATACGAAAGACTAGCACTAAACTGTACCACGAGCAGTAACAACACTGGGCTCGTATGGCGTGTTTTGAACACACTGGATACCTTCCAGAGAGAGTAGGTTTCGTTACCTAGCGGAACGCATAGAATTGCTCGTACTCGTATTACATGACAGCATAAATATCCGTTCGTGTTGAGCCATTCAAGCATGTAGGACGGGCGGTCGCGACAAGAGAGGCTCAGGTTTTTGGTAAAAGGCCCTGCACCTTGTAACTGGTATCGACCAGCAGACAAACTCGGATGTACAGGCAACGTGCTACGAAGCGTGGAGCAGAGAGTCAGCGCAGAAATGCATGTCAAGAGACATAAACGCTGACGGTATGACAGGGGAACGAAATCAACGCTGTCAAATCATCTCACTTGCGGCTTGCGTAGCTCATTCTCCACTTGAACGAGTTGAACTCTTCGCACGGGTTCTTGCGTTGTTCGTTTCTCTCTCTCTTCTTCCTCACGCTGGCACGGCGGTCGGGCTCGCGACGATCAGGCTCGCTGTTGGCGCAACGTGAAGGTTTGACCACAACGGTAGATGCTAGACAAATAGAGGCCGCCAACGTTGGTGCACGCGCAGCTATGACGGAGCTTACACGTTGCACCGATGTCCTCATGTTTTGCACAGCAGCGCTAGCGAGCTGGTGGGCTTACAACGATGTGCTCAAAGCTGCACAGGTGCTGATGTGCGCAGCGGCAACGATGTGCGATGTTGTAGGGGTTGATTATCCTCGTTTCCCCCTCTAAAAAGCGCCTTTTGCGATTGTGGAACTCCGTGGATAGATTGTGGTGAAATTGGAAAATCACTTGGATTTAGTAAGGAATCTAGGTTACTTGGTTCAAGTATTGGGGAGCCAAGGGTTTCAGTACGAATTCTGTGGATCTTCCAATAGGGGTTATTATATTTAAATGGGCCAATCACAGGCTAGGAATAACAGATGTGGTAAAACGGGGCGGTACAACAACCTGAGTGAGCGTAGAAAGGAGTCCGAGCTACGGTAAGCACGGAACCAAGAGATGATCTACCAGGAGTATGTGGGAACTTGTACAGCAGTAGGCCATCGAACAACAGTGTTCTCGTAGATACCCTTGCAGAATAGAGCTGATTCTGAGAGTCGTTAACAGCAGGAGACATGAGAAGCTAGTATAGGATGTCTGTAAGCTAGACTGCTCGCACGGGACAGCTTTGTTAGGCAAGGTGAGGCACCCGTTGAGTACCCCATCTTTAGGGAAGAGTATATTCGGAACAACTGAGTGCACCGCGCAGTAGGGTCACCGCCCCCCCCTCTGTCAGTGCACCTCGTCCCCCGATCTCATCCATCCAGAAGTAATAATAAAAAGACGATAAAAATAACCTTGTGCCTTGAACTGTGAGCTACTGCAAGAGAGAGAAGAATCTGTTCATTTGGGTGACGGTCGTGGCATCACAGATCTCCACATTTAGTGAGGATCAGCCCAGCAATAACCACTTTCACCAGACTGGCGTCGTCGGCAGCCTCTCTCTTCTTTTGCTCCACGGTTCAGCGTTACTATGTCGTCTCATTCTGCTTCTGGCTCACCCGCGTCCGTTAAGGGTGAGTTGAGTAAGGAGACGAGGGTGGGTGTCCAGCACACCCTCGCGCTCAACATGGGGCGCACTCGCGCCCAAACGCGTGCGATGGGGTCGTTTTCGGCTCCTGACTCGCCTGGGGACCGGCTTAGCGGTTCCGCCGAATTCACCCGAGCGGGGGCGTCCACTAGGGGCGTTTCCGGTCTCTCCCTCGCTGAGATCGCTCGTCGCGGTACGAGCGGTCGAGGCGCCGGAGGGAAGCGCCAGGGGGGCGCACGTGGTAGCCCGCGTTCCCCAGGGCGCCAGCGCAGGGCTGGTGCTACACCACGTTTCCCACAGCGTACCGCACCCATTCGTGTGCTTAGCGAAAAAAGCATTCCGTCTCCCCCCTTGGTTAATCGTGTCCCGTCCCCTCCCCCGCTCGTTCTTTCCCCGGCTGTCGCTGTTCCCCGCCCGCGTGGTCGCTCTTACCTAGATGTGGCCTCCGCTGCGACGGCGGGAGCGCAGGCTCCCCCTCCGGATCTGAAGCCGGTGGGACCGGGGAAGGGCCCCGCTGCTGTTCCGCCCGCCCAGCCTACTGGTGGCCGGGTGAGTGGTGGGGACGACCATGCCGAATTTTTGATTAGGGAGTCTCGCGCTGAACGCGATGCTGCCCTTTCATACGGCATGACGGGACTCTCCCTTGAGGAGAAAATTTTAGCCATAGGACTCTCTCTAGCCGATGTTAATTTGACTGCATCCACGGTCGCCGGGGAGGGTGGTAGGATTGTCCGCGTTGCCGACCTCCCGCGCCGTGGGGGCCATGAGGTTGAACCTGTGCGCCCAACTGGGGATGTCACATCGGACGAACTCTTTGCCCGTAAATTGCACGATCAATTACAATCAGAATTGAAGAGGGAACAGGAATTAGAAGAGGAAAGTAGTGCCAATTTAGCTCTTTCCTTGTCCCGTAACGATTCCGAAACGATGTCCCCTGAGGCTTCCCCGTTGCCTGCCCAGCGCGTAGCTTTAGCGACGCATAATCCTTACGCTGCTCTGGCATCCGCCGATGACCCTCCGCCCCCCACTCCTGTTGTACAGGGTGAGTCATCCGGGGTGGTAACCAATAAGCCACCGCCTCCGGATTTTATTCTGACTCTTCCGGCGGCGACTGGGCGTCCGGGTGGCGCTGGCAAGCCGGTCCCGGCGTCCACTCCTGCCAGCACGGCGGATGTGGTTCATGCGCGCGCTCTCGAAGAAAGTGCGGAGGGTGAGCTGCGGCGACTGCGCAGCAAGCGTGACGCTGCGCAACGCGCCGCGGCTCAGGCTGCAGCACTGGACCTCCAGGTCCAAGAGCAGAAATCTCTGCTCTCTAGTGCTACAGCCCGTCGCGAGTTGGCGGAGAAATCCGCCAGCGACCGGGCTGCTGCAGAGGCAGCTCGTGCTGCTCAGGCAGCTGCATCGGCAACCTCTGCGTCGGCAGCCTCTGCGGCCGCCGCGGTCACGGCGACCACTGCCGCTGTTCCTGTGACAGCGGGTCCGGCAGCACTTACAGCTGCACCTGGTGACGCTCTGATGCAGCGGCTATCCTTGTTTAACAAGGTAAAGGAGGCTTCCCCGGGTATGTCGGATGAGGCCATCGTTTTACTAGTTGATGGGCACATGCGGCAGTTGTTTCCACAGCCGCCTGCTGTCCAAGCTCCGCCTGTCATGCCGCTTCCGCCCCCGCCCGTTCCCGTGGCTCCGGCGCCGGAGCCGTCTGCTCGGCTTCCGCTGTTGCCGCCGCCGGAACATGGAGGTTCATTTGTGCCGCAAGGCCCTCTGAGCCGGTACGGGCCAGGCATCGATGCAGGTGGTGCTGTCAACCGCCAGCAGGCATTCCGGGGCCGCGGGCGAAAAAGGTGCGGGGATTCCGGGTCGGGAGAGGGTAATTTTGGGGATGCGTTGGGTGAGGTAAAACGTAGTAGTGTAGTCGAGCAAGAGAATAATAGAGCAGGAGGGAACTGTTCTGGGTTGGGTGTCGGCGGGGGACTAGCCCCTGCATCGGTTTCTGTGGCCGTAGATGCTGCACCGGTCGGTGCAGATGCACAATCTGCCACGGTAGTTAAGCAAGAAACCGCCCCTTCTACTCCTGCTCTTACTCCCGCTATCAAGCAGGAAAAGAACCCCACCCAGTCTGACCAATATGCTTCCAACTCCGACCACGCTGCCTCTATAGCGAAAGCGTATGCAAACATGAACACACAAGTGTTGATGCCCGTGGTGTCACTCCCTTTTGATGCTAATCACAACGCGGCAGATTTAGTTCAATTTACCTCCGCGGTAAGAGAATCTGTCGGGATTATGAGGGTAGCATGTGAAGATACGCATCCTACTAATTGGGTACGGGGTTGGGAAATTTGTTTGAAACGACATGTGTCTCTTGCTGTTCGCAACGCCGACCCACAGGCCTCTAAAATAAAAGGCATGATTGATGACTCCTTTGCCCAAGGCAGCCGTATGCTGGATGCCAAGCAACCGGGTCCCGTGGTGTTGGAGCACGTCATCCGCGCTTTATGCCGAGGGTTAAGCAATGTGACCCCAGCTCACATCATGCAGGCTCTGCAAAATCTTACCGTGGAGGTGGGAACCCCATTTTCCGATTTCTGGGGACAGATGCGTTTGTTGGTTTCTCATGTAAGATGCGTCGGACAGGTAGCTCCTGATGAGGGGGCTATTCAGATAGCGGTCAAGACATGTATTGACGATCAGTACGCTAGTCTAGGTGCTCAAATATTTTCCAACAGGAATCTGAGAGCCCTACCTTTCGATAGCGTTGACGAATTGATGCGTGTTTTAGAGGACTTGTCTCTCAACAATACGAGGGCCTCCGTTTCCTCTCGGGGTTTAGGGGTATTGCAATCTTATTCAAATCACTATACGGGATACCGAAGTAGACAGCACGCCGGGGTAATGTCGGTAGTATCGGACGATTTTTATGTGGACAACGATGATTTTGGCCATGTATTTTCGGTAGGGAAAGATCGCCAAAGTGCGGGTAAACTCAACAATACATTTGACTTCCCGTTCTACGTTTCTTTTGATTCTAAGGAACAGCGAGATGCTGCTCGTAAATCGTTTGGACCCCGCTGCATGAATTGCGCCGCTGAACATCATTTTGCGAGAGATTGCCCTTCTAAATTTTTGAATCGTTCGGGTCTTATACATCCCTCAGTTGGGGAGGGATCACCCCAGGAAGTAGAAGCACGTTGGCGCCGCTGGCAACAAAAGTTGTGCCAGTGGGCCCAAAAACTTAGAAACCGCCGCAACCCCTGATGGTGCGACGGCAAGTTGGCCCCCTTGCCGCCAGCATCGCGGTCGTTTTGTTTTTTCCCCCCTAGATTAGCAGGTTGGAAAATAGAGAAGTACGATAACCGAGGGGGTAGTCCCGAGGCGTCCCAGGTTCTGGGGCAAGATGCGGTCGATACTGCATTATACGCTGCAGTTGAGTACCAAGAGGCAGGATGCGATCTGTCTGAGAACGGTAAGAGTAGTAGTAGAGTATCTTTTCGCCTTCCAGGTAGTGACGGAAGTAATTACCCCAGAACTCCTTCAAGCGTAAATTTAACATCTCCTCTCTGCACAAATCCCGTTGTTCGCAATTGTGCGACGCGATTTGGCCGTCCGGAACGTAGTAACGATCGAACTAGGCCCTTGATTGTTGCACGATTTCGAAGCGGTAAGGATGTACCGAGTATAGCAGTGAGCAAGCAGACTACTGTAGGGGTTTGCGCACCCCCTTCGGCTGATCAACCGAAGTTGACACATGCCATGGAAGTTGCGAGCGCACGAGCGGTGTCAGGAAAAAGGTCAAGGAAACATAGGAGTATTTGGTGTTACCCCGGCAAAGGTACCCCCAGTTCCTCTCGTGTTTCACTGGCACATGAAAAAGGAAAGTGTGTCGGTTTTTCGGGCAAGTTTGATCTTAGGTCGCAAGTAGACCATGATATACAAGATTTCAAAAGCGAGAAGGATAGCTTTAATCTTGGGTCGCAAGTAGACCACGATATACAGATTGCTAATAGGTTGAGTAGAGTAGATGAAAGTCTGGATGAGTTAACGCTATCCCCACAAGGGGACAGTACCACTGTTAATGCATCTAACAGGAACTCGGCTTTTGTATGTGCTGACGCGGATTCAGCACCAAAAGATAATAATACTAGAAACAGTACTAGTAGTGGAATTTTTTCTGATCCTGACAGACTCCATGTCAGTATCCACGCTCTTGACTCTTCCGCGAGGGAAGATTCTTCTGATATTTCTGTCTCCGTGTTCCCTCCCAAACGTGTACGTCTGTGCCAAGGGGAGCGCGCTGACTATTTATCGGAATTCACGAGAGCGGTCGGTGGAGATATCATGCTCGATAGACAGAACCATACGACAGGAGCGCAGCTGTTCGCGGGAACCAGAGCGCTGAGAATGCATGCCTGCACAGCTCTGTTAGATACGGGAAGCCCAGCATCTTTTATTCAAGAAAAGGTGTGGTCGCGTATGTTAGCTTGTGGTGCTGCATCTCTAGACGGTTTGACCATAATTAAACCGAAAACCTGGGGTGGCTTCCATGGTATACCTCTAGTTACCTGTAAACGCGTCCGACTCAACGTACATCTAGGTAACTGTGAGAAAAATCTTCATGGAGTACCTACTGTCTGTCTAGTGGTCCATGCTTACATAGTACCAGACAAAGCCATGTCTACTTCGGTTTTGTTAGGTCGAGATAGCTGGTCATTTTTTCCTACCAGAACATACCGAGATTTAAATTCTACCGAAACACTAGTCACTTTTGTAGGGAAAGTTGGTGGATCAGTAGCAGAGGATCACCGCTTTAATAGTTGGATAAACAATGCAGTTGGCATGATTGAAGAGAAGAGCGGCAACCGAGTGATTGTACGTGTTGCTAGTAATAAGTACTGGTTACCTAACGCTATGTCTTGGGTGAGAGTTGCTCTTACAAAAACAGATGGTACAACAGCCCCCGCAGGCTCTTACTATATTCGTTTTGGTGAAGGCTGGTTCCCACAAGAGGCTATCGTTGAGGCAGGTGTGTCAGAAATCCCATTGAAAAGGTTGAATGCGGAAAGTTTTCTGGTACACAAACATATGAAAGTAGGAGTAGGCGGTTCGAAACTAGCACAGTGTTCATTGGGAAACGCTGAAATTTTGCCGACCAAAGTTGATCAAGTGAGTGCTGTAAGAGGTGGTGATAATAGCTCTGTATTACCTAACGATGAACCACCACAGACCATACTGACCGTTTTAAATCCCGCACAGAGAGCAGCTTTTATACGGTTGTGGAATAAGGTACCCGCATATTTGCGTGAAATCCACTTTGATTTTGAAGAGAGTCTATGGACAGAGAAGGACATCGACGATCTTGGAAATTTACTATGCAAATACGCGCATCGTTTCTCGAAGCATAGCACTGATTTAGGACATGTTACTGTTGATCCGTTTCGCATTATATTGAAGAAAGATGCACAACCGGTGAAACAGCGACCTTACCGTCACTCGCCAGTGTTAGCAGCGAAGGTGCAAACAGAAATAGACAAATTAGTTTTGGCAGGAATTTTGCGCCGATCGTATTCGAATTGGTGTTCGCCCTTGGTCGTAATTGCTAAAGCTGATGGTCGTATCAGGCTAACTTGTAACTATAAAAGGCTAAATGAACAGTCTATTATACCGGTTATGCCCCTACCAACAGTGGACGACTTATTATCAGACCTTGGCGGCGCAAAAGTTTTCAGTAGCATGGATTTGGTTAGTGGGTTTTTCCAGTGTTCCATACATGAAGATTCTATCCCTTTGACAGCTGTGTGCACTCAACAAGGCATTTATGAATGGATGGTAATGCCGATGGGTTTAGCTTCCAGTCCAGGATGGTTTCAATCCATCATGTTACGGGTCTGTGAAGGCCTACAACGCGTTCGGCTATTTATTGACGATATTGTCTGTTTTTCAGCTAGTGGCACAGAACATGTGCAGGATCTGGACAATTTTTTTCAACGATTAACGAAATTTGACCTCAAATTAGCGCCAAAGAAAGCACATCTAGGCGTTAAAATTATCAAATTTTTAGGCCATCGCGTCACAGCGAAAGGAATGGAACCAGATCCGGGAAAAGTAGAAGCTATGACTAAGTTGCCCATGCCAACTAATGTCAGCCAGTTGCGATCATTACTAGGAGCACTTTCGTACTACAGGAAATTTTTACCACAAATGGCAACTTTAACACGACCCCTCAACAACCTCTTGAAAAAGAACGCTAAATTTGTGTTCACCACCGAGCATGTTGAGATCGTTCAAGTCTTAATGAAACGGCTGTCGAGCCCAGACGTTTTAGCTTTCCCAGACTTTAAAGCAGCCATGTCAGGTGAACGACCTTTCCGTTTAATTACAGACGCATCTGTTGATGGGTTGGGAGCAGTAATTGAACAGAAACAATTGGATGATTCTATCAGACCTTTAGGTTTCCTGAGCAGAACGACAATGCCAAATGAACGAAACTGGAGCGCAACAGAATTGGAATGTGCCGCTATTGTATGGGCGGTTAAGAAAAACAGACAATTGTTTTACGGTATTCCTTTTGTAGTAGTGAGTGACCACCAACCGTTGAAAAACTTGGAGAGCTTATCCACGAAAGTTAACCGAGTACAACGATGGTATGATTTTCTTAGTGCTTATTCTTATACGTTAGAATACCGACCAGGGAAGGCCAACGGTAACGCAGATTTGTTATCGCGTTTACCATTGCCGGCCACGGAAGCTGATAACCACCCTGATGTCCGCTTGTCCGACCCTACAGATATTGATGTCTATCTGATCGGTGCGAGCGGAGTGCATTCTATGCAGCTAGCCGAGCCAACGGGTTCCAGCTTGGATGGGCTGAAAGAGCTGGACCCCGACTTGATTTTTACGGTGGGGGAGAGAGAATTGAGGACAGCTCCTCTTACCACCAACGAAAAATCTGTTAGAGCATGGCAAGTCATACAGAACGAACGCGCGAGCAGACAGTCGGTATTAGATCAGTCAAGTAGTAGTTTTGCAGTGCCGGACGATACCCCTCTGGTACAACCGTCGCAAGTAGTTAGTGGTCAGTGGGAACCAGGAAAAGTATTGCATGCGTGTCCTTTAACTAAGGAGGGAAGACTTCTTTTAGGCATGAAAGAATTGCAACAAGTAGGCGTGATTGATCCCATTGAAGAAGGTAGTAGTGCTGGAGTCGCGGATAACTCTGGTAGTGGAAATAATATGGAAGAGCTTCCACAAGAAGAATTGGATAGTTCAGAAGCAAGAGAATTTGGTGAAAAATTATGCGAGAAAACTGCAAAAGATTGGGCTATTGCACAACGAAAAGACGAGACTTCTAGCATTGTTATCGAATTTTTACGTGCTGGAATAGCGATTGCAGAGATATTGGATGAAGACATTCCAGATACAGTAGATAAGTTGGAAGTAAGAAGATTAGTAGCACAAGGAAAAATCTTGGAACTTCCTGACTCCCAGAAACTCTTAGTAAAACGCCTTTCCGTAGAACCTGCACCTCGTGTTGGCAGGAACCCAGGACAGTATGAGCGATTATTAGGAGAGGAGCCAGTTAGAACTTATGTCCCTTTGTTATTAAGACCATGGGTTATGGACTGTACCCACAAGGAGGCAGTTCATTTGGGAGAAAAGGTGACGCTTCGAATGTTGCAGAGATACTATTGGTGGGTTGGTATGGCGGATAGTGTAAAATGGTGGATACGTAGATGCTATACCTGTCAGGCCAGAAAAGCTGTGCGCAAGACAGTGAGGTGGCCGCTAGTTTCTTTACCTCTTCCCAGCCGTCCCGGACAGATGGTTGCTTTCGACTTATTAGGACCCTTACCAAAAACGGAGCGTGGTAACACTTACGTTTTATTGTTGGTTGATTTATTTAGTAGACATGCAGAAGGATATGCTATTACTAAAGAAGAGAAAACAGCAAGAGGGTGTGCGGCTAAGATTGTAGATGATTATATACCAAGATGGGGATGTCCTCATACCTTTTTATCAGATCGAGGTACGGAATTTATATCGCAAGTAAGTACGGCAGTTTTTAAAACTTTAGGGGCTGTAAAGAAATTTACTAGTTCGTATCACCCCCAGACTAATGGCATGGTTGAAAGGTTAAACCATACCCTGTGTCAGATGCTGTCATATTTGATTGCTGATGACCAGAAAAATTGGGATGATATGTTGATGCACGCCGTAGCAGCGCACAATAACAACGTCAGTAGAGGTACTGGGTTAGCTCCTAACGAAGTGCACATTGGCAGATATCCCAGGTTACCCATGACTATATTGGAAGGGCGTGGTGTTAGGGGTCATCAAGGTCTGAAGCAAGACCAGCTAGATTTCCTTGGACTTATGCGTGATAGGCAGATTAAGGCTTTCGAATTGGTAAGGGAGGAAGATCGTTTGATTAAAGCTAGACATGCTGCAGCAAACGAGCATCTGGAAGAAATAAGGAGTAGATACCCCAAGTATAGTGCTGGAGAATGGGTATGGGTATATAACGATCATAGTACAATAGCAGGAGGTGGACAACATGTACTAAAAACGAGCGAAACAGACTCGAGAAGTAAGAAATTTTCCTTAGTAGCCAAGTTAGCACAGTGTTGGACAGGGCCATATAAGATTCTATTCGTAGGACCGGGAACTGCGAGTGATGGAAAAATGGTCGGTAGAAATTTATTGTTGTTGGAGATTAGAAAGGATGAGCCTGGTAGAGAAATCAACGCCAGAGTGTCGGTGTATCGTTGTAAGAGGTGTTTTAATCCGCATGAAGGAGCAGAACCACCTAGATTTTTGCCATGGGCGATGAGCAATTATGTGTTGAACAAGTATTCGGAGCGGTCACCACCTTTCCATTTGACGGCAGAGGACGTTACGATGGAGTTGGACCAGCACCGTATTTTACCCACTTTTATATCAAAGCACAGGATCTCAAGAGGTTTAGGCGGTAAGAATGCAGTCCAGTATTTTACTTCTTGGGACGGAGTAGAGGTAAAAACATGGGAGCATGAGACTGACCTTGAGCAATATGGTAGTTTGGTATCTAGGTACTGGGCAGGAGAACCCTTGCAAGTCGGAGGCGAAAATGCAAAGTATCGAAGATTTAGAGTACAACTCGCCAAGCGTAGCCTAGCCTGTGCACGGGGTGATAGACATGTAGCCACCGGGTATAAAGTTTGTTGCGATACTAGGGGAAGACCGGGAATTTATGATCGAGACATTATTGGATCGTACATATATTTCAAGACGACCCATAATGGTTGGCAGCTAGCTAGAGTGGTAATGGTAGCTGAGGAAGATGCTCCGAATCAAGCATTTCCACACACAATCAAATTGCTGGACATGGGAAAGAGATATAATGTCCACCTATACAAGGACAAGTTGAAGACTTTCAGTGAGGAGATAGGAACCTGGTGTTGGCATGTGCATATCACTGCGAAGAGTTGTAAGAAGTTCATACATGCTGACTAGAGTAAAATCAGGAAGATTCCAGGATTCTGGGCGGAAATTATGGAAAATAGGTATCGGTAGAGGGCTAGCTCAACCCAGACTAGTTTAATGATGCCCCACCGATGAATTACCATTGAGATGGTAATCAGTAAATTTGCAAGTATATGGGTGGAGATGGAGGCTAAATAATGTGGAAAATAGGTATCGGTAGAGGGCTAGCTCAACCCAGATTTGTTTAATGATGCCCCACCGATGAATTACCTTGAGATGGTAATCCGTAAGTTTGCAAGCATATTTAAAATAAATGGAGGATAAGAGACGTGGAAAACAGGCGAAGAATAGCCATTGTTATACAACGTGATAGGTTGACACAGCAGCAATTTCAGCCAAATACGTTGTTATTTCATTGTACACCTTGTTAGAAGGTGACAATGAACTTGGATGGGCTATTGTGGTGAAATTGGAAAATCACTTGGATTTAGTAAGGAATCTAGGTTACTTGGTTCAAGTATTGGGGAGCCAAGGGTTTCAGTACGAATTCTGTGGATCTTCCAATAGGGGTTATTATATTTAAATGGGCCAATCACAGGCTAGGAATAACAGATGTGGTAAAACGGGGCGGTACAACAACCTGAGTGAGCGTAGAAAGGAGTCCGAGCTACGGTAAGCACGGAACCAAGAGATGATCTACCAGGAGTATGTGGGAACTTGTACAGCAGTAGGCCATCGAACAACAGTGTTCTCGTAGATACCCTTGCAGAATAGAGCTGATTCTGAGAGTCGTTAACAGCAGGAGACATGAGAAGCTAGTATAGGATGTCTGTAAGCTAGACTGCTCGCACGGGACAGCTTTGTTAGGCAAGGTGAGGCACCCGTTGAGTACCCCATCTTTAGGGAAGAGTATATTCGGAACAACTGAGTGCACCGCGCAGTAGGGTCACCGCCCCCCCCTCTGTCAGTGCACCTCGTCCCCCGATCTCATCCATCCAGAAGTAATAATAAAAAGACGATAAAAATAACCTTGTGCCTTGAACTGTGAGCTACTGCAAGAGAGAGAAGAATCTGTTCATTTGGGTGACGGTCGTGGCATCACAGATCTCCACATTTAGTGAGGATCAGCCCAGCAATAACCACTTTCACCAGAAGATAGTAGATAGGAGTAGATATGCAACATGATAACATGATACTTTCGCTGAGCTCCTGTGCGCACCCCGTACGGTTGACGCAGCATCTTCAGCCCCCCTCCCCACAGGGTGCACCAGCAGTACACGCCGCGCGGTGTTCAATAACTTCCCGGTGGTACGACCAAGAATAAGTTTAGACAGGCAAAACAAAGCGAGGCAGGCATTTATCATGCGGAAACGCAGCACGATCACGAGCTGTGCCACGACAGCCGCTTGCTTTGCGTCGGCCATGCCATCATCAGGCACCGCCTTCTTTCTAGCGCCGCCCACAGTGACCACCTCGGCACCTAGAGGATTTTCAGTGCAGAGTACCAGTTACGGAATCTCGAGTAAACACCCGTTTCACTCACGGTCTTCCTTGAGGTACAAGGTCGCGAAGGAGGGGGGGGGCAACACACTCGCTGTCTTTCGACGCAGTAGGCCACGCAGTCATGCGACAAGGACTTCGATGGTTTTCGCCGGGGGCGGGGGGGGGAAGGGACCGAAAACACCGTTCGGGCTGAGCTCTGGGACGATTGTGACGATTGGGTTCGCGCTGCTTTTGATCTTTGCGCCCGGGGTGGTTTTCGGGGCTTTCAACACTCTATTTTTGGTGAGAGGTTGCTATTGACTGTGCTGTAAATTGCTTCATGCGAACACGAACGAACTTCAAACGCGAAAGTCTAACTGCTGTACGAACTGGTTGAGCTCGTGTATCCTACATCGTGAACCGCCTCATGCATGACAAGGCTCTGCAGGTTACACGTCTCCTCCTATGCAGCTGGTCTGTTGCAGCACGCAGCAGTTGAGCTGCGATGCTGCTCGATTCTGTTGTAAATAGTCTGCTGTGCTTTGCTGCACTGTCGAAGTCTAGACCGCTCGTCGTACTTGTGCTGGCTGAGTCGTGTTGCTTGCGTCGAGAAGGCTCTACACTAGGGGTACAACCGGTGTGTTGCAGCACATCGACAGCAGTTGGGCTGTCCGATGCTGCCTCGAGCTCCGTGTTGCCCCGGTCCCGAAGTTGCTACTTTCTGTGGTCGGCTTGAGCACGTCCCGCACCTACTTCTATAGGAAAACGCCCGGCGGATGCCACGGGGCTCGCAGATTTGAGCGCCAGGTGGCACCCTTACCTTCCAAACACGTGTCATGCCATGCTCTTGATGACTGCTGCTGTTTCATTGTTCAAAATAGTTAAACCTCTCCTCTCCTTTTGCCTCATTCCAACAACAGCGGCAGCAACCATAATTTATTTGTCGAATTTGCGAGGATTACTTCATCTTTAATGAGAATTGCGTACAAGGGTACTTCGTACAGGGTGTTCAGTGCTCAGCTTGCCAAATGTGTCCATTTGGGTACCTGTAGCCTTCTTGTGCACCGAATATAAATCGCTGCCCGCCGATCTAAAGAGGCGAGGGAACCAGTGGAGCTCGTGGTGGAAGAGGATACAGTCGGCAGTATCGTGCTATACCCTGCGCTTCGCTCAGGAAAGAAAAATACAACAAGCGACAGAGGTCCGCGATTGACTTTACGTGCAGATTGGGGACTTTGATAATGCCAGAAGTCCCGCCGCCATGCTCCAGAAAAATAGCCCGGACGCCACATGCATGAGAAAACTGTATGCTCCTGGTGTCTTGCCTTTAGTGCACTCGCGATGTATGTGTGTCAACCTCAAGCTCGTGACTACATATATTTGGCTCTCTAGGATGACGAATCGGCACGGACACCGGGTGTGTCAGACAGATGCCGATCGATGCCAGAAGCAGTTTTTATTAAAACAAACACAGCAGGCGCAGCAGCAGCAGTTTCGTGCACCATTTGGTTACAGTGGCAGCAAAGATACGGCTGTTTTAGGTCACGTAATTCACGCATTATGTTGCATACTAATATATATATTGCGTCTAGACGGCGGTCCGTCACAGCGCTGAGTGTCAGCGGTACTTGGAAAAATCAAATTTGTTGGTGGCTTTAATATTACCATTCAAAGAGCATCAGCAAACAGGAAAAAATGACAAAATAAATACTACAGCAGTAGCACGTGGCTCTCGGCAAAACACGTGTTCTTGTCTTCTGGCTTGCGTTGTCGCACTCTGCTGTCTGGTCGACGCGAACGTACTGCTGCGTCTAAATTGCTGCTCTATGCAGAGCCGATTGCAGCTGTTTTGCTGTGCTTGCGGTACGTAGGCACTTTGGCTATTGGAGCTTGGTTTGTGCCTCCACTTCGCGGTGTGCGCTGAAGAAGCAGGTTCAATAACAAAAAAAAGGATAAAAAGAAAAAGGTGAAAAACGAAAACAAAACAATTTACTATGGTAGTTCAGTGATAGGTCGGGGAATCATAATCTTCTCGTCGGCAATTACGAGCTGAGAGTAGGCTTAGGTGCCAGAGTACTACGGAGGGCGGCCTCCATATGCACGGACATTAGAGGTAAGTAAGTCTATGGAAACCGCGCGCACTTATAACAATCTGGCAGTGATTAGCGTGACAACCAGCTGGTGATAACAGAGTTATTCGTTGCTCTGCTGGATCTTTTTTCAGTTTTCGATGCGATTTTTTCTACGTCAAACGTCCCCGAGGGTTATCTTGTTTCTTGAAATTTGGATCTGGGCACAGGGCGCAGGGCGTACTTGAGAACGAGTATGCTCCGAAACATGATACGAGTGCTCCTGTGATTAACCTGGTATACGTTTTAGACTACTTCCGTATCAGGGTATATGCTT
This sequence comes from Undaria pinnatifida, assembly GCA_012845835.1. Lineage (NCBI taxonomy): Eukaryota > Phaeophyceae > Laminariales > Alariaceae > Undaria > Undaria pinnatifida. The sequence goes on from JABAKD010000028.1 coordinate 2,575,469, forward strand.
TGTGCTGTACTCTGTGCGAGTCATCTTCGACTACACGAGTTCATTTCTGTCATTGTTCATATTATAATGTCTAGGGAATAGGGCCGCCCCCTCCGCCCCAATGGCGGAGGGGTTATTATTGGAATAAGATATCAACGAGTTGTCATGCGGTGCATGGGGTTGACTTGATATTCCGGGGGTGTCTTGAGCCCCAAAGAGTAAACACAGGCGTTCCAACGGCATGCGCCTGGTATGATATGAGCTGAAGTAGTGTTTTTTCTCCTGCTGAATGCTTCTTATACCTGGTATGAGGTCCGACGATGTGTGTTTGATTGTTGCATTGCACGTGAAAATGTTGTGGTTCGATCTCCAGCTGTGCACCAACCACACACACATACACAGCGACTAGACTACTGAAACAAAGGCGAGAGCTTGAAGCATGGCTGTCGTTGTACCCGTGCTGCTGTACTGTTGTTGCATGCGGTATTGATTTCGTCGCTGCGAGGCTGAGCTGCTGCTTTTAAAAACTTCACCACTCTTTTTGGTCGTTTTTGTGTGTGTGCCTATAAGATGACAGCGCAAACTCTACTGACACACAGACGCGCGCACACATACACATACAAGCAGAGGCACCGTCCGTTGCTGTCACGAAGGAGAGGGCTCACAGCACAGCTACTGCTGTAGCGTTAATGCCACAAGCACAGAGCCTGGAGGGCTATGTGTGATGCAGCAGTAGAGCAGCAGACCGCAAAAAAACAGCAAAAAAAATATGGACTTCCATGAGCCGTTGTTGCTGCTGTATTCTTCATATGCCTGGTATGGGGTCCGACGATGTGTGTTGGGGCGTCAACGCCCAACAGCAGGCAGCAACAGCAACAGACTGCAGAAGGCAGCAAAAACAGCAGCAGCCAGTAGCAGCTAGCAGAAGCATAAGCAGCAGCCCGGTTCGTGTGTTATAAAATGGTAGGGATTTCCATGGGAAAAAGTTTGTGTTTTTCTTCTGATTCTGCGTACGTCCAAGTTCGCCGCCGCTGCACAGGAAGCCATGATTGACCGTCCCCTCTGTGGTCTTTCGTTCGTCCGCACAAAGGCCATGACAGATGACGACGACGAATTCAAGCGTATGCCGTTATCGCTGTTGCTCGCGATGTCCTAGTTCGCTGTCCAGCCAGGTGCGTGAAAACACACCAAATCCAAGGTAAATCCATCCAAAAGGAAAGGCCTCATCTTCCCCCCCCCCAGCTCTTACGGCACCTGATACCAAGCATATCATGAGAACAACAACCGCAACAACAACATTGCATGATCCAGACCGTCCATTCGCTTCTTGATTTTTTTCCATTTCGCAGGTGGTCACTCTTGGGCCGTTGCTGTTCTCTCTGGGGATCAACCTTTATAACAAGGTCAACCTGACCGACGCCCCGTGCCCCGTTTGCGGCGTGCAGCTGCAGGGCCTCAAGAACAGGGAAAACCAGTGTCCAAGGTAAACCAGCGTCAACAGATTAATAAATACGGTAACAGTACCTTTCGCATTCATTGCGTTTGGCATCGCGTGGGCACATAGATCGCTTTTTTCGCACCAGGTAGTTTGTAACCACAGAGCTTGTCTCTCTCCAGAACAACGCGTCGGCACGGACACCGGGTGTGCTGGGTGTCGATGGGTGAAAATAACGGTTTAACGTACAGAACACACACCATTTTACAGAGGATGGCTGTCGCTAATAACTCGCACAGCAGGATGTTTCGAACTGTCGTCAACCTGTGTCCGTTTTGTCGAGGATTCGGAGAATCGTTGAAATGAATCCCGGCCGGCGGTGGACAGAAACTAGGCTTCAGCCGTTTCAAAGGGGGTCCATATATTTGGCGCGGTGCAAATTAGAAACTCGCTTTCGCTCGTAGTAAATATCATCTGCTGCGACCTAAATATTGCATGAATATTTTTCAGATTGCGTCTATCTGCTGTTTGCGCGTCGAGAGAAAAGATTGCCAAATCTTGGCAACGTTTTTTTTGCTTGGGGCATACGCGTTGCCGACTCGAATTGGTGCTGGGGCCGAGTTCGCAATCGACTTGGTTTGTATCACCCAGTGCGCATCAATCCGCGGAATGTTTTTTTTCGTTTCCACAGACATGTTTGGTGTGTCGGTTAACTCTTCCATAACGACAAAATTTATCCTACACTAATTTTGAGTTGTTTGACCCCAAAAAACGCCGGTTCAAATATAAAGGGGTCAAGAGCAAAGACCGCGCTCTCGGCCTCACGTACGTGCCTCGTTGATTGTCTTCCTCATATGGTAATTCCACATGTCATCTGTGTTATACTGCAGTTGCGAGGGCTGAGTTTTTTTTCACTACGCGGCTAATTATTACCAGGTAGTTGATTGGAGTAAAGGCCGACTAATTGACTTATTGCAGTCTTATTATAAAAACACCACATGTCGAGCCACGAGCGCGCCAATAAGATGCGAACACGCAAAACTCCGCAAGTTACCGCTCGCATGTATTAATTGTTACGGTAATACACTGAAATACCTAACCAACTAACATCTTTTCGGTGATATATTATTAGTACTTCGAAGCATGTTGTTGGTATAGTAACCCACTCACAGCCCTAGCACTTGCGCTGGTGAGCATGTCATCTGCGGTGCTTTTGTGGAGAATATTATTGCGATCATGATACCAAAGGTTTCAAGCCCGAACTGTCTTGAACGATTTGACGACTCTGTTGGGTTTGCAATTGGGGTGACAACCTCCTTCGCGTGACCGTGACACGTATGCATATAGCTGGCAGGGTTCATAGCACCTACCGGGTAAGCTCTATGTGCTCCTTACTGACTTACTGTTCTCCTTTGTGACGTATGTACTCCTTACGGATTTATTGCCCTCGCGGTCAGTCGCGTTATTAACCAGATGCCTCTTGTTTTCCCGGGTCGCAGAAATTTCCTAGGAACGCGAAAAAAGACGGCGGGTCATAGTGCGACGCTCATCCATCTCATCCAACCGTCAAAACCGGTTTCGAGCGTCGAGCCCACCAGTTTGACCGTCCCGCTGGAGATGCCCGACCCCCTAGAGAGGCGGCCCCACCTCGCGAGCGTATAGCCATGAGCAACTGCCGGTGATACAACGCCCTACACAAGAAAATAGCTAAGCTTATCATTTCAGTTGTTGATCTCGACGGCGTTGGAGAATCGGCTTTGTCGATTGAACGAAACGAAGACAGCTTTCGTAATCCATGGGTGCTTTCTGCGATCAGCCATGGCGCGGGAATGATCCTGGGGATGGCCTTGGTTTATCCTAGACTGGTGGGTGGCGATACGGCTACACCGTCCACACCATTGCGCCTGTCCATGTGATGGTGGAAGTGTTTTCTGTGAATATGGAAGTTACTTTCCACGTGTTTTGCAGCGCCTGAATAAATTCCCATAGGACCGGTGACAATGGAAGGCCAAAAGTTTGAAATTCCCGAAAATCCCAGCCAAACTTTGCCTAAATGGTCGCCTATGGACTCTATTTGGTAGTTTTTTTTTCTTCAATCTTTCCAGAATTCCGGAAAAAAACAATTTCTCGCGGCGATCTTGGCCAACATCGGCCTGAAAAATTCTCGAGCAAATCTTGTAGTTGACGCAGCGCAATTTCGTGTTCTCCACACACTTCGTTCGACGAAATATGAAATCAACGACAGCGTGGTGAACTCTGAACGTAGCGAGCTCGTTAGGGGCTCCGACCCCCCCTTGGTGTACAGCGCTCACTCTACGGCCGGTGATTTGTGGCGGGCGCCGATCAGGCATCTGTTTAACACACTTTTGGCGGCTGGTGTGTAGAAAACTGAGACAAAAACTCTCTATCGTCTCCCGACGGGCGAAAAACAGAATCTTGAGAGGATGTGACGGAAGACCGCAGGACAACACAAGCAACCTCTCACGCCCTACACTCATGTGGCCTTGTCCGGAACAAAGAGGAGTGACCATGGGTTGTCTCTATCTCGAGATCGAAATCAATCGTGTTTGGTGGGCAGTGTTGATCAAGGCTTGATGAAAAATAGACAAATTGACCTGTTGGGCCACATGACCCAAAAAAGAGCTAGGAAAAAAACATTGTAGTCATATTTTCCCCATAGCGACGTTACCCGGAATATTTCAGCGACTAACCCCCCAAAAAAGTTTGCAAACTTTTCGGCCAAGCTATCGGCTTTCCATTGTCATAGGTCTGAGATAACAATGCTGCAAATCGGGAAAATTCCCCGATTTGATAAAAGTACAGTTAATAACTACAGTATATTACTAACCTACTGTCCTCCATGTTAACTTGCTGTACTTTTCACCAACTTACGGTACTGCATGCCGACTTATTCCTCGTCTTGCACAGCTGTGGAACAATGCTAGTAGCGCAAGGCGGCAAGTTTGAAGCGTTGGGGTCTGGCTACGTGCGGGACGAGACGGGGGCGCAGCAGGAATTCACCCGCGCGGGAGACAGCGGTGTCATAGACGTTGATGCCATCGACGTGGACGATTAATTTTTTTGTCAGGTTTTGATGGCTGTGGGCGATGGCGGGGTGCACTTATTTCATGCACAGCCGTAACCTCGCATCCCTGTAACGCCGGGATGGAGTACGTCGGATTTTCGCCGACCAGGTAGAAATTTCTTGCACCAAGCGCGAAGCGGGGGGGCTTCTTGCGCGCATCTACCGTAGATGATAGTCCATAGGGACTTGTGGAGCTTTTGTGCGAGAAGAGTCTTGCGCTCACGGACTCATCGTGAGTCTGGTTTGTTTTTGTCGCGGCCTCGTAGTTTCGGCGTTGCTGGAGAACGGGGGTGCATCCGTCCGGGAATGAGGTTACGAGAGCTTGAGAACGTGCCATGTTGCCGTTCGTCTGCTTCCTACCACTCTTGCCTAAATCATAGGAACCGTTTGGGTGTTCATGTGTGTACCACGTCGGTTCTTTCATTTCCGCCCAGAGCTGTACTGGACACGTTGTATTGGCACGCCTGTCTCCGTTGGCGAGACCGTGTATAGAACGGCGTTCAACGCGTGGGAAGGATCGTTACAATGATGGCGATTCATAGGGGGGGGGTCAAACGTTTAGAGAGACCCCCATTTTCTCGCGTGTTACACAGTAACCTGCCAGATATAACCCGGTAGCTATTACCATGCTGCGTGTTGCACTTTTTTTAGCGTGATAGACTAGACTTGGAGCCAACGCTGGCCACTGACCGGGAACTAGGGTTAACCTCTTTAGAACTGTAGAACTGCGCGCAGGTTTTTGGGGACAAAGTAGTTGGAATTTGTGTTGGATAAATTTTGCAGTACCGTAGTAAAAGGGTTGAGTCGGGGTGTGGAGCTGTCCGCACCCCTCGACGTGAACCACAGCAGTCACGTAGTGGTGCGCGTGCGTGAGATAAAAACATCTATGACAATAAACGTTTACGTTGGCTATAATGAGGAATGCAAATTCTGTGCGGTGTCAGACACTACAATACGCTTTTGACAGATTATCTATACAGCATGTGTTGAAGCTCATTGGCTCAGGTTTCACCGCATACATATCCACATTATACCGACATGCGGCCCGATGTATTTGCAGCCAGCCGCCACAAAGTCGGATTTCCGAGCTTGGGATGCGCGCTCTGCAATCGACTCACGCAGTTTAATAATGGCCAACAAGGTGACAAGAGAGGCTCTTTTCTTTCAAGAATTACACCCACGTTTTTGGGAACAAATGACTTGGAGTTAGTGTGGCATCATTTTGCCAGTCGTGTAATAGTTATGACGCCGATTTATAGCATACCACTCCCGATATGGGTTAATCGTTCATTTCGGCAGCAGTGGCCGCCAGTGAAACAACTATGCATGCTGTTGCTATCGCTCGACCCTTCACGTACTTGTCTACAAGGGACGAGTGCATCCAACCCACACACAGTGGGCGATGCGACACTCTAAAGCCAGCAGCGAACATGGCGCAGATCACCATCTGCCAAAAATAGATCAATTCACATCCTGTCACTCGACCCGCCACGTACCCTCTACAAGGTACAGGTAGGTGCATTCAACGCACATGCAGTGAGCGACGCGAGACTTCACAGCCGGCAGCGATCATGCGTAAACTAAGTATGAGTAAAAACATACCAAACAGCATCCTGTCGCTCGACTCGTCACATACTCTCTACAGGGTACGAATGCATCTATTAAAAACGCACATATATAGCGCGAGCGATGCGATGCTTCGTAGTATCATCGTATCACACAAGGACTAAATAACAACCAAACACGGCAGCCATTTTGGCAGCAGGGGCCGCCAGTCAAGCGCAAAAAAAATCCTGCTCCTCGACTCGCCATGTACTCTAAGGGGTACGAGTGCATCCAACGCACGTATGGCGGGCGAATTACCCTCAAAAATCCGGGCGGCCACATTGCGAGGTTTTCTGGGGCGATGCGAGCCGTAAACCAGCGACAACCACGCGCAACATCGCCACGCGCAAATAATAAGCCGAGTAGGATGCTGCCGCTCGACTTGTCACGCACTGTCACCAGGTACGACTATATCCAACGCGCATATGGCGGGCGATGCGAGACTTTATAGCTAAGCAAGCGTACCATCACCATGCGCAAATAATAAACCAAACATGGTAGGGGCGACATCTATCCTCGGCAAAACATCACCAATAGCTAGCAAACGAATGAAACACAGCAATCAAGCATGATACCACTCCTCGGGGGTGTCTCATTGAGCCAGCAGCGAGAAAAACTAGCATCACCGTGCATTCATAATTAACCCAATACGGCGAGGGCGACGTCTATCATTAGTCGCCCCTTCAACGTGGTCATCTCTCGCTCAAGTCTGAATAATCGCAAACGAAGAGGTGCAGGTTCTTAACCTTCGTACTGCCGCAAAAATGATCCCACACAAAGTGTAAGCAGTCTGTCCCCAAAAAACGTAAATGCGGTTCTAAAATGGTATAACGGGATCAACATTAAGGCTTCACACTGCAATTCACGCGTACAGCAGTGTCAGCCGGAGATGCTGCACGCCTGCCAATCCCCGCCAGGCTAGCTGGGGCACTTACTCGTGCGCGGTACTAGCACACAAAACGGCCCAGATGATCGGTTTCACTTGTCCGCGGCAAACGCAGTCCGTAGTTCTTCCCTTAGCACGTGCTTCTGGATCTTGCCTGAGGTTGAGGGTTCGACGGGGGTGGCAAGTGAGGGTTCATGACCACCCTTGACCGTGACATTGTGTTGGATACATGGCGTCTACCCGCTAGCCTATAGCTTGGCCGGTAGACCCCTAGCGCCCCCCTACAGGAGTACTATACGACTGATAACATTATTTCTATAGCGACACAATGGCAACGAGCAAGAACGGATTCAAACAGGCTTAACGTATATCTGGGATGCCGCTGGTGGGGGGTGGGGTGGAAGGTGGGATACGTGGGATTGTCAGCTACCTGGTACTTTCCTATAGCCAGATACCAAAGAGCATAGTTAACGGTTGATGATACCGTCGGCCTACTTTCAGCAGATCGTTCGGTGCTTCCCTTCGACGAGCAAGGTCAAGCTCCGAGAGCGCACGTACTGCGAAAATATGTAGCACAAGTGTTGTACGTACGGAGCAGAAGAGGTTCGCATGGTTTGCTGGAAAAATTGAAAAAATAGAAAACATGTGTAAAACAATGAACGAAAGTTCTGTATATAGAGCACACTGCGATACTCGAAGCTTCCATTGCTCTGCCCGATCTTGTTGTCTTTCAAAGCTAGATGACTGCGAGAGTAATTAAAGACAGACGCCTCGTTATGCCACTATTCCGAGGCAGACGCCTCAATAAGCTACAAAACCGAGACAGACGTCTTCTCTTACCAGTGGCAGTCTTTGGCAGTGTTCGGAAGACAACATCCTTAGGGCACTTGAAGCCCGCGAGGTTTCTCCGCGCATGATTGATGATGTCGTTTGCTGTTGCCTACCAAAGCGATGCGTCGGTCAACGAAACAAGAAGCGTGCGAAAGTAAGAGGGCTATCCAACGACTCGAACGGCTCCGGCAGCAGTACGTTAACATATTCTTGAGATCCGGTAGCGGTGGCGGATCTGCCAGTGTAGGCGCTGCGATTGAGAACTGACGCATCCTAAAAACGTTGGCCACAAAGGTGCTACAGGTATGCAGCACGCGTCAGCCGTTGAGCATTTCCGACAAAAAAGCGAAGGACCCCTAGAACGGAGAGGACTGCGTTAGAGCCTTCTCAATTGATTGACCCGAAGGCTATGGAAAGCTGCGCTAACCTACGAGTACGACTTGGCAATCGCACCCGTTCTTGACTCGCAGGAGAGACACACTCAGTGCCGACAGCTGACGCTTAAGGATTGAACTGCACTAGCTTAACGCTCCTGAGGGGGAACAAACACAGCGACTCGTGCCCCCAAATGATTGATTTCGTTGGAGAGTGCCGTGTTTATACTTTCAAAATAAAAAAGACATCTCCGCTGTGAGATCGATAATTTCGTCAAAACTCGCCGTTGCAAGCTGCGTGAGCTGAGTCGAATTTTTCACTTGTGTGCAGCAGCGCGTTAGCGAGTCAGAAAACAATACAAAGTTGGGTATCGGTCGAGGTATTAGAGTGGAACTCAACACCTGATGTATCCACAACAGTAAAATAATAAAATGCCGCTGCCAACCGCATCACCTCTACTCCGGGCTTGGTCTCGACCACCGCAACCGGCACTTCTCCCCAGAACCGGTCCGGCATGGCCACCACGGCCACGTGCAAAACCGCTTCGTGCTGGTGGAGCACCGTCTCCACTTCAATAGACGATATGTTCTCCCCTCCGCTATAGGGGTCATAGGTTGCACGGTACAGCACGAGGAGAAGCACGGTAAATAGGTCGAAGCGTGAAAGGCATTCCATTTGTTGTCAAATTTTCAAGAGTGTATTGCTTTTTGGGTCTGGGTCGCGTTAAAGTGGGTCCGTTTCCGTGGAAGTGACTGGGTTCCGTGAGATGCCACGCGGAAATCAGACAGATTGGTAGTCGGGAGCCTCTGAACGTGTTGATAAACGTGCAATTTTAACCCCCTGGCCGTATTGTCTTGTGCCCTTGTCTTGTATCGATACTAATTTTGATGGCAGCGGTTTTGGTGGCCGGCGGCAACCGTCGGAAGTGATACGCACGCGAATGCCGACTCAAGGTTTCGTTTTGGGTGGGCGAAAAAGTCTGAATAACTACTTTTCGTCGTCGGAGTACACTCTTGTATCGGGAAAGAAAGAACGAATCCGCGCATACAACAGACCCAACCTTATGATGATGTCTTTCTTCCTGTCCTTAAGCTCCACTCGCCCTCCTGCGTGTTGTACCGCCAGGTCTCCGGTCCTGAACCACTCCCCCTGCAGTGAAAGGCCGTTCCGTCCATGACATGGTTAGCGTCACTACGAAAAAAAGAAACGCAGCTAAAATCAGGAAGGGATATCACAGACAAGTGGGCCGCGTCCTCACGATCGATGCCTACCACCGAAACTAGGGCTGTAAGCTGGCTATGGATAGACTGCATAGCTGCTGTACGATTGTTGTCACTTGGGCGGTGGAGTAAAAGCCAACTAACTCAATTAATCTATATTGATCAACACCGCGCGTCGAGCCATAAACGCAGCAGTCAGACGCAAAGACGTAAAAAATCGCAAATTACAACATGCGACTACCTGAAATGTGTTATAATACCTACAGCTGCCACAACTAATAACTGGTCGGCGACTAACTATTGGCATACTATCAGTATAGTTGCCCACTCACAAAATATTTGACCACTTTCCGCTCGTTTTGGTTGCACTTTGTGCTCTCTGCGGTTTGCGGACGACCATCTTGCGGCTGCTTCTTGCACACACTAGGGTCATCTGCACTCACCCCCCGCCTGTCATTGCGATTCTACCGTAAACCCTTTTCCAACTCCTGAAAGGACCCCATTAATGGCCACATTTCAACTGTTTTATTGCCATAACAGGAGTACAGTGCTAAGATGGTGAACCTTACGATCACGAAGAAGAAAGAGCGATCGACCTCGCCTGATCAAACGCCTCTGCCGTAGCCCTGTCGTTCTTCAAGTATCCCTTCATCACAGCATTACCTGCGCTCGGGTCCATCATGAAGCAGGAAACGAATGTGTCGGGGATCACCAGTAACGCCCCGAGCCCACTAAATGAGATGACACGACCCCCCCCGGCGCTTGCCGTGAGTCGCAAGGGCCTCGCCATCGCAGCTCGGGAGTCCAAACCGACGTATGTATGCGAGAATGCACAACACTGCCGGCGCCCCACCGGCAACAATCAATAGACAGGATGGCGCCCAGTCAACTCAGAGTGCCATTAGACCGAAGAATGACGCAAGCACCGTGAAAATTTCTGACCAAAAAGTGCTTGAACGTTGCTGGGTTCCCGTTGTTCGTTGTTAACGGTACCGTAACTACGAACCGCAGCTCGTTTTAGCTTGCGGGTATGCACAGTCAAGGTTACTACTATACCGTCCTCGGGTGGTACAAGAAGGCTGGCAGTTGCTCTACCGGCGTGCGCAGTCTCAAGCACTGACGGTTACGTACCGACAGTCGGCCAGCTATGAATGCCGACGCATCTGCGAACATGACGTTTTTACAAAAAAATAATAGACATCTCGGCTGTGAGATCGAAGATTTCGTCGGAACTCGTCTTTGCAAACTGCGTGTAATGCTTCGATCGCGCGTGCTACGAGATTAAGAACCTCGTGGAGGATGCTTTTTAGTACCTCTGAGCAGCACCTCCCCCAGAGTAGCGCCATCCGCAGGGACGGGATCCAATCCTCCCCGCTCGGCGACGTACATGTCCTGGATCAAGGACGGAGCTGTAGATAGCGAGGCAGAGGAAGGGGGGCGTGTGTCAAAATTATGTCTGTTGTTCCTGCCACAGCTACGGGTTCAACAGGGAACATGTCGTTTCCGACGTTGCCAGCCGCAGACATATCAGCTTCAATTCGCATCGAGGGCGAGGTACCACAACAACGCATGTTTAGCGACCAAAGCACCCCCACAACTACGTCTTTGCAGCTGTTTTAACAAATCCAGACCTGCCCTGGTAGGCAAAAGCTCAACCTCAGGAGTAAACGCGGACATCTGCACGTAGAAATCGCGGTAGCGCGCCATTTCGCCTTCCACGGGTTTGTTTCACGCGCCCAGTGGGTCAAAGAAGTGGGTTCTTGCCTCTGTCACACGTTCCAGCGCTTGCCTCAAGTTGTGCGATCGTGTCTGCTGTCCCCAGCTCTCCAACGGTAGGTGCCTTTCTTTCATCTAACAGACTACCGTTGAAGGCCCGCGTGAAATTCTCCTGAAGAGACGCCGCTACCGAAACAGTAGCGGTTTCCCAGAAGAATTGAAGAAACATCCAAGCGCCTTCTGGAAGCGCCTGCTCACGCCACGGCAAGGTGCTGCCAGAGCTTGTTGTGCGCTAGGTACGCAACTGGCTAACTTGCTGCAGAGTGTGTGCTTGTATACGGCAAGATACAGACTCGACGTAGATTGGGGTTGCTATGGTGTCTGGTTTCGGGGTACTGGGGCGGGATATCGTAAGGCAGGTCCTCACGGGCTGAGCAAACATGTACACGAAACAATCGCACCTTGCCAAGGCCTACGAGCACCTTGCTCAGCCTCGTCGAGTTTATCCCAGTCTTCATCCCACAGGCAAGCTGTAGCCGGACCGTACACCTGCACAACAATGACGCGAGGTCCACCGTCGGTCACCAGTTTTAATCGCCAATGTTTCGCGACAAACAAGCTCCATACAACGTCTCACGCCTCGTAACTTTTTCCCGTTCATATATCGTAGAAATCGCATCTGATAAGCGACCATTGGTTAGCTTCCGTGCATGCGGTATGCTTGACAATTCCCCATTGCGTAAAGAACGCTTAGTTTTGTTTGCATCACCCCTCGGGGTATCGCAGGCTAGATCATTGCGATGGCGAGTTGATGTGATAACAACATCAACAACAACAACAACAGCGACAACAACAACAACGTCGTAAGCACGTGCGTGTGCCCATGCTAGAGTGTCACCTTGGTTAAACCGTGGGATGCGAACATATCGTCTCGGTTAACCCGCCACCACGGTTCAATTAGAGATGGTACTCATTGCAACCGTAGTTGTACAACCATCTATTGATTCGATTGCTGAATTACATAATATATCTGGTAGTACCTACATGCAGAAACAGAATAGCACCATGCGTGTTGTAGCATTGCTGCTTGAGTAGCCCCCTTCGGCAATACCATACGCAGCTTAGTTAGTACCTGACACACAGTAGTAATATAGCGACTCCACGCACATACTCGTGATACGATAGCCTCATGACTGAACCAGTAACACTGTAGGATGCAAACATATCACCTCGGTTAAACGGCAGGTTGCTAACATATCACCTCCGCTAAGTCGTAGGGTGCTAACATACCACTGCGGTTAACCCGTAGGACGCTAACGTATAATCTCCGTTATCTCTTACACTGCTGTAACTCTGTCCCGACACCAAACTCAAGCAGTTTGTCCCCCACGACATAGCTTCAGCTACCAAAGGGTTAGCCGTAACATGCTAACATGTCACCACGATTCCTCGGTTAAACCGTAGGATGATAACATATTCATCTAGGTTAAAACGGTAGGGTGCTAACGAATAAGCTATAGGATGGGATACTAACGTATCACCTCGGTTAAACCGTAGGATGCTAGCGGTAGGATGCCCAGCTCTGACTCCATCTTCCGCATCACGCTCGGCGGCGGCGCCGACCCCGCCGTCAACATTTGTATTTGCGCCGGAGCCCCAGAACCTGAAGACAGCGACTGTGGACCGCCGTGTAGCACGCAATAAAGGTTACCCGTGGAACAATATAAAAAGGTCACCCGTGAAACAAGCAACATATGTAACCCGAACTGGACACAGGACACATCCCATGAGCGCATCAACATAAAAAACGGAGTCCAGAACCGGAAGACAGCAACTGTTGACCGCTGTGGAGTAAGCAATAAAGGCCACCCAAGCGCACAAAATATATGCTTCGTATCACGAGCGCATGGCGACTATCACACAAAAAAGGCCACCCGAAATGCCCTCAGAAGACGTGTCACGAGCGCTTAAAAAATTTAGACATTACACAAGCAACCGAGCGGTTTCTGAATACTCCATCCGTGCTACAAGCAGCAGTTGCATTTGCTCGCAGCCGCATTTCCCTGGGATCGCGGGATGTCGATGATCGAACGATGAGCCCGGATTCCCGCCACAAAGACGAGCGGGTGTCCGTTCCGCGCGCAACTGGGTCAACGGTGCGTTTCAAGCGGACAGCGAAGCCCGGTGGACACATCAACGCCTCGGGGGTGTACTTCCCCGGTGAGCATTTTCGATTAACAATATACGGCCTACATGTACAGTGCGTTCGTTAGGCACGTCGCACAGTGTTCGTCGCACGTGGGCAGCGGGTTCCAAGGGTCGGTGCTTCAAAGGCAACTCCGCGAAAAACTCTTGCGCAGGTGGTTCACTAGAACTAAAACTTTCTGCAAGAAAGACCAGAACGCTCGCCACTCGGAATGGTTCGGATTGCGCGCGGCGCACACTTGTGCGTTCGAAAATGTGCGCTTGTGAAGAGACGTTTCTCGTAACAACGCATTCGACATCTGTCGTTGAGATTTTTCTGTTTATAGGTCGTCTTTAATTAGTTCGGACGCAAGGAGAAACGGCGACGACACTCGTCTTACCCGATTTTTCAGCGGCGCCTTTTCTTCGTCCGTAGCACCGAGCATCAGGTTCATCACCACTGATGTCGATTTTGAGGGGGGAAATTACGAAATTGTCGCGAGGCACGAAACGAGAGGGTAACGGTTTATGGGAAACATATCTAGAAGCTGTGTTTAGGAAACAAACGGCGAAATTGTTGCGAGGAGCGAAGCGTGAGGGGTGTCGTTTGCGGGCAAAAATTGATTAAGCTGTTTTCGGGAAACAATATTCAAAGCTGTCACTGAGGGGGGGGAATAACGAGATTTTTGCGATGAAGAACGAAACGAGACAGCCATCTACTATGAGAAAAAATGACGAACTTGTTCTCAGAAATAAATGACGAAATTGTTGCAAAGAACAAAACGTGAAGGTTCTGGTTTATGGCAAACACATTACGAAGTTGGTGCAAGAAACGATTCGAAGACGTGGGCCCACGGCCCGTTACAGGGTGTATAAGGATTACGTTTGGGCAGAGTGGGGGAACCCGCCGGGATGGTGCATTGGGACGGCAAGGACAGCTGCAGTACGACATCATCGATTCAACGATGAAACAAACGTGGCATGTTCGACCTTCCTTTCTAGTTGAAAGAAGCATAACGATAGCCGCCGAGGTAAAAAAGTTGAAAAAAATGAAGTTGTTTTCAGCCGATAGCCCGCAAAAAAATAATAAAAACATCATGCAACGGAACAATGACATCTGGAGCGACAGGCAAAACCTAAAAGTCAGTCTACAGAAGGTCCGGTGGTGTGGTGGTGGTTGTAGAGCACCACCATATAGCACCACCCACCAGAGCACTCACTGTGACTGAGTGGTCTAGTCTGCAGTGCTAAATGACCGACAAAACTTATACTTCAGATTCCGTCGAGTCTCGTCGGCTTCTTTGCACTGATCTCCGGGGCCCTTCCCTCGCCACGGTTGAGTATTTAAGAGCACTTCAGAATGATAATTCATTATATGCTCCAGCGCGCTGGGTAGTGGTACATAACCCAACAAGTGGGCACTTGCCTGGCGCCCCGCACAAATGTGTGACCTTCTCCTTCGCTATCGCCCTGAGGATATCCGGCGCTCGCACATACCGCAGGCACACATGCGTTCCGGTGACTAGGGTACCGTGCGTTGACCAGCGTGAAGCGTGCGGGAAGTCGCGATGATGATCGGCGAGCACGGCGTTCCGTCCGCCATGTTAGAGGAATGCGGGGAACGAAGCACGGCGATTGTGGGAGAGGGGAATACATCACAAATAATGGGGAGGTAAGACGCGGGCGGCAGCGGAATATCTCTTACAGGGGGGTACACGCGCCAGCTCTGGTGAGCACGCGTGAGGTTGGGAATATGCACACGCCACGGAGTAGTACCAAGGAGCACACTTATTCATAAACAAACCTATTTCTCCGACCGGCACGCTTATCAAGAAAACGAAGCCTGTGGGGTTCAAACTCACGGCACATCCGTTGTTTACACGGCACATCAGTTGTTTACTATATAGAACTATCCACGAGCCTACACAGTCACGTGACTGGAGTATTATAGCTCAACAGGTAGCTCCTTTGGATGAACACATGCTACTGTTTGTCTCGGTAGATAACGAATATCGTCGCTGCGAGACAGCGATACTAAATGTCTCGACTGGCCGATCGGAGCGGATCCTCCTGGGGGACAACAAAACGTTCGCTTCGCGCGGAAGAAAGGAGGCTTCCGTCACCGCTCACCAGCTGTGACAGCCCAGGGGAAACACCACCCATTGCAGTGGAACATCGGAAGCGTCCAAAGGTAGACAACTCCATCACCCACAAGCGGCCACCTAAGGAAAAACAGTTGCCACACGATAACGCCGTGGTTTCGGCAATCGCGTTAAACAGACACACGACACACACGTGGACGTATGGTGAGTTTAGCCCCATTGTTACCCATCCACGGCAGGATTAAAAACAAAACTAAAGGAGACCAAAACATAAATACAAGGCTCAGCGCACTGCTTCGGCGAATTTACGCGCGCTCATTTTGATCTGGGAACCTTTGGTCTTGAGTTAAAAAATATGCGCCGAAATCATACCGCGCCGAGCAACTTTTGCAACCGATGTTGTGCAGTACGAACGACATGACCAACCAGCAGCAATGCGGCAGTGTTAATAGTTGGCATTCCAAATGCTTCACATGTTATAAAGGTATTACTCCTAGCATCTCAAACTGATGGCAAGGGGGGAAAAAAATTCCGGCACGTAATCGCCATCGCCATGCTCCGGCTACAGAAACACCCCACTACGCACACAACACATGGAGGGCGGCAAACGTACGGCAAAATTTTGGTCTAGTGCCCTACCAGCACGCCGTATCAAACACGTCAATAATCAGGACGGACTCACGTGAGACTCATGCTCATGGAATTTAAGGCGGCACCGCGGTGATGTGTGAGCACGCCTTTCGGGTTTCCAGTTGTGCCGCTGGTGTAAGACAACGCGATCGCGTCGTCCTCATGCTCGGGTCCGGAGAGTACAAAGTTCGGGTCACCCGTCCTGAAGGTTGGAGGAAACAGCTGTTAGGACAAGAAACGCATGTTTATTTGTCCAGATTTAGCATTGAAACAGCAGGGGCCACCAGAAAAGAGGGTGCCAGGACGATCAGATTGAGTTTTATCCAAGATTACCGCGCGTGTCGGTTGAAGCAGCTCTTGATCCTTTTTCCCCTGGAATAAAAAAAAGCACGAAAATTCCCAGGAATTTGTCCCCGAAACGTGAGTGCACTTCCAAGCAGGTTAAGGGGGCACCGGAGAAGGGGGTATCGGGACAAAAAAACACGTGTATGTGTCCAGGTTTAGGGCGCGTGTCGGCTGAAGCAGCTCGTAAGGCGCCATCGGAGGAGAGGCTCTCAGTCTCCGTGTAGCTTGTAGGATTAACCCTTTCGCGGCTTGAGAGGCAGGATATGGCGAATAACAACGAGGATTTCAGCACCGGCCGCACGAAGCAACGGGGGGTGCTAGGTATTATGCAACGTTAGGGGTACGTGTGGTGCGTTTCATGTCGGGCTCCAGTGCGAGGAGTTGTACAAACGCATGCTGTGATGAAGGTACAGCAGCACCTCTTTTTGGCCGAAGCATTCCTGACTGACGGGGCTCCTCAATTAGACTAAATATAACAGTGGGGACTAGAGACGCGTCCTACGATAAAGGTACAGTACCTCTTTTTGGCCGAAACTTTTCTGACCGACGGGGCTCCTCAACTAAAGCAACTAAAAAGTACGCTACCTAAAAACAGTACAATTCCCGTTTGTGAACTACCAATACAATAACATTCCGCGCCTAGACCATGGCATGTTCCATCGGGTTCATTAACCCCTTTAGAGCCCCAAAACCCCTCCCTACACTAATTCCAAGTAACTTGTCGAAAAAAACTGGTTTTCAGCTGCAAAGGCGTTAAGCGTATTTTTGTTTATCATGTCACTTTTCGATTGAGGTGGAGAGAGCGCGGAGCCTCAGAAAAAAGTAGGTGCACCCTTGTCGTAGGGTGCGTCGTACAGAACGAGCGTAGCATGCACGAACGTACCAGGCATGTGCGCACGCTCACGCTATGGCAAGACCGCGCTTGTTGTTAATGTTATCGCTCCGAGATGCGTTCCAAGAGGGCCGAGTGGAGGTCGGCCGATCGATCCTGGTTCGGAAATTACACGCTACTGCGTCGTGATGCGAAATTTCTCCGGCGACTTGGACCAGTAACATCTTACCGCATGAAGTCCCTCAACTCTTCCCCGTCCGCTCGCCACTCCGGGTGCGTTGAGTCCTCCGCTTGGATCAGTCGCGGGCGATGTCTTTCTTCAATCATTTCCAACGCGTCCCGGACGGTAGGCAGTAGCTCGCAGTCCACGATCAGGAGCTTGCTCTCCGCATGTTCCAGCTGTGATACATTAGTTGCCCACATGTATGCATGCGAACGCAAAGACGCCAGGGGACGGCAATTTAACCCTGCGACGGATGGCTTTCTATAATTAATATACTACAAAATAAAGCAGTCTGGAATTGATACAATACCGGTAGCGTAGTTTTAATCTGTCTCGACGACTAGTCTTTCGTCGTCGTTTTTATTTCGGACTCTCACGCCGCACGTTTTGGGGTGGCAAACACGACAACAATAATATGTCTAGACTTAATGCACCAGTTGTAAGAGTTTGGGCTGCTAGAGGTGTGACAAAAGCCGCCCAAAACTGCCATCCCCAGACTCTTTGTGAGAAAAGGGTAGGCGGCATGTGCCGCGAACCTACCACAAATCATTGCTCTCGCTCTACACACGTTCCAGCTGTCATAGTTGCCGACGTGCATGTGAAAGGGGCCGTAGCATGTGCTGTTAATCTACCAAAACACGTTCGATGCTGGCAGGGAGAGGCGAGAAATGTCATTGCTTCCTACTAGCAACTGGTGGTATTGAGGCGCCGCGGCCTCAATACCTGCAGTAGCGCCTCAATACCTGCAGTAGTCATATCTGCGATGCATCATATATGGGAGTTCCTTGTAATGTGTTGTAATGTATTGCCATTGAGCGCGTCCCAGAACAAATTGCTCCTGCGGTAGATTGGCTCCGGATTCGTTCTGTTGAAGCTGCTTTCGCAAAATTTTGCGCGGCGCGGCCACCCATCTGGATTGAACAGATCGCCGAGGTCGTTGTACCTCGATTCGAATCGAGGGTGTACCTGTAGGTTCGACATGACTGCTTCTTCTGGTATTCCGAACGAAGAGGGTATGATGGCGGAGATAATCTGTTGTTGTTCTCGACGCACTTGTGGGCTTGTGGGTAATGCGGGCTTATTCTCGACGAGCTTGTGGGCTTGTCGGTATATCGTGCGGCGGTTACTCGGGTATTGTATATGCGGCGGAACTAACTCTACTATTTTTCTCGGTAACATTGAAGTTTCAAAAATAAAAAAATGGCCGTTTCATCACGTGCTGTCGATTATCGGACAGATGACGGGATTCAGCAGTGTTTCTCAGTTCTGGTGCGTTGGTACGACGTTTGGAAAGCTCGAAAAAAATGACGGAGGAACCCAGTTTTGGTGGTGGTGAAAACACACGTTGCCGTACCTGCCTCGACGAACTCTCACGGAGTCTCAAGGACCTACAGCGAAACCAGTTCGAGAAGAGCTGGCTGTGTTTTTGTGCGTGCACGAAACCCGTCGGGACTGGCCTTGGTGCCGTGTACGTTGAGTGCGGTGGACAAACGTGGCCGAAAAAATGTTGGCTCACACATACGCAAAAACACACACACAAATAGAGACAGCCGTTCAAGGCACCCTACCCTCGTATGCGATCCGATATGAAGAGGCTTTTCTTCCTTGGAAAACCAAGAAAAAAGGCTCAGCGCTGCGCGCTTCGCGCGTCTCATTATAAATAGAAGAAGCGAGAACTAACGTTACCGCAACGGTGACGATGACGGCGTTACAGTGAGCGGCGGCTGTTCGGGGTGCAGGAGCCGGTCGGGGCAGACAAAGAATTACCGCCCTGGGCATATGCATGGACCGTTGGAGTACTAATATGAATACCCGAATGGTCCTTGCATTAAGTGATTTGCATATTAGGCCAACGCCAACACCAGGACTCTGACAGTGCGTACCGAAATCGGTCCACAGACACCATATAGCAGTTTGCATCTATTCGATAATGCTGTTGCTGCAAGTTTATTTGCTCCTATTAATATGAAAAGCAGGCTCTCAGAGAGTAGCAGGGTGGAAAGTCGCGATTTTTTTCTTGTGTTTTCGCGACTACGCGAGCACAACACCCCCCCATACCTCCACCCCTGAACCTAGCAAGCACCCGGGGGCAGCATCGCTCCACACTCGGTTGGGTAGATTGATCCAGCTCGATGACAAGAAACAGACTGAATTACATGCCACAGTCGGTGACGTTCCCAGGTCTCTATGTCGGTTACAAATTATGGTTTGAGGAACAACATGCGTGCCTACGTATCAGTAGGAAACCCAAGGATACGCCGGGTGTGTCCCCGGACGCCGCATATTTCTCCCCGCAAGTATTACAGTAGTGGTCCCTCTACTACAGCGCCGGCATGTGCCAGCCGGAAATACCGGCACTATAGCGGTAACCGGCACTATAGCGGCAACCGGCACAACTCCACAAACGGCCACTACTGGTTGTCCCCATCTGTGCCAAGCGCTTTCACAGGCACTATAGCGGGAAACAGGCACTACTCAAACGGCACTGTAGAGGGCCCTCAACTGTACGCCATAACGAAAGAGACTTCCGCGCGATCCTAGCAACATACAGTACCAGGTATCTATGCAGCAAGCGCATTAACACTATAGTCCTCTTCCACCCCTAGTTATCCCGTCACCTGAAAAGCCACGGTCTCAGCATCCAGCCTTGTATTGATCATGTGAAGAGTAGACCCCATCCCAGGTATGGCAAAATGGCAGGTCACGCCGAGGGGCACGTTGGGGACCATGACAGACACCACTTCCCCCTTGAGAACTCCAGCTCTGGACACGGCGCTGGCCAACTGTTTCGCCTCAACCTAAAATATCATACGTGAGAGCGAGAGCAGTGCAGTAGTGCAGTGCAGCGAAGGTGTTGTTCGAGCTGATGTTTTTTATGCCAACTACAGCAGTATGTGTCGCGCCTACGGCGCTGGGCCTTTGTTTCGCCTCAACCTAAAATATCATACGTGAGAGCGAGAGCAGTGCAGTAGTGCAGTGCAGCGAAGGTGTTGTTCGAGCTGATGTTTTGTATGCCAACTGCAGCAGTATGTGTCGCGCCTCAAGCTATAAATAAGTTGGAGCAAGAGCATGGCAGCGCGACGAAGACGTTTTTCGTGTTGACACGCAGATTTGGTATACACCTCTCTGGGCGGAAATGTACGGGACTGTTGGATATTTAATTTGATGTGCTAACGGTCCCTATATTTTCGAGGAGTACACACGAGGACTAAGACGTGTGCGTACGTGCGTACCTCTTACGAGTACCAGGTACAGTCCCTGGTATATAAAAATACTTGTAGATACATTTTTGCTGAAAGTGCTCGGTTGGTGCACCCCTGGCATTCCCGGGGGTCCCACTTCGACACCGCCTTCGTGCATTACATGCGGAACGGTCCAGCTTTTCTTTCATGTCTTGCTCCGCCTTTTCTGCTCGTTTTGCCAGTTGTTTCTTGACTTTTCAGCTGCTTCCTGCAAATTTGGTTTTCCTGCCAATACGATTTTGAACTTTTTCGCGATTTTTTTTTCCTTTTTGTGTAGTAAGTTGAACTTCCTAACATTTTCCGCTAATTTTCCGCCTGTGCATTACTTGCGGAACGGTCTAGGTTTAGCTTTTCTTTGACTTCCACCATTTATTTTGAACGTACACGAAGTTTCACCATATTAGCTGAGATCTCGGTTTGGCTCATAATCTGAGCTCAGCTCCGCCCAGCACCCCACCGCAGCGCTATAGCTCAGCAGCGCAGCGCCGTGCAGTGCCGTCCCCTGCGATGCCCTGCCGTGCCCTGCAGCTCAGCTCAGCAGCGCACCGCAGCGTTAGCTCAGCAGAGCGTAGCTCCGTGCGGTGCCGCGCTTTGCCGTGCTTCGCCATGCTGCGTGCTTTGCTCGCCATGCTGCGTGTTTTGCTCGCCATGCTGCGTGCTTTGCTGTACTTTTACTAGCTCGTATATGTCACTAGCATTCGAAGTATCATACCACGTACCGGTACTATTAAGAAATACTACACCATTTTCGTACATATCACGTTGTTGGATCACAAACAATGCACCCCCAGCTCGGATCAGCCCGGCTATATATAGCTCAGCAGAGTAGTGCGGTGCCGTGCCTTGCCCTTCGTTTTGCGGTGCTGTGTCGTGCGGCGCTGTGCGTTCTTTGAACGTACAGGGGTAGTGCCAGGTATGATACAGGTACCAGGTACCATTATGTACGTGTTGTGTACTCGTCTTCTTGATTTCTTCAGTTGATTGTCCTATCTCGGTCCCCATGCCCCCCCCCCCCCCCGCAAACATCACACGTACTGCCGTCCAGAACGTGACATCAACAAGCACACAGCACAGCGCAGGGCAATTAGCTCTGCACAAGCACCTCTTGGCAGTATCACTTCGCTGTTCACACCAAATAATCACGGGCCTCTTCTTCCTGCCCCCATTAATATTTACATGTTTTAGTTGCATTCTTCCTTGCGCGAGCGTAGCGGGCGGCGCCAGCCGCCCGCGGAGCGGGGCCTTGTGCTTTCTTTAGAACACACAGAGTTCGACCAGGCAGCGGGTATTAGGCGAAGTACCAGGTACCACGTACCGTAGGTACGCGTGTGTACTCATCTTTTGTCTTTTTGCTTTCGTCGTTGGTTTTGTCCTCCATCTCCGTCCTCTTCGCGATTACTTCTTCGCCAACTACACCCGTACTACTGCCGATCAGAGCGTGACATGGCCAACATAGAGCACAGCACAGACAGGGCAATCAGCTCCGCACAAGTAGCTTTTGGTATGATCAAATCGCTAGTTGCACTAAATCATGGGCCTCTTATTTCTGCCCCCTTCACATTTAGTTGAAATCTTCCTTGCGCGAGCGTTGTGGTCGGCGTCAGCCGCCCGCGGCGCGGAGCCCTTGTACCTCCTATTACGTACGGGTCGTGACCGAAAGCTCGGAGACTCGTTTTGTTTGTTGTGCGCGTTTTGCGTTAGGTTTCGACAGCAGTATACTCGTATCTAAAGGGTAGTGTGATTAACACCCAAAGCGTACCACAAAAGATACAGTCTCCGTCCCTGAGCGCATGATTTGGAGGCAATATGCTCAACACCCAATGCCAACCACAAAAGATACAGTCTCCGTCCCTGAGCGCATGATTTGGATGTTGCGTTCGTTCATCTCATCACGCCAGGGTACGGCAAACGCTATTAATAACCGCACAACAAAATTCGTGCATGGTCCCGCGTTTTTTTTTAGATACTCGCAATTCGATATGTACGGCGGTGTAGGGCGGGGGGGCAGTTTAGTGCGGTGAAAGTCGCTGATGACGAACTTGTCCTCTGGCGTACCTGCACTATCCCCGGATAGTTCATTGGCGCGGGTATTGTAATCTGGCATGGCACCGCCCTTAAGAAGAGCTACCAATAAGATAACTGCTTGCTGCACCAGGTATCGGAGGGTGCGAGAAAGCGTCCTGTCCAGTCCTGTCGCATTCAAACATGCGCTGCTCGTGTCTCTTTTTCGAAGCACGATCCACTCTGCACTCTGCACAGCAAGAATAGTGCAAACATGTTGTGCCAGTTGAACATCAAAGGTATCCAACATCAAGAATCTTACAGTAGTACATCGCGATTCATTGTGTTCCAACAGCAGCTCTACAATCCCCCACCTAGTTCCTATCTTACCATGAGTTCGCTGTACGTGAGGGTTATTTCGTCTCCGTACGTGATGGCCGTGGTGTTCGGTTTGAGCAAGGCAGCTCTCTCTAACCATGGTATTGGAGAGAGCTGAGCGTTGTTTGCTCGACACTTGCTGTGTGCATGGCGGCGCAGCAGTACCAGTCGGCTGATGGTTGTTTGGTGCCCAGCATAGCCGCGGAGAGCAGACAAAATAGCCATCACAACTGAGCTTCGGTGGCCCAATGCAGCAGTGCAGGTGGAGGGTGTAGGGCTTGTTGAAGGAGGCCCGGGGAGGTCGTCGAGTTGTGTGTCGCGGGTGCTCCAGTGCACATTTACTGCATGTTTTTGCACCTGGGACGCCGGGGACATCTCAGGTGCGACAGAGAAGTGACAACACAACAACCATGGATCATTGCATGTACGTCATGCGTTGCATCGGATTCCTTGCATGATACCGGTACTGTTTTTGTTGTTATGCGTTTGTTTTCAGTTTGAGTTTACCGTTTACAGCACAGGAGTGTTGTTAGGCCTCGTGTTCAGGCTATAAAAAAAACAACAGTCGAGGAGCACGCTATGAACGTTTGTTCGTGTTGGGACACTCGTACCTTGCACACCATCTCCCAGGGGGCGCCATATTGAAAATCGGCACAGACAGGCAACTTCTTGCAAAACGTGCTGGCACCACGCGTACGATGCACGACGAGCAATGACATCAACCCTAGCCCTTACCCCGACCACGTCCCGACCCACGCAAGTTCATGGAGGTTGCCTGCGCCGAAGAAAGAGACGTCAGTGACGCCGAATTTTATTAGGGCAAACTTGTTTCTGTTTTTTCTCATGTGATGTGCATGTGTGAGGAGACCTGAGCTTAAAAAGCAAGAGAGATATTCATCTGATTCCAGGTTGTGTAACCCCGAGCGACTCGTCGTATCTTCGTCCCGCTCAACTTTGCCGAGCGAAACGTCGGTCCGTCATGTCTTATCACGGTGACCGTATTATTATGTTGGTTATATAGCACTACTAGTAGTGGCTAGACTAGTGCTATATAACCAACATGTTACTGGTAATACTTGAAAATATTCATCGTGAAGTGCAACGGTCAGCAGTCACAGCAGCTTCTTCTATCTTTTGAAAAAACAAAATCCAGCAGCAGTGCTCTTCATGATCGTCTGTTTCGTCTGTGGGCCTATGCTAGTACACACACTCCACTCACAAGTACAAAAGCGCAAACAAATACACACAGAAGCGCCGTCCGTGGCTGTCACGAAGGAGTGCTGCTGCTGCTGTTGCTGCTGCGTCGTTGCAGACAGCAGACAGGGTGTTTTTTTTGCTGAATGATGTTAGTATACAGGGGGCGGGAGAGCGGAGCGGGCTAAAAAAAAGTAAGAGGGCGGAGAGGACATTTGAAAAAAAAAAAAATGTGGGGTTTTCCGTGGCCCTACTCGGCTCAGCAAGACAGAACGCAACTAAAAGAGCCAGCTGAGCGACTTTGAATGCTCAGAGCACGCGCCACGCCCGGGATCCAGGCAGGCGTCGTAACGTACTGGCGGACCCCTCTTGCTTGCCCCGCAGCCATTATGCATAGGTCTTACAAGGCTTAGTTTGGGTGAGCTATTGGCTAACCTTTTGCAAGGGGTCAAACGGATTAATACCTCCCTAAAATCTTAACAAATGGCGTCGTCGACAGACCATGTTTTTTTTGGGTCGAGGGTTCGATTCCCACCATCCACAATAATAAACCTTTTACGACTTTCCCCATGTCGAACTTGAAAAATACTCCCCCCGGTATCCGCAGGAAATGAAACCGCTTGGATATTGACAGATCCGTCCGTATATCCGGCCGACCTACTATCCCGCCGTCTCAGGGGGGAAGAGTGTTATACGGCTTAGCTTGGTCAAGCAATTGGTTAACCTTTTGCAAGGTGTTCAAACGGATTAATACCTTAACATAGGCGCGAGAAAAAAACCTCGCGAGAAAAACCTCGCCGGCCGGAAAACAGCATGCTAAAAGCAAAGTGCATATTTCACACCTACATGTGAGTATCATGTGATACGATGGGACACACGGCGCATATTATACTTATCTACTCGTGCAGTACTCGTACAGTAGTAGGCTCTATAATTAATTAGCACTATCATTGCGCCGTTGCAGACAGGTAGGACCTCTCCGCGGCTCACCATCGCGCTAGTGGCGTGCTTGATACCTCACCCAAACAAGTCTCGTCAAAAATACCGAAACACGCCGTCTGCACAACGTTAACTCCCCAGTTGGACAACACAGGCAAAAAAAATACCGGTTGAGAGTCCGCTTGTAGCACGCCAACAACAAGCTGTTCCCATACATCAACCGAAGCCACTTCAGCCTGTTAAGATGTATCTCCGTGTCTGATCCGGGGCTACCCACAGACCTACTATTCGACTACGTTCACGTCAGCCATTCGCTCTAAAGGTGAGGGAACCCCCCCATTCCTATGAAGGTGTGCGTATTGCGCACGATTGCGCTATCACGACGACGCTTTCGTGTGCCTTTGGCCAATACAGCGTCAACGCGCTTTCTTCAAAAGGTAACGTTCACTCCGTCCCCCCTTGCTCTGCTTGGCGCTGAGGTCGTTCAGTCCTGCGTGCTCAAACGCGAGCACATTTGAAACCTGGTTCGAACGGGAAAACGAGAGCAGGCAGGTGGTCGCAGGCGTGACAACCAGGCGAAATATTCATAGCTAGGGCTGTGAGTTGGCCGAATATACTAACAGTAATTCGCTCCACAGTTATTAGTTGGGTATGTATTGCAGTGTATTTTAGTGTATTCCAGTTAGTTGCGTTTGGTAATTTGCGGAAATCTGCGTCCTTTCATCTGACTGGCGTGTTCGCGGATTGACGTGTGGTTTACACTCATATTGACTAGGTCAGCTGGCTTTCACCCCACCACCCAACTAACAACTAGCGGTCAAGTCTAGCCAATACACAGTTCTACTCAAGGGTGCATATTTGCGTACGCCGACGCGCTTGCCCAGACAGATTCCGAGAGCGTTGAGGCGATAGTGCGCAAACGGAGGATTTTGTTTGCGGGATTCGTGGCACGTATGGGGGAGGAGCGTCTGCCACAGAAGGTGATGTTTGGGGAGTTTGCTGGGGGTAAGGGCTACTCAGGGGGGCAAGAGAAAGACTGGATGGATCATTTGAAGGAGGATATGTCGGTCTTTGGAATGAAATTCGAAGGATGGCGAAAGGCTGCTCCGAAGGCTGGCAGATGGTTTCGAAGAGTAGAGGAGGGAGCCGAGTTGTTCATGCGGAATTGGTGAAACGGAAAGACGTAAAGCTGCAGAGCGACGCGCAAAGGCTGCGGCAGCGCCATCCACCGTTGGCATCTCTAAGCGGCCGGGGCGAGGGGGAAGGGCGGGGGGGGGGGGGGGGGGGGGGGACGGAGGAAGGGGGGAGGGGAGGAAGGGGGAGCGTCATGCCCAAGAGACTGAAGTCTGGGTTTGGCCATCATCGTATTGAAAGTTGTGGGCCTTCTAATGGCCGTCACAAGATAGCATAAGACCGCCCTGACTTCTTCGCCATGTTGCGTTCTCTCCCAGGTGCCATTGATGATGGACGTGATACCCTCTGTTAGCCCTATGCCATCCTTAGCCAGTTCCTAGGGTCTGCTAGTATGACATTTTTCTTCCTCTTCTTTTTCTTTTTCTTTTTTCTCTTCTTCTCTTCTTTTTTCCTTGCTTTCTTGTCTTGTCTTTTCTTGCTTTTCTTGTCTTTTCCTTCTCTTTGTTTGCCTTCTTCGTTTTGTTTCGTTTTTCTTCTCTTTTCTTTCCTTTCCTTATCTTCTTTTCTTTTTTTTGTTTCTTTTCCTCCAATTGACTTACGCCTGTCGTGCGTATGCGTAGTGATAGATACTACGTGTAATATATACGTGGGAGTCTTCCTTGGGTGGCAATCGGAATATTTGGTTAGTTCCTCTTCTTTTTCTTTTTCTTTTTTCTCTTCTTCTCTTCTTTTTTCCTTGCTTTCTTGTCTTGTCTTTTCTTGCTTTTCTTGTCTTTTCCTTCTCTTTGTTTGCCTTCTTCGTTTTGTTTCGTTTTTCTTCTCTTTTCTTTCCTTTCCTTATCTTCTTTTCTTTTTTTTGTTTCTTTTCCTCCAATTGACTTACGCCTGTCGTGCGTATGCGTAGTGATAGATACTACGTGTAATATATACGTGGGAGTCTTCCTTGGGTGGCAATCGGAATATTTGGTTTCTCCAGGCGTGAGTAGTGAGACGTATGCACCGGCCTGGACCTGGCACATCGTAGACTGACTCCCGATTTCATTTTTATATGTTTCTGGTGGAGGCATGAATTGCGTCAGCTGTGATATATGCGTGTACCACCTTGGGTTTTGTGTGTTTTTCCCTGGGGTATTCCTCAGCTCCAGAGTGACTGAAGCCTGTCCTGTGACCACGGACTTGATTACGCGAGTTAATGTGAGAACAACAACAACAACAACAACAATTTGCTGCGGAGAAAGTGTGCACGAAAAATTCCTGGGAGGCATACTTCGGAGCTGAGTACCGCTGCCATCTCATTCCTTTGAGAACGCAGTGGCGCATGCCGGTCGATATACCAATACAACGCGATAACGCGCGGTACCACAACGCAAGGCTCGGCCACAACTCAAGATTCACCTGGGAGTAGTCTTTGACATACAATGCTCGACAGAGTGGCCAGTTGGCAATGCCCGGAAGCAACGGCAGCAACACCTGTGGAGGGGCAGCAGAAATGAAACGCTTGAATATGATTAGGGCATTTCCATAAACGGGACAGCGCATTGCACACAGATCGAATGTATCAGCAATACAATGACCCCAAGACAGAGGCACACAAGCCTATAGGCTATCCTAGGGGGTTGTTGAAGACGACGACAAGGATTTTACCACCATACTTACAACAACATTTCAAGAATTATAGTTAATTCGCCTAAACTTTAGCCCATGACCACAAAACAGGGCCAGCATCCTGTTGGAAGGAATTTCACAGCCGGCGATTGCAAAGAGGAAAGTGGTGTCCTTACTCGTCACACCTCACCACGACGCGCCCAGCTATTGCGCTTGAACTCACGCGAGGTATATAGGTACTAATAGTAGTGTGGGGGGGGCAGATTTTTACTGATCCATACTATTAAAAATTCAAGACATTCAATAATGCCAACTTTCATGGGAGATGATAAGGCATTCCACAACAGTATCAAAGGGGGGAGGACAACACATGTACATAAATCACTCAGTCCTACAGCTCACACTGGTGAACAGGAGATACCAAAGAGCGCCAGTGCTGGTTCCCACAGCGGCCCCTGCCCCAACCTGGCTGAGAGTGTGGCATTTCAGATGCATCCTGTGACCGGTAGCGTAAGTACGAGGTTGGGGTCAACAATCGTATTCGGCCTTTAGAGCCAACACTGGACAGAAAAATGCGAGGGTAATTTCGACGGTTTCCACGCTGCCTAACGTTGGCGAGAAGGGGCGGTACACACTTGATGCCGTGGGGATGAGGTGATCGTGCGAAATAGCCTCGTTGTAAACGTACGTAGGCCTCACTGTGCGCTTGCCGAGCTACCCGCGAGCAAAGGGCGTTCCCCGAACAATCAAGCGCCGGCGCTTTCAAAGGTAAACACCTAGAGTGCAATGCGGGACGACACGCACCTAGAGTATCCTACGGCAGCTGCCCACCCAAATAAGGCAGATGCCAAGCCAACCTTCGCCTCCGCAGAGTACGACACCCTGCAAGACCCGGAGTGGCCACGGAGACACGCCGTACAAGAGGGACATAGGCGGCAGGCCCAATAAGGTGATGCCTGGCACCGAGGTGCGCACAAAGTAACGGACTCCGCGCACACGTATTTGACAGACAACATGCTGCGGCAATGGCTATGCCCGCGAAAATTCGACAAATTGCCTAACGGACATGCGCACTTCAAATGTAGATATTATTCCATTTCAACCATGAAGTGAAAGCGGCTCAGCTACTGTACTGTAGACACTATTTTCACACCGATCATAAAGCCGATCAAGCAGGTACCTCATGGATACCGAACGTTGCGTCGCACCTGCCCCATAGATAGAGCGCACTGAAGGTCGCAAAGAAGAACATGTACTGCGTGTGATTGGAGGGCATCCCGTGGCCGGTATTGATACACCCTGCCGCGTTGAACGGAAAAATGAAGCGGACGTAAATACCTCAAGAAGGAATGTGTACCTTGACTCGATAGCGGTAACACTGAATGCGTGTTGTAGATCCTAATTAAGGAATTACTTATCTTAACTTCATCACTTTAACACATGCTGGCGCTGCTGGTGGGCTGGGAGCGAGGGCTGCTGGCAATCGGGTGGCGAAGGCCGCGCTCTATAGTGTAGAGCCTGGGGTGGCAGGACTGCTGACGCTGCGGTCACCTTGCTAGACGCCCGAGTCCTGTTCGCCCGGGCGTTCTTGATATGCGCAATGTGCGGCACGGAGGACGCCCGGGAGAACAGGACTCGGGGCGTCTATCGAAGCGGCAGCGGCGTCAGACCAAAGCGGCGGCGGCGCCAGCAACCCTGCCACCCCAGGCTCTACACCCAAGCGCGACCTATAAGTCGCCACCCGCGCCAGCAGACCTCGCTCCCAAACCACCAGCAGCGCCAGAAACCCTCGCGCCCCAGAGTCTGCCTCCGAGCGCAACCGCAACGGCTGGTAGCGCGACATTTGCGGACTCACTCGTACGCCGTCGTGTGTGCCAATCCATTATAAGCTAGGGTTTGCCCCCCTCCCTCGACTTCCCCCCTTTGCTGCGTGCTTCCCCCTGTTCCCTGCCAGTTTTCGCAATGTCGATTTACTCCCTTTCTTCCTTCCGATTGTTGGAGGGCGAAGGGGGGGGGGGGGGTGCCGTCATATTGTGAACTCTGTTGCTCTGGACTTTAACGTAATGGTAGCCGCAAATAGCTGCAGTAGCATGTGCATCTCCCGCCGTTATCTTCGTCATGCTGGATTAGCTCACGGCCGTCCTGAGCAGTGGGGAGGACGGTCATTCCCCTTGATGACCAAAGAGACAAAATAACAATAAAAGGGTAGCTCTATCCGGAAATGTGTACCGGAACATGACGCTTAGACGGCCGTGAGCTGGATTAGCTCACGGCCGTCCTGAGCAGTGGGGAGGACGGTCATGTAAGCGTCGTACTCCCGTATACATTTCCCGATAGAGCTACCCTTTTATTGTATATCTTTCGCATTCAAGAGGAATGACCGTCGTCCCCACTGCTCAGGCTTGTACGTCTGTCTTGTGTCGTGTACGCCTCCCCTTGCATACTATTTCCTCTGGCAGTGTGACATTTTTTCATATCTTTCCTTCCTTGCTTCCTGTTTTTTTTTCCCGGATATTTCCAACTGTTGAGCTTGTCATATATTTAGAGGCCATGGGGGGTGCCTGTCCAAGTGGCCGACGTCACGCCTCTCTTCAATACCGTCGTCGTTAGCTGGGCCTTCTTCCGTCAATTTTTTCATCGTCACTAATAACATAGACTGGTTGACCCTGATCCTATAGTATTAATAGCTGTATTCGAACTCATTTTCGGGTGCTGCGCCGACGCCGGCTGGGCGGTATCACCTGCTTGTTGCTGTTTTCTTTCTTGTTCTTTGTCTTTTGACTTCGGTTTTGTATTGAGTGCGAGGTAGATGATGGCTTCCTGACAAGTAGTCTGGTGGGCTGGCTTCCTTGTGTTTCGCATTCGTAGTCATTGCTTTGGCGTTGCGTGGCCTAATCAACCCAATGTGTTTGCGGCGTGTTTCTTTATCTTGTGTTTTTTGTGACGACAGGAGTAGTACAGCTCGTCTCTCTAGAAAGGAACATAGGCACGGACACTGGCCGTTCTGGGTGTAGATGGCTGGAAAGATCACTTCGTCAACGTCAAAAACACACAAGCTGTTGGAGAGGATTAAAGCCTTCCCACGAGACCAAATTATGCGTCCCTGCGTTTCTGGCTTGTGCATGCGTGCGGCCGAGACAGATATCATCCATTTCTTACTCGCAACGGAACTTCTGCGCCGCGGGCTCACACTTTGCTGCGGCTGTGCCGTGACGATTTGCTACTTTACGAGAAGTTATTTGTTGTGTCATCATGATTTCGGTGGGCCTCCACGAGCTGTTTCTGCGTGTTTCCTCACCGGAATGATTCAACAGTTCATGTCGTCGGTCCACATGCTGTACCCGCTGCCCACTCAATTTAACACACCGACTGCGTATTTTAGGTCCTGCTTCGCGACGACCTTGGTTGAAGAATTTCGTCAAGAAGCACGTTTATGTTGGATTGTATTCTTCTTGAGGTTCGACTCTCTTAGTTTGTGTCGCCCGGCTTCACCCCAGCACGGCGACACGCCAGAAACTGGTGCGAACCCGCTCGAGTGTGATCCCAGCACAAAAAAGTATAAACGCGATATGAAATCGATATACGACTTGCCCTCGAATCAATTTTGAATTAAAGTTGGCACATCAAAACTTAAGACACCCGAGGTTCTCCTCCTACAGTTAAGCAAGCAATCCGTCCGATATCTTTAGAACTAAGCTCAGCCGCCATAATTGTACGCCCTTGCGACTGATCATCGCAACACCTTTCCACAATGAGCGGAACTTAAGAGTAGGCGGACCGATCTCTTCGCGAGGCCGAAGTTGGTTCAGTCATCTGCAGTACCATGACAATTTCAACGGACAACGATCAGTACAACCCGCTTCCCTAGCCCCTTACAGTACAAGGTTTCCCAAACCCCCTTACAGGTGCACCCAAGATTTTAGAGACAAACTAATTGAAGTTCGTATGGGCTACGCTTTGCAGTTCAAAAGCTGAGGATCGCGAATCTCACCTAGTGGTCTTGCCTCGGCAAACCAGACCTTGAGGGCCTTGTTAACGACGAGGTCGAACAGCTTCGGACGGCGGGAACGATGCAAAGGTTGCATTGAAGCGAGGATAGGACAATATTACGTGATATGTGTGTATGTGTTTTCTTCACATCAAACAGCTCTTCCTACCCATCGACATTCAGCACATCCAGCGTCCGCGCCGGTTCTTCACCCGAGAGAAGTACCACCTCTACCATCACGGGCTACGAGGAGACAGGTCTACAACGCAAATACAGTAAGCAGGTTTGGCCATGCAATATGCTTGCATGGGGAACTTGGTGGAAACGAACACAATCGATCTGGTCATACGAGAATAGAACCTCTGCCATTCTCGTACAGCTAAAGTCCGCTGCACGAGTTCGTTAGCGTGGCCGAAAGATGTGACATCGAGTCTCCTAGGGCCGAAAATGCAAGTACTCGGTCTCATACCAGCACGGCCTGCACCTTACTGCAACAATTACGAGTTCGGTTATTAGTGTCACGTATATGTATATCTCACATGGCCGATGGCGAGGATGAAGACTTGCAGGTCCCTCCGCACGACCACTAGCGTCATGTACGCCACGGCCAAGTATCTTCCACAGGGTCAAAAGGAAAGGGCATTCGAAATTCGAAATTGAAATTCGGGAAAAAACACGAAACTCGAGTGGTCCTCTCAGTTTCCATGATTTTGAGCTGATGTGCGTATTATACTGGGTCTCTCTTTTACAAACTTAATGAGTAAAACTAACTAATTAATTAATTATAATTAATAAACTTATAATGAATGAATGAATTAAAATTAATTACTTTTAATTAATTAATTGATTAATACATTATCCCCCCTACATACATATCTTTTAATTAAAATAAAGTAAAATAAATAAAATCTTCTAAACACGTCAGTTGTAAGCTCGATAAATTAGGGTCGATACTCATCTTTGCAAGCTGCGTGATAGGCCGGCCGCTCGTTTCATGTTGTACGCAAAATACGAAGACCTTGACCTTGACCTTGATACCATAGTCCACATGTGAACATGCGTGATGCGTGCAGGAAGGCAGAACGCAGAAAACAACCTTCGTGCCGATGATAACGTAATAATACACACCTTGTACTGTTGTAGTTCTAAGCATATGATG
This sequence comes from Undaria pinnatifida, assembly GCA_012845835.1. Lineage (NCBI taxonomy): Eukaryota > Phaeophyceae > Laminariales > Alariaceae > Undaria > Undaria pinnatifida. The sequence continues at coordinate 2,608,557 of JABAKD010000028.1, forward strand.
GAACGGCGGCATGGCATACAGATAATGACAACTCACTAAAAACGGGCGACCGGTGTATTGGCCGCTTGCAAAGATGAGTATCGACCCTAAAATTGTCGAACTCACAGCTGACGTTGTCAAAATTGTTTCATAAAATACATACCTGGTACCAGGTGCCGGAGGGTAGTTATCAGTACATCATACAAGGTTTCTGCGGCTTACGCCGCCACGCCCAACGGAGCGATCCCAAGATTCATGACGTATACATCACGCGTGTCATGTATTGTCCTAATCGGCATGCGTGTACGGGCAAGCGGCTGAAAAATCTTGATGGGTTTTACGTCGCCGGCAGACGTTACGTCTACTAGTACATGAATCACAGCAACATGCGGGTCTCCGCGCAACGCCTACTTCGACTCACATTGGAGAAAGTGTCAAAATTGAGATGTATTTTCCCAGAGCATCTTCCTTCGCGTAGCGCGCCACCTGCGGTCAAACACCACCACATGTACCGAGCAAAAGCGGATCGTATGGTAGAGGGGATCAAACACGATTCCTATCGTACACACGGATTCGGAAACAAAGCTATGATATGTGTGTGCCAACTTGACTACCTGGTACAGCATCTAAGCCGTACGTGCATTGTTGATGTTACTCGGTTGTTATGGCCTTGTTTTATGCGTGTAGTTGTTTGTTGTTGTTCGTTATTCAAGTTTTTTTTGTTGCTTGGGTTGGGCGCTTTGTTTTTTCAGCTCGTTGGCAAAAATAAATCAGCCAAAATGTAGTCGGCAAAGGTGGCGAAAGGACTTCTTGAAAAGTACGACGCGCCGTCGTCTTTGGTAGACGAATTGTACACAAAAGATTATGCAGGATAATCTTGCATTCCGAGCAACTGTGGCTTCCGCCGGGATGCAAGATGCAAGGGTTCTTGCAGCCAACAGAAAGACCACGCTTCAACATGGCGCAACAATTCTTGGGCTTGTAGCATTCCCACTTGAATCGGGATGTTTCGGGGGCCGATACAACCGAGACGGAGGTGTGCATGCGCGTGTGCGCGCGGTTTATCGACAAGCGGGGGGGTTTCGTCGTGTGTGTATCACCCAATCTCGCCGCGTATTCGACGGTTTCAAAAACCAGTCTCGCCGCGTTGTAGGTTCAAACGTCTACAGCAGTAGCTTGGCTTGGTAGCTCTTCTGGTTTTCAAAGCAGAGCCTCGTGGTGTAGTGAGCTCGAGTCACCTGCCTCTGCGTCGCCTGGGCTGCCTGATTTCAGGATCAGGCTGAATTAGGCGGCTTTTGTTCGCCTATCATCGATACACACAGTAGCCCAAAGTACACTATTGTTTCTTTCATCTCTGAATCAATGATGAAGTGTCTTGTCTAATACCCAGTTCAAGCACTTCCGTCCGCTGTTTAAGGTCAAGTGACTCATTGTGTGCAGGGATTGGTGTATTGAGTCGCCCCCCTTGGCCGGCCCAAAATGAAACAAGTGGAGTGCGGATCCAGCGGAATTTTTTTCGCTCACCCTTGGGTACAGCAGTACAGGGCATCTAACGAGAAACGCAGGCTGATACTTCACGAATGTACTCGGAAGAATCCGGGGGGCGTTATACTGAAGTTACTGCTGCAGCATCCGATGTCAAACAAGAAACCCAGCCCAGGGGGGCAGTATTCCTGTTTCATATACAAGGACGTCTTTTACGTAGTAGTACTTCAGCACCTATACGAGGAAAAGCAGGCTCTCCCCAGATAACTCCAACCTAGACCACCGCTACTAAGGAAGACTGACTTCTTCTCCAGCTTCCCATGACTCTTCTGTGCGTACCGCTATCACTTACAATGCTGACAACATATATTATAGTTTCCACGCACAGATTGAGCTGCCCCGCCCGTCCCGCCCCACCACTCCCCCCCCGCTCCCTCTTGATCAAACCCAGGCTCCCACGTCCATAAAAACTCCGCCCTCCCCTCACCGGTTATTCAACTTACAGCATTCACTTGATAAACTGATGCATTTCCTTCCACAACTGTCAGATTTTGTCCCCCTCAAAAACGGGTTTTATAGTTTCCGCGCACAGACTGACTAACATCACCCTGTTGACCCCGATAGCTACACTAACTGTAGTTGCAAGCTAAGGGGAGTCGCCGACCTATATCCTTGATGAGGACACACAACCCGTAATACGTATTACGCGCGATCGGAGTATTACACACAGCTTGCAACGATGAGTTCCGACAAAATCTTCGATCTCACAGCTGAAGTGTATTTTATTTTATAATATTAGACTACACTAATATTAATACAGTACACCTATACGAAGACGCACGGCTTGGAATTAGAGTAACAGCGCTTGTACGTGCGAGAAAAGCACCTGAACTACGACAAACTACTTGGAATTAGATTCCAGATCGGTTGCACCGCGTGGAAAACGTTAAAACGTTGGCGTTCTTGAAAGAGCGTCTTGCGTGCAACCCTTTCATGTTTTGACCTCAGCCAGATATACACTGCAAGTTCCAGCCTACCGTCAAGCTGAGGTAGGCGTAGTCCTCATTGCACGGGTCCACCACCATGCTTGCTTGCTTCGATCGTGGGCAAGTCGTCCGGACGAGTACGAAGTCCGGCCCGGGAGCGGCCCGGTGCCCGCGGTGTGATAAGGATGGGTTTCAATTTACTGATAAGGCAGTAAACAAACGGGGAAGCGAAACCGTCACACCACCCGCAAAGTTGCACTTGCTGTCAGCACGCACTCCCACCACGGCCAATTCAACCAAAAAGCAGAAGGAGTACCCTGACATATGGGAAAATGAACGCTATCAGAGCTTCACGTCCACGAGCCGTGGTGAATGTAGCCGTCGCCCGTTTTGCCACAACCAACAGTAGAGGGAGAACGGTAGTCCGCGATCCGAGAAAAGCAAAGGTAAGCCGTGGGTGAGCGCTATCCTATCCTTGCTTATTGCTTATGCGTGAAAATGTAGGTGTACCTCGGGTGTGCAGCATTGCGAGTCTAGTCGTATTATGAAGACGGAGGCAGTGTGCACTAACTGCTGTGTGCACGTGTGCACCGTCGGTGTATTGAGGTATAGCGGTACACCCTGCCCGGAAATGTAATGACCCTTTGATGATTAAATAATCTCCAAACAGTCCTTGTATTTGTGCACATACCAAGTACATACTTGTAACTGGTCGTGGTACCTGGTACCAGGTATGTATTACTGCTAACGCTTTCGACAGCAGCATAGAGGAGTAGTAAAGCTGTATATTGATTGTGAATCTTCCTATGGTGGCTATTTACGCACTCTGGTTGGTCAAGGGTTATCGTAGAAGCGGCTCAACCGACCTAGGGTCTTTCCAAGCCACAGCATCCCGATCCCACCGAATCAACCTAGAGTCTTTCCAAGCACAGCATGCAAGCTTGCCGAGTCAACTTGGAGCCTAAACAAGCCACAGCATCCAAGCACAGGTCACCCCATAGCCTTCGGGTTCGGGTTCGGTTCCCGTGGTCGGCTTTAGACGCCATTGCCAAACCTCCCGTGAATATTCACAGTCAAGGTGTATCTTGGCCTCACAAAGAGAAAAGACGCAAAACCACTGCAGTACGTAGTGAGACAAGGAGGTATTCCGGCGGCGTGTATTCGGTCGGCCGTTCATTAGGGCGGTGTTGACGATGGATGAGACAAGGCAAAACTACAAAAATTGGTCAGAGGCTTGGTAGCGACGGGAACTGTTCGCCGATGCTTGACACCATGTTATCCATTCGCGTTGAAAGCGTTGGATTCGCTTTCAACGCGAATAGATGAGATGATGCGGAGAACTCGGAAAACGACGTCGGTAGCTTCTAATGAAATGTCGCTTCTGACCAATTCTTGGAGGCTTGCCTTGCCCCGATCCGCCGTCAACACCTGCATGTAGCGAACCATGGAGCAAGCAAACGCTGGGAGTTTTCCTCGTTATACCGTGCGCCACAACAGTAGACGTGTCATGGTTTCTCTCTGCGACCGTCAAAACATTCTTCGCAGATCCTCCGGCCACCTCACCGCCTTTTTGTACGTATCGTTGCCTCTTCTATCACCGGGATTATTAATCAAAACGACTCAGTGATGAGGCGTGGCATGTGCCCTCGAGACTAAAACCGCCAGCCGATCCACCGCAACATCCTACCCTGCAGAACATATTTCCACCTGGTCCTTCTAATTCACCGCTGCCTCTAGCGGTCTCGCCACCAACTACCGCTCCGCCATCTCCCGCTGCACCATGTAGCGGATATTTCTCCCCATTGCCAAGATTGCCGTTTTTCACGGTATTATTCGCGACCAACCTTCTGCGAAACCCTCCAGCCTTCACTCGGCACAGCAGCAGTAGCTCCTACAAGCCGGCTATCAAAACAGCTTTATGCACCCTGCCGGACCCTTCACTTCTCTCGTAACCATCGTGTTCTTGTTTCTCTCCGGAGTTCAAAATCAACCATACTGGCCCCATCCACAATATGTACGTGTGTTTATCCTCTATTCTTCACCAATCACGGCTACTGTATTTTTATTCAGTACCGCTCTTCAGATTCCTCCCTTCAATCTTCCACCTTCAGCCAACTCCACTACCGGACGAGACGTCGACTTGAGCTAAACGCTTTTCGAAGCTTACACTTTTTTTTTTCCTTTTTGAAATGGCAGCGACGGCCGCGCGCGTCCACGGCTGTCGAGCAAGTCCCGGAGCAATCACCATCGCAAGTGTCGCAGCCATTTCTTCAGCAAGATCCCCCCCCGCAGAGCTTTGCAGGCAGCATGGTCCAGTCCATGACCTGGGGTAAGTGCGTGTCGACCTTTGCCGGTGGATGTTTTGCAGACTGTGTCTTCCGCAGAGTAGCCGTCAAGGAATGAACCAGAAGCGGGTGTTGTCACTTGTTACTGTTACTGCAGTACTGGTGCTGTACGAAATCTCTTTCGAAAGTACAGTCCCGGGGGTTGGAGTCGAGATTGTGCGCTTGTACATGGACAGCCTCTTTAGTATTCTATCGATAAGATCTTCGACGTTAGATGGAAGATAAGAGGCCACTTGATAGGTGTCTGCCTGGACACCCGTCCGAGCGCAAGCAATGAGCCAGATCTGTTTCTGGTTGTTTGTGTGGCGCGGGCAGCGCACTCCGGGCAGCACAATTCGCGTTACATGTCGAGCGGCTATTTGTGTAATACGAAGTATGCTGACCCACCTCCAGACGCTTGGCACGGTCAGCGATTTTTCCGACGATATCCTGGCGATCTCCGAATAGAATATCCTGACAGTGAGAGTGCGCTTACGCGATGCACTCACACGTCAGCTTGCCTGTCTCTGCTGTCTTGGGATACCCGGTGCAATTCACACCCCAGCTTGTCTGTCTTTATGCCCCTTGTTCTTGACCGCACCCAGGAATGGGGATGGTTTTTGCGTTCACCGCCGTGGGGATGTTCTTCCGATGAAACCATGGAGCCCTTGAGCAAGGGGGATGCCTAGACCATCCGCATGAAACACGGCGATGTGGAACAAGCTGCTCGCTTGACACCTCGAAGACTGGGATTACCGCAGCGCCTTATTGAAACTTAGAGTTGTTTGGGTCACGTAGCACCCACCTTATCGCGGGTAAATGTGTGTGTGATATACTTAATATGTATATGCAGTGGAGACGTTGGTTGGACGTCCTTGAAAGCTCAAGCTGTAAAATTCAGCGTCAAATGGAGTAAGGAGTGGGAGCGTTGGCTGTGCACACATGCCCCCCTGGGTTGTGTTTCTGGCATGTGTTTGAAGCATTGAATGCTTCTTCGTGCCTCTCCTGCACCTTGGGCCTCCTTGAAAGTTTTACTTGTACGGGTGCAGACGCTTATAGGAGGGGAAAGGATCACGCTCGATCTGGCTGCGCCCTTCCCCGAATAGAGGCAGCGCTTTTCGGGAGTTAGGTACGGGGTATTAGATGGGGACTTTCCATGTTTGTTTTTGCTAAGGTAGGCGCTAATCTGAAAGGCTAGGCAGGCATCGGTGTTGCGGAATTACAGAAACGTTCACTGTTCATGTCAACGTGTAAGATTGCTACACTAGGTATGTCCGGAGATGTAATACACCTGTTTTTGTGTATGAATATGCAAGTGTGTGTTTTGCAGACTTTTATTTGGCAACCACCTGCAAAGATACAGTAGTGTAATCGGTGTTTGGGCAACCTTAGTGTGGTGTCCTCCCTGGCCAGTTGAGAGAATCAACACGCAAACACCAATCCCGTCGTTTCCACTCTGCTGCCCTGCTGCGGCGGGTGCGCGCGTGATATGTTGATAAAAGGAGGGATTAGAGCCTATGGACATGCCCACGGAAAGGCATGTTGCCATGCACAGGGAACAGTCGCGAACCAACACTTTGCTTTAAGTTTATACGCAGTGCCCTCATGAGTGGAGCCGAGTCCCCCATGAAGGAACGCTGCCAATATCGTGACCTGCGTGCTCGCTCTTAGGTTGCCGGTTTTCCTGGTGGCGCGAGCGAGCCCTTGCTTCCTTCCTGTTAAATTTGCTCAACGTTTGCCCTTTCTTGCGCTCCAAACTGCTTTGTTGGAGCACCCCTCGTCCAGTTACGGTCAACCCTTGGTAAAGGCTTGTTATCGGTTACGATCTTTGCCACTAGGCATAAGTCTGTGTTAATGTACACCTGCTACACATTGCCTGCGGTACACAAGCACTACTGCTGTATGGTACAAAGTTGATGACATACACACGCATCCGTATACAACGGCAGCTTGCGCTGCCGGCGTTGTAACGAGGGCCACTGATAGGGTCAGCTCACGCTATCACTACAGTGGGATCCGAAGGGTGCGCCAGCTAGCGTTGGGTTGCGAAAGCAACTGAGTTAAATCGATACACGACGCGTATGAAAATACGTGGAAGTGTGGTGAGCTTAAGCTTTATTTTTCCCCATCCGCCGGAGGATTAAAAAAAAAAAAAGTTAATATCATCCACGATAATAATAACGACCGGCACCTCCCCATACGCGCTGTAATTCAAATTACGTTTGAGATCATCAGCTAGCTGTTTGATGACGCTCCAAGGCACGTGGCATCCTTTACCTAATTTCCGCCCCCTTTTTTATCCTTGGTATCAGTAATGATTATCATACGGTGTCGTTGACACAATAAGTGAGTCGATCGCGTTCCGAGCTGTTTCTTCATGGCACATGTAGCGCATATTTTAAACAGCAGGGTAGTAAACAGAATAATGGAAAATGCGACTCGTGCCGAAATGGGGGCACAGCAGTGGTGTGTTTTCGCTGGCTGCCGCCGGACGGACGTCGCACCGCTACCTACCAGTATGGTTTGCGTTTTGCTTTTGTTGCGGTGCTGTATACACGCGTGAGAGGCACGCCACGGCCAGCTTCAGATGTAATGGAGTGCCCTCCGTAGAAGGATAGCAAATAGATTCGACGTGAAACAATGTCATGGTTGAGGTGAAACCACGTGACATAAGATGTCACATTCACGTCAAGGCCATCATAGATGGGCGATAATGTAGGTGACGATGATGGGACAAGCAGGACGCCCCACATCTCACTACCTGCTCTACCTGCTCTACCTGCTCTGCCCTGCGCTACCGTGTGCCTGGGGCTGCTTTGTCTGTCTTTTAGAGTTCAATGTAGAGGAAATAATGAAATAATGTGTAAGCTTTGAGTCTATCCAGCGAGCCATGAGGAGAGACCAAACAAGGGCACCGGAACTCATGAGGAGCACGCTTCCCAACACCGACCAACCACGCATCCCCACTCGGAGTACCACTACACAGACCCGTCCCTGTTGCTGGTTTGTAGCATTAGCCTTTTCAATCTCGATATCAAACGCATCTCCGCCGCGAAGAAAAATCAAGGATATTTCGTCGATACACACCGAAGTACATACCTGGTACATACCTTTTCGTTGGTTTGTTTGGTTTTTGCAGTTTGCTCGATGTCTGCTGCACCCGGTGGCCCCGTGGAATTGCGGCCACCGAGGAGGAGAAGGATTTCTCTCTGGCGCCCATGTGCGATGCTGTCTGGCGCTTTTTGTCGTGGGTGTGATTAAATCAGCACTGACTGAGCTTGCGAACTCTCTCCGATTATCCTGAGACGCCGAGTGCTCGCAAGGAAACGGTTCAAAATCGCTAAACTCTCCGTCTGCTTGCTGTGCTACAACAGCACTAATATTTGTGTGTGCCACAGATCATCGGCGAACCACAGTCTACACAAGGAATCGAAGCTGCTGCTATCAGATAGACGTGCAAGCAATTGGTGATAAATGCGAAGTTGCTAATAATGCACCGGCTTGAGTGGGAGTTCTTCGCCCAGAAACTAGAAAGTCGCCACTTTTGAACTTTTGAACTTTTTGAAGAAGGGGCGTTGTAAAGAGCTGTAAAGGCATCATCGCATCGGGACCTCGCTACTAGCAATACGACCCGAAAAACGACAAAAGCCGGCACACAGCCAGCACAGCTGGCAAGTGTCGCGGTCAATCTCTAGCTCACTTCCTCCTCAAGCTACCCCACCTAAAGCGTGGGGGCGCAGCCTCTAGGCCAACGAACTGTATTCGACTTAGCGTGCGAGAGCGCGTAGATCGACAGCAATCGTGATTTTGAGCAGAGCGCTAGTTCTTGCCAGCAGTACGGCGGTAGCGTCACTGTCGCAGCGTGGCGAGCCCAATAGATGGCGGCCAAGCTGGGCCATGGGGAAGGGAAAAGACAAAGCTGGCAAGAAGGGGGGCGGGCAAGCAAGTCATGGGGACAAGGTGAGGGAGAGGAGCGAGCGGGCGAGGCTGAGGAAGGATCGGCAGCGAAATTCGCAGCAGTCTCAGTATTGCTCGGATGCAGACGACAGAGAGTTCGAGGCACAGGTGTGTAACCTGATTTCAAGTTTGATCATATACCCCGGCCGGGCTACGTTGTAAAACAACGCGCCGCGTGTCCACTTGTCAAGACACCTTAGACACAAGACGGCAATAATTGGCCATTGTATGGAGTCAACGTACCAGGTACCAGGTATGCATTGTTTGTATCATACTGGTGCCCGTGTTGGTAGTACCAGGTACCTGGTATTTTTTAATTTATTTGAGCTGTACGCTTCGCACTCTGCTGTCTACGATGCACGTACTACATACTTGTACGTACGAGTACCCGTACGGTTGTTTGTAACTCTAGAGGAAACACTTTGGAGTCCGCGTGGTCACACAACGGTGCTGGAACCGATGTACCAGGTAGGAAGATCCGTAAAATCATATTGAAATCAAATTCGGCCGGGAAACACTACGCTTTCCCAACTAAAAACACGAGACGAAGAAGGCGCACAAGTGAAATGAAATCAATGTACGAACTGAACTAACAACATGGCCGCGCGTATCCACTCAACTACAGCATAGAGTCCCCCCGTTCCCATAACTAACCAACTCGTGGCTTCTGATACGTACGCGGTTGCTGTCTAGAGTGCTGCCTGCACAGCAGTACGAAACCCACGGTATTCGTTAACAAAACGAGGAACAGCCTCTGGTATCTTTAAGTGCTGTCAGAGTGACGACCCGCGGGCATGCGGTGAAAATGGAGCAATGGAGCCTAAAACCACCATATAAATTTCAATGATCGCCACGTTTTCCCAGGCTATCTGACAAGGTGCAGTACAGCTATGCATTACACGTCCCTGAGAATTGCGAGGGGTCGTTCCCCATGAAGGATATGCAACTCTACCAACACCACAAAACCAGTTGCGTAAGTAACATGGTGCACTGCCTCGTTAAAATTCCAGAAAAAAAACGTTGATTTCGAGATGGTTTGCGCGCCGGTCGTCGGTTTCTGTGTGTCGCCCTGCTGCCATCCTCCATGGCCACCTCATCGCCTTAGCTCACTCGACCAGCTCCTTTGCTCGTGCTCTCGTTGCCACTCAGTGCCAGTCGCTCCCCTTCTCCCCCGTCCCAAAAACACCATGCTCCTCGCAGCTTGCGGTACTGATCTGAAAAACAAAACTCTCGTTCAGGAAGAGTTCGTTCCGTCCTTTTCCCGCCCGACACGATCAGTCTTCCTCCTCATTTGTCGTCGAATCCAGCCTTCTGACGGCGCAGTTCCCTAGTGCAAACCTAGACTGCCGTAGCTTGGCTCGTTGTAGCACCTGCCTCTGCGCACGGGCATCCATCCCGATTGCCGATTGCGCATTGCTGCTCAGCCGCTGCTGCCTAAAGAAGATGCGCAAATTGTAGGTGTCCATGCTCGCCACAACACGTACGACCCAACTCTGCCGCCACGCCTAAGCCTCTCGGCCATACGCAGCAGCAATAGGGTATCACTCCTTAAGGGTGACTCCGACCTTACACGCCCCAGAAAGACCTACCCCACTCGCTACAGGCCTGATAGGGCATGCCTCGCAGCATGCCTTGCCGACCAGGTACTAGCGTGTACAGCAAGCCTTGCGGTCGCAGGCGCTTTCACTGCCTTCCAAGCGACGAAGATGACAGATGGCAGGTGTTTACGAGCACAGCATGCAGCATTGTATCGTAATCTATGGGCTACGACGGCTACCGTTATAGCCCACACCTGGTGCGATAAATACCAAGTACATATCATACCATACCAACAAGGTAAGTGGGAGCCTGAGCAAAGAAGCCAGTTACGCCTAAAACCTAAATGGTTGAAGATGACCGTACAGAGAAATTATCTCACATATCATGCTGATGAACATCAAATGGACAGGCGTAACAGTAGCACAGCAGTACACAACGTAAATGAAGTGTTTCCGAAAAACGTTCTTCGGAAAACTACGTCTTTAAAGTTCTCCCGAAGGCAGAATTTTTGCGGAACTTTTCTCCAAGGACGGCAACGATTACTTTACTGAGGGTAGGATTTGATTGCGGTGCTTTTAATCTTGCTGCTTCATTGGCCTACAGCCCACCGAGCTTTTGCCTGACGCGTCGTCCTTGCCTGGCACGCACCACTTGCTGCTTGCTGCTTGCTGTATCGACGCAGCACAACAACCGCCGAGAACACACAGACTCGACAGGTGTAGCTAGAGTATGACGTGGATGAGCAGCGTTGGAGTGTGCCAACGGGCCGCCCGGCGGCCCGCCGCTACGACGGTGTGCTCTCGATGTTGCCGGTGCTGCTTGTTTTTGTTCTGAAGCTGATGCTGCCGCTAGCTGTGCTGCTGCTTGCTGTGGTGGGATAGCAGCGGCGGCACTACGGTTAACTATGCCGCCGCCTTTGCTTGGCCGCCGTCGCTATTCGCACGCTGTTTATTTTTCCCGTTTTTTTGTTTTTTTTCCTTTATGTTCTCTTGCCTTGGTGCCGCACATCCCCACTTCCCCCGCTAATTTTGGAGGCGTCGCCTGCAGGGTTTTGTACACTTCCAACTCAAACACACCAAAATTGTGATGGGAAGGGAATGATTCACTTATTTTAGCGGAACGGAAGTAATTTGCCGAATAACTTTCGCACACACCCTGATTTTAGACGGTGTCTTGCAGGTCTTGGCCGACTGACATGCACCCCTATAACACGCACTTATGGCGTCAAGGCCGACACAAACGGTGCGTTTAGAACCTTAAAATTATCCCAGAAGACAGAAACGAAGCTGAGGTAGGAAGCTTCACTCCTTCCGATTGACCAAATGTCACACCGAGTCCCCAACAGACTGGTGTGACCTTTTGCAGAATCTGGAAAATTTTCAACTGTTTTGGGGATTAATATTATCAATAAAGCAGTAAGCTTGAGGTGAGCAGCCAAAAAACGATCTCCCGCACCCGAGCGCGAGCGAGGACCGACACCTGCCGAGAACCGCAGCTACCAACGCCCCGTTGAGCGCAAGAAGACGGAGAGCAGATAATACATGAAAACGTGCCGCTGGTGCCATTCAGTGCAGCTTCCACCTTATCATAGTCGAACCTGTCTCGCCCGTGGCGCCGTCCTTGATGTAATTGAGTGCTGCTATAAAGCCTGCAATCGTATTTCGGCAAGCAACGATGCTGTTTGGCCAGCACCTGTACTTTATCCAGCCTCTATCTCGCGCTTCAGGATACCAGTGCTCTGGCAGCTACAAGAGCATGGCCGGTTGGGTGTGTGGGCACACTCTCCTCTTTTTTCAGGGCTGGGCGCCGCCTCTACGACAACTTGAAGGTGTATCAGCGCCGTGCTCCACCTCGGCCGTTGGCTCGTTTTATTTTTTGTTTCTAGCTTTTGTTTTTAACAAGTTTTTCTACATTTGGACGCTCTCCTCTTCCCCCCCAAAAAAAAACTACAAAGTCTGTTCTTGTTTGTTTCTTTGCTTTTAGGTTGTGTTTTCAGGTTTGTTTTTAGGTGTTTGTATGGGCCCTCAGAGGAAAGACATAGTCTAAACGAAATGACAATTGAAGCATCGGCGACGCGAAGCAGCGCGGGCTGCTCGGGTGGAGGGTGGTTCCTAAGTACTAGGCACCGGGTACCATAAGGTGTCCGACTCTCTCGAAGCAATGGCGTGGTGGTCATACTTGTACTGCGACACGCTCTCGCTGGATGCTGCATGCGCTCGCATTCGTCGTTTCTCTGATCACCATACAGTACGGAACCTCTGATAAGAAACCGAGCTACGAATATTTTTTCTTGGCTTGGCTTCTTATTTGAGACAGGGTGTATCCGCCACTAACTTCAGCATAACGGCTGTCGAATTGATTGCGTCCCGATTTCTTTGTCTTAAAAACGCCTTTACAACTGGAAACCCGTTTTTTTCGACAAATTACTTAGAACTAGTATAGGGAGGGGTTTTGGGGCTCTGAAGGGGTTACGTTTCTTGTGGAGCTCTTTAGTGTGAGAGAGCGGGCAGTGTGTATGGGTCCCAAAAGGGTAAACTTGCCGAAACGCGTCACGCCTGTGCATTGTTGTTGTTTCGTAAACTCGCAACAGGTAAGACAGATTGGATGCAAGATCAAGTTTATAGCAGGAGATGGCAACTGCCTGTTCAGGAGCCTCGCCGATCAGCTGGAAGGGAGGCCGGAAGATCACGCCTCTGTCAGAGCAAAGGTGAAACAACACTGCTCAACGAGATGTAATGAAGTGTACACGTCGCAAGTATCACACCCTACACACAATTACCACACATACTATCACACCCCTATGTAGAGGCCCGCAACAACTAAAATACTTGCACCCATTGGGCTATGGCGGCAAGAAACGCCATATGTACCCTATGGACTCGTACATCAGAAGTGCTTGCTACATGCAGACCACTGCTGTATGTAGGCTTCGGTGGGGGTGTGCTACGCAGTGAATCCCCAAACGTCGCTCTTCAACACGGAAGCTTCAAGTGACAGGTGTGCTTCGACCCGGGCTTTTGTTTTCGTTATAATGTTCGCCGCCCGGAAATGCGAGCCCCCCCGGGGATCGATCCGAACCGCGCATTTTTCGATCGAGCGCTGTGACATCGGATCGCGGTGCCACTGCTGTGTTTTTGTCATTTATTCAGTTGATGTCGATCTGTAAACGATTTCGTTTGATGTTTTGTCGCGATGCATACGAAGAGTATGAATTAGGTATAGCCAAGTACCGTTGACGGTTCGGGTGGTTACGTGATCGTCCCTCCTTCGGGGTGATCTCGTTTGCTGCGAGGTACTGTAAAAACCCACCCAAGACTAAATCCTAGTGCTTTTTTTACCTGAATGTTGGTGCAGTTGTGAAGGGGTTGATCGTCTTCTGTAATACTTCTCCCATTCGTGCTGGGAGGTTTTTGGTGCTGGCCTCACCAAATCTCTCGGCGCTTCAACCCCGTCAATGTTCCCCTGGGCCACTTATGACGGGTTGGAAGTTTAAAGGTTGATGGTGCTCTCCGGCCGTGTTGTCGCAGGCACGCATGCTGTTTCGCGATTACAGTTCACTTCTCATCGTTTGCTACCTACTGAAGGCATTCCACCACTACATCGTACATTTAACGGTTGGTGTGTTGATATCCACACGACAATCCGGGACGAAAGGTCGTTCGTAGGACAAGGAAAATTAAGTGTGAATCTCTGTGTCTAATGTCTAATGGAACTACCTGTGGCTTGGTAATTTTTCGAAAACGGCTCCTATTTAATGCCTGAGCGTCTGCAGCCCTTCTGGCATAATTGCGTCGCGCCTGAGCGAAAAACGTCCGTTGCCCAAATTTGTTGTCACGACGGCAGCCGGTTTGTTTTCGCGCCCCCGATGTGTACTGCGGCCCCCTCCCCCCTTTTTCGTGCAGATGCTGTGCCGTTGGTATACGAGTAGGGGGGCTATGTTGAGAGCGACTTCTCCAAGCCTCGCAGTTTTTAATTGGAATTCAGGAGATGCCTCAGCTGCTGTGAGATCTAGAGGTCCGTCTAGACTCATATTTGCGAACTGCGTGTGACGTTTTGGCTCTTACTCGTTGCCGGCCAATCACGATGCGTTTCTTTTTTTTGGTCTGTTTTGCCATGTTTACGTTTTTTATTTTTTGTTGTTTTGCCATCATCGCAGATTATGGACCATCTAGAGCGCAACAGGGACAAGTTCGAGCCGTACATGGAAGACGACGAGCCGTTTGGGGTCTATCTAGGGCGCATGCGAGGGGATGCGGAATGGGGGGGGAATCAGGAGCTTGTGGCGGCAAGTCAACTGTACAAGGTGCATTGCGGCGGAAAACCAAAACCTGAACGCTTTTTGAGACCCATGTGTAGCGGGAGAAGACACGATGGGTGCGGTCTGATGAAGCATGTGACGCGTGCTTTCATAGAGGGGTGTCAGATTTTTCCGAAAAAATTCTGTGTGACGAAAGAGTCATCCCACGGCGGTAGGAGTGCAGCATATTCCAAGAATTTTCTGAACTCCTAACATGAGGAGGGGGTAGGTATCAACATCACCCGAACCATGACTTCGAAGGCGTTCGTTCGCGCGCCCCGACCAACACTTCTGTGCGCTAGTCTTGAAATACATGCACTCGCAAACTGTATCGCAATAGCCGGTAGTCCCCCCATGGTGGAGGAGCTGAACCGACCAGAAGGTCAGCATCACACAAACGTTTGCCCCAAAAAACTGCGACCCCTACTGCACTATAGAGGGATGACTCTGACCAGGCTCCTAATTTACCGATTACTATTAATAATATCAAACTACCCAAAATCGGTGGAATGCCTTGTGTTTTTCGTTTCTATACCTAGGCCGTTGGATTGCTGATCGGGGTGCACTTTCCTATTTCATGAAGTCAGCGGATGGGCGGGTTGGAGAGCTCCTTATAGACTGTATCAGAAGCCGCGGAAAATGTGTATGCTGCCCTTGTCGAGGTATGCGTCGTGTACTAGGAGCGTGCCGCGGTACGAGTATCACCGTGGTCACCATGGCACGCGTGTGTTGCACAGCTCCTTTCATTGATTATTAATTGCGGAACGGACGGTCCCCTCTACCCAGGGCGAGCCCGGCCGCATCGTGTAGCCATTGCTGTCGTTGTATTTTGTTTTCGTCTTTTTTATTACCCTGAGGCCAACCCAAGAATTGGACCAATCAGAAAACTGCGGGCGCGAAATGTCTTTCTCTGTTCTTGCGTGATGTAACGACGTAACGTACACCTGTGGAGAAGTTTTGCCGGCGTCACCCCTTTTGATGCTACCAAAATGCCCTCACACTAATTCCGAGTACTTTGTCCATAGAAGAAAAAACAATGCAGTTTTACACGGGTTAAGGAAGCTCTCGAGCAAGAGCTATTGTACCCTCTGTTGGAGTAGTTTCCATATCACTTCGACTTTTGTACGAGCGCTCCATGAGCCTGGCCATCAACCTTGTTGGGGCACCTTATGGAAAAAGAAATGACTAACATAAATGACGATTATGGCATTGAGAGCACGAAGCGATGAGGGCTACTGGGTTAGGGGATGCTGCTTTACGATGTCGGACTTTAATGCAAAGAGCTGTGCGACACGAGCGCAGCAAAAGCTACCGTATCCTGCACCCTCACACTATGGTATAAACACCGCACTCGTTTATGTGTTGCTCATGTGTAGGTCCCGACAGGGCTAGCTAGCGCCCCGTCAATCCTCACACCGTCGTTTCACATATTATGCTCGTTTCACTCGTGTGTGGTTGCCGCCGTCGACTGTCCCACCGCACAATCAGGCCAACGTTGTCGTGCATCAGTTCAAGGCGCCCCGATTTTTTATCCCTTTCGAGAAAGCGAGGTTAACGATACACCTGAGTTATCACGGCGATTACCACTACAACAGCGTTAGAGCAGTAGCTGATGACGGTGGCGGGCCGGCCCTGCCGATAATTCTCCAGCAGCCTACGGCGGAGCAAGGGAGGGACGGGCCACCAGCGAAAGGTGGGGCATAATGCCATCAAATCGTACATAGGACGGTCGCTTACACTTCGAAACACCAAGGTGCAGCGCCCTCAGTGCTCACTCTGGTTTGTCTGATGTAGCTTGATCTACTCTTCTCTTCGCAGAGTACGAGTGCTCGCATAGACTTCAGTCATTTGTTCGCATGAGCGTATATGATCCGCAAGCGGCGCATTCATCACCAGTTACGCTTCTTCACTTTCCAAGCACCAGCCAGTTATTAATAGTTTAATCGTCACCACCGCAAGACACGCTTGACTCCGTTTGTTCAACCAAATGACTGGTACCCATCTCTGCCCCCAGACACATAATATAGTGATTGCCTTCACGAGTGGCGAGTTATTGCTTTCCTTTACAGTACAGTTTAGTCATAATTACATTGCTTAAGGCGACGTATCACACAACCCCTGATTTCCACAGCTGTCACATTTTTTGCGTCTACCCAAATACCTAGTACTCTGCGGAACTCTCGACCCACTCACATATTGAGAGTATACAATTAAAGTATGCACCAGGTAGCTTGTTTCCTGGGATTGTCTTTGACATTTTTTTTGTACTCAAGCCGCCGCCAAGATGGGTCTGCATCCTGGCATTGGCATTGTGTTGGTTCAAGCGTGCCTTCGTGCAACTGCGGTTCGGAATCGATGCAACCACCACGAAGTTCGCAAAGACGGAAGAACATATGGTGGTTGCTGGGCGCATAGCCGGGACGTTGTTTTTATCCATTGGCGTGAACACCAAGCAGGTGGAACCAAGAGCGGATTTACCACGCGCGAGATTTTTTTGTCGCTCTACGGCAATTGGTGGACAATCCTCGCTGATTTCCCGGTGGCTTTAGCGCGGTTGCAGACGGTAGTCGGGAAGTGTAGGAGGTCAACCCTGATGACCGTGACGCTGGATGCACAGAGCACTCTAGTAGTCTGTCACACAGCAGTCCCACTGAAAGGGGGCCTGTAATCTACTGGTACGCTCTTGATGTCGTTTGAACGAACAGCGTGACCGTGCTTTGTACACCGGGGAGTTTATCTTGAAATCATGCTCCTTTCCCTCTTGCTTGTACTTTGGGTCGGAATGACTGTGGTGTTACCCAACACCAGGACTGGATTCGACGGATGACCAGAAGGTTTGCCATACAGTACTAGCCAACCTAGTATTGCTTCTAATATTGGTTGTGCTTCCACGTTGTTTTTCGGCTTTTCTTTCGTGTTTTTTTTTGCCTTCTCTTATTAATACACCCCCCTTTCTGCCGTGCACGACTGTAAGGTAAATTTCTATGAATAACCCGAGATAACCATCAAGTGGTAGTTTTTTTGTGATTCCATGTTTCCACGCTTCACATAGGATCCAGGAAAGGAAACATGGCGGCATGTTTTCGCGACGCGCTCATTGCCCGATCCTCAATGTGCCTTCCGAAGAAGTCTACATCTTCGATACGGTCGTGTCCGCGGATGTACCACAGTACGTGGGTGTTACGTTTAACCCAATCCTCAACAACTGTTTGGAAATGAGCAAAGCATCAACCCTGACCGCAAGCCACCTATAAGCGATGTTTATTTCCGGATCGCCCGCAATAAAAACACCATGCTGTGCTGTAAGGACAAGCGCAGGCAGTCCATGGCCCAACTTAACCCGAGCCCCGACTTTATTGTGATGAAAGCATAACATCAGCCGCTGACAAAAGTGTAAGCTAACGGGGGAGTTATTTCCGGGCCGCCCTCATTAAAAACACCACGTTGTGCTGCATGGGCAGGCGCAGGCAGCCCGTGGCCAGACCAGGAGGAAGCCGTGGCGCGAAGTTGCCCCTGGGTATCCCCGTCAAACATTGTTCAGGTCCTGGAGTCCACTGGGGGAAGAGGCGATGACGCGATTGAGCTCCTAATTGCCGCGCGAAATGAGCCCGCTCTCAAGGATAACGCCTGCGGCGGTGACGACGGGGCCGCTGATGGCGCCTCGACAACGCCCCACACTGACACTAGTGGGAACACCTCACCGCTGGGTAGTGGAGGGTCTGAAGGGGGGAATAGCGACGGCAAAGGGGTGGACCTTTCGAACGGGAACGTTAGCAAAAGCGACACGTCGAGTCCGGCTGCTCCACCCGCGGCGACGAAGGCTGCCAAAAAAGTCGCGAGAGCGTCGGACTGTCCGTGCGGCAGCGGCTTGAAGTACAAGAAGTGTTGCCGTAAGAAGGATGCGGCGATAGCGAGGGGCCAGATCGCTGCGCCGGACCCGAAAACTTCGAAGGCGGCGGCTGCCGACGATTCCTCGGTCGCGAATGATTTGGGCGCTTTGGTGATTTGACGGGCTCGTTGTATTGGGTGTAGTTCTTTATAGTGGCGTATTTTTCCAGGTGCGATAGACACTTGAGCGCCTGCTGACCTGTATCGTATCCCCGCCTTTCCGGGCGTTTGGATTAGGTAGGCGCTCTTGAATACCTGGTATTTTTACTGAAATGAGATGACTGTACTGTTATTTTACAAGCCCGTCATGCTTCCAAACGGTGCGCCAAGCGAAAGCACCTCCATTTGCAACTGTCCTGAAACATTACGACACACAGGATCCCGTTGTATTAAACCTGTCGGATTGTCGTGACACCGCGCGCCGAACACCTACGTCGCGTCATTCTTAACACCGGCGTAAAATATTAAGACACAACACCTGGTTGTGCTAAATTTGTCGCCTTGTCTTGAAAAACGCGCACAAATAGGAAAACAGCCGGGAATAAATATATTCTCTACGTAGCGTCATTATCAACGCCAGCATAATTACAGTTAGCTTTCTTCGCGAAGCGCTTGCGTAAAACATCAAGCTTGCTGCCTACATTGCACACGGCAACGCCTCATCACCCTCCCGGGGACCTCCGCCTCTCCTTCCGTTGCCACCCCCGACGCCTGAAGTTCTACAGACGAGAACATGGAGTCCAATAAATGACACTTCACCATAACTGGCGTTGTTTGGGGAACTGCCGCCGCGCGCACACCCCCCTCTTCCAAGCCCAGCCGAGCCTGCACGACCTGCTTGCCCCCACGCTTTATGTTCGAAGGCAGAATCCATTCCAACATTCGACTCTCGGCCTTCCACGTCGCCTGCGGCTCCGATTTCACGACACCCTGTACCCGAAGCAGATAAAACGAAAAAAATGGGGACATGCGCAAAAGTGGGGGCGATGTTCAGCACAGGACACCTATTAATAACAAGAAACAGAACAGACAGGATTGTTTCACAGGAATGTAACAAATCTGGGAGCCGTTATGCTGAAATTGAAATAAGTGCAGAACGCACCCTCTCCCAAACAAGCTCATCCTGGCTCACTCAGTGTTTCTGTTTCTTGTGAAAAAGCGACCCTAATTTTTTATCGAAATTACAGCTGACGTGTTCATAATAGTTGTATAAAATAGGTGTCTAGCTATAAGAGCGATAAAATAAACGACTAACGCGATCTTTTCTACTCAAGCGCCTACGAAAGCAGCGTGCAGCAGTACGAGTATCACCATCCTGTGCGCGTGTGGTACAACTCTTACATTTCAGTCGTCCCCTACTCGAGCAGCCTGGTGTACGGGTAATAATCGTGGGGCGGATGCTTTGTCGGCACATGTAGTTTTCGATAGTTTCCCCCTCTTAAGCCCCTAGGGAGAGCGATGAGCTGCACTTGTATTGATTACCGTGTCAAAAGGCTGTCATAGCGCGCAGGAACTCGTGAAGAACAGCTTGTCAAAAGCGATGCCATTGAGTTGCACGGTTGTTAAACAGAGCCCGAACCCGTCGTGCTACCTTAGTTTCTGGGCAATGGACACACGGACGAAAGAGATAGTCCTACCGTCAGCATTAATGCCCAAATTAGATAACTTTTTAGGGGTACGTACAGGAGTTTGGCCTATATAAGGCGGGTAGAGTAAGGCGGCCACTTGGTATAGGGCGCTTGAAATCGGTTGGCGCCAGTAAAATCTGAATACAACTGCCTATACGAATAGGGCGGCCTCCCGACATCTAGGGCAGCCAAAAATCCTTCGCACTACCGTAATCGTCTCTGAATTACCCCCGGGGAGGGGATCTTTGTTTTTTGTGAATGCACACCCCGGGGGAGGGGGAAACCAGAAAGAGGGGGGGATCTTTTTTTTTTCAACATTACCCCGAGGGGACACCTATCCGGAAAATTTGTCGTCGTGATTTTTAATTCCCTGGGCGTAGTATTGTGCAGACTGGTGCCAAAGGATTTTGTTTTACTATAAAATCGAAACACTCACGACGACATTCCGGGTTTGGATGAGTTGGTGCAAACGATTCACTGCGATATGACGAATTCAACACACGTCTGCCATTCCTGGGCTCGTGAATACACAGTCGCGCACTCGCTGCAGAAACTAGACGACGTATTCCAACCCAAATACCGGTAAATGCACTTCTGTACCGCAATTGACAAGTGAAATGCGGGAAAAATATATTTTACACCCGGGGGGATCTCCGGCCAAAAATGCATACCCCGCGGGCAAATACAGGAAGAGGGGGGGATCTTTTTGTTTTTCGAAAAAAAATATCCCCCCGGGGGTAAATCAGATAAATCATGCTTCCAGGCCGAAAAGGTGTGTGGGGGGGGGGGGGGGTAAATCCGTAACCCGGGGGAAAATCAGAGACGACTACGGTATACCGCCTCACATAAGCCCTTCTACTGTAGACGTTGTACACGCTGCAAAACAATATACCGTTCTAATTACAAGCAATTTGTCTGGGAGACTTCAGGCTGAAACCTGGAGAAACAACGTAGGTGCGGTACTAAAAAGGGTTAGCAATAGCCAATACAGTAGTACCACGTTTATACGTGGACTCTTTGGGCTGAATTCTCACCTCCTCTTGCCGCGGCACGAAAGGCATATGCACTAGCACCGACACCCCGCTCAAAGACTGAGACACCTGCGGGTTCGCAATGACCTGCACCCACACCAGCACGGCCGACCCCGCCATCCGCAAGCGACACGTCACTCTCACGGGTAGCTGCTTAACCGCGGGAGAGCATCGGTACATCACCGTCGGAAGGAAGCTCGGGCTCGTCACACCCGGCGCGTTCGCTACTCTAGGCTTGCACAAGTACTCCCTGGTCGGCGCATTGTTTGCCGCCTCCTCGACGACTGCAGCATTCGCCGTGGCAGTGCCGATATGCCCGTGCTTGTCCGTCACTCGTACGCGAGCGCGAGTCCCTGGGGAAGCCGCCACGAGGACGGACCCTGTGACGGCGTAGCTCTGTAGAACCGACCCTCGGTGTACGTAAGCGAGGTCTTCGCTCACTGCTACAGAAACAGCGGCGGGGGCAACGCTCTTGTCCCCAGGGGGTGGTGCAACATCTCTCGTTGCAGAGCCATCGGGTTTCCCCTCAGCAAGGTCAGCTGCGCTGCTATCGTCAGGAACCGGGGCGCTTTCGCTGAGAATTCGATCCCTCACAAGGGACCCCCCTTTCTGCAAAGGCGACATTACGGTTGGAGACCCACCGAGCGCATGGGAAGCGACGGCTTCCGCTGCAGGTGGCGGCGCAGCACCTGCTGCCATGGTGAGACCGTCAGGAGTGCCTACCGACGTTGCTACATCTGCAGGAGCTTGCACAGATGCAAGCGAGAGATTTCCGCCGGTATGAGTGGCGACAGGAGGTTTCCAATTATCACTGACAGCCGGAGACGTAGACCCAGCAGCACCCCGAGAAGCCTTAGCCTGTTTGAGAGGGAGGAAGACAACGCCCTGTTCGTTTGGCTGGTCGTCGAAGTTGGTCTCGAAGAACGGCGCTTTCCAATCCTTGCTTTTCGCGGCTGATACTCCTAGATAATCGCTGTCCTTTGACTTAGTAGCTCCACTGGTGTCACTTGCACGGGTATCTGCTCCCACCTGCGTGTCGGTCGGCAACGGGATTGATATCCCAGCGGTAGCCCTGGAACAACAAAAAGCATGTCGATGTCAGCCGGGAAATACACCGTGTTGAATAAGGTTGTTCACAGGATAGGCTACGGTTCTCCACCCGAATATCACGCCGGTAGCTGGGGTTTCCGTTAGAAGGGGATAGGGTCGATGCTACGCGAAGCTTACCCAGCCGTGGGTTGGCCTTCTTCGAAGGTTGTTGTTTGTAGAGCCGGCATCGGCTCGAACCATGTATCCAGTGTTTGGCAGGCAGCAGTCAATTTTACTGAATAACACATAGTACAAATACCGGGTAGGGTATCGGCTGTGGCGTGCCCGCCTGCAAAAAAAACAGGTTCGAACTAAATTCGGTATGGTGGGACAAGGAGGTACCGCCAAAATTCTGATTGGGTTTAAAGGCAATCAACTCTTCTCATATTCCTAGTGGCTTCCCCTCACAAACGGGGGTGCTGTTCTGAGAGTGTTGACTCCTTTATAACTGCACCAGCGTTTTTTGGGGCAAACCACTTGTAATTAACGTTTAATTTGTTTTTCCTGAAGTGAAAAGGTCAAGTCGACTCACGTTTCGCCGCCCGAATCGCCGGGCACAGGCGCTATCCCCGCGCTCGCTGCCTCTGCCCCTGGCACTGTTTGCAAGTCGTTCGCCACCTCGGACCACATGTCGTCATCGTCCCAGCCCTCGCTCTCTTCGTCGTTCCAGTCGTGCCCCTCAAGCAAACGCGGCGGCAACGCACGGCTTTTACTGCTATCGCCGGCAGCAAGGTCTTCCGCACGCCAGGCCAGCGACCGTAGCTTCCAATAACCAATGTCTGCCGGATCCCTGCTTCGCGGTGAATGGATTGCGTTGAGTGTGCAATGGTGAGTGCATTGCGATGGGCGCATTGTGGTGAGCGCATCGCGTACATTGAGTGCACAGCGCTGAGTGTATTGAGGTGAACCAGTTTCAGAGCACAGCAGGTCGGTTCTATGAGAAACAAAGGGTGTTGTTCGTGGTCCTGCCATCGTACCCAATTTGATGCGCTGGAGCTCGTTGAATTCTGTATTGGAATTTATTTTCCATGTTTTTTCACACCGTGTTTTTTCTTCGGTGTGGTGCGGTGGGATGCGGATTCTGCAAATATACAACCGCACCACCGTTCGGGTCTACAGCGTGAAAACCCTTGGATTTTTCGAATTTTCAAAATGAGAAACAGCTTCAAGGCATTCCACTACCTGACAGTACTCAGACCGTAGCCGTTATGCTTCGAATGCTGATGCTATATACGAGCACACATAAATCGTCAGCTACGACTTCCAAAACCCGTTCGGGGTCATGGGGATACCTGTCATTTTCGTTGTGTGATTTGTGATACTTAGGGCGCGTGTGTTATGTTCTGGTACAGTTTTCCCTAATACACAAGAGAACCTGCCACATTTTCACCATTTTCTCAGAAACGAACTCCAACTGGCACGCGTTTCAATCGGCCTCGACGGTCAAGACACCATAATGACGGCGTCACCAATAAACGATTTCCGGCAACGGGCGTACGGCTGACGAAATTCGCACTAAAACCTAGTGGTTGCCGCGGTTGGAGCAAGCGTTTGTAACGGCAATGTGTATTCGAATATTTTCCCTCTGTCTATTTCCAAAATGCCGTAATTTTAAACATTCTCGATCATAAATGGAAGGTCAACGCGCATCACCTGGTCATCTCTGCTAGCACGCGTTTCATAAAAGCGAAGACCATTGACGCACAGCTCCAGCTCTTCGTTCCAACCACCACCAAGGCCGGTGGATTAGACCTAGAGGAGCTGAACACACAGAACGAGCCTGGTGTCGAATGCAAGGAAAGGGAGCGAAGGCAGTCACAACGCTAGAACGTCAAACCTTTCACTGTTGCAAACCACATCTCAGACAACTTCAGACGGGACTATTCGTAACATCGTGGCAAGCAATTTCAAGGACAACCCTGTTAAAACTGCATTGTGCAGAAAAAAAGTCATGCATCTAACTCCAATTCCAAGTAAGATGGCAATATTAACCCCCTTACCGATGCAAACATTATTCCATTCCACTCTTATTCCAAGTAAATTGTCTCCAAAAACGTGTGTGCAGTTACTAGTAGTTATAAAGGGGATAACGGGGTGACGGTAAAGCAACAGCCGAAGGCGGTGACACTCATCACTCGTCATGACATGTCTGCGCGTGGTGCACGTTTCCTGCAACAGGAGGGAGCAGGGATTACGCCTGCACGAACATTGTGAGCTCCTCTGGTATAAATTAGTGTCGGTGTTCTGTTGTGCAGCAGGTATTTGATACGTGACGGCGCCAGATGGCGTACTCATACTTGTACTCTACTACTCTGCGGTATTTTACTGATGTAGTACCGGTAGGCACAGTGTTTGAAAGGGAAGGGGGCTGCGTCAACGTTTACGAGTGTGACCGGGACAACAGTAGGACGAGATGATACGTATCTGCAGCAATTGGAGATAGAGTGGTATTATCACCTTCGGAGTGCTTCTACGATAGCCCCCCCAATTGTCGGGCTATTTCCTCAACGAAAAACAAGCCAAAAATCGATTTTCGAGCCTATACATCTATGCATTTGTACAACTGTGCGACTTGCTCCCTGCAATTTTTGAGTTGGTCTCGAACCGGCGTCTTGGCGCTCAGGTCTTCGTTTTTTCACCGGTGTGCGTTAAACATCTAGGGGGGGGGCTATAGTAGAAGCACTCTTCGTCACAAGAAACACCAACGTCAGGCGTCTTCGACACAGCAAGCTTTACGTTTGTTCAGTCGGCCGGTACAGTCGCCTGGCAAAGAGCCGCACACGTGGGCCCTGAACCACGAAATATACGGGTTTTCCGACAAGCAAGCCAAAGCCCAACGCTTGAACTGCCACGGTTTGAGTTCAACCATAGTGCTACTCTGTCCCGCTGTGAGGACAGTTTGTGTATTAATAATACACAAAAGCAGTCATTAAATTTCCGGGCAGAGCAGCAGGTGAGTACAACAGCAGCAGTCGTAAATATGTGGTACTCTGGACGGGAATATAGGGATCTCTCGGATCTCATCATTAATGCCAAACGATCATCATATTTCCGGTCAGAGTGTAGTTGAGTGCAACGGCAGCAGTAGTATCGGTAGTACAGCAGCATCACGTTGTTAGTTGTGTACCACCGCCTTAAGAGAGGGACCCGCCTTGTAGAGGGACCCCTAGTTTCGCCGGGAAATAGAAGAAAACATCGTTGGCGCACTCACTCACCGAGCGAAAACGTGGAGATGTCTTCATGGCCAGTTGCCGACTGGCTGTTCTGTGGCGCCCAAGACAATCGATCGAGAGTCTTCGATGCGTCCGCCAGGGAGCACTGAAAAGGCACGATTGTCTGCAGGGCAAGAAAACACGGGTAGAGATCAAACAGCGTGGGTTGCGGGTAGGAACTATTGACGTATATAGGTAAACGTGCGTACAGAGTATGATGAAAACCGCAGTACAACTATTAGTAACAAGAGTACTCTGTACGTAAAGCTGTGTTGTGAGGGCGTCTTATACCGTGAGTAATACAAGGGCGGCTGACACCGCCCGCTTCGCTCGCGCAAGGAAGAATGCATCTAAAATATGTAAAGGGTGCAGATAAAGACCCATGACTTGGTGCGACTAGCGAAATGATAATGCCAAGAGCTTCTTGTGCAGAACTATTAATAGCTGCCCTGTGCTGTGCACTGTGTTGTGTGCTTGTTGTTGATGTCACGTTGTGATTCGGCAGTACGGGTGAATTTGCGGGGGGGGGGGGGGGGGGGGCATGGGGACCGAGGGAGGACAGTCAACTGAAGAAAGCTGAAATACGAGTATACAACACGGACATACCGGTACCTGGTACCTGGTACGAAACAGCACCGCACCGCAGGGCAACGCACGGCACCGCACAGCACCGCACGGTGCTGCGCTGCTGAGAAATATATGGCTGTGGGCTGAGCTGAGCTGGGGGTACATTTATTGTGATTGTATATACATACCTGGTGTTGTTGTAGTACTACCGGTACGTGGCATGATACGTCGAATGATACTCGCATTTACAAAAGAGTACGTATACAGCAAAAAGCACGCAGCACGTCATAGCACGGAACAGCACCGCACAGCAGTATTGCACCGCACGGCAGGGCACGGCACCTCACGGCACCGCACGGCGCTGCTGAGCTGAGCTGAGCTGACGTGCCAAGCCGAAGTCAAGTCGGACCTGGTATGATCATACTTCGTGCCTAGGAAGAATGATGCATGCAAATAGAGCAAATCAGCACGGCAGGGCACGGCACCACGCGGCGCCGCTCGGAGCTGCACTCTGCTGAGCTACGAAGCGCTGCGGTGCGCTGCTGAGCTGAGCCGAGCCGAGCTGATGAGCCAAGCTGAGCCCAGCTGGGACCTGGCATGATGATATCATACTACATGCACGAAAGAGTAAGTACAGCAAAGCATTCAGCACGGCGCAGTACGGCACAGCACCGCACAACACCGCACATACGAAGTACCATACCAAGGTATCAGGTACCGATACACTAGGCATGTACGGACTAAATATCAAAAAACGCACTCCCCGCTCAGCTCAACTCAGCTAGCGCAGCAGCGCATCGCAGCACCGGGCGGTGCCAGGCGGTGCCGTGCCCTGCCCTGCGGTGTGGTGCTGTGCCGTGCTGTGCCGTGCTGCGCCGTGCTCTCTTTCGTACATACAGCAGTATCAGGTAGCATGCGAAGTACCAGGTACCAAGTACCGGTATGCACGTGTGTACCTGTGACCCACGCCATAAACGCTCGTCTTTGCTTTCTTCATTGGTTGTCCTCTTACGTTTTTTTGTTTATCTTTTCCTTTCGCAAAATACGACCGTACTACCGATCAGAACGTGACATCGCCAGCAAGCACACAGCAGTCAGCACAGCACACGGCAATCAGCTTTGCACGAGTAGTTATCAAGTCGCTGGTTGCACCAAATCATGGGCCTCTTCTTCCTACCCCCTTCACATTTTGTGGTATTATTCCTTGAGCGAGCGTATGATAGGGGGCGGCTGACGCCGCCCGCGGAGCAGAGCCCTTGTAGCTACTGCAGGTGCATAGAACGATTGCCCCAGTAGGTACAGTATGAATACGAGTAGCAGGACGAAATGTAGTATAGCTACAGGAGCGAACAGACTACGACGCGTACTACTACAGCAGTATTCTCTCTGTACGTGGAATTGTGTGCTGTGAGGGCGTAAGTGATAACCCGTACCAGGTACGAGGATACGAGTACCTGGCGCGAGTACGAGTAGCGCGCCCAAATGTACGTTACCAGCACGAAAGGGTTGAGTTGCTGTGGAGGTGTTGTTGGCACGAGATACCATGTGGGCTTATATATAATAATCGTTTACATATATATATTAATAAAAAAAATCCTTAAATTTATGTCCAGCGTGCGACGCGTAATGCCTGGCACCTGCTGCAGTACGACAAGCAGCGGTATAATTCTACACTCGCTGGTACCAAAATCACACTTGGCGCCAGTTTCTACGAATACCAACAAACTCTAGCCAACTTGCCACAGGACTGTCGACAGAAGTATTCGGAGCTTAGACACAAGCAGCAGTAGAACTATTGTGAAGGTATTGTTGTTGTAGCTCTACAAAAGAGCAGTTGCCTTTCTGCCTTTCCTAGGCAGAACAGAGAAGGTAGAACAGTCTACGTTCAACCGCAGTACCAACATGACTATTTATAGACTCTCGCTTGCCTTCACCCTGCCATCATTTGCAGTCGATCGCACAGCAGCGAAGTGAATGTCGTGCATGTTGAAAATAAGCTGCACCCCACCCAGCAGAAGTGGATGCCTTCTCGGCGTCTGTCCAGGATTGCTTGTCTGTGTCCTTATGGCCTCTCTGTGTTCGGTGTCTGGGTGCCGGCTGGGTGTGAAATTGCGCCGCGTTTTTCATTGTTTTGTTTTTTCACCCCTGTCCCCTGGTTTCAACCGACTTCGCCTTACTTGATGTACGATGCACCTGCAGCAGTGTCTACGTGATCTCCGAATAAGATCTGTCCGTGCAACCGCTACAACGAAGATTTTTTTTCGACGATTTCGATGTTTTGTTCCTGGGGTGGCATGCAACAGCAGTGAGTGGTCTTGTTGGAAATCCTGGACGCCCACAGAAGTGCAGTAGTAGAGATGCTCACATGCCCAAGTTGGATGGCGGCAAGAGGGGCGCCATGAACTCGTGAGACATGTAATCCTTTTAGCCATGCACTCGACTGTTGTTGCGGCGGTGGCCTGCGCTCCTGTGCATAGTCGGAGCTCCCGCCCCCCCACCTTGCCGTTCTACCAAAAAAAAACTCGATGTGCGATCTAAATGTGCAGTATTAACTAATGACTTGCTCGCCATTTATTTTGGTGCGGTGGCTTCCTACCCGCACTAAATCTATCCCGGGATGGTGCAGCACAGCTCGATCAGAAAAGGTCGTGCACAGGCCGGGTCGACATACACACGCACCCGTATACAACGGCAGCTTGCGCTGCCGGGGTTGTAACGCGAGGACCACTGATAGGGTCAGCTCACGCTATCATTACAGTGGGATCCGAAGGGTGCGCCAGCTAGCGTTGGGTTGCGAAAGCAACTGAGTTAAATCGACACACGACGCGCATGAAAATACGTGCGTGGAAGTGTGGTGAGCTTAAGCTTTATTTTTCCCCATCCGCCGGAGGATGAAAAAAAAAAAAAAAAAAATCGTGAAAAGCGTTTCTTCGCAGCACGAAACTAAGGCCCCGCACTATTATTAATAATATCATACTATCGTAGATGCTATTCATGCACATGCCGTCTGCGGTCGCCACACGGGGCGTCCTGGCTCAGCTCTCCTGGCTTCGTCCCCGGGTTTCATAGGCAGATTGATAGATGCTTGGGGGGGGTAAAGCGGATTGCCAGTCAGTGCTGCTACTACCGTATGTAACACCGCACACACAGCGGTCACTGGTTCGTGCGAACTTCTCTACCCTGACAGCGGGACTCTGTCCCACGTGCTTTATTACAATTCATTAATTACGTCTCTTTATTGAGTGTGTCAAGTGGATGGGCAGCTGCGGCGTGGGTGTTTGAGCGATGCTCACCATGATGAGCGGAATGTTCGTCCACGTTCATTTGACCATACAGTCGCGGCCGCTCACTTGTGCGATGCCTTCCCATTTGACGATACCCGCACTAAAGTGGCACCCCGCACTCTCCCGGGATTGTGCAGTACAGTGGTACTCCATAATAATAGGACGAGCAGGTCGCGACAAGCGATTATCACCGCACTAAACTAGGGCACCGCACTGAAAGGTGCCGCACTAACGCGGGACTACGAGTGTACGTTGTAGATGGAAGAGTACATATATATCCAGGTACATGAGCGTGCTTCTTCGTTGAACTGGTCCATCCACAGCACGACTGGATATTACATTAGACACGCGAGATAGAGGAGCGTCACCGACACGACGGGGTAGCGGTTGCGGGGCGAACAGAGAGATGCACTACAAAAGACATTGTTCTATAATCAATCGCTGTCGGCTTAGAGACTCGTGTCCCCGTGTTTGTTCAGTTTGGAGTGAAATTGGAGTAGTCTGTACGATGGCGGAGACAAGAAATACCAGATGCACGTTAATAACATCTCTAACCCAGGTGCACGTTATCGCAGACAGGTGTGTTAATGGGCAAGCACGTGAGACTGACTTTGCGAAAACGGTAACGCTATGAGTCGGCAGATTTTCACGACTAGCAACTCGTCGCTAAGCGGAAAAACCAACTATTAATAGTTTACTTGTTTTTAGCCGGCAAGTGGGTTAGACTGGTCCGTTTGAGTTGCACCTTTTGCACAAGATTCCTACTTTTCGTAAACAACCGAGCCTCAATTCCCGTAACAATATTTTCGTTTCTTTTGGGCGGGCTTTAGCTGTCCCCTATCCCATCGAAGAATTGAGGGCTGCGACCTTGTGGAGCCACATGTCTCAAACTCCGCGGCGAATCGAGCAAGCAAGCGCTATCGTGATGCAACACCGCTAGATGGCCTGTCACTATATTTTGTCTCATTTGTATGCTCTCTGTTCATACGCATTCTTGCGTGTATTTCCAACGTCTACCTTGTTGTTCTACTCGTTCATCCCAGTTTGCTACTTTTAATCAACGCCAAAAAGTGCGCGTGATTCACCATGGGGCCAATAAACTGACATTCAGCCATTTTTCTCGCATCTTGTTCATCGATAAGAAGCCCCCAAATTCCTCGACACAATCCCATGCTACACAGCAGTCTTCACCAACGCTCTGCATTACGAAAGACACGTCAACACGAAAGCTCTACAATAATCATTGACCGACACATCTATTTCCCCCACAAGCCCCCTAAGGCGCCAAACTAGGCACGCGCACCCAACCTCAGTCACGCTCTTGCAGGTTGGTGCTCCTGCAGGTTTGTGCTCTTGCAGGTTGGTGCAGCGCGAGCGCCACTGGGGGAAGCTCGGGCTCACGAGCGACATCAGCTCGCGCATTATCCAGTCTACGGTGTTGTTCTGTTCATACGAAGCATTCGTCCGGCAGGTCATTCAAATGGGCGCCCAAAACGTTAATGCACGAAAAAAAGCACGCCTGCCCTCATTCGAATCGTGGCCCCCGTTCGACTCGTCGCCTTTCACATGGCCGTGGTGGCTTCCAGGTCTGTCGCTTTTGCCGCCCGTGCCGTGTTCAGCGGCAACCCTTGACGACGACTATACTGGCCGTGACTGCCAGCACATGGCGGAGCCGAGATGTGCTGCCCGGTCCCTGGTGTAGTATATCTTCTCCACGTGCGAGAACTCAGAAGCTGAGAGGACGGATCTGCCACGCGCGAAAGGATGAGAGCGGCGTGATGTAGTGGAGGACTAAGTACATCTCGCAATACCTGCGCTTTGGCTGACGTTGGTCTGATTCGCGCTATATACCTGGCGCGCGTCTGGTTGTTCGCTGCTATGCCTGTATCGAACGACAGAGTACCCTCCAAGTACGCCCAGGCAACACATGGTGCCTAGAATAATGCATGAATGACCTTTTTCAAAAACAGCGTGCCTGAACACTCTTTTCGTGCCTGTCTTGCCTATTTTTGCCTCAGACAAGGCCAGGCATGTCAAAATGACGAAAAGTGCACAAAAAAATTACGCTGTTATTGCAGAAACAATGTACTCAAAAGTAACACCATTAGGTTGGGAGTTTGAGAGTTCCAACCTAACGGCGTTATTTTTTAGTGCATATTTTTGTCGTAAATGCACCAAAAAATATCGCCGTTAGAGTAGAAAAAAATGCAATAAAAAGTAACGCCGTTAGATTGGGAGTTTTGATAGTTCCAACCTGGCGGCGTTACTTTTTAGCGCATTTGTTGTCGTTTTGACATGTCTGGCCTTGGCTGAGGCAAGATAGACACGAAAAGGGCGTTCAGGCACGCTGTTTTCAGAAAAAGCCATTCAGGCATTATTTCAGGCATATCTTAAAGGCTTAGGCCAAGTGTAGCGGGTTCCAGTTGTGCCAAGCGATTTCACCGACACTATACCGGCACTATACCGTAAATAGGCAATATTCAACTGGCACTATAGAGGGACCCCCCCCTGCATGGTGTTTTACACCGGTCATATCACTATTCAACAGGCCCTATTGGGAGACCCCCGCTGCATGGTGTGCCCTATCGGCAATACGCACTTTTCAACCGGCACTACTATAGGGAGACCCTCGCTCCATTGTGCAGTATATCATAGGCACTGTTCAACTGGCAATATACCGGCAATAGGCACTATTTTACCGGAACTATACAGGCAAACGGCACTATTCAGGGACTATGGAGAGACCCCCACCACATGGTGTACTATGCCGACAATAGGCACTATTCAACCGGCATTATATAGGGAGATCCCCACTACCTGGTATACACCTATTGTAGCACACATCCGCATGAGACGAATTATCGGGGCCCTTTTTTTCCCGAGCTTGGCGCATGTATCCATTCACATGACGTGCAGGCTGTTTTTCGTCCAAAACGCGGAAAATCATCATAGTACATGTGCTTTGCGAGTGATCGATCTTGGAGCTCATACCGCACATTTGTCGGATAGCAGGCACAATAATATCCATAGGAGTCCCGATGTATTTCGCAGCAGCTTGCAAAGATGAGTATCGACCCTGAATTTGTCGAACTCATAGCTGACGTTGTTAGAATAATTTAATAAAAAAATATCCATAGGAGTCATATATTATACAAAGGATATTTCATCTGTAAAAACGAGCGGCCGGTGTGTCGCGCAGCTTGCAAATATAATTATCGACACCCTAGATTTATCGAACTCACAGCTGACGTATTTATAATCATTTAAAAAAACAACAAATTACAAACACAGTGGCATTGTTTCTGGTGTTGTTGCGCGTACTGATATACTACTTCCTTCGAAATGTGTAGGGCTAAAGTGCGACTCTTGCGGCACATCTTCCCGTCTGGGTCAATCAGCGCTGCTGCTATACCTTAAATACACCTGGTACCTCGGAAGGTCGCTTGCTGTATTCGGTGCGTGGTGATGCTTCTCTTGCCGATGAACGGCTGAAACATCTTCAGCGATTCCACATCGCGTCAAACCGTCGATGCAACATTTACTTTACCTGAGGACACACATGCTACGCTAAAGGTGCACCAGCCATTGTTTTTCTGAGGCTCCTAACCACTTGAGGAGCTATATACTATTTATAGTATACCCTAGAATACCCTAGAATCCCCTAGAATCCCCGTCTGAGGCAAACGCTGATTTTGATTTTTAAAAAAGAAAATTCAACCGCCGACGCACAATTCCATGGCGTGAGTATACAAAATTGTCCGTTTTGCACAACAAGAGTGACATTCCGACAATAAAAATCTCCATTATGCACAACAAGAGTGACACTCCGCTGACAGAAATCTCCATTTTGCACAGCAAGAGTGACATTCCGACGATTTTGGGTTAAGGAGCCCCGTCAATCAGAAACAAAATGATCCTAGAGTTATGCCCCTTTCGTAGCGCGCGTCGGAGCTGTCGCCGTGTAAGCGGGCTGCGAAGAGCTACGTCCCCGATCCGTTATCCAAAAATGATCCGGGATGTAGTCCCTCGTGGTTGTCGACCATTTTCGCAAATGTCTAAGGCGCCAGACTACTGAACGATGGGGCCTACATCGCCTTCATCCTGGCCTTCTGTCTCCGGAGATATCAGGCGATGAAAGCAAAAACGCAAGCATGACTTAAATGTCAAGCGTTAGGACCCAAGGCGTGACAGGCGTAAATCACCCTTGAATAGCGTGTGGCACAACATATAGCGGCATATATCGAAACATCCGCCGACCGAAAATTGGAGCTGCTCGTAGAGCTCCTCACAATGAAAGGAACGATTATCGTGGGCTCTGCAATCGTACCGAGGCTGTGACATAATTCCTAACAATGACAGAATCGTCTACCTAGGCTCCACAAAAATCACTGCAACCGGAAATAAACGATTTCGAAAGTCAGCATGTGCCGCGCATGCAGGTTGCGTGTTGGCAATAAAGACAAAAAATCAAAACCGTACCCCGCCGCAACTCATCTCCACCGTTTCTCCCACCCGACGCTAACGTTCAGTTCAGCTAGCCATGCGGCTCAACGGCCACTGCGAAGCCAGTTGGCCGCGCCGAGCCATTGGACCACGGTCAACCGGTCGAAACAAACACACTAGTGGGTACCCCGATTCAAGACCTGTTCGCGCCTTAAGAGCGGTCAAATCGGCAAGTCCCGCCATACCAGTGTTTCCCACTGCGATAAGAGCAGTGTGTAGTTAAGAACGCTTGTTTCGGCTTGTCACGATGGTGCTCTTAAATCGGGGTACCCGCTGCACACAACCGAAACGGCTACCTATAGGAATAGTCGAACGTGTACCTATTATTGATAGCACGTTGTCTACAGACAGAGCGCCTGTGAAGAAAACAACATAAAGTACTCGTAAGGTACCAGGTACCAGGTACACCTCGCTACGATACGGGTGGCACCTACTGTAGATGTGCTGAGGATCCTGACTTCACTCGAGGGGGCTGGCGCACGCTACGGTAGACGTACACGGTTTTTTTTTATGAGGCCCTTTGCTTGAGAAGCTCTGTGAAAAAAACAAAAAACAAAATCATGAGAAAAATCAAAGCGCACCCCTACAAAAACAATCCGCATGGCCTAGACGTGCAAAAAAAAAAGTCCAAGATTGTTGCGAAAGAAGAATGAACGAATTTCCGACGATGTTAAGAATAGGTTAAGATGCATGAGCCCCCGTCATGTTTTAGAAAAATAAGTTCGACGCAAAAAGTGCTACCTCGACTGATTCTACGATGCCCCCCTCCGAAACCGGCTATTTTGTTTTACGAACGTTTCGTTGCTGCTCGACACAAGGAAGGATACTATTGCAAAAAAGTATCCCTATATTTCCTTGTGTGCAAAGGTCCAACGATCGACAACGTCGGGGAGGGTGTCGAGGGACACCGTTTTTCTGGAGATGAGACCGGGAGCTGGTTTTGAAACCGACGATTTCGTTGAAGAAAAATTGGGGGGGCTATCGTAGAACGACTCCCTATACTATGTTAAGAATAGGTTAAGATGCATGGGTCAAGGAGTCCCCGCCATTCAGAAAAGTGAGTTCGACGAAAAAAATGCTTGCTACCTCTCTACGATGTCAACATTAGGTTAAGATGGGTTAAGAAGCCCACGTCATTCAGAAAAGTAAGTTTGACGAAAAACGTGCTACCTCTCTACGATGTTAAGAATAGGTCAAGATTAATGGGTTAAGGAGCCCACATCATTCAGAAAAATGAGTTCGACGAAAAAAGTGCTTGCTACCTTTCTACGATGTTAATAATAGGTTAAGATTAATGGGTTAAGGAGCCCACGTCATTCAGAAAAATACGTTCGACGAAAAAAGTGATACCTCTCTGCGATGTTAATATTATAATAGGTTAATATGTATGGGTTAAGAAGCCCCCGTCATTGAGAAAACTAAGTTCGACGAAAAAAGCGCTTGCTACCTCTACCGTAGCGTTTCTTCGGCTCTATAACTCCCCACCCAAACACGGACTTCGACACAAAACCAAAGCACAACCCTACGAAAAACAAACAAACAAAAAAACATGACCTATAGTCTATACACAGTGCCAGGGTACGTAAGCGAATAAATGTTAAGGTACGGCCTTGAAAGGCCTGCAATTGTCTGATTTGATAGGGGATTGGCCGTTTTTGTATGATATGTTGGCGTTATCTATTAGGGGTAGTCAGGAAATGCAACCGAGGCATGCGCCTCGGCTCTCAGTTGCTATCCGGGGCTCTGGTGGGATCTAATAAATCTACGTCTCTCCCAAGGCTAAGAAAGTGAGTACTCTCCGAGGACCTGCTCAATAGGCAGACCTGCAGGGGACACTCTGTGTCCCCGCCCAATACCCCTACTTAAAGGTGACAAACCTGGGTTGCTCCTCAGTCAAGGAGGGGGCTCCACCAGGCAGAGACAGACTACTTGGCGAAAACGTACCACCCCTCTCGCGACGCGTATCACTAATCGAACACTCCTGGTATCACGCAGCTTGAAAAAATGAGTCTCGGACCTTTAACCCCTTTTGAGACTTGAGAGGAAAAAAATTGACGACGAAAAAAGACGGTTGCGGGATCGGCCGCAGCTGGTTAAGGTATGATAAAAGTGGTGTCCGAAGTATAAGAGTGCTAAAAGACTCGTACGGGACGGGTGCAGGATGATCCTGCTCGTACTGCTGTGCGCTCACGCTGTTCGTACACGCTTGGAAAAAAAATATCGCAATGGTCGTATTTTCGGTCACTATACAAGGGTCCCAAAAAGGGTTAAATTGACCGACGTCACAGCAGCTGACGTATTTGAAACAAATTTATAAAACACCCACTTCCATGTACCAATACCCGAGCGATGGCAATTCACTGCAAAGAAACTGCCCAAAAGCTGGGGAAGGAAAAGCGGTTTCGATTTCAAATAGGAAGAAACAAAATAGCAACTAAACAAAAAAACGTACGTGACAACGAACGCATTCCTAGCATCTTCATACGGATCAAATCCACATTCATAAGATGATCATTTTTCATGATCTGGTTATCAATAAGCTAACGTGTCAAGGTAGACTACACAGCGCTTGTGAGAAAACAACACACAACACATAAACACAACACCATCAGGTACCAGGAAAACGTCAATGGAGGAGCCCCCCTCGCCAGCCAGGAAAACT
This sequence comes from Undaria pinnatifida, assembly GCA_012845835.1. Classification (NCBI taxonomy): domain Eukaryota; class Phaeophyceae; order Laminariales; family Alariaceae; genus Undaria; species Undaria pinnatifida. Next base: position 2,644,988 of record JABAKD010000028.1, read on the forward strand.
TTGCCCCAAAAAAAAAGTATGTATCATTGCACACGCGTATACAAATAATTTTTAAACGCAGCTTGCAAAGATGAGTATTGACCCGAAATTCGTCGAACTCACGGCTGACGCCCTTGAAAATATTTTTATACAATACCAACACCAACCATTATAGTGGAGAAAAACAGTATATACATATATATATATTTTTTTTAAACAAAAGAATAGGACCCCTCCCATTAAGAAAAACTCACCCACATAGTATATTACGAGTACCAACAACGCAGCTTGCAAAGATGAGAATTGACCCGAAATTCGTCGAACTCACGGCTGACGTCCTTAAAACATTTAAAAAAATATACTTTTGAGTCTTGAGACACTCCTCTTGCGTTCTTCCCTTTCATGTGGCATGTAAAAAAAAGGTTGCACTTTTCAACCGAGGCATGATACGGTAGGGGTGCGCGCGAATCTTTCTGTGTGTCCTCGTTACTTGAGGAGCTCTACACCTTTCTTAACCCAAAGACGGGGGCTTACAGAAACAAAAATGTACTTACAGTAGCCCGATGGACAATCGGTCCATCTCATTGCCCAGCTACACAACAAAAAGCAATGCAAGGTTGGGATACGGACGCGGCTTTTCGCGGGTCGTGTCACGTCTTGCGGATCGAGTCGTGACGCTTCACGGTAACCCGTACCCGGCCCGTGAGATTTGAAAGCCCACTGACCCGATCCGATTCAACTCCAAGCGAGATTTCGAACGCCTCCTTTCTCGACCAGACACGGCCCGCGAGGTCTTGACAACCTCCTGGCCCGACCCGACCCCCGAGCATTTGACCAATTTCCTGGCCCGGCCATCGGGTCGGATGTTGACCCGTGAAAAGCCCTGGGTATCGTCCGATCCGCGGGCCGGGCCAGGTAGATATTTTCTTCTAATTGATGTACTCGAGGAGCTCTGCCATTTAGAAACGCTCTGCCTAGAAATGCTGCAGACAATACCTCTATTTTTAGCACGCTTCAATCCCGGCACGGCGTCGGCGTGTTCTTCATTCTCGATTTCCTGCCGACGGCGACAGTTTCTTCGTGAGCAGACAGCGCCAAGAGAAACGGAACCAACGACATCACCAGGTTGTCGTTGTGCATGGTTGATCCAACCTGGTGTCATTCGCATCAAGGGGGCGGGGAGGGGGCATAAGAGATATTCTTAAGGCAGAGAAAAAGAGGAAGGCAGACCAACAACAGCAGCTTCAACAACAGCAGCTTCAACAACAGCAGCTTCAACAATGACGACAACAGTAACAGCAACAGCAACAGCAACAACAACAACAACAACAACAACAACAGCAACAACAACAACAACAACAACAACAACAACAACAACAACAACAACAACAACAACAACAACAACAACAACAACAACAACAACAACAACAACAACAACAACAACAACAACAACAACAACAACAACAACAACAACAACAAGTGGCCAGCCAGCCATCAATGAGTTCAGTCGATTGAGTAAAGTGCTTATTTCCATATTCGTGCTTACTTCCACGCCTAACCCGTACAGAAACCCAAACAAAATCCACGCTATTTTCAACTAGTTTGTCGCGAAAACTGGGACCCAAATAGAGCGACAAAAACAAAAAGGCAAGCAAGCCTAGCTGTCATAAGGCTTGGTTTGGGTAAGCTATTGGTTAACCTTTTGCAAGAGTGGTCAAACGGACTAATACCCCACTAATACCTTAACAAATGGCGTCGACGGCAGGACCATGGCTTTTGGGGGTCGTGGGTTCGAGTCCCACATCCACCCTAATATTTTTTTTCAGACTTTCCCCATGCCGAACTTAAAAACAATCTTCCCGGTATACCCAGGAAATGAAAACGCTGGGACATTGACTGGTCCGCCCGTATATCCGGCCGACCTGCTATCCCGCCGTTTCAGGGGGGGGAGTGGTATAAGGCTTAGTTTGGGTAAGCTATTGGTTAACCTTGTGCAAATGGTCAAACGGACTAATACCCCACTAACACCTTAACGTAGTCCTCTGGCACAATCTACGGCAGAAGCGTGGACCGTTTTTTTTCCCCGAGGTTCCTCACGTCAGGAGTTTGCTTCTTTTAGTAAAAAGGCTAAAAAAAACGATCACCACGAAAAACGGTCAACAAACAGGCATGCAAAAAATCATCTTGAGCAAAACTAGAATGGTGTTCCGACGCAAGCAAGCAACCTACCAACCTACCAACCAAAACCTCACCCACTGGTTTCGACTAAACTGAACATGCAAACCGATCAAGCAAACCCATGGTCAACAATCACACATAGTAGCTATATGTGTATTGCTTGAAACTTGTTGCTGTTGTTGATTTTCACCCTGGCAACACCCATAGGAGTCATAGTATTTATGTATTCAAAGGATAATACTTCTAAGTACATGTGTAAACACGAGCGGCCGGTGTATCACGAAGGCTGCAAAAGATGAGCACCGACCCAAAATTTATCGAATTCACAGCTGACGCATTTAGAACAACTCTAAAGAATGATATCGCAAAATAAGAAGGAATTTTCTGACGATTTGGGGTTAAGGAGCCCCACCCTCACGAAAATAGTTTAGCCGAAAGAGTGCTACTGTACCTCCGAGCCATCCCACGGTAGGGTTGCAGCATCAGTCCATGAGCTCCTGACTGATGCTTAGGGTTAGGGAGATCATATTATGAGGAACTCCATATCCCACCCGAAAAATGACTTGGAAGGCGTTCGTTCGCACAACCCGACCAAGCTTTTATGCCTTAGGCATAAAAAAATACGCACTCGTGAATTTACTTTGTTGACCGGGCAGTTTCTCACAATGAGGAGCTCAATCGCTTAGTGACTTTTCCGCGCAATCATACCACTGCAACCCCTACCTTGGGATGACTCCTCCATCGTAGCACTCGTTCTTTAGGGCGCGAGCACGCCGTACCAGAACTAGGATGTCTGCAATTTCCAACCTCGCTGTTGGGTTGAAAAACATGCAACACTAGTATTGAAACCGGCGAACATCGTAACCCAAGGCAAGCGGACAAAAATAGGTTGGGAACGAAAAAATGTTAAAAAAAACATATCTGTAACTAAATAGTTGGCTGATTTTTTTTCGTGGGGTTGGGTCGGGTCGGTGTGGCCTTGGATTGCGACGTTCGACGGCTTCAACACTATTAACACTATAAACTGTTTGCCTACCCAAGTCCTGCCCAACCAAGCTTGTTATCTCGCAAATCGCTAGCATCATGCAGCGTGGAGATCGGGCAAGGCACCTCCTTCCATCTATGATACCTTGCCTCAATCGACACATTGTTTCCCCTCGCGCTGGAGCTTCAATGGGGGGAAAAGCTTAAATTGAAGCCGGGGCGATGGAATCAAACACGAATACAAGATTGGTTCGTTCCAACGATTGACATGTGGTGTGCAACTTGAGACTAACCAGGAATAGGGGAGGACAGTCACTCGAGTGGGACCGCCTTTTTCTTGAGGGGGTAAGAACGGCACATGTGACATGCATTCCTTTACACGTCACAAGGGAAGGCGTGGTCTTAGACGGAACCCTCGGCTGCGATGCACCTTCGTTCCCATCGGATTGATATATATATGGGCATACCGGTATGATAGGCGGATCTCTTCGTCAGGTTTGGGTCCGAAGAGACGCACGGAGGTGGCTTGTGTGGCGCGACCACACTCTCGGGAGTTAGCAGCGAAACTTCTCTCAAACTGACCCTGCCGAGGGGACAGGGGTTGCAGAACTATGCGGGACAATACGAGTGCGGCGAAGCCCCCCCGGGATTGGACATTCCGGGGTCCGGAACTGTCAGGACTGTCTGATTCAGAGAGCCTTCATACTTGGCGGGCTCTTCACCACATGCCAACCACTTGCGGAAAGTGTATTAAGATCCTTCGCTCCAAGAGCGAAGAGACCATCCGTTCGAACAGAGTATTTTTTTTCTCTAGATGAAAGAAGACTCTTTGCTCGAAACGTTAGGAAGACTATTCGCTCGAAAAGTTGGGAAGACTCTTCGTTCTTCCAATAGTTGGCATGTTTGCTCCGGGACGAACTATCTCTACATCCCCGGTCCTCCATATTCTTGGCCGTGCCTAAATGTAGTACTGATATATACACCACCCGACCCATGTGTACCGCTCGTGTGTGTCTGCTGGTATTGCTGCGCCCGTGACAGGTACAAAGTAGTAGTGTTCCAGGGTATGTCAAGTAGGGTATACACTATGGAGTACCCGAGTACCGAGCCTAGTTGTGTCGGTCATAACCGAGTAGATACCCGGGTACACCCAGAGTGTTTAGTGGATGCCCGGGTACATTCTTAGTATACAGTGGATACCCTGTGGATGCCCGGGTACATTCTTAGTATACAGTGGATACCCTGAGCATACAGTAGGTACCCGTTACATCCAGAGTATATACGGTACCCCCTGGTACCGAACTTCGTTCTGTTGGTCATACCCTAGCAGATATCCGGGTACACCCAGAGTATTTACCCTATCCAACACACCTTCGGTAGTGTTAGACAAGCATTTTGTGCCACATGCGCTTGGCTTCGCGCCCCCAGCTAGGAGCGAACAAGGGTTAGCATTGTGGCACGAGGTAGCGACTAAGGTAGAGTTTGCTTCAGTCGCGGCGTTACTTCGGCACACGATACTCGTATACCTATGATGGGTACATTCTTTTTAAGTCACGCGCTTAGTTTGGCACGAATTACGTATAAGAGAAACAAGATTCTCCGTCAGGATGTGGTTTACTTGAAAAAAACCGGGGGTGTCGCAAGCGAAAATGGGGAACACCTGTAACAGGCGTTCATATGAGCGGTACCAGGTACGATAACAGAAAAAATAATGTGAAAAAACTGAAGAAAAACAGGTCTTAATGACTAAAGAAAAAAAGGTCTGAAAGACCGAAGAAAAAAAAACAGCCATCGGGCAAGTAATACCGATCAGCCCAAACGAGTTAATAGGTTTTGGTTTTATTATGAAGGCAAAATGAACACTAACACTTGGGCAAGGGTTGGGTGTATTAGCTTAGGCACGCGTGTGAAGGAATGCCCCGACAAGACGTTCGTAGTGGACATGAAATAGGCTAGGAGCGTAATGTACGCCTGGTAGCGCGTAGACGAAACAAAAGGCGCATGCTAGTCTCAGCTACGCAGAGATAGACACATATTTACACGCAGCGTAGCCTGGTTGGTTGCCCGTTTCCATTTGGTTCGCGCGCGGCACTCCTGCAGTACCTCTGTTAAGAGATACCAGGTACACCGGAACCACTGAGCCAGCAGTCAGCTGAATGGTTGCCCATCTCCACTAGTTTCGCGCACGGCGCTCCCGCAGTTCCTCCGACATCTCGACACGCACGCCCGTCTCCATCTACAACCGCATGCAAGTCTTTGGGGGGAAAACTTCTCGGAATACGCGCGGGAAACGTTTCGCAGTGGTCAAACAACTCCGCCCATTTTCGGGGACGCACCACTTGCAAATTAAATTGGATCGTGTATTTTTTGGCAGCGGCAAAACGGTTGAGAAATGGACCCGTATTTTGGAATGACAAAATAGTTGGAACGAATTTCGGAGATTTTTGGTAGTGGTACGCAGGGAGGGAGGGAGAGGCGCCGACTGCCGGGCGGGGCTAAGAGACGCGGAGCCCGTACAGTGGTGGCAGTGCGGGTGGTGGTTAATCGGTGAAACAGGTGGTGGTGTGTGATGGTCGTAATGGGGCTAGTAGACTCTTGCCTTGGACCACGCTTACACGCTTATTTACATCAGGCAGGGTGTGTCCTGCACAAACATAATCAGAATCCAAAAAAGGCTTTTCTATTAACGATGTTTCGTGAAAAAACGTCGAGCCAAGAATGATCAACCTCTCAATTTCTTAACTCCCAGTTACTTAGATTTAGCCCTTCCGTCTATCTATGAAGAAATGGTCTATCTATATCTCTCTATATATATCAAAATAAAATGTTTTTGTGCGAAAAAAAACGGGGGTGCGCTTTAGAACTGCACCCATATTTGTTTTTTGTACGCAGAAATGGTCCTATTCAAAATACAAGCAGTTTGTAAAAAGAAACGAGGGTTATTGTTAGAACTGCACTCGTATTCAGGGACAAACCACTAGAAATTAGTGTGGTGTTAAGGAATTAGTAGGGTATTAGTCCGTTTGGCCACTTGCAAAATGTAAACCAATTGCTTACCCAAACTAAGCCTTATAACACTCTCCCCCCCTGAAACGGCGGGATAACAGGTCGGCCGGATATACGGACGGGCGTGCCAATATCCAAGCGGTTATTATTTTTTGAATATACCGGGGAGAGTATTTTTCAAGTTCGACATGGGGAAAGTCGTAAAATTTATTATTATAAAAATAAAAATCCAGCTATGAGATCGAACTCCAGCTGTGAGATCGAAAATGTTGTCGAAACTCATCTTTGTAAGCTGTGTGTGATACTCCGATCGCGCGTATGATGGATGGTGGGATTCGAACCCACGACCTAAAAACCATGATCCTGCCGACGACGCTATGTATAATAGGATTAAGGGTCTGTTACAAACACAGGCCTTCCTTTGCAGGTCTCTCTACTATGCAGGTTCCACGTTGGTCACTCACTTGTACTAGATAAGCTCTTGTATTTGTTCCAGACGCGCCACGGACGAACTGAACGCATTGCTAATCCGCGACGCGAAAGCATCATCCCCTTTTCCCTATACGCACATGCCTTCAAAGACATGTGAAACCCCTTTATATCCTTTCCGTATCTAGATCTTACGTCTTCTTCGGCTTCTAGGGCAATACCATAACAGTGGGATGACTGTTTGCAACAGCAAAAGGGCTTTAGACTTAGGTAGACTTTGGGTAAGGCTTCAGGAGGGGGGAAACGACCAAATGAATTGACGAGTTTTCCAGAATCGGTCATACGAAAGCAGCCCTTCCTGCCGGAAAGAGGGTGTGTTTACTATTAATAGTAGTAGTGTGTCAACTAGTGTGTTCAAAGCGAAACGATATAGGAGCTAAACGACCACACGCACCGCGTTACCACACGCACCGCGTTCTCATACTATTCACAGTATACAACCCCATTTTCACTCCCGGATTTTCGTCACCCGAACTAGTGACGCTGTACACCCCCCCCGTACGTACGAAAAACAATTTAGATTATTGTTTTGGGCGCAGCGTACGAGCCTACCATTTTATTGTGGATTCATATCGCGAATTTCAACCGCACCAAAGCTCGAGCCGCGAAGGAACAGGGTGGCTACCCGCGCGAGCGACACCAAACCACTGCAAAAAAAAAGGCCGAAAAAAACAACATAATAACCCCCCCTTATAATAAGAGTAGGAGTCACATATCAGAAGAGCGTGAAATATACAAGGAGGAACGAGATGCGCTAGAGGAGGAGATGAGGAAGTTAGATGTATGGGACATGGAAGAGTTTGGTAGGCTAGAGAGTAGTAACGAACGCTGTCCTAGGAGATTGATGGTGGCCGCAGACGGCGAAACGGTGGGGGGATAGGGATAAGCAAACGGTTTCTATGTAATACATGGAACAATCGTAATGAGCGCCCAAATGTTGGAGGTGTCTCTGTTGGGGGTAGGAACGGTGCTCCGTCTCGAAAGGGATGCGTGGTCAATGGTCAAATGGCTAAGGCGAGCAACAAATGAATACACGCCCCCCCTTAACATGCCCCCCCCCCCCCTTTCCGTAGCCTGGGTAATAATTTGTACTGCTGCAGACTCTTGCTGCACGGTTGATACTATATTCATGTAAAAAATCTCTTGTTTTTTTGTCGATATAAACAGGCCTCGGAAGGGTCGAGTGCTGTTTTGTCGCGTGTTGTATGTGTGCACGTTTTTTTATAATTTGATCCCATCAATATCGCCTCTCGTGTGCGCGTTTGTGTTCTGAAAACACTAAACTGTTATTTCCACCCACATCTACATCCAGCGCATCCAGTGCCCGTGCCGACTTGCCATCTTACCTACCTAGTACGATAGAGCGAGATGAGCTCTCTCTGTGGTCACAAACTTGTAAAGTTTGCGAGAGAGATATATTTAGGTCGCAAACACGGTACGAAGGGGATTTTGCATAGGTCGCAAATACAGTAAGGAGATTAAAAACCCACACATTAATTAGTGCCTTTCTTTACTGACTTGAGAAAAAATGAAAGTCCTCCGAAAAAACGAAAGTACCATCCGATCAACAACAATCCCACATGGCCTACTCCGTACCAACTCCGTACCAGGAAGTGTGTGTTGTTCACTTTGAACCGATCTTCCCGCCCAGATCTACATCGAGCACGACCAGTGTCCGTGCTGGTGCCGCAAAGAGAGACGGGCTCTGTGGTCATACACTATGCGACACAGAGATACAAAATACATAAATGCATCGCAAATACAAGCGATTTGGCATGCAACGAACCGCAATCAACACGCGGGCGAAGAACGAATGCAAGCGAGCATACCAGACTATTCGCAACATGGTAGGTACTGCTGTGTACCTGGTAGCAATCTTTAATGTATCATTATTGTTTTGTCCCTCTCGGATCTGGACATCAATTAATGATTAAATGTCTTGAATCAGTACGGATGGGTGTTCAACGAACGTGTAATCGCCTACCAGTTGTATTGTCGCCATGTACTTCCTGGGTGCGACTACTGCGGTATGAGCAAAAACGGAAAAAAATGTGCCGTTGAAACACACCGGCAACAACAAAGGGAAAAACAGCGGTGAAGGTGGAATAGCGGGACCCACCTAGCAAATAAACTACACATACATGCCAAAAGGTCAGCGCCCAAATTCGAAAAAAATGAGCGGACAAATCCAGAACATACAAAGCATGACGCAATACAAGTATGCGAAAGTAATTCCCAGAACGCGCTTGCGCCTCGCTGGGTGCGTGGCATGTTCGCCGTTGTTGCTGATGGTGCGAATTTTCCAAATCCCGACACGGAACACAGAACTCCGCAAACTTCATCCTTTAGGGGTCCATGTATACAGCAGTGGGGGGTTCCCAATAGTGCCACTGGCCTGGGAGGGACTGCTTAGTCCATGGACTGCAGCGCTTAGCTGCCATGGACTGCAGCTCTCAATCGCGATCTATACGTTATTCCACCAACCCCAACCCCAACCCTAAGCCTAGGCCTAACCCTAACCCCAACCCTGTACTTCTGCACGTACTGAGAGGGAGCAGGGTGCCAAATGGGATCCGGTTCGGGCGGGATGGGGGTAGAGTTAACCAATAAAAACGGTGGCGCGGTCTATTGAGCACCCCGTTTCAACCATTTCAACCCTAGCACACAAAAACACATTAACGGGGTGTGGACTGCACTTATATTCCGCAGTCCATGGGTTGGTTGTACATAGACGCCGTCCACTGGCCTAAATAGTGCCGCTTAAATAGTGCCACTGGCCTCAATAATACCGGTTGAATAGTACCACTTCCCTCAATAGTGCTGGTTGAATAGTACCACTGCCCTCAATGGGGCCAGTTGAATAGTTTCACTGGCCTCAATGGTGCCGGTTCAATAGTGCCACTGGCCTCGATAGCACCGGTTATATAGTGACACTGCCATCACTAGCGCAGGTTGAATAGTGCCACTGGCCTCAATAGTGCCGGTTGAATAGTGTCACTGCCCTTAATAGTGCAGGTGAAATCGCTTGGCACGACTGAAACTTCATATAGCGACTCTCCCGATAATAAGTGATCCAATTTCCAATAGTAGCGCCGGTATATTGGGCTGGTGCATACCGGCGCTGTTAGGAGCTTCCCACAGTAGCGGCAAAGGTAACGAGAGCGCGGTGGTATCATAACGTGAGCGCGCAAGTGGGGCCTATCTAAGGCGTCAGAATAAGGCGGCCGCTCAGATTTAGGCGGCCATCGGATAGAGGGCGGTTGAAACATTGAAACCGGTTGGCATGACTGCTGTAAATCCGCACACCGCGTCGCCTCGGGTGGCTCACCCTGCAGCAATCGTTAGTCAGTGTCCCGGTAGAAAGGTATGCAACAAGTCACCGACTAGCTACTAGTTGGCTGGGGACAGCACCAGCCCTCTGATAAGAAAACTGAGATGCTGGCCCAGGACAGGTTTCCTACTTGAGAAAGGTGTGTCTCACACTAAATTTTAGTAATATCGCTGTCGAGTTTCTTTTTTTCCCCGGAAAAATCAGACTGAGGTTCTTGTGGGACGCGTTTTTATGAGAGAGGGGCCGGTAGATTAATACAGTTTGTTGCGGGCGAACATTTGCAGGGTTCTGCGGGTTTGCGCATCTGACTGGCGTCTTTGTGGCTCGACTTGTGCGCGAACCGGTAAACAAACCTCCGCAGTTCCGTTTAAGAACGGAACTCTCCGTAAAACCAAGAAAATAGGCGGATTCAGTTTTTTGTTCTTCTGTTTTTTTGTGCCAAATCTTCACGTGCGGAGGTGTACTCAGTTTTGTGCATGGCCGTAGTCGTATGACCATAGGCCCTCGCATCCCTACTATGCCGGGACGGAGCACGTCGGGTTTTCACCAGGCAGACATTGCTTGCACCAGCGCGAAGCGCCGTGAGAAGTTCGGCTAGTCGCATGAAGGGTGAACTGCATCCTTCCAAGAACCGCTCGAGAGGCGGACTTCGGCACCTTGTGCCTACTTCATTGCTTATTGATGACAGCGCCAATGAGTTATTTAGTTTTGTAGTGTGGCCACTGCAGAGACAGCAACTGCCTCGTGGGTGCCTTACCATATTCACACTACGTGATGCGACCATTCCCCTTGCGCGGAATTGGGGTGCTCCACCCCGCACAACATGAATTCGATAACCATCATTGTACCCGCCAAAAACAAAACAAAAGAAAACGGTACCCTGGTTGTCTAGTTCATAGTTCATGCTGTTATTGGCATGTTTTACAGCGTCGTTGCCAACCAACGCCAACCCCAATATACATATAAGAATGTTTTACAGCGTCGGTACCAACCGAGGCCAACTATTACATACCTGGTATATATTGTATGGAGGGGATCTTCACATGGGGTAGGGTTATAGCGTTAGGCAGGATTGTGGGGCACGAAAATCAATTTTGAAAAAAATGGCCATTTTTATATACTTGGTCTTGGACTGAGGAGTTCCGTTCTACAATGGAACTTCAGAGTTCCGTTTACAGCAACCCCGACTAGTGCTGTATATCAAAATCACACTCTGGACAATAGACAATAGTCCAGCAGTCTACTATTAGTTTCCTACCGCAATCGACTGTCTATTGTGGTCCATAATTCTAATTAATTGAAACTCGTCGAGCTATATTGCACCGAAATTTTCTATTAATAGACGCCCACCAGGCCCTCTTGTTCAGGCAATTTCTATTGTTAGTAGTACACCCCATCTGTATCAATGTTCGAAGCAATTGCTATTAATAATTACCCACGGAACTGGATTGTTGAACCCATACTCTACTGTCATTTACTATCCCATTCTATTGTACAGGCAATAGCCTATTGCAGCATATTTGCCATGACAATTATCCAGGCACTTCCATTCAGTAGACAATTTTGTAAATCAATTATCCATGCAATTCCATTTAATAGACAACTTTGTACATCAATTATCCATGAAATTCCATTTAATAGAACCTTTGTAAATCAATTATCATGCAAAGCCATTTAGTTGAAAAGAACTTTGTAAATCAACTATCCAGGCAATTTCATATTAGACAACTTTGTAAATCAGTTATCCGGGCAATTCCATTTTGTAGACAACTTTGTAAATCAATTATCCAGGCAAATCCATTCAATAGTCAACATTGCATCATGCATTTCCATTTAATCGACAACGTCGTAAATCAATTATCCATGCAAGTCCATTTAGTAGAGGACTTTGTAAATCATGTATCCAGGCAATTCCATTTAATAGATAACTTTGTAAATCAAGTATCCGGGTAATTCCATTTTGAAGACAAATTTGTACATCAAGTATTCAGGCAATTCCATTCAACAGTCAATATTGTAAATCAATTGCCCAGGCAATTCCATTCAATAGACAGCCTTCCAAACAAATTGTCCAGACAAGTCCAACTAATCGACAAATTTCTAAGTCAATTATCCTGGCAATTCTACAGATAGTTTTCTAAAATTGATTATCCTCGCATTTCCATTTAACGGATAACCTTCCAATTCAGTTGTCCTGGCAATTCCATTGAATTTTCACAGAGAACTTTTTAAAAAAACAATTGTCCTGGCAATCCCACCACGCACGGAGACAACGTGAGAAATCAAGTAGTAATCGTTCCTGGCAAATTCATTATTAGGGAGGCAAACTAAGAAGGGCGCATTGTTGAGCCCACGCTCAATTGGCGTTTGGTGGAGACTCTCAGCCACTCTTTGGTCTTCTGACAAGAGAGATACTTCGAAGTATACCGGTAATTATAGCAGTAACTGCACTTCACTTGCTGCGACCAGGCATCCGAAATATATACCTACTCGTACACCTACTACCTGTATGGCACGTGGCGTCGTTGTGATTCGTTGCGACATTTCGACGTACATTATCATGCATATGTATGGACATGTGTTTTAATATTAAAAATGTACGCTATGCATCTGTTATGAACAACTTAATATCGTACAGTAGACTAATAAAGACTAGGCCTGGTACGTTGCCAATACACATCGCACAATCAGGGAGCACAGAGTAGACAACTGTAGTCATAACGATTGGAATATAAACAGTTAGCAGACAGTAGACAGCTACTCGTAGACTAGTCTATTATGGTCCAAGTTGTTATTTTTACATACTCCGGAGTCCGGGTCTAGCCTTACGGGTATGGCAGGCCGTTTCTGCTTATGCCTTGGACAATAGACATCGCAATAGACTATCGCACCTACAATAGACCCCCTGAGAAGTATACTAATTAGAAGTACTTGGACAAATGATTCAAAACAAAGTATTGCAATTTGAATTGTTGCATAGGCAACAAACATTCTAGTCCCGCCTATTAATAGGAATTATTTGAGCAATTGAATTAGAGGATTGTCAATTATCTGGAATTGTCTCCTGCAACTTGTATGTACAGGAGACTCTAATACTCTACTTCAGTACTACTTCTTCAATGGAATCGGGAACTTACCCACAAAAGAGTATTACATGTACTTCTTCAGTATTGTCTGGACTTCCATTAAATGGAATTGGTTCACACAATAGGCTCATGCTTTGATATTCTAATTGAAATTGTTTCGACAACTTATCTATGATCTTGCTTACTAACAATAAATACGATTTTTTCTGTAAATAGGTTTCTGTCCTGACCTTTGAATTGTAATTGTTCCAACTCTTTGTGGTCTGGTATATTGTTAATAATATACTCCGAGTAATTGGTTTGCACAATAGTTGATTATCTGAGTTTCCAATTGAAATTGTTTTTAACATTTTGTTTCTGGTTGTCTATTAATAGAAACGGTTCGGACAATATGATATATACATAGAGGTTTCTGTCCTGACCTTCCACTAGTAATTGTTTCAACTATGTGTTTCGTGTCTTGTCTGTTCAAGGAAATGGTTCACACAATAGGTTCATGCTGTGATCTTCCAAGTAAAATTGTCTCAACAACTTGTTTCCGGTCTTCTTGCCCATTAATAGGAAATGGTGCGGGCAATAGGTTTATGTCCTGACCTTCTAATTGTAAGTGTTTTAACTACGTGTTTCGTGTCTCGTGTATTAGTGGAAATTGTTTGCAAAATAGGTTCATGCTGTGTTCTTCCAATTGAAATTGTGTTTCAATAATTTGTTAATGTTCTTGTCTGTTAATAGGAATGATTTATTCGTCAATAGGGTTCTGTCCTGGCCTTTCAATTGCATCTTGATTATTACTAGGAATGGTTTGGTCAAAAGGTTTCTGCCCTGGCCTTTCAATTGCATTGTTGTGACCTTTCTCATATATATAGACATCCGTCCTGACCTTCCAAACCAATTGTGGCCGCAATTCCAATTAATAGACAGCAACCGAATCAATTGTAGCCGCAATTCCGATTAATAGACAGCACCCCAAATCAACTGTTGTATTTTAGTAGCCACAATTCCAATGAGTAGACAGCAGACAAATCAATAGTAGCCGCAATTCCAATTATTAATAGAAAGCAGCCCAAATCTATTATTGTAGCCGCAGTTCAGATAAACAGCAGCCCTTCAGTTATAGCCGCAATTCCAATAAATAGACAACTGTTAAGGAAATTAGAGGGGTATTAGTCCGTTTGACCACTTGCACAAGGTTAACCAATAGCTTACCCAAACTAAGCCTTATAACACTCTTCCCCCCTGAAACGGCGGGATAGCAGGTCGGCCGGATATACGGGCGGACCTGTTATTTATCCAAGCCGTTTCATTCCTTGGGGTACCAGGGAGAGTATTTTTCAAGTTCGACATGGGGAAAATCTGAAAAGTTCATTATGGTGGATGGTGGGGATCGAACCCACGACCCAAAAAACCCATGGTCTGCCGACGACGCCATTTGTTAAGGAAATTAGAGGGGTATTAGTCCGTTTGACCACTTGCACAAGATTAACCAATAGCTTACCCAAACTAAACCTTATAACACAACACCCAAATCAACTGCGTGTGGCCGCGATTCCCATTAATAGACAGCACCCCAAATCAATGGTATGCAGCCGCAATTTCAATTAATAAACAGCATCCCAAATCAATTGTGGCCCTAATTCCCATTATTAATTATTGTAGACAGCACCCCAAATAAATTGTGGCAACGATTCCAAATTATAGACAGCATTTTAACCAATAGCTTACCCAAACTAAGCCTTTTAACCCCCCCCCCCCCCCTCGAAACGGCGGGATAGCAGGTCGGCCGGATGTACGGGCGGACCTGTCAATATCCAAACGGTTTCATTTCCTTGGGATACCGGGGAGGAGAGTATTTTCAAGTTCGACATGAGGAAAGTCTGAAAATTTTTATTATTGTGGATGATGGGATTTGAACCCACGACCCAAAAAACCCATGGTCTGTCGTCGACTTTTTTTTTCTTTTATATCCTCCGGCGGATGGGGAAAAATAAAGCTTTACGAAGCTCACCACACTTCCACGTATTTTCATACGCGTCGTGTGTCGATTTAACTCAGCTGCTTTCGCAGCCCAACGCTAGCTGGCGCACCCTTCGGGTCCCATTATAGGTAAGTACTGTCGTCGACGCCATTTGTTAACGTATTAGTGGGGTAATAGTCCGTTTGACTACCTGCTAAAGGTTAACCAATCGTAGCTTACCCAAACTAAGCCTTATAACACAGCATAATTGTGGCCGCAATTCCAATTAATAGACAGCACCCCAAATCACATTGTGGCCATAATAATACGAGACTAATATGAGTGTATTTTCCAGCGTATAATTTTGTTTTTGCGTTTTATACTGTATTTATTTATATTGACGAAGTCACGTGCTGTAGTTTGCTATTATTACTATGTCACTCAACTAATAACTACTGTGTGTTCTTCACGATAAACTGACTGATGTTTCCACCCATCTTCATCCCGCACAACCACTCAGTGTAGAGAGGTGCCGATGCCGAGCTCTGTGGTAACCCATCACGAGACAGAGGATCACATTGCAAATACAACAGCAGCAAGGTGATTTGGCCATGCAATGAACCGCAATGAATACGCGGGGCGAAAAAAAAAGTACCTGGTAGCTGTGAAGTCAACACAAATGCACAGCCCTACCTATAATGTAATGGGCTAGTTAGTGATCGTCAGGCATATATATTATAGACTTCAGTATATTCGACTATTTTTTCTCTCTGAACCCGCCAAAGTTACGGGTGGTAGCTTCTTTGGAAGGCGTTCAGCATTCAGCAATGCACCTTTCACGTATTGAGTCTATTGGGAATTTAGCGTGGGAAGTTTTCTTCGCAGTCGCAAAATGGCTCTTTAATCACGTGGAAGTAACGCGGGATGGATTTAACAGTAAGTGTCGCCAAATGGCAAATGATGCTTTAACTATCACTAACGGTGTCACTTTTTTTTTCCGGCCAAGATGCCCACACTGCTGTGTGTTCCTCGATATTTCCACCCATCTACATCCAGCACAACCAGTGTCCGTGCTGATGCCTCATTGACAGACGAGCTCTGTGAGTGGTCACAAACTACGAGACTGAGATACACATTGCAAATACGGCAATGTGCTGGCACTGGTATATGATGGCCGAAAGAAGCAGTTGTTATATACCAGGTACTACTGCTGTAACAGCAGTGGTTGGCCCGGTTGACCATATTGCATCAGGGCGGCATAGTGCCTTATGTACCGACATCCCTTATCAACGTTGTTCCTTAATAAGGGATATAGTCCCTTAAAGAGTAGGACCTGTCCGTGTACCTGGCACCCGAGGAGCACGTAACTCGTTTTATACAAGTGAAAGCAGCGGCTTTCAAGCGGGAGACGGTGCACTGGCCCATTTTTAAGGGGCCTGTGGTACCTTACTGAGTGTTGCGTCCATTACAAGGGACGAGTTGCCTTAAAGTGGGAAAAACACGGAACAAACAAAATTCAGGTCCCTTATGTTCCGCTTTTTCTTATCGCAGGGTCCCTATATAGGGATCACTTACTGCTGTACGGGTATATTATAAAAAATGAAAATACACTTCAGCTGTGAGATCGGAGATTTCGTCGAAACTCATCTTTGCAAGCTGTGTGTGATACTCCAACCGCGCGTATTACGAGTTGTGTGTCCTCATTAAGGATATAGGTCGGCGACTCCCCTTACAACTACAGTGTAGCTATCAGGGTCAACAGGGTGATGTTAGTCAGTCTGTGTATATACAGCAGTTTATGGGGTTTGCCCCGGTAGCACAAAGAAAGTTAGTGTTGACAGCTCCTTATGACATCCCCCCCCCCCCCCCGCCCCCCCTTCCCCCCCCCCCCAACCTCCCCCCCGTCACATTTATCCCCTCAAAATAATGTAGAGTTTCCACGCACATATTGAGCTGCCCCACACGCTTCCCCCCCCCCCCCGCCCCCCCTCCAAACCCGCTCGCTTTTGATCAAAACCAGGCCCCCACGTCCTTCAAAACTCCGCCCCCCCCCTCACCGGTTATTCGACTTGTAAGATTCACTTGATAAAAGGATACATTTCCCTCCACAGCTGTCAGATTTTGTCCCCCTCAGAAACGGGTTTTATAGTTTCCGCGCACAGACTGACTAAAATCACCCTGTTGACCCTAATAGCTACACTGTAGTTGTAAGGGGAGTCGCCGGCCTATATCCTTAATGAGGACACACAACTCGTAATGCGCGCGATCGGGGTATCACACACAGCTTGCAAAGACGAGTTTCGACGAAATCTTCGATCTCACAGCTGGAGTGCATTTTCATTTTTTATGATATATACGAGTCGTATTGGCATCGTCGAGGAAACGACTGTTTGCTTGGACAGCGGATTACCGTTTGGATGATTCTTCGCGGAAGTGCACGGGGAGGGGACTTGGCCCTGGTGGCTTGACAGGGGGTAGGATCAGGAGGACGTGGACGCACACCTAACATTATTTGTAGTCGTTTGTTGGATTCAATGTTTTGCTCTTCTTTTACTTTTCGTGGTCGGTATGCTGGGTTACTTTAGACTCTTTTTTGCTGTCGATCTAGTCTATATTTTTTTGGTCATCCCATCTATTTTCATTGTCTTCGCACTTTTTCCTTTTCTTTCTCCCTCCCTCCCTAATGTAGAAGTAACTCAGATCCAGGGTCCCTAAGAAAGCTTCCCCCTCCCCACCAGCTGTGTGTGGCTGTGGTGGTGGTAGTGGTACTCGTAGTGGTATATACGCGTCTACATTTTTTCGCCAGTTGTAATGGAGTGCCCTCCGTAGAAGGATAGCAAATAGATTCGACGTGAAACCATGTCATAGTTGAGGTGAAACCGCGTGATATTAGATGTCACAATCACGTCAAGGCCATCATGGATGGGCGATAATGTAGGTGATGATGATGGGCCAAGCAGGACGGCCCTCATCTCACTACCTTGCACTACCCTGCGCTACCCTGCAGCCCTGCTATGTCTGACTTTTAGTTTTCTATTTAGAGAAATAATGCATAATAGTAAGCTTTGAGTCTATCCAGCGAGCCATGAGGAGAGGCTACCAAAGACACCGGAACCCATGAGGGGCACGCTTCCCAACACCGACCAACCACGCACCCCCCACTCGGAGTACCATCACATTTGGCGTCAACAGGATCTCAGCTCCATCATAGGGCTGTATATCTTGCAATGAGGCGTTTTAGCCTCATTATTACGAGATGTGGGGGAATCTAAAATAGCCTCATTTTCTTGTGTTTCAAATAGCCGCATCTTCGATCCCCTTCCCAGTTCTGGATGTTTTGTTGACACCCTTTGATTGCCAGGTGATCTGCACCTACGACGATTTATTCAGGGTGGCCTAATGTAATGGAGTGCCCTCCGTAGAAGGATGGTAAATAGATTCGACGTGAAACCATGTCATAGTTGATGTGAAACCGCATGATACTAGATGTCACACCCACGTCAAGGCCCTCATAGATGGGCGATAACGTAGGCGATGATGATGGGACAAGCAGGACGCCCCTCATCTCACTACCTTGCACTACCCTGCGCTACCCTGCGCTACCCTGCGCTACCCTGCAGCTCTGCTATGTCTGTCTTTTAGTATTCTATGTAGGGAAATAATGCATAAGCTTTGAGGCTATCCCGCTAGCCATGAGGAGAGACCAACCGTAGACACCGGAACCCATGAGGAGCACGCTTCCCAACACCGACCAACGACGCATCCCCCACTCGGAGCACCATGCACAGTAGACTCCAGCCCTCTCTTCCCTCGTCGAATCGCATCCAATCGCGCTGCAATTTTTGTGAGACGGCAAACGAAATAGTATTTATAGTATATTCGTCCCCCGCGGATGTGCAACTCAATTAATGTCTCGAATTTAGTATTATTTTAATAAATTAAAATTCGATCGCCAGATCAACCGCTTTCCTTTGCAAAAGCGCAGGGCATGCATGCTGGTATGTGCGCGGACTCGATCGAGGTGTTACACGGACTTGTGGACGAAGTACTATAAATAGCTTGACCCACTGCGTTCCCTTTCCCTCCTTTCCATTGCCTCCACCAGTAGTAGTAGTAGTAGTAGTAGTAGTAGTAGTAGTAGCAAACATCGCAAATCATACCAGATAAAGTATCAAACATATTTCGATGTTTGCTGTGGTCCGCACGTTTTTTCTCAGTTTTTCCAAAACGCGCGGCGAAGCCGCGCTCGGGTCGGAGCCTTATCCTGGGTCAGGGTTGGGGTTCGGGTTAGGGTCATAGGTGTTACAAGGCTTAGTTTGGGTAAGCTATTGGTTAACCTTTTGCAAGGGGTCAAACGGACTAATACCCCACTAATACCTTAACAAATGGCGTCGTCGACAGACATTGGGTTTTTGGGGTCGTGAGTTCAAATCCCACATCCACCATAATAATAAACTTTTTCAGACTTTCCCCATGTCGAACTTGAAAGACACTCTCCCCGGTATACCCAGGAAATGAAACGGCTTGGATAATTGACAGGTCCGCCCATGTATCCGGCCGATCTGCTATCCCGCCGTTTCAGGGGGGAAGAAGAGTGTTATCACGCTTCGTTTGGGTAAGCTATCGGTTAACCTTTTGCAAGTGGTCAAACGGACTAATACCCCACTAACACCTTAACATAGGGTCAGGGTTAGGATGGGTCGACGCCCTCTCACGATTTTACAAAAAAAAAACACAAGAACACAAAAATCAGCCTAAAAACTTCTACAAAGTGAAATATATTTGGTGCTTTATCTGGTACGATTTGTCGGTCAAAGCCGGTGAAGGCGCCTCTTACATTCATTGCTCCATTTTTTCTTCTTCGTTTTTCTTCTTTTCCTTCTTCCTTGCATGTTATCTGGTGTGCTGGCTTGCTTATTTTCCACTTTTTTCGTACGATATGCATTGCGTTCGTTACTGCATGGCCACATGACATTATTCTGTACTGTGTTGTAACTCTTTTTTGTAATTTTTGGCCACAGCGAGCTTGTCTCTATAATAAATAGTAGGAAAGAGGAGGCATCGGCACGAACATTGCTTGTTGTGCGGGATAGTCAGTATTTTGATGGGTGGAAAGAACAGTCAACTGAGAAGAAATCACACACCCGTTTGATTGGTATCTTTTAGTACGTCACCAGGGGAGTCCCTATTTGCAGGACGGGCCTGCAACGAATTCTTGCAGGACGTTTTGGCACACTTTTGTCCCAAGTACCTGCACAGACCCCACCCAACCCCAACCCCAACCCGAACCCTGACCGTTTGACCGGTACGTGGGGCTAAAAGTGCCCTCGCGCGGCTTCGCCGCGCGTTCGGCAGGCGTTCGCCAAAAAAAAAAACGCGGGCAATAAAAAGCGGCAGGTGGCCAATCAGAGGCACGTCCTGCAAGAATTCGTTGCAGGCCCGTCCTGCAAATAGGGTTTCTCCGTCACCAGTGTCGCCAGACGTCTGCGTCCCCGATGGAATACCTATTGAAAGTTGTGGGCTTTCTAATGGCCATCACAAGATGGCATAAGACCGCCCTGATTTCTTCGCCATGTTGCGTTCTTTCCCAGGTGCCATTGATGATGGACGTGATACCCTCTGTTAGTCCAATGCCATTCTTAGCCAGTTCCTAGGGTCTACTAGTATGACATTTTTCTTTCTTTTCTTTTTTTATTTCTTTTTTTTTCTTTTTTTCTCTTCTTCTTTCCTTGCTTTCCTGTCTTGTCTTTTCTTGCTTTTCTTGTCTTTTTCTTATCTTTGCTTGCCTTTTTCGTCTTGTTTCGTTTTTTTTCTTTTCTTTTCTTTCCTTTCCTTTAGCTTTTTTTTTTCTTTTCTTTGTTTCTTTTTCTCCAATTGACTTATGCCTGTCGTGCGTATGCGTAGTGATAGATACTACGTGTAATATATACGTGGTAGTCTTCCTTGGGTGGCAATCGGAATATTTGGTTTCTCCAGGCGTGAGTAGTGAGACGTATGTACCGGCCTGGACCTGGCACATCGTAGACTGACTCCCGATTTCACTTTTATATGTTTCTGGTGGAGGCATGAATTGCGTCAGCTGTGATATATGCGTGTACCACCTTGGGTTGTGTGTTTTTCCCTGGGGTATTCCTCAGCTCCAGAGTGACTGGAGCCTGTCCTGTGACCACGGACTTGATTATGCGAGTTAATGTGAGAACAACAACAACAACAACAACAACCTGCTGGAGACTTTCGTTGGTCCTGAAGTCAACGTCGCGGTTTCAAGTCTCCCGGAGTTCATACTCGTGCTCGTGGGTACTTTTTTTCTGGAGTTAAAGTTGGATAGCTGAAAGTGTGAGAGCGTGAGTTCGCAAAATTCGATGAAAATCGATTATGAACCAAAAAAGCTGATGGAACCAGGAAAGCTGAACCCTATGCGCGACAAAAAAGAAAGGCCTTCCGGAGGGGGGGGAGGGAAAATACCTCTTCTTCCTTTGTGACCACGGCTTGTGTCCAGAAAGTTGCTGAGTGAGGGTAAAAACCTTTTCTAAACTGAGCTGGAACATGAAAACGATGGCAAAAAAATACGTATCATATATAAAAATGCCACCAGAGTGGCCTAGCCCCGCTATTAATATTTTTTTTTTTTTCTTTTTTTTTGCACATTACTACTTTCCAGCTTCTGGACAAGCCGTGGTCACAGGTGTCGTCCCTTCTCCCCCCCGGTTCTTGCCTTCATTTTTTATCGCGCATAGGGTTCAGCAATCCCACTCCTCGTCGATTTTTCATCGAATGACGCTGACACACGCTTTCGCGCTTTCCGCAAGTCAATTTGTGCGCAAGAAAAAGTCCCAACGAATTTATTATACGAGTATGCACTCGGCGGGGCTCGAACTCACGAAACTGACCTATACCAGGCTCGAGGATAACCTGATATGCCACCGGGGCACAGCCTATATTGTATGTTGCAGCGACGATGGTTGCGACGCTTGTGGCAGTGCCATGACCATCCGTGAAATTGCAAATACTGGTGCTGGATGGAGTCGAAAGTTGTTGTTGTTATTATTGTCGATCTCATCATGCCCCACCGTCGTACATAGAAGTTCCCGAGGGGAACGCAGGCTTGTCGGTGTCTGGGAAGCGAGTTCCTAATGGTTTCCTGGTGTCTCATCAGGCATCTCTCCTTCGCTTCGCTGCTTAGGCACAACAAGGCCGACAATATCATAGTCTATGGGGCAGAGTATAGAACACAGCAGCAGCAGTGACGAGGTGGGATGTGCCCAGCTTGGACCACCACCGACTATGATGATGACCTTGACGTGACATAATAGTATAATAATAGGCCTGATGCAGCTATGACCTGGTTTCACATCAAGTATGAGATGGCTTAACATCAACCATGACATGGTTTAGCATCGATATATAGCCAGTTCATCTACGCAGAGCACTCTATAATGTAACACTACATTAGTCAGCCTACGACAATATTTGAGTTGGTTAGTTGTGGGAGCGGGGGAACTCAGCTCCAGAGTGACTGGAGCCTGTCCTGTGACCACGGACTTGATTATGCGAGTTAATGTGAGAACAACAACAACAACAATGCTGCAGTTGGGTGGATACCCGCGGCCATGTGAGTTCAGTTTGCACATTGGATCTTTTCACTTGTGCGCCTTCTTCGTATCGTGCGTATTAGGCGGGAAAGCGTAGTATTTACGGGACGAATTTTGATTTCATTTGGTTTTTCGGATCTTCCTAGGGCTCCAGCACCACTGTGCGACCACGGACTCTAGATTTTTTGACAAGAGTTAATGTGAGAAAACAACATAACAACAACAATTAATTGCACAACTTAGCCCGTGGTCATACGATCGTGGCAGGGAGCATACTGGACAGACAGGCAGTGGGCAGGGTTACAAGCCGATTCAAACTCAGCGGGGTCCCAGGATGGCACCGACTTCCATGCCATATTATACACTGCTGTACAAAAACAAAACGAAACACAATACTTAAAGCGCCAAGAGGGAAAAACAACAAGTAAGTGATGCATGGCATTTCGTGTCACGAGCGCGCGAAATTTGTGAGATGGCTGCTATTACTGCTGTTGCTGCGCTTGTCATCCGACAACATGCAGCATGGGGGTCTACATCGATCGCTCATCATGAACAAAACCCAGAAAAAAAGGAGAAAACCAAGGGCAACCAAAAAAGAAAACTATGTATCTGTGATGACTACGAACGGCTCGAATGAATTACCAGTTTTATTTGGAATCGGTGTTCACGACTTCAACACTTAAACGCCAACACCGCTCATACCCCTTGTCCGGACCAGTCAGCCTGAACCAGTAGTGCTGTACTTAGTTGATTCAAAGCGCTACCAGCCATAACCACCCGTTTTCAGCAATAATTAGTTTACTGTTTTTCGGTTTTTGTTCGAGCACAAGACATCGCATTAACCGCCGAAATTCCCAGACTTTCCGGATTTCCCCACACGGTTGTCTTGCCGCTGTCCACGTAACCAATTATCTAGACCACATCGATCGGTAGTAGTAGCTAAAATGAAAAGATAGGGGGAAAGGAAGTGGGGCAATTGTTGGCAGAGGGTCATAGGAGAGATACTAAATTGAGTGATGACGAGTTCTGCTTCTCTGAAAGGATGTTCGATGTATATCGGAACGACATCTACCCCCCAACCCATCCCAACCCCACCCCCTCGAACACTCCACCCTCTCTTTACTCACTGATTGTACGACTTACCCCAGGATATACATGATAAACTGATGTATTATTTCCAAAACCGTCACATTTATCCCCTCAAAATAATGTATAGTTTCCAGGCACATATTGAGCTGCCCCACACGCCCCCCCCCCTCCCGCCCCAACCCCCCCCCCCCGCCCCCAATAATATACTGGTGCCAAAACCGTCAGATTTATCCCCTCAAAATAATGTAGAGTTTCCACGCACAAATTGCCCCCTTTCCGCCCCCCCCCTCCTCCAAACCCGCTCGCTTTTGATCAAAACCAGGCCCCCACGTCCTTCAAAACTCCGCCCCACCCCCCTCACCGGTTATTCGACTTACAAGATCCACTTGATAAAAGGATACATTTCCCTTCACAGCTGTCAGATTTTGTCCCCCTCAGAAACGGGTTTTATAGTTTCCGCGCACAGACTGACTAAAATCATCCTGTTGACCCTGATAGCTACACTGTAGTTGTAAGGGGAGTCGCCGACCTATATCCTTAATGAGGACACACAACTCGTAATGCGCGCGATCGGAGTATCACACACAGCTTGCAAAGATGAGTTTTGACGAAATCTTCGATCTCACAGCTGGAGTGTATTTTCATTTTTCATAATATTGTCGGAGGGCAAAAATAATGCCCTAAATTTAACTCACAGCTGAATTCCTTGAAATAATAATTTGATAAAAGTAATGGTCATCCTTCCAGTCTGAAGCAAAATCAGTGTTTTGCTCCTTACCTAAAAGCGTACAAAGAGTACCGGCGCTCTGATAAAAAGCCAACACGAACGATGTATGCATGTATGTATGTGATAAGTCGCTGTGGCGGGAAGGTGTGAAGGAAGGCACGCAGGGGTATCAGCTTCGCTTGGAGACAGCAGCACTGGTTCTTCTTGGTAGATTTCTTATTACTGGCGTTGATCTATGAGAAGCTCGAGGAGACAGGAAAGGAGGAGGGAGACCATGATGGGGGGGGGTGAGGCTCACAGAGTTCGCTTCCCCCCAGTATTGCTGCTGTGCTCTCTTCTGGACCTTTTTCTATGGAACGTACAAGGAACGTTCTCCTAGATGTTCTATATTCCTGAGGGTGCTAGATAGAGCCCCCAAATCCCTCCCTATACTAACTTCAAGTAAAATTGTCCCCAAAAAGGAGTTCCAGTTGTGAAGGGGTCAAGGCGCTTACATCCATATATTTTGTTGTTGTGGTATATTCCCCTGGGAGCCTAACCAAGGCGTAAGATATGGGATACGGCTGGATATAAAAGGGTTTAACATGCCTTTAAAGGCATGTGCGTATAGGAAACAGGGGATGATGCTTTTGCCACCTCGCGGAGTTGAACGATATTCAGTTCGTCCGTGGCGTGTGTGGAACTAATACAAGAGCTTATCTAGTACAAGTGAGTGACCAACGTGGAACCTGCCTAGTAGAGAAACCTGCAAAAAGGGTGGCCTGTGTCTGAAACAACAGCCCCTTGATAAAAAAATATGATATTGTCCAGAGGAAGAACGTTCTATTACCGAGAACACTCTTGTGGTATAAGCTAGCTACATTCTACGGGGCATCCTCTCCACTCAGACTATTCCGTTTAATAAGAGAACATTCTTGTGGCCGAAATCTGCGGGTATCTTACCGACTCTATTGCCAGCTATACTGACACTCTATTACACGTATCGGTTTCGGGCTGGGTTTCTTGATTTTCAAGAAATGATGCTTTCTACACTAACTCCAGAATAACAGCCGCCGAAAATCTAATTTCCTCGCACTTTTGCTCTTACTCGCACGCCAAGCCTCTTGTGGGGCTCTTTCTGGCCATGAAAAAGGTCTACCATCAGTCTCCGATGCATGGTCAACTATACAGCCATTGGGGTTGTTTTTTCGCATCGCCCGCAAAAAAACGCCTGCATCACTATAGCGGCCAGGGCTGCACCCAAGTCGTGGTTGGGATACCAGGGATACAGGAACTAAACTTACGTGAGGGCCGGTAGTGTAGTTTTCAGCATCCACTTTTGTATTCATGTAGGACCATGTGCCCGTCAACAAGAAAAAAGCGCCGCTTTGTATTATAACCTCGACAATGTGGCGACACGAACCCTTGAGTACCCTTGAGCACAAGCTATCATGTAGGATTTAAGTGTATAGTGTAGCTCTCTCGCCCCTGAGCACGATTTCTTGTCCTTCTTTTCTTTGTTCCTTGCCGAATTTGTCTGGTGTGCTGGCTTGCTTATGGGCCGCCGTCGTGTTCATTGCGTTTGGCATTGCATAGCCCAGTGACCTTGCTCTATTGCTTGCGATGTGCATCTCTTGTCGTGTAGTTCGTGACCACAAGAGCTCGTCTCTCTAGCAGGGGGTATCGGCACTGACACTGGTCGTGCTTCGTGTAGATGCGTTTGGGTGGAAAATATCAGTCGAAACGTGAAAAGCACACAGGCAGTTTATACATTTTAAATCCATAGCGTCCCGCAAAAAGCGACGAGCGTGACGTTTTGATTGAGTTTTTTATTTTCGCAAGCAGGCACTGCTGTACACGATGTCGCATTACATGTAGTGGCCGCCGAAATTCGCACGGATTTCCACGGGCCGAATAACTGCTCGCGGGTCGGATCAGACCAGGGCGACCCGACCCGTCCCGTGATAGTTGAAAGTTTCCTGATCCTACCCGACCCAACCGATGAGATTTCGAACACCTCCTGAACCGACCGGGCTCGACCCGCGAGTTTGTGGACATCTCCTGGCCCGACACGCGGGCTGGGTCAAGACTCGTAAAAAGCCCCCAGAAATTCCCATTGGTTTTCCCTTGGCATTATGACCGCGCTGTACAATCTACCGGTATGCTGTAAACAGTCACGGGTTTTTTACCTCCATTCCGCGGAACACAGAAGGGGTCGCCCTGTAAGGCGGTCTGAGCAAGGGCTAGTAAGGCGGTATCCCGATATAAGGCGCTCAAAATCGCTCGCGTCTGTGGAATTGCACTCATATCCTAAAATGAATAAGGAGGCTTCCCCCGATAAGGCGGTCGTATTGCTCTCGCACACCACCGCCTTACTGTTGGGGCCCAATATAGTGCTGCTGTAATGGAAATAACAATTCGTTCGAATTCTATTCGGCATAAGAACTGCGTAGCTCGTGTTTCCGTTCACGTCTAACGCCATCCAGCGCAGAAAAAAGTTTTTCGCCGTTTTCGATCCGTAAATATACTCCGATTCCGGTTCCTCGCAAAATCCTTCCCGTGAAAATCACGATTGTTCGGTCCTGTGCCGTGCAGAAGGCAAGGTTAGCTTGAGTTTCGACGTAAACCTCAGGTCTCCCCTGTTAGTTTATGCCTGTGCACAAGTCTGAGTTATGATGTGTATGACTGCATAGAATATACGGAGATGGTAGAGTAGAACTATTGATATGATTGGCGGTCCCAATCCTCGATATGTTCGAGTTGAGCCCCCTTGGGCTCAGTCCATATTCAGTGCATATTCAGTGCATGTTCAGAGTGTTCTCCGTGACTCCGGTACTTTAATATATATAATATGTATTCTTTTTTCTTATCTTCTCCTTCGCCTGATGGTCCCTCGTCCGGTACCGAGAGCAATCTCCCGGTGAGCCACCCTACGCCGGGCATACAGACAGTCGATAATCCCCCCCCTGTCATCTTTCCGCCGGACCTGGTGCAATCTATACCACCGGAAAGAGGGGCTGCGGGATCTCCGGGATCCCGAGGGAAATCGGAAATCTTGTGTCCGTCTAATCTTACAAACCCGCCACGAAAACTGTCTTTATAATAACGTTTCCGCTCCAATTTCATCCTCTCCGGGTAGGTTAAAAAACTTTATCTGGTATATGTTTCAACAGTTCCTCTCTGTGAAATGACTCCGATCCCGGTTCCTCGCAAGGTTTTCCGGTGAAACAAGCCCGATTGCCCGGCCCAGCGCCGTGCAGCACACGGAGCTAGCCGAGTTTCGACGAAAATCTCAGGTTTCCCGCCCCTTGCAATCTTACTGCCGTACAAAATATCCCGCAAAGAGTCGCGGGGCTGCGGGATCTCCGGGATTCCGCGGAAAAGGAAATACTGTTTTCGTCTAGTCTTATCAATCCGGTGCAAAAACTGACGTCGTGACGTTTCCGCTGCCGTTCAATCCTCTCCGGAAGGTTTAAAAACTGTCTTGTTCAACGGTCGCTCTCTGTAAAACGACTCTGATCCCGGTTCCTCGCAAAGTTGGCCCGCGAAACAAGTCCGATTGTCCGGCCCAGCGCCGTGCAGCACACAAAGCTAGCTGAGGTTCGACGAAAATTCCAGGTTTTCCCCCCTTGCAATCTTACCGCCGTACAACGTGTGCCGCATCAAACTTTTGGGGCTATGGAAAGGACGGGATCTCTGGGATCTCTGGGATTCCGCGGAATTTTGGAAATGTTGCAAGGATTTGTGAAGTAGGGTATACCCTGGTATGCTACTAGGGCACCCGAAAATGTGCGCGGGTACCGGCAGAGCGTTATACCGTACTAAACATAACCCATGGAAAAAAAAATTCATCTAGTTTATTACCCCGGTACAAAAACTGCCTTAACCCCTTTGGGACTTGAGACGGGAAAAAAAAGACGACAACAAAACGGACGACAAAAAAAAATGACGATGACGGCATCGGCCGCATGAAGCAGTCCGAGCTGCGGGTGAAGGAGATGCGTTCGAACTGCATCGCGGGGGGCTGTGAGGCAGGCACGCGTGATGAGGCATGACGATACTCGGACTGCCTCAAAGTTTATTCTTCAAGTGGCGCTTGACTAGACCCACGCTCGTCGCCTTTTGGTCTGTATACTATAATCAAGGTATAATCAAGGTATAATCAAGATATAATCAAGGCCCAGAAAGGTTGATTTACTCCTGCAATAAATATCCAACACTTATTCCAAGTAGTTTGTCTCCTAAAGGATGGGTCGAGTTCTAAAAGGGTGAACACGCCCTTCAGGACGGCACCCAAATGGATTTTGGCGCAAACTACCTGGGATTAGTGTGGGATGAGTTTTTGCAGTGAGAGACAAACGGCTTACTTTTTAACAGAGTTTCCGCTCCTTAACCCTTTTAGCACCGCAGTCCCGACAAGGGGGCAAAGCACATGGATTTAGACTAGGGAGAAAAAAAAGGAGTTGGAAATGGGTTAACACGACTCTGATCCCGTTTCCACGCAATTCTGTCCCGGGAAAAAGTCGGTTGGTTGATACTGTTCCGTGCACAAGCTAGGTACTAAATAAGAAAAAGAACTCTCGAGGTCACAGCGAAGGTTGAGATGCTACGGTAGAGATGCGGCAATTCTTTTTCTGAGGCTCCTCCATTTACGGAGGTTAAGACATGCCCTTCTTAACCCAAAAACCTGATTTGACGGAAAACAATAACACTGCCACCGGATGAGAAAAATTCCATGGCTTAGGTATAAACTGAGAATCATGAAAAAAAAAATGGGCTATTTCTGACGATTTTGGGTTAAGGAGCCCCGTCATTCAGAAATAACTTCAGACGAAAAATGCTACCTCTACCGTAGCACGCGCCTTAAGGCGTTTTTGCAGCTTCCTCGCAGCCCTGCCTCGCGAAAAGCCCGAATTGCCTTCACAGAATGGCATAATGTGTCGATCCTGCGCCGTGCAAAGCGCAAACAAAACAACTGAGTTTCGACGACGAAAAAATCTCGACATCACAGTGTCTTTTATTATAGTTTGTTCACAAAAAGATTTAATCTCGTTTTCGCACAGCCTTTTTCTCGTGGCATGATTGATTGTCCGTCCCCCAATCTACACATTCTTCAATTTTGCGGTTGAGGGAAGCGTGGTGCACTTCCCGTAACGCTCAAGCGACAAAAGCTAGGGATGATACCTCAGACTACACACTCAAGATTCTTAACTAGTGTCGCATACTGCTGCAGATACAGACGAATACAGATGAGCATAGACAAGTTCAAGTAGATTCAGGCAAATAATGGCAACCATAAGCATAATATAGTCCATTGAACTAGGTACCAGGTGTGCTTCAGTATGTACATATCTCCACCACGACTTGGTTGGGTGATGACTGTTAAGGTATTAGTGGGGTATTAGTCCGTTTGACCACTTGCAAAAGGTTAACCAATAGCTTACCCAAACTAAGCCTGATAACACCCTTCCTCCCTGAAACGGCGGGATAGCAGATCGGCCGGATATACGGGCGGACCTGTCAATTATCCAAGCCGTTTCATTTCCTGGATATACCGGGGAGAGTATTTTTCAAGTTCGACATGGGGAAAGTCTGAAAAAGTGTATTATGGCGGGTGTGGGATTTGAACCCACGACCCAAAAAAACCATGGTCCTTCCGACGACGCCATTTATTAAGGTATTAGTGGGGTATTAGTCCGTTTGACCACTCGCAAAAGGTTAACCAATAGCTTACCCAAACTAAGCCATATAACATAACCCTACCCACGGCCAAGATGTGATTGGACTCCCGCTACGATAGAAGTATCACTCTCTTCGTCTGAAATGGTTTCTGAGGGACCGGGCTCCTTAATCCAAAATCGTCGGAAACAGGTAATTTTTTTTTGCCTGATTCTCGTCGTGTAGGTACCTAGGCCACGAGATTTTTCATCTCGGATCAAAGCGGTTTTAGTTTTCGCCAAAATCAGTTTTTGGGTTAAGGAGGGCATGTCTTAACCTCCCAAACTGAGGAACCTCAGGAAAAGAAATTGGCGCATCTCTATCGAAGCACACGTCATTCATTCATGACGTTTTCGTTGCGGGCGATCCTAAAAATAAATAAATAAACAAACCTCAGTTATAATACTAGTCGACTATGCGTCGACGGCTGTTGTTATGCATTTTCCATAAAAATAAACTGGTTGCGGAATTGCAGCGGAGTCAGGGTTGATAGCCACTAAAACGGGGTGGGATGCGAACCGCGCACTGTCGTTAATTAAAGGCCATTGCTGTTGTCTTGTATTACGTGACATCCAGCAACAACGCAGCTCGATGCGAGTCGGCGAGGAATAAATAGCTGGGTTTATCTCGCGGTATAAACGAAGGTGCGTACCGTAGTGGGGAAAGGGAGGGGGGGGGGGGGGCGCTTAGCAGTGACCCCGGAACTGAGTTACGTCCAGTGAGGGAGAAGGAGAAGGAAAAGCTCGAAATATACTGGAAGCGATGAGCAAAAAAAAATAAAGAAGGGCTGTGTGACCTATCACGTCCGTCACTCCCAAACATTCCCCAAAAAGTAGAAAAAAGAAAGATTAGGCAAGGCTGCACAGTTGACATTTTGGATAAGCGGTGGCCCTTATACTCCGCCTCCTCCTCCTCCTCCTCCTCGCAGCCGCCGTCGATCATAGGGCCTTATGATCGCAAGAAAAAACTTAAATGATGTCATACTTCGAAGTATCTCATATGGTTCAGGGCTGTATAGATCTTGGCCAGCTTCTGCCAAATGGTTGGTACTTCCTTGACATTACACTCAAAACTCGAATATTAACCCTACGTAGCTCGAACCCCATTCACGCTCCGACGCCTGGGAAAATTATCTAAGGCCATCTCTTCTAAGAAACTGATTCTGGAAACCGAAAATGGAGGCTCATCCGAAAAAATGGCCTGCTTTTCGGATATATGCAGTGATGGGAAGTACCGCAGAAAAAGGACTTTACCTACCGGTAATTTACCGCAAATCACCTTTTGTGTTTACCTACCGGTAATTACCGCGGGTGTATACGGGGACGAATATGCCCCGTCCCCGGGATTTCCTACACTTCTTTGGTCCAGTGATGGTTTGCATCTGTCTCTCTTTGTTGTGTCTGCTGTGAACTTGAAAATTTTGAAATCAGCTGCCCGCCAAAAAGAGGCGGGCCCGCGGGGAACAGGGGGGTACCCAGGTGAAAATTACCCCATTTTTTCATGTTACCTACCCCCGAACATCGTTACCGGTAATTACCGGTACCCCGGTACTTCCCATCACTGAATATATGGCGTCCGAAACTAACTTGGAGGACACGACGGTGTATTTCTTAATAAAATCAAACTCTTCTCCTGAAAAAACGTCAAACGTCGTTGTATGCGTCTCGCGAAAAGGCCAGTCGGACGTTGAGAAGCGCGGGCACTATTCTCCCTCTCCCCGGGTCAAATACGCCTGCGAAGGTTCTAAAACTTCCATTTTCGGTTTTCATTATCTGTTCATTACGGAGTATAAGAGATGGCAAAAATGCAGACATAGTGATTACGGTTTTCAAGCAACAAAATAGAGGGATTTCTTTATTGTTGATTATTTCGTTTTTTTGTCGCTTGGTTAAGCATGTTTTTTAGTTGCTTATTAGGTTTGCATGGCGTTTAGTGTGGCACTCTTAAATCCATTTAGTTACAACTAAATTGCAGCTTAGCATTGCAATACCTAATCTCATACAGTTTATTTGTACACTATCAACACATACAATTCGTGTTTGTATAGATTTTACAATGGGAATGCTAAAACCCAGACACTTCCTCATTCGTATGGCGTTTAGAATGTCATACTGAAATCCATGCGACAGAACCAAACAAATAAGCAAGGTCTTGTTGCTCTGATAACGCCTGCAATAAGCAAGTCATTTTTTTTATTTGAAGCACGTTTTTATAAGTTGTTTACCAACACTACATGTAGCAGGTAGTGGCGACGAGAAAGTGCGGATTATCACACCAAATGGTCGAAAAGCGAGGCCAAGCCATACACACACCCGTACCGGTCGTTTTGGGTAACACATTCATATCGAGATTTTTTTTCCTTTGAACGCAACCTGAAAAATTGAGAAAGCCCAGTCTTATCCGTTATTCATCCGACCTCCGAACAGTGCTGTCGTGAGCGCGTGCAACCCGTAAGAAGTGTTCACCCCTTTAGAGCCCCGAACCCCTCCCTATACTAAACCCAAGTAATTTTGTCCCCAAAAACGGGTTTCCAGTTGTAAAGGGGTTAAACGCCTGGATTTACATCGTTCTCTCCGTGGGTTATGACGTTTTCCTGACCTGCTCAGGCTTGGAGACCTTTCGCTTGAATATATTCCTGATCTCCCCAGGCTGAATTTAGATCTTGTCATCATCTATCACATTGTACGAAGAACTTTCAACTTCACAATTCTCCATTCACAACAAACCAAGAATTGTTTCTTTGTTCTGTTCCAGAATGTTCCAGAATCTACTGAACAATCCTCGCCTTTATCCTTTATTCATCCGACCTCCTCGCAGTAGGCAGATATCACCCCGCCCAGGCGGGCAGAGAAAAATATACGAGGTATATACGATTGATGAACGATAGCGAGACAGCAGCGGCGGTGAAGTTCTGCAAATGTACCAGCAGTAGTCGCATATTCCCCCCCGCAAACCAGAGATACACATTATTATTGTGTGTGTTTTCAACCATTTCACCCCGGTGACGCCATCAGGGGGCACTAATCGGTACATTTCCTATGGGTTAGGGTTAGGGTTAGGGCTAGGGTCAGTTCCATCCATTGTGAAAAACACGATAATGTAATATGGACACGATACTCTAGATTTTTGACAAGAGTTAATGTGAGAAAACAACCACAACAACAACAGGGGGGGGGTGGGGTGCTCGTCGAGTCTTTCTCGTTTTGGCCGGACATAATCGTTCGAGGTCAGGTTTTGACCAAGGCTGTCCCATGCGGTAGGGGGGGATCACTTTTTATTTTGTACTTCGCAGTGGCTCGAGATCACTCGCGCGAGCGACCCCGTCCCTGTTCATTTGCGCGGTCTTAACGCCTTCTTTACAGGTGGAAACCCGTTTTTGGGGCAAAATTATACTTGGAATTAGCGTGGGGACGGCGTTTCGGGCTCAAGAGGGGTTAATTGTCCTGGTGCTGTTTTTCAACTTTTCGAAATGAATCCGCAATGGAATGGTAAGCTACACGCTGCGTCTAGAAAAAACCGCCTACCTGTAAAGTCCTTTTGTCCGTGAGGTAGAGAGGCACTCGTGCGAGTGCCTCGAACACCCTAGTGAAACTGGGAGTATAATGAGAGTATGATAGAGTTATGACGTACAACAAAATACCCTGTAGCCTTGGTCGTTACGGCTACAAGGAGAGGGTCACATATGAAAAAATAAACGGGATTTGGATGCGATGCCCGAATCATCGTTCACGAAGAAAGGCTATCACCCGTTGACATTTTGAAGAAACCTGTCCGCATACTCCGCCTCATCGCTGCCGTCAATTTTGGGTTTCCTTTCTTACGCCTTTACAACCGGTAACCCGTTTTGGGGGATAAATTACTTGGAATTAGTATGGGGAGGGGTTTGAGGGCTCTAAAAGGGAATAACATATGAGATAATGTCCTAATCTAACTAAAAGTTTTGTCGTCCACAAACCAGGAGTGAGTGTAGTTCTAAAATATATATATATATATGAGGAATGCTCCTGGGCGTTGCAAATAATGTCCTTGCATGTGTTTGTAGTCCGATATCATCCGACCTCATCCTGGGGAGGATCCCGCGCCCTCCGGGTCTCGACCGTGAATTCCCGCGGTGGTTGTGGTCGGGTCCTACATAGTCGGGAAAGGTGCAGTCCCATGTGCATGGGTCTCATGCGGGAATTACCGTGGTGGTGTTCGCGTCCCATATAGTCGCGGAAGGTGCAATCCCGTGTATCTGGGTCCCGTATGCACACTACCGGATTAATCGGGGGATACGTAGTCGCGAAAGGCTCAATCCCGTTCGCCTGGATCCCGTGCGGGAACTACCGCAGGCGTCGGGGTCCCGCGTAGTCTCAAACCGTGCAATCCCGTGCACCTGGGTCCCGCACGGGAAACACCGCGGTGGTGGTCGGGTCCCATGCGTTCGGGAAACGCGCAACCCCGTGCGCCTGTATCCCGAACGGGAATTGCCGCTGTGGTGGTCGGGTCCCATATGGTCGGGAAAGTGCAATCCCGTGTGCGTGGGTCCCGTACGGGAATTCCCGCAGTTTCCGGGTCCCGTGGAATCCCGTGTGTCTGGGTCCCATACGGGGACTGGCACGGTGGTGGTCGGGTCTCACATAGTCGGGAAATACGCAATCTCGTGTGCCTAGGGTCCGTAGGGGAATTACCGCGGTGGTGGTTGTTCGAATTTGCTTGCTGTATAACGTGCTCTATGTAACCGCGCGGCGTGTCTCTATATATGGAGTAGGTGAGGAGGACACAAGATATTATACTGGTACACAGAGCCGCACCTGGTTGCCGCAGATTCTCGAACACACACCCACGCAGAAGAAGCGCACTACCTGTCATCATAGGCTTCACACACACAAACTACACAGGGGTGAGCCGTACCTTGTCGTCACGTTCCAACCTCACATATATACGGATAGTATCTTGTCATACAAAGTCCGGGTTGTATCTTTATGATCATCAGCGACTGCCTCATGGAGAGGCTTCTCCACACCCCGAGGCATATACCAAACAATGCCTCGCCACACAATACGAAACCCCATAATATACGAAACCCCCAAATATCCGCAGACCAGTATCGAACAACCGCATACCACAAGCAGCCCCCCTATTCGGTGCGCGATACTATAAGTCCCAAAGAACTTATCACCAATTGCCAGGTGAATGGCAAATCCCAAATTCCATTATCAATAATAACTGTCAGGGTAAAACGGCGATTTGAATACCGATATTGTTACCAGTAAACCCTACCCTTAAGTCGTCTCCTAACCCAAGCTTGTGCAGTGAAAGTTCGTTACAACCGATGCCCTATTTCACTGTCGAGCTTGTCAACACAACAGAATGAATGCTAATGCATCAAGCTAAGAATTGCCCAGGAGGTAAAACGGCCACCTCCAGTACCGAAATGTCTCAATTTCAGGTTCAGCATAAATCTCCCACACAAAGTAAGACAGTAACTACGGGAATGGGAAAATTCCAACAAGCAAGAACCTGTTGGGAAAACCTTCAAACAAGACCGCCAACACCGCCTTCACTTCAGATCCCACCGCCCTATAACATTGGCCCCCCTGCTTTGTACTCTGCAGGAAAAAGCAAACAACAGCACGTCTCTGACATGAAACAACTTCTATCAAAACACTCAAATCGAAACACTCAAATCGAACTACAGCTGCCCCCCCGCTAGCTACTCATCATGACCGAATGAAACGCAAACAAAAAAAAACGCCTCCATATGCAACGGTTTGGTGAGAGAATCAGCATGTTACTATGCTGACGCACGTGGAAAATCTCACACTCCCCATTGTCCAAACTCCATTTCCATAGACGAGAGCGTAACGCATGCCTGCATCCAAGAGTCGAGGCATTATTTGGTATATGCCACGGTACATCATACGAAACCTCATAACATACAAAACCTTCAAATACCCGCAAACCATCGTATCGAACAACCGCATATCACAAGCAGTGGTCGGGTCCTACATAGTCGCGAAATACGCAATCCCGTGTGCTTGGGTCCTGTACGCGGATTGCCGCACGCAGTCGCCGGTTCCCGTACATTTTTTTTTTCAATCTTCCGGCGGATGGGGAATAATAAAGCTTGAGCTCACCACATCTCCACGTATTTTCATACACGCGTTGTGTCGGTTTAACTCAATTGCATTCACAACCCAGCGTTAGCTGGCGTGTCCTTCAGTTCCCGTGATAGCGATAGCGCGAGCTGTCCCTACCGGCGGTCCCCGTTACTTCGCCGGCGGCGCAAGCTGCCGTTGTATACGGATGCGTGAGTATGTCGACCCGACCTGACTCCAGGGGGTCAGGTGCGGTGGAGATAGCCACCTGCCCGGCCCGTGATAGCGATAGCGCGAGCTGTCCCTACCGGCGGTCCCCGTTACTTCGCCGGCGGCGCAAGCTGCCGTTGTATACGGATGCGTGAGTATGTCGACCCGACCTGACTCCAGGGGGTCAGGTGCGGTGGAGATAGCCACCTGCCCGGCACAGTATCATTCCGGGTAGTGTGGGACTTGCGCAAGCTCACCCACTAACAAACCCTTCGGCCATGAGAAAACAACCTTCCGCCGGACTTGGTCCAGTTACGGTCCACCCTATCCGATCGGGCGTTGGTCCTCGGGGTACAACCTTGAAGGCGCAGTCTGCTGGTGGCTGGGTACCTCCTTGTCTCGGGATATCCTCAAGGACATGCGCTTGGGAAAGCCTTGGAAACCCCTCCTCCTGTATAGCTTAAAGAGTTGACCATGCAATGCAGAGTACAGAGTATCGAGCATCGACTACATTTTGGTTGGACTCCCAGCCGATGTACCCGATCGGTGGAATAACCGCTCAACGTAAAGAACACAAAACACGGTCGATAAAAACAAAGTGGAAAAAAAAGGGCTCTCGTGCTTCGACAAAGGTATACCACTTCTTGGCCAAAAAATGTTCTGAATGACGAGGCTCCGTAACCATTTAACCCTTTTAGCACCGCACTCCCGACATGGGGACAAACACTTGGAGTTAGACCACTGTAAAATATGTTTTACAGTTGGAAAAGGGTTAATAACCTCTTGAGACCCCCAAAGAAACTTCCTATAATAATTCCAAGTAATTTGTTCCCCAAAACGGGTTTCCACTTGTATCATAAAGAGGTTATAAGCCAGAATCGTTGGAATGGCATTCATTCTTTTTTTCGCAGAAAACGATTGATTTGTGTACCTGGGCCACGGGGTTTGATTCATCGGATTGTACTTTCAGCTTGATCAAAGTCCTGTTTTCGGGTGGGTTATGTGGAGCTCCTCAAGTGATAGCTTCTACGATAGCCTACCCCCCCCAGAGAAAACCCAGCGTTTTTCTTTAACGATTGTTTCATGTCTGCTCGACACGAGGAAGGGTGCTATGAAACACAAAAAATCGTCATGCTTTTTCTTTATTTGCAGAGGACTATCGAACGACGCCGTCGGGGTGGCAAGGGGCAAGGGGCACCGTATTTCAGGAGACACGGCCGGGTGCTGGCTTCAAAACCGGGGATTTCCGTCAAAAACATTTTTGGGGGGGGCTACGAGTAGTGAGACGTACGCACCAGTATGGACCTGGCACATCGTAGGCTGACTCCCTAATTCAATTTTTATATGTTTCTTGTTTCTGGTGGAGGCATGAATTGCGTCAGCTGTGATATATGAGTGTACCACCCTTGGTTTGTTTGTGTTTTTTACCTGGGGTATTCCTCAGCTCCAGAGTGACTGGAGCCTGTCCTGTGACCACGGACTTGATTATGCGAGTTAATGTGAGAGCAATAACAGCAACAACCACAGAGCGACTCAAGTGAGGAGCTCCAAGCAAAAAATATGGCGCACCTCTGCGATAGCACTTCTATGATACCGCAGCGTGTGTACAAGTCAAAACGCGAAAAGGCGCAATCTAGCTACGTGGATATTAACCTACTAACCGGTTCACGTGTCCGATGTTGTCGCACCAGGTGTTGTCACATCGGCCCCTCCGGACACAGTTCGGCAGGAAAAATCAAGCGGTAGCGCGTTCACAACATCCCCACGCTGCCGTGTAGTGGAGCGCACGGCCGTGACGCGGGATGCAGTGCGTCGGCCGTTTTCGCGGCGCTTCCACACCATGCAAGGGGGTTTGCCCTCGCGTCCACAGACGCATGTTACGATCGAGGTAGCACGTTTTGGCTATTTTGTTTTCTGAATGACCGGGCTCCTTATCCCAAAATCGTCGGAAACAGGCCATTTTTGTTCATCGTTCTTGTTTTGCACCTAAGCCATGACATTTTTCATCCGGTTGCAGTTTTCATGTTTCTCCAGAACAGTTTTTTGGGGGAGAAGTCTTGAGCTCCCAAATTGAGGAACCTTTCAGAAGAAAAAACCGATGCATCTCTATCGTAGCATGCGTCCACACTGCGGGGGATAACTACTACTAAAGCAAGCAATGGCGCTATAGGCGAACCTTAGATACCTAGTACTGCAGGCCATGGGTTTGTTTTCATTGGGTGAAAAACGTGCAATTTACCGCGAATTCCGTTTCTCGAACTCCGTTTCCAGGGCGTTTTCGGGGCGGGGCCCAGAGTTCCTGAAGCGAGGAGCATGAGAAACGGTCGGTGCGCCCCTACTGCAACATTTGTCTGCAGCTTGCAGGACGGAAGTCCCTCATGACCGCGCACAGGCACACCGGAGCAGCGCCAACCACAATAGCCTGGTCTATTACATAGCAACCCAACCCCCGCGAGCGCAAAGAGAGCAAGAGCACGATGGTACGGACGAGAGAGAGAGCCCTCTCCCGGCACGTTCATGTCAACGCAATCGTAACCGTAGCTCCATAGCCAGCCTTTGCGCTCAGGAGGGCGTGACAAGGTGGTAGAAGTACAGCGTATGTGACGAAGGTCGCTACGTGTGGGCCAGGCACACGGACACATGGAGGCATGCAGAGGGACGAACGTACGGGCTAAGCCACGATGAACAAGGAAGAGCAGATTCAATCGATTTTTACCGGGTAAGTACGGCATGAACACAAGATGGTGATATCACGCGCTGAGACTCACATAGTCCCACGACACGCCGCCGGTAGTTTCGATATTGAGGTCAAGATACGATACAGTGACAACAATATCATTGACGTCGAAACGATGGAGCCAAACTCGAATCCAAGAATTGGTTCCAATGATTGGCATTCTGCCCGAAGATACACAGGCTCTTGAGATGCAAAGGGCGATACATGGTAAGAGTCTTAAGACTCAATTACAC
This sequence comes from Undaria pinnatifida, assembly GCA_012845835.1. NCBI lineage: Eukaryota > Phaeophyceae > Laminariales > Alariaceae > Undaria > Undaria pinnatifida. The sequence continues at coordinate 2,684,360 of JABAKD010000028.1, forward strand.
AAGTCTTACCGAGTACTTGCCGAGGTATCATGTACATACCCCGGGTCTACTTAACGCCTGTGGTATTTCAGAGGCAGACAATTGTTGAGCCAATGGACGATGGATGACATATCGCGTAGTTAAGGAGAGTGCCCGCCCAGCACCGACTACCCTGCGTCCCCGTGGGGCACTCCTCTTCGCATGCATCCTTAAAAACGTGTCTCCCTGGGTCACCATAAATCGGGAAGAAAATTAGGAGGTGGGTAGGTGTATAGCCTAGTGCTACTTTTTCTTTTTTGCTCATCCCATCTATTGCGTTCACACTTTTTCTTTCTCTATCTCGCTCCCCAGACGTAACTCAGACCCCAGGGTCACCAAGCACGCTCTTCTCCCCCCTCCCCACTGCGCTACGTGCCCTCAGTTTTATCGCGAGAAGACTTCAGCCGTTCATTGCCTCGTCGACTCGCATCGGATTGCCACCGAAAAAATATATCCTCGATTAAAGCAAAGTAAATTCTCCCAAAAAACATGCGTGCAGTTTTAAAGGAGTCAACCCTGCTATATACTATCAACTGCAGTGTTCTCCCAACACTATTTCCTAGTAATTCTATCCCCAAAAAAGCCGTCCAGGTTCAAAAGGGGCTCGTAAGATGTGTCGCTGGTAACGCGGCGGAAACAATCACACCGTAAACATCTGAACTGCAACCACCTACCAGAACTGCGCCTGCATTTGTGGTGGACACCATAAATGTTATAATACCAGTAGTAGATCGCTCTAATTCGTCTTTTTCTATTAATGCGTTTGGTGCTGTTGAAGTATTTCTCATTTCGAGCGTGCTTGGTCTGCACGTCAACCTGATAAAGACTCAAAATCGTCAGGAGGAGTTGTACAAGGGCAGAATGCGTATAACTTTGTCGGGTGAATACGCACATGAAAAAATAATATCTGATAAAATATAAATTGGGTACGCGCTAACAACAACATACAACAACAATGGACAACCTACAAAAAAAAAAAAAAAAATAACGCGTGAGCGATGACGTGCTTTTCGTACACGTACGTATGTATATACTACGATATCTGCGAATTGGTTCCCTACGGCCGGGAACGAAGGCGGGGATACAACTTTATTTAGGAAGTAAAATTCTAGACGGACACCCTTCATAAACAAACAAAAAAATCCCTAGACAATGTTCATGATGCAAATGACCAGCCGAATTGCGACCGTGTGAATAATGGCGAGCTTAGTTAGTAATGACCCAATAGGCCAGGGTTTTTTGCGCTACCTATTATGCAAGTAACAGGCCAAATTGCGGTTGTTTTGCTTGACGTCTGCAGGGCTTGAACGTATAAAACACGGGAAAGTGCGAGTACTTGTGAAGAATGCGATGCAACAAGATTAGAAGGGCTGCAAGACGAACATGATACGTCCAGAGGAACGCGTGTTATACCAGTAGTAGATCGCTCTAATTCGTCTTTATATATTATTGCGTTTGGTGCTGTTGAAATGTTCATCAATCTGAGCCTGCTTGGTCTGCACGTCAACCTGATATAGATAGGATCGAAACCGTTTTTTTGCGCGACCTTATTACGCAAAGAACGTCTGCAGGAGGAGGAGTTGTGAAGAATGTGTATAACTTCGGGTGAATACGCACATGAAAAAAAAATATCTGATGAAATATTAATAGGATACGCGCCAAAAACAACGTACAACAACGACGGGCAACCTACAAAAAAGAAATAAACAAATAACGCGTGAGCGATGACGTGCTTTTCGTACACGTATGCATATACTACGACATCTGCGAAAGGTTCCCTACGGCCGGCAACGAAGGCGAGGATACAACTTTCTTAAGAAGTAAAATTCCAGACGGACATCCTTCATAAACAAAATAAAAAATCCCTAGATGACGTACATGTTGCAAATGACCAGCCGAATGGCGACCGCGTAAATAATTGCGAGCTTAGTTAGTAAGCTTTGACTCAATAGGCCAAGGTTTTTTGCGCGACATATTATGCAAGTAACTAGCCAAATTGCGGTTGTTTTTTTTTCGTCTCGGCCTCAGTATGCGATTCGTGGAACTGGAATTATCGGCCAAATAGCCTCGTTCGAGCGCCGTCTCCGGGGGACGGCTCCAACGCCCCTCGCCCTGCCGTATCCGTTCCGCACCTCGACGTGAACGCGGATAGACGCTGAGCGAGACAATCAGAATTGCGTTTTTTTTGTTTGTATTTTGGGCGGTATACGCCCGAGCTATTCTTGGATCTTGGCATATGTAGAGCTTGAACGAATAAATAAGGGACAACATTTCCAAATTGGCATCGAAATTTCTTCCCGACGATGCTTTTTTATGGCCGCCTCCAAGCGCTTGCCCTATCGTAGCTGTTACTGCTGTGTGTCGTTTCCTTCCGGTTCAGTGGGTATAGTGCTATATAATCAACGAAGGATGTGTCGTGAGTACGATTCTCACCCAGATCATATTTGGTATTCAGGAGCATGCGCGCTGGAAACGTTATGAATGGTTACAAGTATGATAGTTGTTAGTGTTCTCCTGAGTACTACTAACTGTGTAGTACGTGGAAAGGGGATAGCTCCGGGGATCGCTCTTACGATGTCGGTAATAATTAATTAACTAACTGGAAAACATATTTGGTTGTTTTTTTGCATAACCCACTCGTGTTACAGAGTCATGTGACGGTGGGTAGTGCTATGTGTCGTGAGTTCGATTCTCACCGACTTTTATGTTTGTCTTTTTCAAGCGTGCACGCTGACGACATTATGAATGGTTATTTCGGTATACGGAGTATGTAGTAGCACTACCCATTGAGCTACTGAGTCAAGTGATTAAGTATAGCTCAGTGGGCAGTGCTGTAGCATTTCTCGGTCAGATCACTTTGTTCGAAGGCCGCCGTTCAAGCGAGAAGCGCGCAAAATTTCGTTTTTGAACGGTACTCTCCAGTTATTCTTCGGATCTTGATGTATGGAGAGGTTGATAAAATATGATGTATGGAGAGGTTGATAAAATACAACTTGGCAAGACATTATTTCCAAATTGGCGTCATCTTTTGTCCCAAAACAAATAATAATATAATTACTGTAAAAAAAAAACATGGTACTGCGGTGGGGATCATAAGAGAGCATTTGTTTATTGAATTTCGGTAGGTACACGTACATACATTCATGGATATAGACGTGGCAAGCGTACGCATGACTAAACGAGGAGGAGGTAGTAGTGATTACGATTACTGCGCCAGGAAAGGACACACAGCAGCATTGCGAGTGGCGGCGTCCCCGGGGCTTCGTGGGTTGTATTATACAAGTTCCTCCTGTTGTTAAGCTGCGCCACTCGAAGGTGGTGGTAAATAGACAGTATGATGGCGTCCTTTGTTGTTGCTGTGGTCCCTGACTCCGTTGCTGTGGTCGTTTGCCGGTCAAGTGCAAGCGGTCGTGTGTTGATACGTAACGACAAATAAGTTTGTGTTGCTTCGTACTTGACGTGATCCTTTTCTTGCTGCTGATTGCTAATCGATCATCTCTTCTAGTGCTTTTTTTGTTTTTTGGCACGCTTCTACTTTCCAGCTTCTGGACATACAAACCGTGGTCACAGGTGTCGTCCTTCCCTTCCCTCCCCCGGTTATTGCCTTCATTTTTTTCGGCGCATAGGGTTCAGCACCCACTGATCGTCGATTTTTCATCGAGTGTTGCTAACTCACGCTCTCGCGCTTCCCGCAAGTCAATTAGTGCACGAGACGAAAATGTATACGAGTACGCACTCGGGGGGATTCGAACTCACGAAGCTGACCTATACCAGGCTCGAGGATATGACCTGATACGCCACCGGGGCAGTGAATGGTAGCGAGCCGTTCGCCCCGGTGGTCTAGTGGGGTTACACTATTAATACTAGCGTTGATCCTTGAGTTAAATAACCACCGTTGGGAGCTTTGTTGGCTTTATTTTTTTGCAGAAACAAATGGGAAAAAAAGGACCAACTAACTGCTGAAATCGCCTACCAGCGTGGGTGGGTACAAATTGACGCGAATCGACGAGGGAAGAAAATGATGAATTCTTCTCGCGATAACAATGAGGGCAGGTACCGTAGTGGGGAGGGGGGAGGGGAGCCCGCTATAGGACACCGGATCTAAGTTATACTACTGGGAGGGCGAGAGTACTGCGAACATAACAATAAATGGGATGGGAAAAAGAAAAGAAGTGGAGTGTATTAATACTGCTGCTGTAATAATACGATACCCAAGCAAGTTGCACCGATCGACTCGATCTGGACTGACTGCTGCTGTATTATGCAATTGGTCCGTACCACTTATCTAATCACACGCAGCGGACACGGTCAGTCACTTTCACCGGCCCCGGATGCTTGAGTGAATAAAACTATCACAAAAAACGCACTCGACACGTTTCGTCGCCAGACTAAAGGGTCAGTCGCGTGTGCACGTATTTATCCGATTGAAATTTGATGAATGAAGCGCGGAATCGGATTCACTTAAAAAACGGTAGCTATTAATAGTAGTAAAACATTGTTATGATTATTAGTCTATATCGAACTCTTGTCATTACCTTGAATACTATACGCGCAGACTATGATTGTGTGTGGTGACTTTTTTTTGCTCTACCAAGTATTGAATCGAAAAATTCGAAGTGCTGCTCTGCCCTACCCGAAGCAAGGGTGCCGGCGTATGCCGGCACTCATGCGGAGTCCTTGTATTTTTGAAAATACATACACAGTGACGGACAATTTTTGAGGTACGTGGTAAATGAGTGTCTGATACCGTGGATGGAAGATACCGTCGATAGTATGTATCATCTGCGGCAGGTGTCGCAGAAAGCTTTTATTTTTGACGTTTGCCTGGCAAGTGATACCTTTGCCTTTGTACATGTACGCGCGTACCGGCTTTCTGTATGCAACTCCCGCCCCAGACCAAGGCGGCATCGGTGTATCCTGAGAGATATTTGTACGATTTGACAGGACACGCATGACCGCGACGGATTGGTGACGCATCACGGATCGCGCAAGCAAAAGCTGAGAGATCAGTACACGCTATAGCAGTACAGTGGGGGGTCGCCCATAGTGCGGGTTGATTAGTGCCGCGCTGCTCTCTGTAGTGCCCGTGAAATCGCTCTTTACCACTTAAACTCTCTATGGTGGCCTTGTTCCCAATAATGTCGGTGTGTTGCACTGGCACATACCGGCAATATTGGAAGCCCCCTACTGTACTTGTTACAGGTTTGCTCTGTGTGGCTGTAATAATACTGAAAAACTTTAACGGTCGTCGTCAGAGTTCCGTTCATCCGGGTGCCAAGCCATTTCAGATCCTGGCACCCTTGGGACTGGCGCGGAACAAGTCATATCAGCTCCTGGCACCCTTGGAACCCAGTTATTTCAGCCCCTGGCATCGTTGCAACTGGCGAGGACACGACTAAGTTCCGGGTACTTGTTGGACTGTGGAGGACTCCGTCCTTTCAGCTCCTGGTACTCTTGGGACTTGTCGAGGACCCAGTCATTTGAGCTCCTGGAAATTTTACGGATTGGCCAGGACTCAGCTGTTGTTTCAGCTCCTGGAGAGTATCCCTGGCATTAGCGAGGAACAAACCATTTCAGTACTTGGTGCCCTTGGGACTGGCCAGGATTGAGTCTTTCGACCTCCTGGCACTTTTGGGACTGGCGAGGATTCAGTCGTTCCAGCTCTCCTGGTACTCTTTTACCCCTGTATAAACTGGAAACCCTTTTATTTTTAACCGTCCTTGCCTCGGAAGGGGGTGATAGTTAACGTCTTCCAAGATCTGCGGTTGCCGTTGGCGGGAGCCGTTCGCACGGCTGGCCAATTTCGTACGAACGGGCGCCGTTTGCGCTTTCAGTAGCCGCAACGTGCATCCTTGCCTGAATTGGTGTATTCACCGGGGGGGAGAAGGAATGACACCCGTGATCACCCCGGATTGATTCTGCGATAGCCCCCCCCCAAAACCAGCGTTTTTTTTTAACGAGCGTTTCATGTCTGCTCGACACGAGGAAGGATGCTATGTAAAACAAATCTTCATGAAGTTTCTTATTTGCAGAGGATTATCGAACGACGCCGTCGGGGTGGCACGGGGCAAGGGGCGCCGTGTTTCAGGAGATACGGCCTGGTGCTTGTCTCAAAACCGGGGATTTTCGTCAGAGAAACGTTGGGGGGGCTACCGTAGAAGGACCCCACGGCCTGCCCAGAACGTCGCTGAGGGTCAAAAGCTCTTATTACTGTAAATACAAGTATGTGTATTTTACGAGTTGAGCTGGAAAGCATAAACGTGACATCGAAATGTCGTTAAAAAAAGAAAGGAAAGGGAGTCATCATCGTTCGTGTTCCCATCCTTTGTCCTCTCTGTGCTGGACCTCTATTCTTCTTTGGCGTGCGCTGCCGGCTGCTGCCACGTTACTTGTACCAGGTGCCAGGTCATGAGGTATCATGCGCATTGAAGCAGAGCATAAATTAGCTGTTGCGCTGTTGCGCGGGCGCAACATTTAGGTAAACATACCTGTTTCGCGCAAAAGTCGCCGCGAGGCTGGTTGCGCGCGGCGCAACACGTGATTTCGGGCGCGCAACATTATTCGCCGCCGGCGAAAAAAATTGCAATAACAAAATTGGGGGGATCTTTCTCTAAATCGCCGTAGGAAATGAATTACTATCGGCTGCTGTACGATGATAGTGTGATGTATGATATCATGCGATAACGACGGCAAGCTATTGCTGCAGTGACGGTGTGGAAATTGCAGCAACAAGGTCGGGAAAGGGTGGGGGTTGTACTCGCTTCATCCATGGCCGTAGTCCGAAGACCGTAGACCTGCCGTAGACAGTAGCCCTCGCATCCCCTACAACGACGGGAGCATGTCGGGTTTCACCCACCAGGCAGATATCACGTGCAGCACAAAGAGAGGTCTGGGGACAGGGGGGGGGGGTCTTTTTTTTGTCATACCTTTCTGGTGTGGCGCCTTCGGCCATACTGCTGACCTATCCTCAGGTGTGCTGCTGCTGCTGCTTTTGCTGCTTCTGCTGCTGCTGCTGATGATGATGATGATGTGCTACTCGAGCCGTAACATTGAAACGGCACAGAGATTGGGCTTTTGGAACATCACCCGTCACCGATTATGCCGAATGGCGAATGGCGAATATAGATTGACTTCTGGGTGCAGCGATGCTGGCCCCGAGCTACTCCTGACGTCGGGAGTGTAACTACAATACTAATACTAATACTACTAGTAAGTGTGATCAGCCTGTTTCTGCTTCAAGACACCCCAAGGCATCTTGATACACGCCTTTTCGAGGTTCAGGAGGCGTTTAAACGCAGTTCGTTATATAGTTTTCAGGCGCATATTCGCGCATACATCACAAGTTTTCCGCCGTCGGAGGCCCTCCGGGGGGTGGTCATGATTGGATTATTATATTTTTCGGGGTAGGCGCACGATTAGATACCAGGCTTTTCGTTAGGGTGCAGTTTTCGCGTCCTGTCCTGTTTCCCTCTTTGTTTCTCCTATTGGATGTTCCCTTTTAGTTCTTTCTTCCATCATAATATTTTTCTTTTAGTTTGTTGAAAATGGTCTGTCTGGTGTGCTTGCGTGCTGCACATACATGTTTTGCCCGCGTGTTCATTGCGGTTGGTATTGCATGGCCAAAAACAGCTTGCCTTATTCGCAAGATGTAACTCTGTCTCGTAGATTGTGACCACAGAGTGAGCTCGTCTCTCCATGAGGCATCGGCACGGACACTGGTTGTGCTGGATAAAAATTGGTGGACATATCAATTAAATGTCAAGAACAAACACACGTGTGGGCACTCCGCATCTACGTATGGGCGACGACAGCAAGAAACGGTCTCATTATGATACCTGGTAGATAATACTTTTCTTATTTATTTCTTCCTTGCAACTTGTCTTTGTGCTGGCTTGCTTACCACGTTCTGCTTTCGCATTCATTGCGTTCGGTACTGCATGGTAACCAAATAACCTGACTGATTTGCCCTCGTGTTTATCGCGGTTGGCAACTCATGGGCAAATCGCCTTGCTCGCTGTGTTTGCAATGAATGTGTGCCTCTGTCTCGGAGGTAGTCACCCTAGAGCTCGTCTCTCTAGCAGGCATCGGCACGGACACTGGCTGTGCTGGATGTACCAGGTGGTAGAAATATCAGTTGAATATGAAGAACACACACTGCTGTACTTTCGATAATAATGCGGTATCTTCTCTGTCTTGTTTGTGACCACAAAGCTCGTCCCTCTAGGAGGCATCGGCATGGACACTGGTCGTGCTGGATGTAAATGGGTGAAAACAACAAACAACAGCAAACAGCAGCAGAAGAGCAGCAGAAGAGCAGCAGCAGCAAGCAGCAGCAGTAGCAGCAGCAGCAGTTTACTGTTGGTTTTTAATTAACACATATCAACCCACCAAAAATCAAAATCCGCCAGAGCGCCACAAACATTATCCGACAGGTGATCGTAATATTTTTACGTTTCGAGCCACCCATGCATGCAGTGCTAACCCATATTTTGAAGTATGTACTCTGTATGTACGAAATACCGGTCGAAGGGTTCCCCCATGACGGGTTTCACCCCAGTGACGTCATTATGACATCATTAGGGCACCCTCGAGCCATCCCACGGTGGTACATGTAGCGGTGCATCTCATCAGATTCTAACGAGTCCCTGCCAGGAGCTCCTTATTACATGAATGAGGAACTCAACATCTCAAACCCATGACGACCCAAAAAACCCATGGTCCTGCCGACGACGCCATTTGTTAAGGTATTAGTCTAGTGGGGTATTTTTCGTCGGTTTGATCACTTACTTGCAAAAGGGTAACCAATACTAGCTTACCCAAACTAAGCCTTATAACACCCGATACTACATGACTTCGAAGGCATTCGTTCGCACAACCCAACCCAACAACCCGACCAAGCTTCAATGCTTTCGTCCTATTCCTAAAACAATATCTACTACGCACTCGTAAAATTACTTGACTCATGACTAACCCCTAGTTCCTCACATGAGGAGCCCAATTGGCCAGGGACTTCTTGGCGCAATCATACAACTGCAACCCCTACCTACCTACCTACCACCGTGGGCTGACTCGGTGCAATTCGACCGGTATATCGTATGGGCTAGGGTTAGTTACCCCTACCTACCTACCACCGTGGAATTACTCGGTGCAGTTCGACCGGTATTATTTTGTATGCGTTAGGATTAGTTAGGGTTAGGGTTGGTTCCATGCTTTCAAAAATCCCAACAATAATGTCAGTAAATCCCATCTCATTTATTTTATTGTCTTCAAGTAAGTGTCAATCAACACTTCCCCCCCCCCACCCCCCCCCCACCTCTCCCCTTCCCCGCCGCCCCCACCATCGCCTACTACTACTATTAAATATCATTATTACGCGTTTCTATTCATTTATGAGACCTACCCCCCCCCTTTTTTTTACCTGCCCCCTTCCCCTCACCGGTCATACGACTGACTGCAGGATAAAGTATACATATACTTCCTCTGTGCCATAGGCAAAGGTCCTTATGATTACACAGGACCCTTCGCCGTGTCCGACGCCGTAGACGACATTTTGCGGGAAATATTTGGTGTCTTTTTAGCTGAAGCCCGTTTTTAATTTGTGTTTTTTTTTGCACGCACCACGCCCTGCATGGATGCATTCATGATGCCCGAAAAAAATCAGTCTGCCACAAAAAAAGACCGTACTTAGCCCCGTTTCCAGGGGCAAAAAGTTGTCGGAAAAAAAATAAATAAACTAAACTAAATCGTTAACCAATCGTCCTCGCCGTCACTGGTGGGCGATGCTAGGTCGGTAGGTAGTCCCACGCCTTCGTGAAGGCCTCCTGATTCATATTTTACCACCCTTTCTAACGCCCCTCCCTGCCCACTGCCACGTCGTCACCCCGGTGTTATAAGGCTTAGTTTGGGTAAGCTATTGGTTAACCTTTTGCAAGTGGTCAAACGGACTACTACCCCACTAATGATCTTAACAAATGGCGTCGTCGGCAGGACCATGGGTTTTTTGGGTCGTGGGTTCGATCCCCACCATCCACAATAATGAACTTTTGAGATTTTCCCCATGTCGAACTTGAAAAATACTCTCCTCCTTGGTATACCCAGGAAATGAAACGGCTTGGATATTGACAGGTCCGCCCGTATATCCGGCCGACCTGCTATTACGACGTTTCAGGGAGGGAGAGTGTTAAAAGTTAAAAGGCTTTGTTTGGGTAAGCTATTGGTTAACCTTTTGCAAGTGGTCGAACGGACTAATACCCCACTAATACCTTAACACCGGCATACTCCCCGCTAAAGTTGTTATCGCCCATCTTACGGAATGTTTGGTCGTACGGCTCTGCCAAACCCGCCAAAATTTCCCAATTCTCGACCCACTAATTATTAGCAAGCACGGCTCGATTTTTTAGTTTTATTTTATTTTATGAGTACTCAGTGGCACCAAATCTACTCGTAGTTTTTTTCAACAAATCTAAATATGGCATCGGGGGCACCTCCATTGGCGAGATGTGATCTGCCCCTTATAAGGACCTTTACTTATGGCACAGAGGAAGTAAATATTATGTTAATCTGTCGCTGGTGGCGCATTCCACAGCCGTCAGATTTTGTCCCCCTCGAAAGCGTTTTTTTTTATAGTTTCCGTGTACAGATTGACTAATAACATCACCCTGTTGACCCTCTGGTACAAGCTAATTCGAAGGGGAGTCGCCGACCTACATCCTTAATGAGGACGACGCAGACTCGGTAATACGCGAGATCGGAGTATCACACGACAGCTTGCAAACAAGATGAGTTTCGACGAGATCTTCGATCTCACAGCTGGAGGGGGACTGTATTTATATTTTTTCATATCATAATAATATGAGAATCAACTCCGCGTCGATGACGGCAACAACTATGTATGTGGGCCATGACCCACCATGACGATCGGAATTCGAATACGATTCCAATCATACCGCAACTCGTATTTTCTTTCTTGTTGCCGTGACAGCGTCGCAGCCCACATTATTCGTATCGTACGGAGTATGTATCATATCATACCACCAGCAATTTAAAGCACGAGTTCTGCGTGGTTGCAAGCCACGACGCCGCACATATAACAAGCAATATGAGGTCCTCCAATCTAATATCCGGATAAATGATCATTTATGTGTTCATGTTAGGTGTTTGCTATCGATGTGTTTATGTGCGTGTTCATCACATTATTAAACTGAGTTTTCCACCGAGTTTTTCCACCCATCTACATCCAGCACAACCGGTGTCCATGCCGATGCCTTCTCCTAGAGAAGCAAGCTCAATCAAGCTCTGTGGTGACAAGCTATGAGACAGAGATACACATTGCAAATACAGCAAGGTGATACTTGTATGGTCATGAAATGAACCGACATGAACATGCGGGCAAAAAGAGAATGAAAGCCAGCACACCAGACTATTTGCCTCAACATGGAAGAGAAAGGAAAAAATAGAACGATAATAATATAGACTATACCAGATAGTAAATAGAGAAGAAAAAACAAAAAATGGCAAAAACAATTGAAAACCGAGAGGGAAGCAGGACGGCACGAGAACCATGAAAAAAAAAGACACAACAACAAATAGCCAGCCAGCAACACAGAGTTAATGTGAGAACAACAACAACATACATACCGGTCGCCCGGTGGCGTATCAGGTTATCCTCGAGCCTGGTATAGGTCAGCTTCGTGAGTTCGAGCCCCGCCGAGCGCATACTCGTGTAATATTCGTTGGGACTTTTTCTTGAGCACAAATTGACTATTAATAGCGGAAAGCGCGAGAGCGTGAGTTAGCAACACTCGACGAAAAATTGAAGGCAAGTACCGGGGGGAAGAAGGGTCGACACCTGTGACCACGGCTTGTCCAGAAGCTGGAAAGTAGAAGTGTGAGAAAAAAGCTTTATTTTTCCCCATCCGCCGAAGGATAAAAAAAAAAAAAAAAAAAAGTGAGAAAAAAAAAAAATACAGGCCGTAACCATCGCCCCCGTACCCTACTGTCAAGGTATTAGTGGGGTATTAGTCCGTTTGACCACTTGCAAAAGGTTAACCAATAGCTTACCCAAACTACGATCGTAAGCCTCATAACTTATAACGCTAATTCCCCTTGAAACGGCGGGATAGCGCGTCGGCCGGATATACGGGCGGCCCTGTCAATATCCAAGCGGTTTCATTTCCTGGGTATACCGGGGAGAGTGTTTTTCAAGTTCGACATGGGGAAAGTCTGAAAAAGTTTATTCGTGGATGTGGGACTCGAACCCACGACCCCCCCAAAAAACATGGTCTGTCGACGACGCCATTTGTTAAGGTATTAGCGGGGTATTAGTCCGTTTGACCACTTGCAAAAAAGGTCAACCAATAGCTTACCCAAACTAAGCCTTACAACATTATTATTTTAAAACGAAGCTAAATCATGTTCAAACGGTAGACGCGAACCTAGAAACAGGCAAGGGCAAGACGAAGAGGAAGTAAGAAAACATCAAAAAAAGATAAATGCACAACAAGATACCGTTTTTTTTTTCGTTCTTTTCTACCTGTAAAAGTAAAACAAAAAACAAAAAAAACACGCCTCCTTCGTACGATAGAAGCATCACTTTTTTGCTGGAATATTTCCTGAACGACGAGTCGGTCCTTAACCCCTTCAGAACCCTAAAACCCCTCCCTATACTGATTCCAAGAAATTTCCCCCGAAGACGGGTTTCCAATAGTAAAGGCGTTAATGTTGTGGTGTTGCCGTGGGAGCCTAACAAGGCGTAAGATATTTGATGGGACACATACTACGACGGCTGGATATAAAAGGGTTTCACATGCCTTTGAAGGTACGTGCGTATAATAGGAAAAAGGGGATGATGCTTTTGCCTTGCGGAATCGCACGCTGTTTGTTCAGTTCGTCTGTGGCATGTGTGGAACTAATAATACAAGAAGAAGAGCGTATCGAGTACAAGTGACTGGCTAACGTGGAACTGCCTAGCAGAGAGACCCGCAAAGGGTGGCCCGTGTTTGTAACAACAGCCCCTTAATCTTAATGCGTTAGCATTAACCCCAACTCGTCGGACTTTCGTTGTTTTTCTTGCAGTTAGTATTTCTTGTTGAATACCTAGGCCATGGGCTTGTTCACCGGGCAGCACCTTTTTATTTCCTCCCGAACAAGGTTTTGCCTAAGAGGGGTATAGAGCTCCTCTATACCACTGGTCCAGCTCAGGTTAGCCTCAGAAAACAAATGGTGCACACACCTCTACCGGCGCATGCGTCTAATCCACACTATTTGCTACCTGGTACTAACTAAGTCAATGCACGCAAAATATAACAGTCCGCAGAAATGTCTGAGTGTACTCACCAGTACCTGGAGTACTTCGACCCGACATGGCTGAGTACTCGCCGGTGCCTGGAGTATTTCGGCCTGCAATGGCTGAGTACTCGGGAGTACTTCGACCTGAAATGACTGAGCACTCGCCAGTAGTACCTGGAGGAGTACTTCGACCTGAAATGACTGAATACTCGCCCGCACCTGCACGAGTACTTCGACCTGAAATGACTGCGTACTCGTGAGTACCTGGAGTACTTCGACATGAAATGACTGAGTACTCCTGAGTACCTGGAGTACTTCGACCTGAAATGACTGGTACTGGGTGGTACTACTGGTACTCTGAGGACCTTTTTTTTGGAAGATCCAATGCCCTAATCCCGCCGCATCATCTACGCTTCGAGGAGGCACACACATTCCTAATCCCGCCGCATGCCGGATTCACCAAGAAGAGAACACGGAACGCGATCCTGGCGACAATCATATATTCTACTCTAATTCCAAGTAATCTGGCCCCGAAATGGGAATGCGGTCCTTAAGGGGTAGATATAACAGTAGGAGGGGGTTGTTTTCATTAACTCGCATAATCAAGTCCGTGGTCACAGGACAGGGGGTAGCTAGTAGGAGGCATCCTTATGTGAGAGCGCGACCTGCAGGAGACATTCTGTGTCCCCGCCCAATACCCTTACAGCAGTACCCAATCACTGCTGTACAAAAACTGTTTCGTTTTTCGGGGCACATCACTTGGAAATAGAGTTGCTAACAGACCATTTTTGCGGCGGTTCAAGAGTGGTAATCCAGTCGGCAATACTTTTTATACCTTTTTTTATACTTTTTAATAAAAAAATGAAAAACGTCAGATGTGAGTATGATCGGTTGAATTACTGAAATTCAACTTTGCAACCTCTGTGGTACATTAGATCCGTATTTCATTTATGATACATGCTTGTATGGTATTTGTGAACTAAACCCACGAAATCTACGAAATGTTTGTTAATACACAGCAGTTGTTTCACAAATGTTGCAAAACTATCTATCTGGTGACTCTTCATAAAAAAAATAAAATTGATCGTTTATGCCAGCTGCTGTGAGTCCATCGGATTTGTACAGAAGAAGTACAGAAGAAGTCGGTCGCCCCGGTGGGCTATAAATGGTTATCCTCGAATACCATTCGCGTTAGTCCTTGAGTTCGATCCCCACCGTGGCGAGATATTGACTTTATTTTGAATTTAATGCGAAAAAAGTGTCAACTGCTGAGAGCCCCTAGCAGCGTGGGTAGGTACAATTCGACGCGCGTCGACAAGGGATGCTGGAAAAATGCCGAGTTATTCTCGCGATAAAAATGAAGGCACGCACCGTAGTGGCGAAGAGGGAGGAGGGCCCCTATGTGACCCCGGATCTGAGTTACTACTGGGAGGGAGGGCGAGAAGAGTACTCGTAGTTCGAGGATAACTTTGGGATAAAGAAGGAAAAAAAAGAAGAAAAAAAAAATCAAGGGTGCCTGACCGAAGATGCTCTTACATCGGGGTGCCCACAACGCCTGCGTAAATACGTACCAGGTATACTATAAAAATAAAAATACGCTCCAGCTGTGAGATCGAAGATTTTGTCGAAACTCATCTTTGCAAGCTGTGTGTGATACTCCGATCGCGCGTTTTACGGGTTGTGTGTCCTCATTAAGGATATAGGTCCGCGACTCCCCTTGCAACTACAGTATAGCTATCAGGGTCAACAGGGTGATGTTAGTCAGTCTGTGCGCGGAAACTGTAAAGCCCGTTTTTGAGGGGGACAAAATCTGACAGCTGTGATGGAAATGCATCAGTTCATCAAGTGTATCCTGTAGTCGTATAACCGATGAGGGGAGGGCGGAGTTTTGAAGGGAGTGGGGGCATGGGTTTGAACAAGAGGAAGCGCGGGGGGCGGGGGGGGGAACTCAATCTGTGCGTGGAAACTATAAATCCTTGAAGGGGATAAACCTGACGGTTTTGGAAGGAATGCACCAGTTTATCATGTATATCCTGTAAGTCGTACAACCAGTGAGGAGAGGGCGGAGTGTTCGAGGGGGTGGGTGGGCGGGGGGGGGGGGGGGTTGGGGCAAAAGGGTTTTTAACAGCTTTAGGTCGCATAGATGTAGGGGATTGCTATACGCGTGGTGCTAGGTCTAGGCCATGGTGCGGGTCGTGGGGAAGGAGGGGGCGTTGGGGGGGGGGGGGGGGGGATTGAATTAGTGCAGCGGCATGGGTGACTCTAGAAAGATAATGAGGTGATTTCGATGATAGGTGGGGCGTTTGAGCAAGAGGGAGCGGGGGGAAAAAAAAGGGGGGGGGGGGAAGGGGATTTTTTTTTTTTTTTTTTGGGGGGGAAGGGGTTTGTAACAGGTTTAGGTCGCATATATGTAGGGGCTTGCTGTACGCGTGGTGCTAGGTCTAGACAATCGTGCGGGTGGTGGGGAAGGAGGGGGCGTTGGAGGGGGGGGGGGGGGGTTGGGGGGGGGAGGATCAAGTAACGCTACGTCATGGATAGCTAGAAAGATAGTGACGTGATATCAATTGCGTAGAAGTGTTTATTACTTTGGCCGATTTCGATTTTGGGCGGGTCGTTTGAACAAGAGGGAACAGGAAAAAAAAGAGAAAAATATATATAACGATTCTTTTGTTTTAGGGGACAGGGATTTGGTCAGGAGTTATTTTCGTCTCGGCCTCAGTATGGAATTATCGAAACTGGAATTTCTCGGTCAAATCGTTTCGTTCGAGCGCCATTTTCGGGGGGCGGCTCCAACGCCCTCGCCCTGCCTTATCCGTTCCGCACCTCGATGTAAATGCGGATGGATGCTGGGCGAGACAAGCGAGAAGGGCGCAAAAAATTGTATTTTGAACGGTACTCTCCAGTTATTCTTTGGATCTTGATGTATGGAGAGGTTGATAAAATAAAATTGGCAGGGCATTATTTCCAATTTGGCGTCGTATTTTGTCCCCCAAAAAATACCATTTACTGTAACCCCCCCCCTCCCCAAGGTACCGCGGTCTAGGTATCATATTAATAGTAGTGCATTTATTTATTGGATTTCGGTAGGTACGTACGTACGTACATGGATATAGACGTGGCAAGCGCACGCATGACTAAAACGAGGAGGTAGTGTAGTTGTAGTAGTGATTACGAGTACTGCGCCAGAAAAAAACACACAGCAGCATTACGAGTGGCTGCGTCCCCGGCCTCTAGGGCGTGGCAGTTCGGGCACATCGACACAGTTTGTACTCGTACAAGTAATATAGGTACGAGTAAGAGCACACACACTGAATGGTGATGATCTGTTTCACGCACGCTTCTTGTCTGACTTATAGCATGGATGAGGAGGGCGTACCAAAAAATAGGGGGATGAATTTCGACATAAAAAACAAGGGCAAAAATCGTTCCTGTTGTTAAGCTGCGCCACGCGAAGGTCGTACTCGTAGTAAGTAGTAGACGGTATCCACGTAGTAAGAAACCAGTGGCATGCATTCGTCCCGGTATCTAAGGGTACGCGCGGTAATGGTCGGGTCGGGAAAATGTGGTCGAGTCGGAACGGGTCGGGACGGGTTTGGGAATCCCAAGTGTATTTCGTTCCCGACCGCGACTTCCCGACCCCTTCCCGACCTCGGTCTCTGTTCCCGCCGTCTGCCGTCCCGACCTACGGGATTCTCGTTCCCGTCCCGACTGTTTCCCGTCCAGTCGTAATGTGTATTCCCGACTTTTCCCGTCCCGCCGCCCGCCTCAGTTGTTCCCATCCAATCCCGACGTTTGCACAAAATTTCTCCCATCCCGCAACTCACTCAAGTGCCGGATGTTCCCATCCCATTTGCCATGGATTGTATCTTTTTCGCATCACATGACTATGGATGCAACTGGATTGTTCCAATTTGGATTATTATTTCAACTTTGGATGCAAAACAGCTGCAGCAGTACAGTCGTAGGTATGTAGAGAAGATTGTCCATTTCATTAGTTTGAACTTTGTTAATCTCCCCCCCCCCCCGCCATTTTGTGTTTTTTTCATCAAGTTCAGCTATGAGTCGATAAATCAGTGCTCGAAGCTTTTTTGAAGAATAAAAAGAAAGAAAAATGTACAAAATAGTTTTTTTGTTAGTTTTTTACAACAACAAAGAAGGCGGCGAAAGTTCGTTTGAGCATTTGACGAATAGCACTCGGCATAAATTTCCTCTTTTCAACCGTTGCCTCCAGCCCGCGTTCCCGATCGTGTTCCCAACCTTTCCGGACTGCATCTCCCGGCCATACCCTGATTACGTTCCCGACCGATTTCCCGAGTGTTTTTCCCGACCGTTTTCCCCATTTTGTTCCCGACCGATTCTCGACTATGTTCCCGACCTATTTTCCGACTATGTTCCCGACCGGTTTCCCGACAATGTACCCGACCGAGTTCCCGACCTGTTCCCGATCTGTTCCCGACCCGTTCCATGATCCCATCCTGTCCCGTCCCGCCACGAAATCGTGGGCTCCCGTTCCGTCCCGTCAATCAAACGGCTTCCCGCCTTTCCGTTCCATTCGCGTCCCGCGGTAAGCAAACGGGAACCTTTTCCCATACCGTCGCTCGAGTTGTGCCAGTCTTTCAGTCCCATTTATAATATATTATGCCGTTTTTCTTCGAACACCTCATACTTGCTTGAAATTGTGCTTATAACCGGGGGGGCCTGAATCCTGGATACAAATCGCTCTAATTCGTCCATTTACATTGCGTTTGGTGCTGTTGCTGCTGTTCAAGTGTTTATCTCATCCTCGTTTTGAGCGTGCTTGCTCGGCACGCCAACCTGATATAGGCTTATAATCGTTTTGTCGTGCGACCCATCATGCAAATAGCTGGTCAAATTGCGTTTGCAGTGCAAATGTTTGCCGTATACTGAAGTATGGGAGAAAACCCGAGTCGGTCGAAACATTTGTGAGCTTATTGGGTCCAAGCCTACCAGCCAATCACGAATAAGCCAACGGAGTCGGGGTTGACACGCCTTGCAGGGAGGTATCGACCCGGGAGATCATTGTTATAGTTCCCGCATTGTTGGAGTTGTAGAGATTCGGAGGATTTCTGAACCGGGGATGGGGCCCTATCTCTCCCGTGTGCGACGGAACTGCCCCCCATTGGTTGGTGAGCCTCTATCATCCTCCTAGGGTGGGACGGCGCCGTGGAGCTCGAACCAATCAGCGATTTTATCCAAAGGAGTTGGGGTTTCCACATCGTGAGGGGCGGTGACGACCCGAAAGAACTCGGTTTTATTCCCCGGTTTGTCTAACTTATAGAGATATAGTGTTAAGGTAATAGTGGGGTATTAGTCCGTTTGACCACTTGCAAAAGGTTAACCGATAGCTTACCCAAACTAAGCCTTATACACTTTCCCCCCCTGGAACGGCGGGATATCAGGTCGGCCGGATATACGGGCGGACCTGTTATTTATCCAAGCCGTTTCATTTCCTGGGTATACCCGGGAGAGTATTTTTCAAGTTCGACATGGGGAAAATCTGAAAAGTTTATTATTGTGGATGGTGGGGATCAAAAACCATGGTCTGTCGACGACGCCATTTGTTAAGGACTTTAGTGGGGTATTAGTCCGTTTGACCACTTGCAAAAGGTTAACCGATAGCTTACCCAAACTAAGCCTTATAACATATAGCATGACCTCCGTACCGGGGATGGGAGACTATCGTCCCCGGGTGGAGCTGGCTCTATAATATACGACCCCAGCCAATCAGAGATCGGCCGGTCGGTGGGGTTGGGAATTATTTCCACACTGAGCGGAGAGGTATCAATCCTGGTGATATCCGTGTTCGTCCCCGGGTTGTCGGAGTTGTATATGTATGTGTGGATGGATTAGGATTGTGGGGTGGAACTCTATCGTCCCCAGATGACGGTTACTTTATGAACGATCCCCGCCCAATGAGCGACCAGCGATCAGACAAAAAGGCCATATCAGCTAATATATGTTTTCGTTTTTTTTTTCGTCCGAAACTCGAGCCTGAAATTCTTAACTGTCAAATTCTTAGTGCAGTGCTATCGCGTACTATTAATACTATATCAGATAGCAACAAGTATTAATGCAGGATTATAATAGCATTCGAGGAATTGAATGACGAAGGCAGCGATACCGTGTTTAACGCCTAGAATACCGTCAGCAAGCCTCTCCACGATCAGACTATACACACACAGACAGTCCGTCTGCGAACCTCGGATCTAGATATTATCATGCATGGTGTAGCAGAAGCTGGCTCAGTGCGCGCCTCTCAGTGGCTACGTAGAGAACATACAGCATACGAAATACATGGCCACCCCCTTGCTGGCCCTGGATGCTTGGTTGAGCCAAAACATCAAGAAACGCGCACACGAAACGTCTCTTCGTGGCTAGACTAATAGGCTATTAGAGGATCAGTCTGCATGGGCTCTCGGATTTATTCGATCGAAATATGATGAAGCTCGGAATCGGATTCACGCAAGAAACGGCACAAGAAGTAAGTAGTCCACTACTGCTGTTTGTCTATATCGATCTCTTGGCATTAATTTTCATTCTACACGCGTAGACTATGTGTTGTGTGGTGGCGGTTTTTACTCTCTACCAGGTATCGAATGTTGAATCGAACAAGTCGAAGTGCTGCCCTGCCCTACCCGAGAGGGAGCATGGGTGCCGGCATGCCGGCATTCATGCGAATCCCTTGTATGAATTGAACATGTTTCATAACAAAATAATCGTGTTGAACATGCCTGGAGCAATGCATGTCTCCGGTACTAAACTCGTGTATCCTTCGCAGTTGAGCATACCTCGAGTGCCCTGGCCTCGTCACGCATGGCTGTACAATCATTCATCAAGTTGTACAGTTCCTTCTTGGCATCTCCACCACCACCGCCACCCCTTTGCTGTGTGTGGGCTGCAGAGGTACGACTATTATCAGCCATACGCAATGCAGAATACCACACCACTGATGCTGCTGTGGTCTCGTTGTGCGGGTGAATGCACGTCTCTCTGCAGCAGGCAGCACCCAGAACACGGCAGCAGTGTTACTGTCGTACGCAGCGCTAGCAAGCTCGGGAACTTAAGGCGTCCGTCTCTCCCCTCCCCTCCTCGAAAAACTGTGTAGGTAGTAGCCGGATAGCCGGAGGTTTTGTTGGTCGAAGTATTTTTCGAATTTTCGATTTTGCCTGCTGTTGTTGCCTTTTTGATTGTTGATGTGTTCAACTCCTTTTGACACGAACTCCTGCAACTATGTACTACGTATGTATGTACTCTACTGATGTCTGCTGTCTGAGTTCCGCGTTTGTTCGCGCTTGATACGCGTACGTTTTGTTAATTTTCGGCGCTCAAGGTTTCAATTTTACTCGGAGGCGTGTTTCATGCAGAGCGATGAGAGGGGAGAGAATATCTCTAGTCTCTCTGTGGGAAATCTCGGTTTATTCACGCGGTGCCAGGCATCAGAGGTAGCTGTGCATGAGATATCTGCAGGTACCTTCGCGCTTTTATATCCCCACACCTTCGTTGCCGTTCCGGCGCCGATCACCTTCGAAATCGGGGCGACCCGATCAAGTCACGTCTGGCCATCCCATGCACGGAGCGCTTCGCCGAGGTACGAGGCATTTTACTGCAACCAATAACCTTTGTGCTTCTCACTTTTGATAGTAGAGCGTGCGGAATAGCCCCCGATCCCGAGACGCGCACCAGCTCTCTCGGGGAACGTGTTCGAAATATTTTTCAAGTCGGGCTGCGTCGAGGCATAGTTCGCGGTAGCCTCTAGTAGGTGGTGCTGACTTAATTAATTTGTAAGTGCATTGTTGGTGTGTTATCAAGAGGCCGGTTTATCGATAGGTCTCACTTTTTCATAGGTGTTCAAAATTTGCGTGAAAAGTTGCAATCCTGACGGAGAACTGATGAACACCACCACGACAACGCAACGCAACGCACACAGGCGCACGCACCAGCCAGGCCCGTGGCTTTGCTTCGAAATTCTACGACATCCTCTCCCAGGAATCGAGCGACATCATCACATGGACCGAGTCGGGACAGGCCTTCCAGGTCCTAGACTACACTCGGTTCTCGGAAGAAATCCTCTTGAAGGTGCAGTGTTCTCATGTTCGAAAGAATGCGAACTCCCCAACCATGTTCCCTTTTTTGTCGGCAACGACGCGATATTTTGCCGTCAAAAACAATCGGCAGTGTCATATCGTAGTATTCTGATACTATATCCAAGTCATGTCATGTGATGTGTGCAGCAGTATCTGGTATAGAGCTATTTCGGTACCTTGTGTAACATGTTCCGATGGCATTCCACATCGATATTCGGTGAGAACGTGCCATGTGGAGTTGTTGGAGAGGGTGCGCTCTGTCATAGGAAGCACACGGAGTGCTCCCCGCGACGAAGAGCATACCCGTAGAAGCAAACGACAGCAGTGTGGAGGCAGCTGTCTGTACGACGTAAAGCCCCATATTCTAGGACTTCTCATTTCCACAATAGTCGTTCGTACTCGTACGCACACTGACACACAGTGGTTTAGCAGTAACACCTACTCCTAGTGTAAAAGTCTGTAACACCAACAGCTTGCGTTTTTGGCGGACCGTCCGCCGTTGAATCCGATATGGCGACGAAACCCACAAGTAAAACTTTTTTTCGTTCGCTGGCACGGGTGGGTGTGGATTTCGTCGTGGCCTTTCCTCTTCGCGACGATACTATTAGACTATATGATACCGCGTAGGTTCTTTGCATTTTTTGTCGGCGTGCGGTTTGCCACCTCTCATCAGTTTGGCACGTCACTGCGTTTTTGCGGGGTACACTGCAGTAGTACCAGGTTAGACTATTCGTATCATCGGGACCAGGTACCAGGTATAAATCACTTTTGTCAGATGCCATTTTAAGGTACCAGGTTGTGTGTTGTAGTCCTCTTAAGTAACCTGTGAGTTGTGGTTTCTTGTCTTGGGGACTGCAGCGCCACAGGGTTTCAGAGGGGAAGCGTGTCCAAGGATATATCGTACATGACGATTATTTACAATAGCGGCCACAACACCAAGCAGCCTGGGCTCCTGGGGGTAGGGGATGCGTCCGAAGGACAACGTGAGGCGATGTACGGCCGTACGGCGTGAGGCGATGTACGGCACGCGTCGCATGCTGATATTTCTATACCTGGTTGTTGTTGTTGTTGTTGTTCTCTCATTAACTCGCATAATCAAGTCTGAGGTCACATGAAAGGCTCCATTCACTCTGGAGTGGAAGAACCCCCCAGGGAAAAAGCACAAGCGAACCATAAGTGGTATTTACACGTACATATATCATAGCTGAAGCACCTGGTATATCATACTTGCGGTAACAAATGGACGGTTGACAAGACCGCATTCGCCGCTTTTTTGTTCAAAATACCTGGGTCCCAAATCGCTACCAGAGTATATGCTGACCTCTCTTCACGAGGAACGATAAATACATAAGACGCGCGCTCAACGTCGCGCAGCTTGCAAAGTTGAGTATCGACCACTCAGTCGGTCGAACTCACAGCTACCGCATTTGAAATAGTTGTATTCAGCAGTTCGTAGCGGTCATTTACATCGCAGTGCCCAGTTTGTGTTGTACATGTACACGAGCACGTACTCGTTACCTTCGCGTTATTTTGCGTCGTAAAACACGCAATACGTCACGAGAGAGCGTTGCAATGTTAGAGCCAGACGGGGTGAAAATATGTGCCCGCCGTGCTTACCTCGTGGCAAGTGTTGCACGACACACGACAAGCAACAAGCGGTGGTGCTTGCTTGGGACGGGTAGAAAGGAACTGCAAGCATGGGGAAGCCATTAGACTGGGGTGGGGCCCTCCATCTAAAGCAACACTGCATGAATGTGTAAAGTAGCCGTTGCGTCGTATGGGTGATCAAATACCCGCTGGCTGGAGACGAAAATATTGTACAGGGATACCAGTACTCTTTATAATTTTCCCGTATACCTTATGCATACCTGGTGTGCCTCGCCAGGTTTAATTCCATGGTGTACGCCAGTACCTCGGAGTTGGTATCATATACCCCCGGTTACATCATATATACCAGACGCATGCCAGACGCATGGCAACGTACCATATCGTATAATACCAGTACGAAGTATTGTAATACCAGACGCATGGCAACGTACCATATCGTACAATACCAGTACGAAGTATCGTAACACCAGTTGGTAGAGTTGGAATTTTGGAGTTGGCACCGCCATCGTGACGTGATCATACGGCTGCACTATCATGGTAACGCTAATGTTGCCCATGCAGAGAGGCCTTTGATAGCATCCTTTGGTATGCCGTGTGCTGCTCGTGCGCCTCCCATACGACCTACCCCCCCTTGGGACACCCACCCTAATTTGCCGCGCGTGCCTGCTGCGACCACCGCCACTGCTGTTGCTGCTGCCTCGGCAAAACCAACCGTTATACGTGGTGCGATACGATACGATTCAGTACTTCCGCCACAACAAGTTCAGCTCCTTCCGTCGCCAGCTTAACTTGTACGGCTACCGGAAGGTAATCAAGGGGCCAGATGCGGGCGCATACATGCACCCGTCTTTCCAGAGGGACCGCCCGGACCTTCTCGGGGATGTGAAGAAGGGCAAGGTGAGCACGCCGCATTACGTGTGTGTGTGGGGGGGGGGGGGTTACCAAGTCGTCCCCTGTCGCTGTCGGGGGCATGTTTAAGTTTTGTTGGTTGTTGGCTGAGGTAATAATCCTCCCTGTGAGTCTCCGTGCTTGTGCGCTTGTGTTATACTATACCATACTATACCACACTATAGTACACGTACTCTGCATATCAAGACCAGGTACCAAGTTCCTGGTGCATGACATCAATGTACGTGTAGATTAAAAAAATGAAAAATACACTTGAGGTGTGTGTGAGAGATGGACCAAAAAGGAATTTTTGAACAAAACTCAGCTTTGCAAGCTGCGTGTGATACTACGATCGCTAGGCGTGTTACGGGGTGTTTATACCCTCGTGAAGGATACAGGTCGGTCACTCCCCTGCTAATGTCAGGATCAACAGGACTAGGACGTTCAGCCTTGTTCTGCGCACGGAAACTGTATAACCCGCATTGAGGGACACAAAACCAGACATCTGTGGAATTCAGTGTGTATAAAATATATATAAAAAAAACTAATGTTATCGTGTGAGTAACTTTTGGCATGGGTTACTCGGGTCTACCGGGCTTGTACGCAAGTTCCTGTGTACTCCCTGTATATGCGGCAGGCCAGCGGAGGTCCAGCCCAGGCCTGATGCCTGGGTTTTTTTGTGCTGTTGAGTCATGATGGAACATGCGGTGGACGTCGATCGCTACTGATCCGAAGTGATCTCTCTTCTGCTCGTGATGCAATGCAAAGGCACACTCACACACCTGTATTGATCAAATGAAGACCGACGAGTGAGGCCTCGCGTTCTGCAACAGGCGTCGGGCGGTGCACACTTGATCCTAAAGCTCTTCGAACGCCCATCTCACACTCTGCCAGGGAGTACACAAAACTAACGCGTGGATCCAAAACCAGACCCCTGCAGTCCCTACAGATGGAAGCTCTCGCGCTAAAACGCAGTGATGATGAGTGCATGTCGCCGTACGTATATATATACCGGTATGATGGTGTAATATTCAATAACATTATTCTAACAACGTCAGCTGTGAGTTCAACGAATTTAGGGTTTGATAGTCTTATTTGCAATCTGCGTACTACACCGGTCGCTCGCTTCTAGCAGTAAGTTGTTCATTAGTCGATCAAAACCTAATATAAAATGACATCGTATTTCAATACTTATTATGCATGACTAAGAAAACAGCAGTCTCACTGTACCTTCTGCTACAGTGCTGTACCACGTATACAAGGTGTAATATTGTATACCTTACGTATACAAAATATTGCATATTGCGCACGGGGTAAGTTAGCCGGTCCAGGTCTTCATTGGAAGTTGTGGTTTCGTCACTGCTTTGTTGCTCGCGTTGGTTTCGAGTTTCGAGGGCCAGTTTTTGAGTGTATTTTATCCGATTATGTTTTGAGACTGCTCGTTTTGTTCTGCACATGTATCTCCGACCGTATCGTAAGTGTAGTTTCGCGTACGTACGTCCCCGTCAGCTGAAAAGCACACCTCATGTTTTCCTCGTAAAACTCCGTTCTTCCGTGGACTCAGCAACGTTTAGCCGGTTTCGCGCGCAGTTATAACGATAGTAAATGCTGATGTAGATTAAACTATACACTTGTTTCAGATGGTTGTTGTTACTTTTCCGGTTTTCTTGCGTGGTTAATAATTTTGTTTCCCTTAGTTTTCAATAACCGTTTTTCCCATTTCCGACTTGTGACACCCGTGGTATTTCAAGCCAACAGCATCCCGCAGGGGAACCTTGTTTAATGCAAGAATATGAGTACGAGTAGGCGATATCATACGTCTCTGTTACCCCCTTTAGCCCTTTAGGACTGCAAAGCTGATCCTCCTCTAGTTCCAAGTATTATGGATTCGGTTTTAACTGAGTTAAACTTTAAAAGTCTAAACCAGTCCAAAACACGTTTTTGTTTAACGCGACGCACAAATTTCGCCGTCTTGTTTCACTCAAGTTTTGGTCGTTCGGGGCACCTCTTCCCTCCCTCATTGCGTTCCTTTTTTTTCTTTCCATTTTTTTCTTTTCATTTTTTTCATTTTCTTCCCTCTTTTTCTTCTATCCTATTAATTTATTTCTTCCTTGCACGTAGTCTGGTGTGATGTATTGCTTGTGTTCTGCCCCGACATTCGTTGCGTTCGGCATTGCACCACACGTATTGCAATCTGTTTTGTGGTTCGTGACCACATATAGCTCGTCTCTATGAGTAGGAGGTGTCGGCACGGACACTGAAGGTGCTGGGTGTATATTATAAATAATTAAATACACTCCAGCTGTGAGATCAAATATTTTGTCGTATATTATAAAAATTAAAATACACTCCAGCTGTGAGATCGAAGATTTCGTCGAAACTCATCTTTGCAAGCTGTGTGTGATACTCCGATCGTGCGCATTACGAGTTGTGTGTCCTCATTAAGGATAAAGGTCGGCGACTCCCCTTACAACTACAGTGTAGCTATCAGGGTCAACAGGATGATTTTAGTCAGTCTGTGCGCGGAAACTATAAGACCCGTTTCTGAGGGGGACAAAATCTGACAGCTGTGAAGGGAAAGGGGGCCTGGTTTTGATCAAAAGCGAGCGAGGGGGGGGGGGGGGGGGGGGGGGGGGGGAAGGGGGAATTTGTGCATGTAAGCTATAAATCCTTTCGAGGGGATAAATCTGACGGTTTTGGCACCAGTATATTATTGGGGGCGGGGGGGGGGGGGGTTTGGGCGGGGGGGGGCATATTATAGTAGTAGATGGGTGGAAACACACCTGTATAATGTGAACAACACACGATTTAGTGTCATGGATCCGCTGTTTTTTTTTCGATGTAGCCAACAGCGTGGGCTTCGATCCGTTCCGTGCTAGTGGACTATTCGCAGAACCGTTACATGTTACCAGGTATATTCCCGGCCGAGCTCCGTGGCGGTGCTCTGAGCATGCAACGTCGTCGAAGTGCCTCTTGTTTCGAGGGGTTGCGTTCCGCCTCGCTGAGCCCAGTAGGTGTGAATGGAAAACGCCACAATTTGCAGCCCCTCCCAATGAAATACTCACCCATATAGTATATTACAAGTACTGTACTGTACCAACAACGCAGCTTGCAAAGATGAGTATTGACCTGAAATTCTTCGAACTCACGGCTGACGTCCTTGGAATATTTTACATGAAATGTAATTGAATTAATGGATGAATTACATTGATCTTGTACGTTTTCCCTTATGTATAATTAATGTAGACACGAGACGCGAGTTGATTGTTGTTTTAGTTTTTTACCATCCCATTTATTATCCTAGCACTGCTCTCGCGCTCCCTCTCAGTAGTAACTCAGATCCGGGGTCACATAGCGGGCTCTTCTCCTCCCCTCTCTCCACTACGGCACGTGCCTTCATTTTTATCGCTTGAATAATTTAGCATTTTCTTCCCTCGTCGACTCGCGTCGAATTGTGCCTACCCACGCTGCTAGGCGCCCTCAATCGCCGATCCTATTTCGTTCTTGCTTTTTTGCAAACATTTCAAAATCTCACCACGGTGGGAACCGACTTGAAGGACCGACGCTATTACTACTGTGGTAGCATTCGCGGGTAACCATTAGACCACCGGGGGCGACCGGCCGTCGCTATGCAATACCATTAATATTATCTGACCACTGTAAGAAAAATGAAGATTACCCCTGTACAAATTCACCCATGTTTTTGGCGACAAACTGCTGAGAATTACGCAGTTTGTTATGTGTGTGTTTTTTAGCGTAGCTACATGAAAGGTCATCAAAGGTTAACCCACGTTTTTGGGACTAACTACAAGTACGTGCAAGTACCAGGGAGCATGCCCTGGTACGTACTAGAATTTGTTCGGGGTAAAAAGTGCTGTTATCGAAGGTTTAATGGTTGAAGTGGCCGCCCAAGACTCGAGACTCCCGACTACTCCCGACTCCTGGCCGGGTACGGGCCCGGAGGTTTATTGTCGCCATTCAGTGGAAATTGACACCGAACAGTTATCATGTCGACTGATGATCCGACTACGAATGATTCTGCTGTCTGTCGACTGTACTGCTGCCGTGTTTGTCTACTGCTGCTGTGTCTGCTGCGATTGTTCGTTTTATCGTTGTGGGGCGCGTGTTTAGCGACCAAAATAAAACGAGATATGCGATCTTATCGTCTTTTGTCACCTTCTCCAGCGTGCATGAAAAGCGTGCTGCCAGCGCAGGACGAGTGCGACCACCGCCGTGCTGGGTGCGTGTCGTGCAGTTTATCATTTTGCAGCTTGGGCATATTCGCTACCACAGCAGCCCGGGCTGCGCTTTGTCGCTGCTGATGTAATGGTCAGTTTAATTTATCATTTTTTCTTTCTGAACTCCCGAAGGGGCTACAGTAGTGTCGGTCTCCTCACAGTGCCGGTATGAGCCACGGTAGTATGTACAAGGGCTCCGCCCGGTTCGCTCGCGCAAGGAAGAATACAATTAAATGAGAAGGAAGCAGAATGAGGAGGCCCATGGTTTGGTGCAACTAGCGATTTGATAATGCCAAGAGCTACTTGCGCAGATCTGATTACCCTGTGCTGTGCTGTTGCGCTTGTTGGCGCTGCCACGTTCTGATCGGCTGTATTCGGGTGTAACTTGCGAAAAAAAATCGTGAAGAGAACCGAGAGATGACAAACAAATGAAGCAATCAAAAATAAAGCAAACAGGCGAGTACATACGTACATACATACCGACACTTGGTGCCTGGTACGTGCGTTGCGTAATACCTGTTACTGCTATATTATGTTCGAAAGAAAGCACAGCGCAGCACGGCACAGCGCCACACCACAGGGCAAAGTACGGCACCGCACCGCACGATGCTGCGCTGCTGAGCTATACCAGGTAGCTGGGCTGAGCTGAGCTGGGTAGTGCTTTTTTTGTATGATTCAACAATGTTTTACCTGTACCTGGTATAATACTTGAAATTGTTCCTGACATGTACGGTACGAAATAGTAAACACAGCAAAGCAAGCGGCACGGCACGGCACAGCACCGCGAAGTACCGCACGGCAGAGCACGGCGCTGCACTGCTGAGCTAGCGCCGCGGTGCGCTGCTGAGCTGAGTTGATGAGCCAAGCCTAGCTCAGCTGGGACCTGGTGTCATGACACTTCGTGCCACTAAGATAAAAAAGGTGATCGAAGATGGCAACAAAAATATAGACCACTCCGCAAGTAATGGAAGAAGGCGGTGTCCAAGTCGGAGATCATGAGAGGCCAGGGAGGTACCAACCGAGCACTTTCTGCAGAAATATACGAAAAGTAAGTAGTTCTACACGGGGCACCGGCACATGCGGTATACCTGGTAGTACTGGTAAGAGGTATTGTACTATTATTAGTATAGCGGGTTCCAGTCGTGCCAGACGATTTCACCGGCACTGTACCGGAAATAGGCACTATCCAACCAGCACTATCGGGGGATGCCCACTGACTGTCGTTTCAATTATGTGTGCCTGTTCTGCTACTACTGCTGTATACTAGGTTCCTCACTACGACATGCACGGGGTGAATGAGATCCACGGGCAGCACTTTCGCCATCACCCCCCCGGCGCCATGAAGGATCCGTCAAGTAGAGACACGATGCAGGTGAGAAGAGATGAGGAACCCGACCGCGCGCGGTTTGAGCACTCCTCCTACCGCTTTTGCCGGTACCAGGTACGTGGTACTCAAGAGTGTAGCTTGGTGCGAATGACCAACTTTTTTCGTGTATATACTCGCATCACAGCTTGATGGTACTGTTTACTCGTATTGCTTGGCTTGTGAGGCGACAGCTCTTGGCTGGAGGTGCAGTACAGCGGTAGTCGCGGGGTCCCATGTTTGTGCGGTGCCTTGCCAGATGGTAATACCGGCACTGAAGTGGGACGCGGTGCCTTGCCAGATGATAATACCGGCGCTCAACTGGGACCCGGAACTTTCCCGGATAGTGTGGTGTAACAAACACCAGGGCTGTTCACGGGTCATGACCCGACCCGCGGATCATGTCAGGCGGTTATCAAAATCTCGCGGGTCGAGTGGGGTGGGGTCAGGAGGTGCTTGCGATATCACGGGACGGGACGGGACGGGTCGGGTCGGGCCGGGTCGGAAGGTTTCCAAATCTCGCGGGTCGGGACAGGTTACCCTGACTCGACCTGACCCGTGAAAAACCCTGAAAAATACGGACGGACCCAGATATTTTTTTCTTCTCACGGAAGCATTACTTGTTTGTGATATGGACTAACCCTATTTCCATTCAGAAACTATTAATAGGACGACACTCTCAGGTAGCCGACTGATGACGCTCTTCGCGGGTTGCTCACAGGAGAGTCGTTGCGAGACGAACTCGCAGCTCTGTATGTAAGAAAGTACCGTACTGGGGAGGGGGGAGGGGGGGCCTCCAAGCGACCCCGGATCTGAGTTACTACTGGAAGGGAGCGCGGGGAGAGTAGTGTGAGGGTAATAAATGGGATAAAGAAATATACCTATATCCTTAATGAGGACACACAACCCGTAATACGCGCGATCGGAGTATCACACACAGCTTGCAAAGATGAGTTTCGACAAAATCTTCGATCTCACAGCTGGAGTGTATTTTTATTTTTATAATGTATAGGGCGAGGTGGTGGTTAGCGTTTTTTACCGCAACAAACCGGCCCCCCCGTACTGCTGTTATTGGTAGCTTACCGCACTTTGAATAGCTGCTGTTAAATTCGTAATGGGTGGCGGTTGACACACCCGAGATAGTCTTCGGGCGGGATACTTTGGTGTGCGTACATACGATATTTGCAATACATACTCGCACTGCCGTACCCGTTTCGTGCGCGCATGTGATATTGAATGGGCTGGAGGTCGGGCGGTTGAGGCTGATATGGTTGGATGATGGGGATTGAATTATGGGGACTTGTTACACGTTAGGTCTCATCGTTCTGAATTGTCGAAAATATTGCGTATAAAGGGCTGAAAATGAATCCCGGAAGTAGCCTGTGCCGTAGCAGGTATGCGCGCAACAAGACTAACCGGTGGCGTGGTTCATGCGACGCGGTATTATTTGTCAACAACGTGGCATGGTTGGCATTGAACGGGATAAGGACGGCCACGCGTCGGACTGATCAAGATCTAGATATGTAAGATAGTCTAGATTATCTAGATCCTATAGCGGTGGTTGTGATGTGGTGTGCAGGACTGATCTAGCCCAGCAAACCTGTGCTATAGATCGTTCAGATGGTTCCGTTCTCACACGGCAACATTATATGTAGGCTCTGCAGATCATATGGACCAGGGGCCTGGTTGCCCTGGATTGCATATATGGATCATGTATAGGGATTTGACCTGTCCGATGTGTGAAGACGACCAAAGACATAGTTTGTGCTTCGAATGATGGACCAAATCGCCCAGGTAGAGGATATGCACCATGCCTCGTTTTTTCCCTTGTTTTTGCGGGGCCTAGTATACCAGAGGCGTTGATATATGCAGCAGTGGGGGGCAGGCGTCCCCGATGGTGTAGTAGGTGAATATCTCCTCTGCGAAGTTAATGCTTGAATCCTCCCGAGTACATAGTCGTGCTTGTAGGAATCTTTTCTTGCGTAAACTGTTGACTAGCGGAAAGCGCGAGAGCCTGAGTTGGCAAAATTCAATGAAAATCGACGCGCATAAAAAGCTGAAAATTGGGAATGCTGAACGCTATGCGCGATAAAAATGAAGGCATGTACCGGGGGGGAGGATGGAAGACACGTGTGACCACGGCTTGTCCAGAAGGCCGCTGAGGGGAAATCTTCTTTCGAGTCGAGCTGGAAAGTATAAAGTGATGATGAAAAAATTGGGAATCCCGTTTTGAGAACGCCCAGCATTCGAGCGGACTTAAGAGCAGCCAAATTGGCTTATCCTGCCATCCTAAAGTGGCATATTTCCTATTACAGATTTGAGCAATGCGTAGTTAAGAGCGCCTGCTTGGGCTTGTCACATGGCGCTTTTAAATTGGGGTACCGACTTTGTAATGGTCCTTCTAGTTCCACGCATTTTGTCCACGAAACGTGGGTGCAGGTGTATGCTCGTGGTAGGGATCGATCTGAGATATTTCTGCTGTATGTTGTTAGCGTACCGATTCGGCGGATTGCCACCCGGCCTTTCCCTACTGCAAAGCTGATCCCTCATCCAGACATCCAAGTTGTATGTTTTTAACAACCTAGGTGACGCTCTGAAGGGGTTAACCCTCAATTTTTTTTGCGCTGTAGCAGCGTCAGGCTCGCTTAGCTCTGACCCCAACTCTAACCCTAAGCCCAAGCCCCAACCCTAACCCCAACCCCAGCACCAACTCCAACCCACTTCCAACCCCGACCCAATCCCAACCCACACCCTAACCCCAGCCCCAGCCCCAACCCCAGCCCCAACCCCAGCCCCAACCACAATCCCACCCCCAATCCCACCCCAAGCCCATCCCCAAGCCCATCCCCAATCCCCAACCCTAACGGCGGCATCGGCTGGCTTGTCTAACGCCAAGACCTACCCTAACCCCAACCCTAACCCTACCCTCTCAGTCTGCTCCGGTGACGCCAGAGCTGCACGGCGAGGGGCTTGGGATGCAGCCGGTGGCGGGGCACGGCGCCATGCCCGTCGCGCACAACACGCCGGGCACGGAGGCTGCGGTGGCGATGTCGAACATGTCTCTCGAGGGCATGCCTCCTTCTACGGGATGGGCCCAGGTACTGGAGTATCATATCGGACGAAGCAGTGGCGGGTGTTGCTGGGGCTGTGTTTTTTTGGTATCTATATCGTATTGTATCAAGATCAACGGTACTTTCATTTCTGCCCAGTGGGATATACCGGCGGTGTCGAAAATGTTCTCGAGGGCATGCCTCCTTCGGGGTAGGCACAGGTACGGGAGTGTCGTATCGGACGAAGCAGTGGCGGGCATTGCTGGTGCTGTTTGTTTGGGATCTATATCGTATCAGCATCAAACGGTACTTTCTTTTCTGCCCAGAAGGGTGTACCCTGGGTTACCCCGGTGTCAATTTGATTGCGCCCGTCTTACTCGCCCCGCAGAGTATATACGGAGCACAAGGTTCTCCTGCAGGGTGTAGTTGGCTTGAAATCTCGGGGGTGTCACCAGTTGAAAAGGGGGACAAGAGTCGAGTAAAAACTAACGTAAAAACAATTAGACACCGCCGTTGTAACCGGACAAGTAACACGGACCATCCCAAACGAGTTTGTAGCTCATTCGATACCCTATGCCTACAGTACCTAGTACTACACATGCCTTTGCCTCTAGGTACCCGCAGCTTATACACCAAAGTATAGATGCCCTTGCAGTTTGCCCGTCGTTTCTTGTCGGCGGCTCTCGGACGGGGCTTGCGGCGAGGCAGATGTATATTGGACTTGGGCGTGGACATGGCTTGCTTTCACCCCGTGTCCGCACGTTTGGGCGTCACGTTGCCATATATGCTTCCTGCGTTTTCGATGCATGTGTCTCTGACTCGTAATGTGTGGCCACAGAGCTTCTAGCTGCTGCTGTATTTTCGATGAATTGTGTCGTCTCTCTCTTGTGGTGTGTGGCCAGAGAGCTTGTAACTCCCTGAGATTAGGAATCAGCACGGACACCGAATGTACGGGGTGTCGCGGGGTAGAAATAGTTGGATGCGAAGAGCACGCACCTGCATTATGTTCGTGCTCCACCATCACCACCGCCGCCTACGACGTCTAACGTCGGGGGGCATCGTGGGATGTCCTTGCGGGTTACGTGCAGATATGTCGGCATTCTTACGAGACCTGAGAACGTGGATAACTACTACCACGCCCATAACCGCGCCTGTAGCGTGACGAAGCCCCCCCACCCCCACCCCACCCCTCGCCTCTTCCTCTCGGTCTATAGCCTCACCGCCCGCACCACCGCGCCAATAACCACGCCTGTAACGCGACGAAGCCCCCCCCCCCCTCCGTTCCGTTTTTAGCCACACACGCAGTCCATGGATGCCTTGACCCTAACGCCTGCCTGGGGCGGGCCGCACGATTCCATCGCGGAGACCGGGCCCCCGAGATCCATCTCGGAGTCGGCGGGGGTTG
Source organism: Undaria pinnatifida (assembly GCA_012845835.1). Classification (NCBI taxonomy): domain Eukaryota; class Phaeophyceae; order Laminariales; family Alariaceae; genus Undaria; species Undaria pinnatifida. The sequence continues at coordinate 2,718,322 of JABAKD010000028.1, forward strand.
GGGGCAGGGTCAGCGTTAGTGGAGGCACCAGAGGAAGCATGTCGACGGGTGCGCCCGTGGCGTATTGGCACAAGCCAAGAAAATCCAGGACCATGTCGTCGCAGCTCGTGTTTTCGACCCAACCGGCGAAGGACACGCTAGAGATCCTGCAGCCGGACCCCAATCTTTGCGGTGAGTTGTAAAGGTTGATGGTGTTGCGCTTCATGGCTAGGGTTAGATCCATTATGTTTTTTTCGTTATGATATTGTTGCTTGTTGCAATGATGTGGGCATAGTTGGGCGTTTTTAAGATAGCACAATTAGCGTAATTAGGCTGTTGGTCGAGCATAACTGGCTTGTGTTTCCTACCAAGCCGGCGAAAGACGCCCTAGAGATCCTTCAGCCGGACCCCGATTTTTGCGTGCGTGAAGAAACGTTCCACGGCTTATTTTGGGTGAGGCTTATATTTTCCCATGTGCCATACTACGTATCATTGCTGTTGGCATAAATGGGCGTGATTTAGAGCATAAAAGTAGCAAGTATGTTGGCAAACCTTAAATGTTTTTAAGTGCGTAAGAGCAGCGTAGGTTGTGCTTTCGACCCCGCCGGCGAAGGACACGCCAGAGATCCTGCGGCTGGACCCCAGCCTTTGCGTTGGTGCCAAAAAATGCTGTTTGGCGCAAGACTCCGCAACTAACTGATATACACTGCTGTAATACACTGCTGTAATACACTAGTGATTACTACCGGTAGAATCTAGCCGGTGACTTACCGTTTTGTGTACTATTAGTACAAAAATCCAACTCACAGTCCTACGGTTTGGAATGGTAGGACCCCGCAAATTTTCGCCAGCACTCCACTGAAATACCTGGTGCACTGCTGTGATACACTGTATACGCTGTAATACATTGTACTCATTACTAACTAGTCGGCGGCTTACTGTTTGTATACTACCGCTATTGGTGTACAATGCTACAGTAGTAACTCACCTACTGGAGTGGTTGGACGCCGCAAAATCCCCCCCCATAATTGTTAATAACTCATATACCAGATACACTGTATTACACTGTAATGTACTGCTGTTTTTTTTTTCGCACACTTCTACTTTCCAGCTTCTGGACAATCCATGGTCACAGGTGTCGTCCTTCCCCCCCCCCCCGGTTCTTGCCTTCAATTTTTATCGAGCATAGGGTTCAGCACTCCCACTGCTCGTCGATTTTTCATCGAATGTTGCGAACTCACGCTCTCGCGCTTTCCGCAGTCAATTTCAGCACAAGACAAAGTCCCAACGGATTTATACGAGTATGCACTCGGCGGACTGCTGTATAGTCTACCCAACTAATTATTACTGCGGTAGTAAGTAGTCGGTGACTTGCTATTAATACTTATAATAGTATAAAAAGCCACCTCGCTGTCCTACGGTTTGGAGTGGTGCGAGCTACAGAGCGAGGCCGTTATTCTCGAGGCTTTGGTGTGGGAGCAAGAAGAAACTCTTGCACCATGGCGTGCCCCGGTGCTTTTTGGGCCGCCGGATGATGACCTCCGAATGGGAACCATGTCCAAGCGCCGCCACGACGTCTTTTAGCTTTCCGGACGTTTCGGTTTGGTGGGTCCTGCTGCTCCCACTACAGTACACTACTACGCTGTTTGTTGACGTGCATTCTACTACACTATCCCGTCTGTTGCTGTATATTCTACTATTAATAGAGCGCTACGCTTTCTGTTGGTGTATTGTTTTTCGTGAGTGACAGCCGCATCCACTGCCCGCGTTTTTTCACTTTTGGGCCTAGCCGCTGCCCGTGCGCGGCGGTCTTGCATGGTGCATATCCCACCGCCGGTTATGGTAGTGCATTTCGTGCTGCCGGTACCGGGTTCTCTTTGTTGACACGAGGACAGTCTCCTTGACGTAGCACGGGCTGGAAGGTGTACTCTTTTCGTGTGTAACACTACATCTCATCAAGTATTGGGATGTAAAATGGTATGCTTGATTTACAGGCTGCTTGGGTTGAGACAACAGACGACGGGGTATCTGCCCGCGGCCCAGTGGCCTAGCAGATAATACAAGAAAACAAGGAAGTATTGGTAAGACCACAGGCCGGGGCAGGAGGTGTTAACTACTCCAACGTTGCTTTGAATGGTCGGTGAAGGCGCCGATACAGCTGTGTAATTCATATGATATCAGTAGGTTATTAGCCTTAATTTTACTCTTTATCGTTTCTCTTTTCTAACGGAGCCGAGTTGATATCTCGTCCGTAATTTTTGCCAACGCTAACGCTTGTAGTCACCGCCCATGTTTTTTTTCGCATTTTTTGGGCAGACGTGATGGACGTTATATGTCAGTGTATGGAGGTTCGCTCATCGACGGAAGGCTCAGAGGAGTCCAATCTGTCACAGCTTAGCGCGTGCTCTTTCAAGAAAGACTCGCATCTTGGCACAGGCTCCTTCAAGAAAGACTCGCACCTTGGCACAGGCTCCTTCAAGAGAGACTCCTCCAGGCGCTCCAGCATTTCTGATGTAAGTCCGCAAGTGGTACTCGAACTGCGTTTTAAAAGTGTAGTGGCAAAATGCTTCCTTGAGGAGTTGCAGCGCTTCTGGTGTGAGTCCGCACTGCTATGCTCTGTTTCTGTCGGAGGAAAAATACTCCTCAAGGCGTTCCAGCACGTCTTGTGTGTCCACGACAAGGTGTTTATACTGTGTTTTAATATGGACTCTAGGAGACAGAGGACGGGTAGGTTTTTGCGCTTTTTGGACCTGATTTTCTGCAACGCGTAGAGGGACCGATGAATGCAACACTTATGTACGTGAACAATGAGTTCGTATCAGTAGGTTTATGACTCAGAGGCCACCCGGCAAGCGCTTGGTGCAAGAGCAGTTCCGCCTGGCGAACGTGGTATAGACCGTGCAAGTATGAAAAGTCGGGAAACATCTGCTTGGAAATGTGAAATAAACTCACGGCCGACGTCCTCAAAAATATTTTTATAATATGGTGGGTTGAGGATCTCATCTGGCTACCGAGTGGAAGCTTGCACCTCGGACACAGGTAACGATCTAGATCATCTAGATCATCTGCAGTAGATCCCGCATCTGCCGTTCTGATATGTTGTGCAGGATCTGCACTATTGAGAGTACAGAGCCAACCCAGGAAGCATTTGCTAGATTATGCATATCGTACGGCTCCCACCCGGTAACATGAGCTAGACCATACAGGTCTTTTACCTGAAGTATCCAGATCATCAAGTGGGGATCGGTGATGTATCTGTCCGACGTGTGGAAGGCTGTGTACTCGTGTCCTGTTATGGTGCCGCAACTTTTTTACCCTACCTAACGTTCCTTCCCATGCCCGATGCAACGTTTTTGCTGTTGCGTTTGTCTCGTGCCCCAGCTGCTGAATAGTATTTCTTGGGAGAGCGCTATGCGCGGGTCTCTCCTCGCTAGGAACTCCTTGGCGGGGTGAGAAAGCTGGCAGCGTGTCGGGTTGACGGATGCTCGTGGCAATCAATTTTTATTGTCGGTTTTATTTCCGTTTCTTCTGCTGTTGTTGTTGTTGTTGTTGTTGTTGTTGGTGCTGCTGCTGCTGCTGCTGCTGCTGTTGTTGTTGTTGTTCAAACCACTGCGACGTTACTTGAAACACATTACCTTTCTCGGGATATGACTTTTTTTTATATATTAATAGTAGTTTGTTGCAAGTTTATTTTATCTCTTAGGTCGGGGCCGAACCATGCGTGAACACGATACGCATTCGCTGTCGATAGGCTTACACCCGTTCTGCTCCTTGTATGGGAATTGATGTTCCATTTACTCATTTACTGGCCTACTCCGGTCGTGCTTTCTTAATTTCCCCCCAGTTTTTGTGCTCCAAAACAAGTAGAACTTCGAAGTATGCTAATTTTTGTCTCGATAAATGTAAGAGCACGTCTTTCGTGCTGTTAATACCCCAGAACTGCCGTCTGCTGACATGTCCTGTGTTTCTACTATTTTCAGTGCTGGCGATAGTCCTGTAGTATATATCTATGTTTCACACTTCTACTTTCCAGCTTCTGGACAAGCCATGGTCACAGGTGTCGTCCATTCTTCCCCCCCGGTTCTCGCCTTTAATTTTTATCGCGCATAGGGTTCAGCAATAACATTGCTCATCGATATTTCATCGAGTGTTGTGTAAATCATGTGTGTTTTATAAAAGTATTCGCGTTTTTTTGCTGTCTGGCGCAGGGCGGCGGAAGCGGCCATTTCGGAAGCCGAGCAAGAGACCCACTCCAGGAGCGGACACACCAACCGCACGAATAGCAGCAACAGCAGTAGCACCCACAGCAACCGCAGCATCACCGTCAATACGACCAGGCCGGGCATGAAACAGTGGCCGTCCTTCGACCCGGCCAGGGAACTGGGAGGAGGAAACTCGGCAACCGTCACGAGCATGGCCCAACCCGCTGTTGTCTCGCTCTCCCCTCTCGGCCAGCAGCCGCTGCAGCAGCAGCTAGAGCAAGGGCAGAAGCAGCCGCAACGGGGAAGGCCGTCTTTTGACCCTAACTCGGAGTCGGCGATGGCGGCGAGTCTGCGCGCACCTGGGAACGCGAGGAGACAAGCGGCTGAAAGGGCTGCGAAAGCGGCGGCGGTGGAGCCTACGCACGAGGTGTGTCGATTGTATCATACTATACGAGGTGTATGAGATAGTTATGTGGCCGTCTGGCGATACATAGAGCTAATATATGTATATATATGTTCTTGTTCACGGTGCCCGAGCCCAAGCGAGCGCGAGGTTTGTTGATTGAGTGTACGAGGTGCACGAGATTGCCGTGTAATCCTTTGGCAGTGCGTAGAGACAACAGGCGTGTTTAACCCGCGGCGCCCGAACCTAATCGTGGAGTGTGTTGAGTGTACGAGGTGGTTGTGTAACCGTGTGGGAGTGCGTAGAGACCACAGGCATGCTTCTTGGAGGCTGTGCGCGAGGCGTGTTGAATGTACGAGGTGTAAGAGATGGTTGCAGGGGTGTCGTTACGTTGCTACCGATAGGTTGCGGTAACATTCAGCCGTATGCGTAACAAAAAAAAACTTGCGTCCCCTATATCCCCGCTGTTACTTAATTTTGGAAACCTTTACCACCAGGGGATGGCTAACGTTAATCCCCTCCCGGGGATGGTACTGACGAGTACCCGATATTACCGTACGTTCACATACGTGACTCCAGAGGCTGAAAAGGTGTAATTTTCCATGTGCATTTGTATTTGTGTTGCTTGATAACGATCGACGGTCCTTTCTGCGTTCACGAAGGTGGCGATTGGCGGAGGTAATATGCCTCACGGGACGCCCAACACGATGGCTAGAGAGACGTCAAGAGAAAGCACCACCGCGAGGATATTCAACGCCGCCGCTGCTAGGCCTGCTGCTGCCACTGCTGGTACTACTGCTGCTTCTGCTGCTGCTGGCGTTGGTGGAATTGGTGGGAGTGGCGGTGTAGGCAGCGGAGGCGGTGGGGTTGGGATTGGCGCTGGAGTTGGCGGGGTTGGCGACGGTGTTAGCGGGGTTGGTGGTGGGGTCTGGGAAATGAGCGGGGGGGGAGTGCAGACGTCGCAGAGTTGGGGAAGCCGCAAGGATAGCGCAGAAACATGTAGCGTCACGTCCGCGAGAACGAGCACGACGTCCGTGACCACGAGCACGACGTCCACCGCCGTCCACTGGGATGCCTCGCTGCAGGCTCATCCCGTGCAGCTAACTGCCGCCGCCGCCTCTGCTGGTCCTTCTGCGGTGACGACGGCGAGCACGTGGGGTCTAGAGACTGAACTGTTGCAAGTTGGGGAAGGCTTGTCTCCGCAGGTGTCTATGTCGCCGCCGACGTCTTCGGTTACTTCGTCTCCGACCAGCCCGGCGGATACAGAGGCGTTCACCCGGCCGGCGCTGGGGCGCATGTCCAGCCTGATGTGGCTGACGGAGCCCACCCCTAGCAGGCGGCCCACGATGTGAGAGAGTTGCTAGAGTGATTCGAGGCGCTTGATATATCCCGTTACGTGTTTCCGCTCGATTCCCTTTGAGGGGGGCTGTGGTTGTACAGCCAGGCTGGTCACTTGTTAATATGTTTTTGTCCTCGACTTGTGAATGCGTAAATGTACCATGTCCAGCTCGATATCGTTGACGGAGCCCACTCCTAGCAGGCAGCCAACCATGTGCATGGAGTTGCTTGCTCACAAATTTGTAGACGTCCGATCACATTCCGTGTTTTCCTCTCGATCGCCTCTTGGGAAGGGACTTTTTTTACGTATAACTTGTAAATGTGTTTCATGCCCAGCCTGATTGGCTGACCGCGCCTACCCCGAGCAGGCGGTTGACTATATGTGAAGAGTTGCTCGGTTGTTTTCAAGGCGTTAGATGGGTCCCATTATGTGTGTATTATCTAGCGATCACCCCCGCCACCTCGATTTTTTTTGTGGGGGGAGGGGGGGGTTGTAGGCTTGTAGAATGTAAATCTGTTTGTGCCTTAACAGTTGTCAAGTGTGAAGAACATTTTTGCGCCCCCATGATGGTACGATTTTTACCCTTTTTTTTGTGCTCTATGAAGGACCTCGTAAATGTGTGAGTTATTTGTTTGCCCTATGATGTATTCGTGCTGCCCTGACTAACTTGTGAATAGGTTTGTGTCCCGTTCAGACGGGGCTGGGTCTTGCCTTGCTGTGTTTTTGCAGCATTGCCATGTTTGAAAGCGTGTGGTTGGTCTAACAAGACGGTACAATTATTAATTGTCGTGTCTTAAGGGTTGGACGGGAGCATTGTTTTCGTGGCGCAGCAGATGCTTCGACAGCCGGTTCCCCCCCCCCCGACCCGCCCCCTCTTTCCTCCCCAACGAAGATGGCGACGTTGGAAAATGGTGCCGTTGAGATTATTCCATTTAGACGCATCGCTCTGCGTTTGTACATTCAGTCCACGCTGTTGAAAACAATCGGCTTGGAATCTCGGGGGGGAAATGTATGATGGGGCGGTGTTATCTTGTGTGTTGTATGTACCGTGTACCAGGTGTAGGTAGAGGTGGCCGTCTGGCTGTTTTTGTGGCCAGAAAGAGACATCTATGCTATTCATAGAAATAGCTGTCGCTAGGAGTTATTTGGAGTATCGTTGATACCACTGGTATGGTTGGTCTTTCGTGCTGCTCAGGCCGTAATCGGTCGACGAATTGTGGAACCTCACAGCTGCCGTAACGTATTGTAACAATTTTATAGGATTATTAGTGGGCAGCGGTGGCCCAAGCCGCATTTACATATACGCAGATACCATAGATCACGAAACATGATATAGTCTGTCCTGCGACGGATTTAACGTGTTACCTTTGAGGCCGTTGGGGAGCAGGTCCAGCTCCTGTACGCAACCGCCGTTCAGCTCCACCCCGAAGCGCAGTTCGTTAGATTGGCGTCGGTGGCCCACCCTGCACGTTCACCCTAATTGGGGCCACCCGTCGATTTGTACAGCGCCAACAGCGCCTCGCGTTCTACTTTCTTTTCAAGTCTCCTGCGGAGGGGTCAACATCGAATAGCATTTACCGAATTCTGGATAGCGGGCGTTACCCTCGCCATGGCATGAGTCTATTCATGGCAGTTTCTAAGCGTCGGGGGGGAGAGCTGGTTTCGCCGCAACGCAGATGTTTCGACAGCAGTATCCCACCCACCGAATGGTCCATCCCCTCCCCCCCCCCCCCTCAAGTCGATCTCCTCGCGCCCTGACCCGAGAACAACAGCCGTAGAGCTCTCCAGGGATTGTTTCTGACTCCACCTCCCGTCATTTTTGTCGTCCACCCACCCGCCCATCGACCGCGTCTCTCTATTTCGTTTGTGTTTGTGTCCTCGCCCGTCGGCCGCCTTTCTTTTTTTTTTTTCGCGTATGTGTGGTTGTATCCTTTGTCCGCTCATTTTTCTCTTCTTCGCGTGTGTTTTTTGTCACCCTCAAGACACGAGAGCAACGAGGTGGACCGCTTGCTGGCGAATACCGAAAAATTCGCGGCATGGACGAGAGTCACGGACGACCCCGATTCGATGCTAGTGGCGAAGAGCATTAGCGACTATTTGGGATGAGTGAGCGCGCGAGCGATCGGGCGGCGGCAGCGGCGGCGGCGGGAGGTTACTCAGGGGCACGGGGGACGCGGCGGCGCACACGGGTGGGGGGAATGTGGAGAGACAACTGCTTCCACGACTGGTTTATATTTTGCGCGACTGCTGGTCCTGGGCTGCCGAAACCGAGCCCCCTCCCCCCACCCGCAGGCAGCGGGCGGGCGGCGGCCCGAGGGTGCGGCGGTGCACGCGGGGTGGGGGCGGGGGGGCGGGGCGGGGGGGGGGGTGCAGAAATAACCCACCCGCGGATGTTGATCCGGTTTACGGCCGCTAGTGTTGTTCTTACGGCTGGCTCGCGGTCCCTGAGCCCCACCCCCCCCCCCCGCCACTGCTACCGCCTCCTCCGGCTGCCGGTTTGGGCTGGCTCTTGTTCTCGTTATTGCGAATAGCTTGCGGCGCTGGACAGACCGGCCTGCTGTGACTTTTACTGCTAAATATTAGGGGCATCATGGGGCGCGAGAAACACATACACAGTCTCATTATCGAAAGAGAGCATCGATGGGCTGCCGGGGGCGGGGAGGAAGAGTAGGAAGTGATGCCTTGCCAACACCTGGTATTGTTTTTACAAAAGGCGATGGGGGGGGTAGGGGGGGGTGTAGCGCGGGAGGGGGGGCGGTGGGGGGTTAGGTGTTGGGTGGGGGGAACGGGGGGGGGGGGGTTAGATGGGAGGGCGGGGGGGGGGGGGAGGTAGAAGATTCGTTAAGACTGATTTGTCACGATCTCCCTTTTATTTTTCTTCCAGCCTTGTATAAGGCGTACAAAAATAGTTTTTTTCGTCTTGCTCCCCCCCCCCCCCCACTCCCTCCCTGTTTTTACGTGTTGGACTTTTGGGTTTAGAATCGCTTGCGTGCTCTTACCACGGGCGGGCGATTGTTCCTGGGGACGACCTTAACCTTGCTGAGTCGGCGTGGACGACCCGACCCCGCGACTTGAGAAGATACGAGATTCTCGGCCTAAATCGCTGTCCATCTCCATTGAAACTGAAAATCTGAAGTTCGCCTTTTTCGGAAATGGACGCGGCGTCCTGCTATCTTGACGCTATTCGGGCTGCCAGTCTAGGCGTAGAGTGTAGAAGGACACTGGTGTACATTGCGAGGGGGTAGGGTGGGCGCATGGACGAGGTGGATGGACAGAGCGGGGGGGTGACCTGAGCGGGCGGGTGAGAGGAGGGGTATGGCGAGCGAATGAGCGGAGCAGATGCTGAGCGGATAGCGCGGGGCGGATGCGCGAAGCGGATGTGTGGGCGGAGCGGGTTGGTGGCGCGAATGCGTGGAGCGAATCAGCCGAGCAAATTGGCGTCGTAAATGAGCGGGGCGAGTGGTTGAGCGGAGTTGATGAGCAGTGCGGATGAGCGGAGCGGATGCGGAGCGGATAGCGCGGGGGAGGTTCGCGGGGCGGATGAGCGGAGCCGATGCGTGGAGGGAATGCGCTGAGCGGATGGGCTTGTACCGCAGTCTGGATGCGCTGAGCCGATGCACGCAGCAAATGAGCGAAGCGGATAGGCGGAGCGGATGATCGGATAGCGGGGGGCGGATGGGCGGATCCGACGCGCGGATCGAATGAGCGAAGCCGACAGCCGGAGGTAATGCGCGGAGCGAATGGGCGGATGAGCGAATCAAAGCCGTTGGATCGGGTGATTGCTTCCGCGTGGGTCTGATTGCGCTACATGTTTCCCGCATTTTTTAGATGCCGTCGTCCGCTCGTAGTGCGGTGACTTGTGCTTCTTAGGGTCGCCATTTGTTCCCGGCTCCATCTTTCGAGTAGTTGAGCTTACGCGAATGGAATCCGCAGGAGGACGTCAAGGACAAAAACGTTTTTTTTTGGGTTGGGGTATTTTGCGCGAAGCGTCCGTCTTGTTTGTTTTATATATTCCACAATCCGTTGCGCGGTGGCGCGCGCTGGGATCGTCGTTTGTGTCCGGTTATTTATCAAGCCGAGCTTGCTTGAATTATACCCAGGGAGGGCAACAAGGGCTTTGGATCGGGTGCTTGTGCGCGATGCGACCCGCATTATTATATTTTTTTGGGGGTTCCGTTTCGCGATGCCGTGCGCTGTAACCGCGGTTTGCTCCAAGCTCTCTGTAGCTGAGCTTGCGCGATTGGAACCAGTAGAGAGCAGTCGAAGGGCAACCGGGCCGTTGAGCCGGGTGATTGATTGGGCGATGTGTGTCGTTTTTTGTGTTCGACGCCGTCACATCCGTTTCGTGGTGGCGCGCTCTTCTAGGTATTGTTTCCGGCTCTCTAGCTGAGCTTGCGCGATGCGTCCCAGCATTGGTTTTCAGATGACGTCATTTGTTCGTTGCGCGGTCGCGCGCTCTGAAACCGCGGTTCGTTTTTGGCTCGTTCTAGCTGAGTTTGCGCGCTGAGATCGTGGTTTGTTGCCGGCTCTCTCTCTCTTTCCCTCTCTCTCTGGCTGAGCTTGCGCGATGGGTTTCCATTGAGGGCCGCCGAGGGCACACGCTGGCGGCCCCTCTGTTGGTTTGTGTTGGTGCAAGCGGTTACTTTTTGGTCGAGGATTCGAGGTTAAGCCTGTTTTTTTTTGCGGGTATGCCATGTATTCATTCATTCTTTTTTGGTGTGTTCGTGTTGTGCCGTTTCGCCACCGCCGTCGGAATGGTCCCAAAGGTGGTCAGACGACCGGGGGGCAGAGGACAAAATCGGGGCGGGGGGGCGGGGTGCGGGTGGTTCCTGTGTTGTGGCTTTTCTGAATGCGACAGCTTTTCATGGGGCAGAGACTCGTTGGGCTGTTCAGAATGCGACTGCATTGCATTTGACGGGAACCAGTGTTGTTGTAACTGTTCGGAGTATGCAGCTGACTTACATGGCGGCAGGAGGTCATATAAGCACCACCGAATTGTTTTATTTGCTTTAATTTCGGCCGAGCTCGGTACCGGCCGTGAAATCCTTTGATTGCAGCGGTGTTTTTCAACGAAGCCGTCCTTGGTGCGCTTTAGGTTTTTGACGTGGTGTTGCATGTTTGCTCTCCGGATTGCTGCTGGTGCTTTTTTATTTCGCCGCTTAGGTCAGAAAGAGTTGGGCGCTTGTGAACACGCGTGGTGATACGATAGCGGTTGGGGTAGTTATTGTGTGCCGTCTAGACGATTAAAATCAAAGCCAGCTCTGCGCCTATGTATTGCTTGACGCCGTCTGGCCATGTACGTACAGCCTTTATGCTACCCACCTGATGACGTGATGAGATATTTGTGGTATGCGTAACAGTATTGCCCCTGCCTCGTAGCCTTTTTTTGTGTTCCATAATTAATTAATTCCAGGTATATTAGGTGCTTTCCGTGTTTTTGTCGTTTTTTTTCACGACGCCTTTGTTTTGTTTTCCCTTTCCTTCCTTGCCCCGAGAGCCTGGATCGCAAAACGTTGCCAGGTACTCTAATAAGATATCGCCGTAATTGTACGTGATATAATCAACCAAATCAGTACGATATGGCGGAGTTGCCACCCACCAGTGTCTAGTTTTGGAACCGCAAGAGAGGGGTAGCGAGCGAGGTGTTACACTATAGCACGTAGTTGGTAGTCGTAGCAGTGATCGTAGTAGTAGCACTGCTGCTGCTGTTGCTGCTGCTGTGGCACGAGGCGGCAAGCAAGCAGCACCAGACATCGTCATATGTCGCTGCTGCTGCTGCTGCTGCTGCTGCTGCTGCTGCTGCTGCTGCTGCTGTTGATGCTGCCGTAATAGTGGTGAGCAAACAAGCAAGCAACGGCAGGCATCATTATATAGTTTCGTGCGCATCGCGAACGCTGATCGTGACGTGGCTTTTGACTTCGTCAGGGTAGCACTTCAAGGGGGTGAATGAAGTGATCGTCTCGGGAAGGGGTAGCTGTGGGCTTCTCTGTCGGCTGTCATGCCTGTCTTAATACAGATGCGTGCCGTGATGGTCTCCCTATCTGAAGCGCTGATGCGTGCCAACCCAAGGCACCGGGCAGTATGCCGGACACCGGCACTTGAATTGGGAATAGTACCCATGTTTGGTGCTAGTATAGCGAGTTCCAGTCGCACGAGGATATTTCACATATATATATATATACTATATCTGTCAATAGACAGTATTCAACCGGCACTACTGGGAAAGCCTCACTGGCATATACCACGGTGATGCTCTTGCCTGTTGGGATTGGGTATCTTCGTTCTTCATGGTCACAGGAAGACGAATCCAGTCGAGCGGGCTCTGGAAGGCTGGTTCTGTAAACAGCGCCCAAGGTTAACGTTATACCCTCCGCGACGTGAGAGTAAACTAAAATGCCATGCGCCCGTTGCGGACCTTACCGTCATATCGGCGCAGAGATCGAAGGACAGATTTCGTGCGCGCGGTTTTTCTATTGGTCAAACTTTGCCAAGGAACCATCCGGTTGGTCAAATTTTTCGAAGACGGGCTATATTTATGATTCATTTGTCATTTTTTTCAACAGGAGTCACCTGATTGGTCAAACTTTCATCGATGACAATAACGCTGCTGGGAAAAATGCTCTATTAATAGCTAAATTTTGATGCCTCGTTATTTTATATCCCCAAATATTGTGCTCTTGCACTTTTTCGCAAGCTCCCTACGTTTGCGTAACTCGGATCCGAACACCCCCCCACCCCCCACTCCAATACGGTGGATGCCGCAAGTGTTATCCCGAGTAGTATTTTTCCGCATTTTCTTCCGCCGTCGACTCGCGTCGAGTTGTTGTGCATACACGCAACGTATCTGCAAACCAGGGTACCCTTTTCTGCTCAAGAAGATATTATTTGTGGGGCTCCCTTCATAATCCGCGATAATGCTGGTTTTGGGTTTCGGTTTCTCTTACTATAATATTTTTTATAATATTGTTATCATTTGTCGGGGACGAAGTCTACGCCCTTGACAAAAAATAAACAAAAAACAAAACAGCAAACACAAATATATAAATCTGCGTTAGTTTCTCTCGTGTTTCTGGCATTATTACCTACTATGTAAAGTCGCCTATCAGATGTCATGTGGGTAGCTCTGGTGTTACGCCTGCTGTTGCTATCGAGAGTTTGTGTGGAGATCGAGATCGACCAAAAAAATGACAAGAAGATGTGGGGAAGGGAGAAATAGGGGAAACTGGCTGGCAAAGGGTAATACGAGAGAGATATTATAATATTACTGCTTCAAGGACGCCCTTCAAGGATCTTTGATTTGTATCGGAACGGCGCATCTACGCTATATTATCGGAGGGCAAAGACAAATATATAGTAATACTTGATTTAAAATGTTATCGTGATCTGTACTCGATTCTCAAGATCGAGAATCGTGAGAATGGTTGCTGATCTAGATACTTACTCGATCGATCTGCGAACATCGAGCTCGAACTTTCGATATTTTGTTTCCCTCCTCGCCCATTTTTTTTTCTTTTTTTTTTTCTTCTTCTTTTTCTCACACTTTTACTTTCCAGCTTCTGGACAAGCCGTGGTCCATTTAACACCTTGTTGTCGTCGTAAATCAGTAACATTTTCAAGACGTCTATATATATTATTATCTAGGTAGGATAGAGTATGGAAATCGGGGAATATATTTTGATATGCAAGTAAGTATATGGGTTTTAATGCGTGGTCGACCAAATTTTCAACAACAAAAAACGCCGGCTTTTTCCAGACAAAGTTCTATATATAATATGTAATGTGTAGGGGTGGGGTTAGGGATAGGGTCAGGGCTATAGGGTCTAAAATAGTGTTTTGGACAGTTTTTGAGGTTTTTCCGTCTCAAAATATTGGAAGCACCCTTGGGCCAAACCGAAGTCCCCGATTTCCATACTTTATCCTATGTAAATAATCGTCCAGAATTGCGGTAAAGGCGGCTCACAATAAATCGGTCGTAACTTGCTAAATATAATTAGCGCATCATGGCGTATCAAAACCCCGGTTGAACCTACCAGAAAGGATGGAGATCATTGATTGATCGAGAGCATGCTGCATCGTTCTTTTTGCCAAGATCGCCACGGACAGATAGACCGAGATCGACTCCTACTTCGTTCCACAGCCGATTCAAAAAAGGAGTTTTCACTGTCGTTTTGAGAACGATCTGCAACAACAAACAACAACAATCAATCGGACAAATTCTTCGCACTTTCCGCCACGACGAGGAGAGATCGTCATCATCAATCATCATCGGTCGAGACCCATTTTTTTTTTGCAAATAATAATATCGCAAGAGAGATCGAGATCCGATGATCGGCGTTGTTACCCAGCCAGCCGTCGCCTAAACAGCCACAATAAACTGAGAGACGTCGTCCTGTTCTTCAGAACGATCTCCAAACAACACTCGGGGCAATTTGGCATTATTTTCTGCGAGACAGAGAATCCCCCCCAGTACGTAAAAAAAGGGGGAATAGTAAGGATAATGAGAGGAGGTAGGGGTCGCGGTTGGGGTTCGACGCGTCCTACGATAGAGGAAACGTTTCCTTGTCAATTTTTTCTGAACGACGGGGCTCCTTAATAATAACCCCATATCGTCGGAAATACACCACTTTTTCGCATGATGATTCTTGATGCATATATATCTAGGCCATAATATTATGGGATTTTCATCCGGTATATATATGGCGGTTTTCTTCTTCTCCAAATCAGTTTTTGGAAGAAATCTTGAGCTCCCAAATTGAGGAACCTTCCAGAAAAAACGTTGGGCACCCCTCTAGATGTATCGTAGCACGCGTCGTTCGGGTTGGCCAATCAAAGACCAAGCAACTCTGTACCAAATGTATTAATAGGCGTTATGTTGCCCATCCGCATTTTATAGTCAAACGTAACGTAAAAACGTAACCCGTCCGTTGTGTATCTAAAGAAAGTGACAACCACCAGGGGAGTTGTTCTACGGTAGCCCCCCCCCAACTTTTCTTTAGCGAAATCGCCGGTTTATTAACCAGCGCCCGGTCGGTCGTATCTCTGGAATATATATGGTGTCCTTGAAATCTCGTATCGTTCGATAGGCCTTTGAACACAAGAAAATGTATGGAAACATTTTGTTACTATTAATAGCGTCTCTCCTCGTGTCGAGCAACCATGAAACGTTCGAAATCGCTGGTTTTGAGGGGGGGCTATATCGTACAATCAGAATCAGTCAGGGGTCCCGAACATGTAATCAACCTTTCATCCATCCATTATAATAAACTAGTTACTGAAGAAGCATTTTCAACCAGACTCGACTTCCTGTGAAGCATGATGTAGATTAGAATGTATAATAATAGGTGACTCATTTATTTGCCGATGATACGTATGCCCTGGCTGCTGGATTATTCTTTGGAGTTGAATTGTACAGTGACAGTGGTTGAAATATGTAGTCTATTGCTATAATACCGACCTGTATTCTTCACGAGGGTACACACCCCGTAACGCGCCTAGCGATCGAAGTAGTACTCGTATCACACGCGGCTTGCAAAGCTGAGTTTTGGTTAAAAAATTCCAATAATTCCTCTTTGGTCGATCTCACAGCCCTGAATAGGTATGTTTTCTCATTTTTTCAATACTCTATATTATTATAATGCAGCCAGCCATGTTCCCAAATATTCAAATATTTGCCACCACCAGGGGGATTTTCCTACTTGGTACCTACAAAGGGGTATTTTTAACAAAAATATCTTGAAACGTCAGCTGTGAATTCGACAAATTTACTGTACGTAGGTAGGGTCGATAATTATCTTTGCCAAGCTGCGTGATACACCGGCCGCTCGTTTTTACGCATATATTTATTATCCTTTATTTATTTGTGTATGACTATTACGTATGTTGCCAGGGTGAACGTAAAAGCATTCGGCTACGGTAGATAGGTGGCCCCTTTTAAAGGACCTGGAGTTTAGCGCGTCCGGGCGGCAGGGTCCCTCATATACCAATGTATCTCCACAAATATGGCATCTAATAATCACGACTGCACGGTCGTGTCGTCGTTGCAAGTTGGCCTGTGGGAGTTGGCTGGTGCGCTGGAGAAGACGGGTGCGGCAGAAACATGCCAAACGTAAAGCCTGAAACCCGGGGACGGCTCCTAAACGCCCCCGAAGTAGTGATTATCATATCCCTTTGAAACCCTTTTCGTACTACTGAAAAAATCATGCCACACTTATTCAAAGTAATTCACACCTCGGACAGATCACGATCTAGATCATCTACATATCAACTAGATCAGCTAGATCATCTACTGCTTGCGCATCATATGTCTGCCGTTCGTAGATGTTGTGCAGGATCTATACATACTGCATAGAAAGTAACATACACCGACCCTGGAAACAATTGCTAAATCATGTAGATCGTACGGCTCCCGCCCGGTAACATGAGCTAGACCGTACAGATCTCCCCTCGAAGATCTAGATCGGCCAGTGGGGATCAGTGATCCATCTGTCCGACGTGTGAGGTGCTTTCGCTCCCTATTACGTGCTTGCACTTCTAAAGGAGTTCAAGACGTTCTGCTCGCTTTTGCACGAGGAGAAACCGTCTGTTCGCCAAAGCAAGGGGTGAAGAACAAACCAGACACGCCTCAGAGCTGTTAACTCGTACGACACGAAAAAAGTCGCAAAAAAGTTGAAAATATTATTGCTTGCAGTCTCCACTGGGCATCTTCATTGGGCATCTGCAATCTTAGTTGGCAATATTTTAATCTTCGTTGGGAATCTTTAATTTTAGTTGGGAAATCTCAATGCTTATGAGGAATATTAACCTCCAATCGCGAATCTTAATCTTCATCTTCCACTCCGCCGGCGAAAGCCTCAATTCAACGTACTCCAATCCCCCCCCCCCCCCAACCTCAGTCAGCCATTCAAAACTACCCTTATAATTATCTCGAGCGCGCCTGAATCTCCGCGTGCCCTACACAAAACAACACGCTCAACGACAAAACGCCGCTCGAAAAAACGGAACGCCCAAATCAAGTAAAACTGTGGTGCTGCCACGCACCACCACCGCCACCACGGGGGGAGGCGGAGAGCCAAAAGGTGGCAAAAAAGAGCCGTGTCTGCGGAGATACTCCGCTCTGTCGCACCCTGTCTACGCCCCCCCCCTCCTCCAAAAACAATTCAAAATTGTGGGCAGGTTTTTTTTTTTTTTTAGTTGTCCGCCACGATCCAGGCATCGAGCGTGCGCGGCCACGCGGAGCATTCCGCCTGCGGTGGTGGAACACAGATACAGACGAAGTAAACGGCGGGGGCGTGGGGGGGGCAAGGTGTAAATGAGAATGAATGAGAATGATGGAATGTGAGACTGATTATATGATAGCGCCCCCCCGAACCGGCAATTTTCTCCAACGAACGTTTCATGCAATGGCTGCTCGACACGAGAAAGGATGCCATGAAAAAAATGTCCTCAAAACGATGACGTCGGGGTGGCAAGGGGCACCGTATTTTAGGAGATACGGTCGGGAACTGATTTTGAAACCAGCGTTTTCGTTAAAGAAAAGTTGGGGGGGCTACCGTAGAACAACTTGTGATGTCGTACGCTGTCTGACTCTCAGTTGGCAATGTACCCGGATAAAGATTTTCGGAAGCCACACCCTATTTTTTCGAGACCTACTGTAAACAGGGCGGGAAGTACTACGACAAAACAAGGTAAAACATGATGAAAAAAAACGGGAAAAAAACGTTTTCTCCTCATAAGGGAATTCACGTTCAAGGCGTTCATTTCATCTCGCCACCACGAGGGTTTCCAGGCACTGCATAAACGTTGAGGCCGCAATTCTCAGTCATGCATTCCCTCACGCAACCACCAGGGTTTCCAGTAACTACATAAACGTTGAGGCCGCAACTCTCAGTCATGCAGTACAGTACCAACACGACAGCGTTTTTCTCAAGTTGCTACATAAACGTTGAGGCAGCCATTCGCGGTGATGCAAGACAACTACTACCAATACGCTAGAGGTGTGTCTTAAGTCACTTTTTTTGTAACATTGAGACTGTCATTCGCAGTCGCACAGAGTACAACACGAGCATTACTTAGTCGCTAATTTAACGCCGAGGCTGACACTCGCCGCCATGCAGTGCAGTACCCATGCAGTGCAAGACCCGCGCAGTAAAACACCCATGCAGTACGATACATACACGTCAACGTGTTTCCACGTCAAAACGTTGATATCGACGGCGTCACTCGCGACAATAGAGTACAAAGCTCATGCAGCACACGACAAACACGCTAGTAGTAGCGATGTTCGTGAGTCGCTACTCTTGACCCCTTTAGCGCCCCCGAACCCCTCCCTATACTAAACCCGAGTAATTTTGTCCCCAAAAACGGCTTTCCATTTGTGAAGGGGTTAACGCCGAAGTCCTCATTCGCGGTCACAACGTACGCAGTCACAACGTAAAGTACCAAAAACACACTGACGTTTTTTTGTCCCCTGCTTACCTCGGTGAACCACATTCCAATCTCGTGCTGGGCGCTCTCGCCCCCGTCCTGTTTTGAGGTGCAAACGAGAGCAGATATACACCACAGACGCGCATGTCTGTGAGCTTCCACGAATGTAGGCTTACATGCTTGTATTCACGGTACGGTACCACTAATGTGGCATAATTGGGTGTTCCTAAGAAAACTATCAACAGCAGAATTAGGCGTTTTTTTAACGTGGGCTTTTATAAAAAGCATCGACGTAGCATATCTCGGCTTTCTTTTCGAGTAGAATAAGCTGTAATACGGCTGGGGGGAAATACGGCAGGTCTATTTTGTAATGCTCCATATTCAGTAAAAAAATAAAAAAAAAATCGGGAAAAATGAGCAGAATTAATACAAGCCCACAGCAGTGTAGACACAAGGTGGGGTGACCGGAGTGAGGTCCAGCACCATGGCACCGAAAACAAACACTGGGTCCGATTCTGTCGAGAAAGCCGATATAAATTTTATACACCATGAATGCAACCGCGATGTTAGCTGGTTTGGTTTGGTTTGGTTTGGTTTGGTTTGGGTTGGGATGGGATGGGTCGGGTCGGGGTGTGGTAGCACGGGTGGGTGAAAAATAATAGTATAATACCCTCAAGGCTGAAAGAAAGCATGAAATACTTTTACCTAGTCGGTTACACACAAGAACGCAAAGACAGTGCAGTGTAGCTGTCGGTAGGAACTTGTGCAGCAGGATATAGACGGTGTGTCCGGTTGAAAAAAAAACCGCCGGCTTGGCTTCGTCCGTTTCGGTCGCCAGCGGAGGGCCAATTACAATCCGGCTTCGGCGATCTCAAAAAGGGTCCTCATTTGTTGTTGGCGGTGTTCATTAAAAGCTCGGACTTATTTGCAACTACTAAACGATCTGGCGATTGCGAATATAGATAATGCACGACGAACGTGCCATGTCTGGCAGACAAGTTTCACCTAGAGACAGATCCAACAAGCCCGACGCATGCAGCGTTCACCCTTGGGGGGGGCTTGGTTTGGCGACAAAATTGGACTTGTCAGCAAAAAGTCTATGAGGTGTGCGAGCGTGCGGCAGCGCGAGTAAGGTCAGGCTGCGCCCGTGCCCTAACGACTCCTTGCAGCACCGTTTGGACACCAAATCTGCCATCCCCAAACCAAGCAGTGGCTAAGGCAGCGACAACCATAATTTGTCTCGTTTGTCGTCAATTTTTTCATTTTTAGTTTTCACTTTGTCCCTCTCAAGTCCCAAAGGGTAAACAAAGGTCGGCTACGAGTATAATATGTGCATGCACAAGACCACCATGCTCACCGATCCGTGGATGAGGTTGCGCCCTACCCGGATGCAGTAGTCCCCACGGAGCGACCCTGCCCGAACAAAACGTCGCCGCATCATAAGAAGCAAACGCGCAACGAGGGAAGAAAAGGGTCAAGTTTTCTCGCGAGAAAATTGAAGGCACGTACCGTAGTGGAGGGTGGGAGAAGAGCCTGCTTAGCCATCCTGGATCTGAGTTACTTATAGCGACAGAAAGGGAAATAAAGAGCGCGAAGATAATAGATGGAGCGAACCCCCCCCCAACAAAAACTGGAAGGCTGCACTGGAAGGCTAGTCGTTGGTTGGGTGACCAATGACCTATAAACAGAACAACCTAGCTAACTGCTATTGCAATGATTAATAGTAACACCACGTACGCCGAGCGACAAACGCGCCAGACAGCTGCAAGACGCAGAACCCCGCAGATTTACGGCAACGAACTAACCGTGATGCCTACTCGCAGTCGACAAATGGGTAATATCGGCCTACTCACACTAATAGTCATACCAATAGTCATACAGTATGCAACAGTCGGCCAGCTCACTCACGGCCTTTGCAACACGTGACAAACAACAACTTCAAATCGCGTGCTTATCATGGTGCGAGCACGCAGCACACGGCAGCGCAAGCTGTACGCGTGTCTTGCAGGCACTACTTGCATTGGAGGGAATTCGACTGGAAAATCGCCGTCAGCTAATGTATTAATAGCAGCCCGGGTTGCTTCGTGCGAAAGGATGAAGGGTGATGCAATCGTCAGTTCTTTTCGTCAATTTTTCCTGCACCGTAATCAAGATAATATCAAAATCCCGAAAAGGCTAGTAACACCCTTTTGAGACCAGGCCCACTTGTAACCCCCCCCCCCCCCCCCCCCCCCGAAAAAAAAAAAAAAAAACACACACACACACAATTGCAACATTTTCAAGCGTCTACGTAGGAAGAAAGAGGATACAACAGCGACTGTACCCCGCCATGCTGCACGCTCGACGCACAGCTCGTCACGGTCAAGGTTGGGGTCGAAAAGGTGCAACTTTTTTTCTTCTGATGCCCATCACTTTCTTAGGTGCTTTAGACCTCTCCCACAAAAGGCTAGGGTACTATCACACCCCTTTGTTCTCTACCGGGCTTGAGGCACTCGCACGAGTGACTATACCTCACTGGCAAATACTCCAGGCGGTGTTTTTGGCGCAGCGTAGGTTACCATTCCATTGCGGTTCCTTATCTAGCAAAGTTCAAACAGCACGAAAGCCGAAGACCGAAAGAAAACAGGGAGATCACTCGCGCAAGCGACCGCGAGCCGCCGAACAAAAAAAAGTCCCCCCCCAAAAGCGTCCTCCCTACCGTAGCCTCAGGGAAAAATGGAACAGCTACCCCGATGCACGTAACAATGGCCTACGAAGGGATACAAGCGAAAACCATGCAAAAAAAAAGGCCCATTATTTACTTTTTGTCTGAAAGTGCTATTTATGCCCTCTATCGACACTTTGGTTCCACTACGACCTTTTTTTCTCTCTCTCAAGTCTCGAAGAAGCGAGTCATCCCACGGCACGGGGTGTTTCGGAATTTTATGAGCTCCAAACGCGAGGTGCTCAATATCCTACACGAAAACATAACTTCGTACTTCGAAGGCATTCGTTCGCGCTATCCGAGCAACACTTCTATGCGCTCGTCCGGAAACAATCGTACTCGCAAAAATGTCAGACCAGCCGGTAGTTCCTCGGTTGAGGACCTCAACTGGCCACAAAAAACGTGTAACTAAAAAACCGCAACCCCCTTTTGTAGGATGACTCAAAGGGTTAACGATGTTTTGTAGCACGTGGCCGGCGATCAAGTCATAAATGCGTATTTCCACTCCGTGCGTGCTTTACCCGTCACACACAACCTGGACAAGAACTACCAGGCACCTGTGCCAATCAGCGATCAATGCGTTTCGTTCTTGTGTCGCACGTGCACGCATACAAAATGCCGCGAGGGCAGAATCGACACGGAGCTCCTCCATCGGAACCCTGGTGGTGCAAACAAAAGAAAAGGGCCATGCACAGCCTGGCTCTCGCATCGGGACAGGGATGCACATTTTTGTGTTTTTTCAACCATTTCACCCCTGCGACGTCATCAGGGGCTACTCCGACCGGTTGGTATTTCCTATGGGTAGGGTTAGGGTTAGTTCCATCCATGGCGAAAAACACAATACTGTAGGACATCCCATCGGGAGCTGGTGGTGCAAACTAAATTAATGGATCACGCACACTCTGACGCCGGCCCCGCGCACATGAAACTAACAACGAATCGCACAAACTTCAAGGAAGTCGATGGACGGAGGGAAGTCGTACCGTAGGAGGACAAGCGGACGGTCTCGCTCCTCCACATTACGCGACGAAGGCGGCCGCGCGCGACAACATCTTACCTGGCTCTGAAGAGTTGGGGTTGGTGGCGCCGAGCATCTTACGGCCGGTGAGGATAACCTCAGGCCCTTCCCACACCATCGCCACGATTGGTCCGCTGGCGAAGTAGTCCACGAGGCCGCCGAAGAAGGGCTTCTTCGACAGGTCTGGAAGGACGTGATAATAGTGCATTCGTTGTGTTCACGGGGACCATGTACTACGTCGGAAGCAGTGCAACTATCCGGGGGATACATACATGTTCTACGACGGCAGCAAAACCAAAAAGCTGGTTTGCTAATTGAAATTGCTGTTCGGGATGGAAGTGGGGGTATAAGCGAGGTTAGATAACGTCAAACTATTTTCGGGTGTCGGGGAGACGATACGGCAACACCCGTACCCGCTGCTGTTCGGGATGGAAGTGGGGGTGTAAGCGAGGTTAGATAATTTCGAACCATTTTCGGATGTCGGGGAGATGATACGGCGACACCCGTACCCGCACCCCCCACAGCTTCAACATCAGCATCCCGTTCAGCACCATCGCCCTTGGCTCCAGCCCGACCTGTTGTGTAGACCCCAGCCGACATTCGCTTTTTTAGCGTTTGGAACACCGGTGATTTCATGTTTGGTATTTTTTTTCCTACATCGGGCAGATCACCATCTACATGATCTAGATTCTACATCGGTCATTATCATGTAGTACTGTGTGCAGAATCTGTGTAGCAATTGTGCATATCTAACGCAGGAAACTTCTGCTAGACCCTTCAGATCATCCGTCTCTCACCCGGCTACATGATCTATAGGCCATGTAGATCATATAGACAAGGGATCTGTCTGCCCATAGATCTTATAGACCAGGGACCTGTCTGCCCTGAAAGATATAGATCAAATAGAAAGTTAATAGGGATCTGATCTGTCCGACTTGTGTATCGCTTGGAAATCGTACCGACACAGGCGCATGATAACCCGACCCGCTGACCGGCGCAACGAAGGCATGCCCTCGCCGCAGCTTTTCCGCGTTATCCCTGTGCTCGCCGATAAAATCCTTCCGGTCGGCATAAAAAGCATTGGTAACGAATTTCTCGCCGCCTGGTCGAGGTGTGCTGCATGGACATTTGCGAGGTCGCCCAGACGCGCCCAGATCGCACTCATGCGGGCCAGTAGCACCTCCCCTCGCGCCTTGTAAATGGCTCACAAGGTCCCCGTGCCGTAGCCCATTACGATCGCCAAGGCCTTAAGGAGGATAGCGAAACGCTTCGCCGGGTAGCATGGGAACTGCGCTCATCCCTCCAGTACCGGTACCGGTTCGGCCTACCGCTCGGGTACCGATATCGGTTCGGGTTACCCCTCGGGTACCGGTACCGTTGTCGGTTCGGGTTTGCCCCTCGGGTACTGGTGACGGGTCGGGTTACCCCCCGGGTACCGGTAACGGTTCGGGTTACCCCTCGGGTACCGGTGCCGATTCGGGTTACCCCTCGGGTACCGACACCGGTTCGGACTACCCCTCGGGAACCGATACCGGTTCGGGTTACTCCTTGGGTACAGGTACCGGCTCGGGTTACCCGAGGTACAGGTAGAGTTTCACCCGGCGAAGCATTTCGATGTCCTCGTTACGGCATTGGTGGTCGTACTGCGACATGGTACGGAGACCTTGCGGGTCATTTCTAAGGCGAGGAGGGAGGTGCTGCCAGCCGACATGAACGAGGTGAGGGTGCACCTGGACGATTTTCACGGATTCAGTAAGCCTCGACCAGAACGAGGTCGACGCCCAGAAACGCATCACAGATGCCATTCACGCCGACCTAAAGGATGTCCATCGCGTACTCACTGACGACGTGGAAAAGCTGCAAGAAGCGAACACCTTCGCGACGCCAGTCAGCGGGACGGGTCATCCCGCGAAGCCATCGCGTTTCGAGCACGTATCATGCCTAGTGGACCACAGCAGTAACTCCCACAATGTAACCGGGTGTCAAATGTAAAAGTCAGCCTAGACTGAGGCCGCGGTAAGGGGTGGTTCTCCTCATTTCGCCCCATAAAAAACGATCACTCCCTCAGCTGCTGAAAAAAAATCCTGTAAAAGCAACTCCTTCACCATACGAGCCCCAGGTCCTTATGAATCTGGCGAACTATATTTGCCAGCTCATGCTTCAAGGAATTACCACTGGCTTCAACCAATTAAAAGATCACCATACTTGCGGTAGATAAGAGCACGGGTTTCCCGGTTGTATGAAGGCACAACATGTTCGGGTCATGCCTCGTGGACAACGCCCTCGTGTCCCCGCAGCAGAAAGCGTGAGAAAACACGCGGATACCGGCCACCAAGCGCCACGGGGGCGTCCGCGAACCACAGCCTCCGAGAACACACAATACGACGAGAGCCGTAGCAAGTTTTGGGCAAAACGTTTCACCTCGGGAAGATCACGATCAAGATCATCTACCGTAGGATACGTACGTATATCCTGTGTCTGCTGCCGACATAAGATGTTGTGCAGAACCTGTGTGTAGATAACACAGATTGAACCATTGGGAGTAATACGCTAGATCGTACAGATCGTACGCCTCCCACCCGATAACATGAGCTAGAGCCTACAGATCTTCTCTGAAATATGTAGATCATGAAGTGGGGATAGCTCATCTCATCTGTCCGAGGTGTGGAGCTCTTCCGACCGGCGGGGCTCCTCAATTAGACTAAATAACTACCAGTATCTATCCTCTTTCATTACAATTGGGGAACGCGATTTTGTTGTTGTATGCTTAGGCAATGGGATGGATAATGGGGTTGCGCGTTCCTTACGTACATCTATAAAGTCAGTTTATGGGCAAGGAGCAGAGCTCAAGTGAGAGCCTACGAAAAAGTGGGTGGAGTTTGTTTACAAGGTCAGCCATTGAGCTAATCACTGAGACTTCTACCAACCCTCCCACCACTACAAACACTATTTCCACGTAGTTTGTCGCAAAAAAACGAGGGTGCAGTGCTAGCGTCGTACGTCAAGAAAGCTATGCATACTGGTTCAGGTAACGCTTGTTCTGTTCATTCCGTCCCGTTCTAACTCCTAGCATGATCCTATTAAAGGGTCATTTCAAGTGTTTCGTCCACATGTCGGGGGCGCAGCGCTAAAACGCTACGATGCACTATACATGCAGATGATTTTCGTACTCTCGCAGTCTCACCGGCGTAGTGGTTCGCAGCCATCTCCTTGGTGGGCCAGATCATCTATATATCATATACACACAACGAAGGAAGAAACAAGAGCAGGGGAGTCGGCGACAACCAAACGTGCGAGGTGGGGCAGCAAGGGCAACGGGCACAAGCAGTCAGAGTCCAGCACAACAGGCATGAATGCTACACGGTAAAGGTAAACACAGCAAACGCAATCCAAGCGCGTGAGTGTGTAGTAAGAAGGTGACAGGTCACACAATGAGGTTCGCGGGCAACGTGTATTCGCCGATACAGCGGTTGCAGAATAATATATCGAGTGTAATATTTCACTGAACACTCTGGTAACCCTTAAGCCAAAAGCGGGGGGACAAGAATCGTGTCCCCGAAATTGGAGAAACACCCCGCGGCTGTACAGACAGAGCGATATGTTGTGTTCTGCACCAGTATCAAGCACTGCTAACAAAGTACAAAGGCACCCGAAGAGCGCGGTATGTAAAATTTTACACGAAGTACAAGCCTATCAAGCCGATCGCGACCAGCGCTTTTCGTTCAGTTAGGGAGATAGGCGAACCAGACAAACGAATATCAAATGCGCCTGCCCTTCAACCGTACAGGAAGCGATCATTACGGCAAAGTCAGGGGACGTTTCAGACACAACCTCAATGGGATCGAAACGCACATTCAAATGTGTGTAGGCCTTTTTCCTTCGTCTGGGTACACGATACCGTATATCTGAATGACACGCCAGTTGGCGTTTGTGCACGCTGAGCCAGAAGGCCTTACGATTTTGGGGTTGAACTTCTCTCGCACCCCAGAGTGCTTGGGAACATCATTCTTGCAATCCAAGCCGCCATCGCCATGGTCGCAGCAGGTTGCATAGCGACAACGTAAGCTCAAAGCTCAAAGTCCGTATGCCACTTCCCAGGGTGGAGCATATGCAGGAATTTCCTACAAACTTCTATTATGGTGTCAGTAGGGGATAAGGGGCGGTGCGTAATTACGCCGGCCCAGTACAATGACTTGAAGCCAAACCTGCTCGCCATAAGGGCGTCATTACGTAATCCGACATGACTACTGTATGCGTGTTCTTCACATTACACTGGTATGTCCACTCATCAAATATATATATCCAGCACAACCAGTGTCGTCCCAACGCCTCCTATTATGGAGACAAGCTCAAGCTCTGTGGTCACAAACTACAACACAGAGATACAATACATAAATGTAAAGACTCACAGGATATACATGGTAAACTGGTGCATTCCTTCCACAACCGTCAGATGTGTCCCCGTACAAGGGTCTATGTTTCCGTGCACAGAGTGAGTTGCCCCCCCCCCCCCCCCCCCCCGCTCCCGCCTCTTTTTCGCCCCGGGCCCCCAGTTTTGTTTTTTCAACTCTGCCGTCCCCTCACCAGCGATACGACTTACAGGATATACTTGATAAACTGATGCATTTCCTGCCACAGCTGTCAGATTTTGTCCCCCTCAGAAATGGGTTTTATAGTTGCCGCGCACAGATTGATTAACATCACCCTGTTGACCCTGGTACAAGCTACACTGCTGTAGTGCCAAGGGGAGTCGCTGACCTATATCCTTCATGAGGACACACACCCCGTTATACCGGTACGCGCGATCGAAGTATCACACACAGCTTGCAAACATGAGTTTCGACGAAATCTTCGATCTCACAGCTGGAGTGTATTTTTTTTTTATACCAGGTAATAAATACATCGCCAATACAGGCGATTTGACCATGCTATGCCGAACGCAGTAAGTTCGAGGGCGGAACAGAAGCAAGCCAACAAACCAGACTATGCGCAAGGAAGAAAACATGGAAAGAAAAGGAAAGAAAAACAAATTAAAAGGAGAGCTGGGGGGGGGGGAGAGGTACCCAGGAACAACAAACGTTAACATTCAGTAAAACAAGACAAGGCAAAAACCGAAACCAAGCAAAGCAGTCAGCCAGCAACAAAGCAGATGACCACACCCAATCAGCTTCGGGGGTGGCAACCATACTGGGTTCCGAATGCACCTACCGTATGAGTAGGAGCGTTGCCGCATGGTCTATCTACGATCACCTGCTTACCGGTGCACACCTGGTCCAGGTGTGAATATGATATTAGCCGATACTTGCTAGATCATTTTTTCATTTGACTTGGCGTCTGCGTGCGTATGCGTAGTGATAGGTACTACGTACAAAATAAAATATGGGACACCTCCCAATAAAAACTCACCCATTTAGTATATTACGAGTACCAACAACGCAGCTTGCAAAGATGAGTATTGACCTGAAATTCGTCGAACTCACGGCTGACGTCCTTGAAAATTATTTAGAACATATATACGAGCTCGTACGTGGTAGTCTTTCTCGGGTGGCAAGCGGTATAAGTCGGTTTTTCGGCGCGAGTAGTGAGACGTATGCACCAGTATGGACCTGCCACATCGTAGGCTGACTCCCGATTTCAATTTTATATGTTTCTGGTGGAGGCATGAATTGCGTCAGCTGTGATATATGCGTGTACCACCTTTGGTTTGTTTTTGTTTTTTCCCTGGGGTAGTCCTCAGCTCCAGAGTGACTGGAGCCTGTCTGTGACCAAATACTTGATTATGCGAGTGAATGCGAGAACAACAACAACAACAACAACAACAACAACAACAACAACAACAACAACAACAACAACAACAGATCTCCCCAGGCCGAAATTACGAGAGGTGAGATATTGATAGTTTCCGGTTTGAAATTATGTCGGTAAAGAAAGGCAAGGACTGATGAGGACAAAAACCACACTGGACGAGAATGCGAAGTGTGGAACATGGACCACAACACAACAAACCACAACACACGCAAAAACAGGGCCCGAGGAGTAACAATGGTATGATACTCTGCGCAAACTCAGTGCGCGGGCGGTGCGGGAATGACGGGCGGTGCGGAAATGACATACCAGGTATTATGTATAAATCACCCACAGGTCACAGGCCGCGTGTTTGTCGTCTTCCGAGTTGCGATATGTATGATGGGACTACGGCAGCAGCAGGATATACATACACTTTTACGTGGATATTGCTGCACCCCTGTCAGTGAACACCTCCGCCATTTCGTCTACACGAGCACACCGAATACGCGCGCTCGATCCTGGCGGGTGATTTATGCATGCATGCATGCATGCACGCACGCTGACGCTATGATATGTTCTGCATACCTTCATGGCGACGAGCTTGTAGCCCTTCTTCTCGAACCGCGTGATCACCTCACCCACAAGCTGTCGTTGGACGCCGTCAGGCTTGATAGCCTGCGGAGGGGAGAATCGCCGGAATCATGAGAGCGCATTAGTTGCGTTGTCAACAAGGAAACTCACATTAAGATATAAAGCCTAACCCCTTCCCAGGTAATCGTAGTCTACCCTGCTTGCTGTGCTCGCATCATTTGTTATGTGGCTGATGGTGTGTATGGCTCATCGAGCGGGCAGATGCTGACGGCGATTGTTCCATGTTGTTGCATTACAGCAGTACCTACATTCCGCCATACAAGTCGATCGTAAACATAAGTATCAATATGATATTATAATTCATACACATCGGTTATTATATTTAAGTCCACATCGGTATTATTGGTAGGCACGTACCAGGTAGCACATACCTCGAATTGCTGTTGTTCGTGGGACTACGTAGACAAACGATAGCACAAAAGCCAACGTTAGCGACAGCATGCCAACTCGAGCTAAAGCTCTTGCCAAGGGTCAACACAAGTTGTCATGGCGATGGCGATGGCTTCATCAGGCAACCCAACAAACTGACGTGCGAGCCTATGCCGGTCAATCAGAACAAACGAGCAGAATGGAGTGAGAGAACAACGCGTGACCCCGTACATACGCGATACACCCATCCACAGCATCTGCAGATGACGCAATCAATCAAAGCACCTTAGCAGTATACTCACGATGAAAGAGCGCTCGTTGGCGGTACCCGGTGCCCCCGTGTAAGGGAAGCTGGCAGCGGCGCACAGGACAGGAGAAGAGTCCTCATTCTTGGTGGCGACTACGAGGCCGGCACCCACAGCCAAGGCACCAGCGAAACGGAAGGCCGATGACGAAGCCTGCGAGGTCACGGCCGCCACGGCGCTTGACGACAAGCGGCGAGCGGCGATGGCCCTCACCGGTCCACGAGCTGCGGCATTAGCTACGCGAGAGAACATGCTTCAGAGTTAGGTGGAACAAAGGATAGTCTGCTGCCGAAAAACCAAACAACACACATCGAAACCAGGGGATTTGTTTGGTGTGTCCCCGTAATAGATCGGGGCTGTTGAGGCCTCCGAAGGTGACACCGTTTGTGACAGGACAGGACACGACTTCACTCCGAATCCCACTGCTGTCCACTGTTCCACCCACGCAGCACGAACCTGAAAGCCAGCTAGCCGCACGCGCTCGAAGCTTTCACGCAGAGCTTGCTCATTCGGTAAGTGAAGCAGTTCACCATGCAGCCAGTTTGATTTCCCCTCACCGTGGGACAAAGCCCGCAAGCATTGCTGCTGTGTACAGGAATGCCAAACGGTCTCTGGTTTTCGGAGAAATCCTTTCGACTATCTCAGTGCAGTGGTTCACTCTCTCTCTGCTGCCCCACAACTCTTCCGCTCGTCCATAGGAGCAACACCCCCGTTTGTGACCATGGCCACCGAAGAGTTCAAGTACAACATATGCTGCATGGGTGCTGGGTATGTTGGCGGGCCGACCATGGCCGTGATTGCTCAGCGATGCCCACACATTAGGGTGTGCGTGGTGGACATCTCGCAGACGCAGGTATGGTGTTTGGTTGGAGAACAGAACATTCATCATTATTTGGTGATTGCATCTAAACGTCAGAAGGTCTGATCTGACTGAGTGCTCAGCGGCGAGCACTGCGTTGACGGATTGCAGCTACCGTCGCTGCTGCTGCTGCTGCTGCCGCCGCCGCCGCCGCCGCCGTTGCTCATGAAGCTACTGTTGTTGTGGCTGCTTCTGTGAGTGTTGTGTAAAACAGAGGTTCTGGTTGGAGGTATTGTTCAACGGCCTTTGACGAACAACCCGATGTCTCCTGTACCTGCTGTACTACAACTGAAACGAAAATTTAAGCACCGTGTGATCTCTAATATTGAAACAAAATGGTCATTATATTTACGGACATATCGAGTCATGCTATTCCTTGAGAGCCTCCGCGTTTGATTTGGTTTGTTTTTCTCACGGCTTTTATGTTCTTCTGTGTTTGTTCTCGTCTGGCACGTCAGAGAGCCCGCTCCTCTTCTGCGTGTGCACTCTCACTCCGCGGAGAGCCCTGGCCTATGATCTATGATACGCACAACACAAAAGCATGTGTGGAACTCACTCTGTAGTAATCGCTTATTTAACGCTTCTGGGTAAAAAAGTCGAAAATATTTGACGATTTTTACAGCTGTATCTGCCCGACGCAGCAACCCGGGTAGTTAAGAGCGTAGGCTGTAGCTGGTAGGGTAGGGGTAGTGTCCGAACTCCCATTTAAACTATTAATAGTAGGTAAGGCGGCACTCATAAGATACGCTCGCGGGCAGCATGGCAGTCACCGCATTCCTGCACCTTATTTATTAACCTTGATTATACTTCAGTCGCCGGTCTGTATACACGGGTCCCACGGCGTTCACAACATCCACTACAACCCCCCCCCCCCCCTCAACTTGTTCAACCCCCCCCCCCCCCGGGGCATACTTATTTCCAGCTGCTTATTGCCATACCAGGTACACTTGTTGATGCACATCCATTACGACCCCCCCCCCCCTTCATCCCTATTTGCGTATACTCGTTGGGGCAATCAATGGAAGATCGACGCTTGGAATACCGATGATCTGCCCATCTACGAACCCGGGCTGCTGGACGTAGTGAAGGAGAGCCGCGGACGCAACTTGTTCTTTTCGACGAACATCGATGCGGAGATCAAGCGGGCCGACATGGTCTTCATCTCCGTCAACACGCCTACAAAGGTATGGAAGATGGCTAGTGGTTAAGGGCTAAGGGCTAGGGTATTAACATTCACGATTGACCCCTCGTTGGGGCCCATGTGTAGGAACCAAAAAACGATCAGGGCATCCGTATCAAGCGCCTATTTAATAGGACGAGTGTATGGCTGGACGGGGATCATCATGTTGCCTTCGCTCCGTACGATCTCCTGGGATATCCAATGGGACACATCCCTACCCCAGCAACCCAGTCTGATTCGCGTGACAGATGCTGCAATCGTCACTTATAAGGACGTATTTTCCCTCTCAAGTCTCAATGTGGTTACAGCAGTATCAAGCAGTGCTTTTAGAACTGCGATCATTATTCCAAACTAACTCCTGTGGTTTGCCCCCACAACGGAGCCCTATTTGAAGCTTGATAGTCAACCTTTGCGGGGGGGTTGGCCGTGTCCCCTTACGCCGACCACCAGACCAGAACCCTCACCCTAACCGGAAGCTATAGGGTGACCTGTGCTTGGATGCTGTTGCTTGTGAAGGCTCTGGGTTGACTCGGCCGGCTTGGATGCCTGTTCTTGGAATTACTTTAGGTTGCGTCGGCCGGATCCGAATGCTGTGGCATGGCAGACTCAAGGTTGATTGAGCCGCGTACAAGGTCCCTTAGCCAACCACAGTGCGTAAATAGCTATCTTAGGAAGATTTTACGACTGCCTTCAAATACTACCCCCATTACGGGCACAGTTTTGACGGGGTTTCGTTAATGAGAGGCGTTGCCCTGGGACGCTCGACACGTTTCAATCCGTGCATATTAATGGTTCTATTACGAGCCCTTTTCAGAGCTGGATTCCCCATATGGGGACAAAACACTTGGAATTAGATTAGGAATTTGTTAGGAGTTGGGAAGGGAAATTATGGTCTCAGCGTACGGCCTTGGTTGAGCAACATGCCATCATCCCCAATCTCTACCCAAACAGTGAAGTGACAACAGTGGATTTTGTTCCTCGCATGTTCCTGGTATGCAGTACCATGGTACAGAGGACAAACGATCTCAGATCTGAGAACTGCCTATGATAATACGAACACGACTGCTTTAGTCTACTGTAAGCACGGGCAGTCAGTATTGCATTTCGCTGTAAATCGTCTTTCATGACTAGCTGTTCATGACGCTGACCTTGAGCTACAATTGAAACCATCGTACCTGGTTTAGACTATGATAGCAGGAGTGTACCGGTGTTTTATGACACAAAGCGTACTTGTGGTGGACGTGCGCATGTGCCGCGCGTGCCTCTGCGTCTACTCGAAAGCAAATTCCAAGTTTTCCGTTTCTCCTGTTATGTTCCGTACGCACTCACGTACCCACGTTCGACGTGTTGGCACCCGAGTATGACACGGTGAACAGTTGTCAAATGCGTGAAGACCTATCTACAGTTTTCTTTTATTTTTTGTTTTCCTCTTTCGGATGGGGAAAATCAAAGCTTGCGCTCACCACTCTTCCACGTCTTTTCACCAGCTATAATTCACACATGTCGTGTCAACTTAACTCGATTGTATTCGCAATCCAGCGCTAGCTGTCCTATCCAGTATCCTTCAGTTCCAGTGGTAACGACAGCGCGAGCTGTCCCTTCTAGGGGTCGACGTTACTACTCAAGCATCGCAAGCTGCTGTTGTACACGGATGCCTGATTATGCCCACCCGATTTGTTCCCTGGGCATCAGGTGCGGTGGAGATAGCCACCCGGAAAGTCACCCCTCCGGGTGGTGTGGGACTTGCGCCAGCTCACCCACTAACAAAACCCCCGACCATGAGAAAACAGCCTGACGCCGGACTTGGTCCAGTTACGCTCCACCCTTCCATTTCGCTTCATATTCGGAAATTGGACCTTTGCACTTTTTTTCGTGTGCACGTTCATGTTTGTGAGGGAGCGTTGCACAGAACAGACAAGCGATATCGATATGCCGTGCGCCTGGCTCCCATTGGCTCTTCTCCGTGTCTCGTTAGCTCTTTTTTTGCAGCATTGAATAGCCAAAGTTGTCACTGCTGCTGGTATTATACCGTAATGCGTAACACATCATGCGTATCATCCACAACAATGCATTTTCTAGCACGCGTAACTTATTGTCCACCAGGTGCCCCATACGTGCGTAAGGCATTGGGCCAGTAACTCCCTAAAAGATAGGGAGATGCCGGCGTACCGGTGAACAAATCTGATTCTTGGACGGTCGTCTGGGCGGATGGATGCCTCTGGAGAGTCAACTTCTATTTGCGTGATCGGTGTGACAAGAAACGACAGCACACCGTTTTAGTCCATTTCTATCTTGGACGTCGGCCCAAACCCAACCCGACCCCAACCATAACCGTAACCCTAACCCCAACCCCAACCCTTTGGGAGGCTCGGCGTCGTCAAGGGCCGTCCCGTCGCGTGTTTCGTAGGCGTTTTCCCAAAATAATCAACCCGCGGAATGGCAGGCGTCGACCGGACAACTGGTGTTCAGTCTTTTTTTTCACACCGAATGACAAGGGGTGCTATCCTGTGGAGATGGTTTCCGCTCTTGTCGTAGCGGCGTTTCTAGCGGCTAATTAACCTAGTTTTGTTACGAATTGTGATGAAGTAAGACGATACAATACCTGTACGGAGGGCGAAGCAGTCACAGCAGCTTCACACATCTATATACAAGGGGTGTAGGCGTAGGCTATATTTCTTATTTGATTCCGTTCTAATTGGTCTAATCGGTGTCAGATTAGATATTTTCAGCATGTGGCAGGTGAGAAATACCCTTACGTGCACATAAAAACGTCTACACTTCGAAGTATACCATCGTGCAGGCAAAAAGTTGTCCTTTGTTGGTCCAAATGGTGCCAGGCAGGACCCAGTGTGGTATTATACCGCGCAGCCGCCGTATGCATTTTCGTCCAGAAGCGTGGAACATAATTCAGCACCTGGAACCGCTTGTTGCAGTGAAGACAGCGGGACCATGCTCAAACCATAGTTCCTTACCTCACTGATGTATCATAGTTTTACCGTCTTTGCTGGCGTACCGACCTCATCAACGGCAGCGTGTTTGCGCTCCGCCCTTTTTTGTTTTATAATTTTAGAAGTTCAGTTTTGCTCATCCCTTCTATTATCTTGGCGCGCTTTCTTTCTTCTTCTCCCTCGCTAGTCGTAACCCAGATCATCCGGGGCCACTAAGCAAGCTCTTCTCCCTCCTCCCCGCTTCGGTATGCGCCTTTGTTTTTATCGCGAGAAGACTTCATTCAGTATTTGCTCCCCCCGCTGACTCCCATCGAATTGCGCTCATTCTCGATGTTATTATTGATGTATAAACTAGTCTACGCGTGATACTAATACCAGCACGTAGCTGATTTCTGAGTCTTGCGCGTGGCAATTGCTGTAACCAGCGGCGCAGCAGTCAGTTCTTTAGGGGTTATCGGACATATATTCGATACTAGGCGGTTCGTCGGTGCTTTAATTGCACCCGTATTCCACTCTTGTACCGTGCTTGTGACCACAACAGTAGCAGAGTTCGTCTCTGTAGGAGGCGTCGGCACGGACACTGGTTGCCGGATGTAGATGGGTGGAATGATCGGGTTCATGCGAAGAACACACATGGGCGTTGAAGGCTATTTTTCCGTTCTACCGTGGTACTTACAGGTATCTCACTCTCACTATCGTGCTGCTGATATACTCTTGGGTAAATTCCAAAGAAGGGCAAGCTGGGGGTTCAGCCTGAACGTCCGGACGTCTTTATATTTATAGTCTAACGTGTGTAAGGCAACGATGCACGCCAAACTAATTTTCAGCTGTACCTAGCGTTTGCGTGGTTGCACGTGAGGAACATCGTCGAAGTCTACTGTTTGCGGTTGGATACGATAACAAGCCCAGTCCACCCGTAGTTTGCCCTTGAGGACAGCCACACTCCCCCAAATTGTACCCGCAAGGCGTGGACGACAGACGACTCCTCAACCGACGCCGCAAAAGTGCACCTGCAAATGCCATGGTTGGCTACGATGATATACCAAAGTACGAAAATATCCTATCGAGTTGATATGCTCCACCCACTTTTAATGTCGCGCTCCTCCAGTTTGGTGTAATCAAGGCGAAAACATTCGGTCGACGCGTCGACGCATGTGTGGTGTAAAATGTCATGTCCTATCGCGAGTCACAGTACGATGTCACGCTTCTGATGCTATGTATGATGAAGTGTTTTTCCCCTCGAATATGTAATTGAATCAGCAAAATTCGCCAAAGTATTTTTCTTCGAGAGGAAGACACGGTCTTCGGTTAACCCCTTTACCACTGGAAACCCGTTTTGGGGACACAAAGTTACTTGGATTTAGTATAGGGAGGGGATTGGGGGCTCTAAAAGGGTTAACCCGACCTTCCTCACGATGTCACCTTTCTCATTTTGTCGTAAATTATTTTGCCCCAAAAATAAAACTTTGCTTAGTCCTCTTGGGACCCATGTAGTGACCGAACAAACGACGCTTGTGATCTTGTCAATGATCTGGGAAGAGCTTACGGCGTTGTTGATAGTATCGCAATGCTACACGCGTGCCGCGCAGCTCTTTACGTTGCAGTTCAGACGTACCTGTAGTTCCTAACCCAGCGGTCAGGGCTGGGTTGCTTTGTGCGGTGGATTGTGCAATCAACACTTTTTTGGACAGTGTCTCCCCTTCAAAACCCAAAAGGGTTGATGAGCCACTCGGCCTCCATCAACCTGACCTTCCTCGTCCCTCTCTCCCTCCCTCCCTTTCTCCCTCCCTCCCTCTCTCGTCATGGTCACATCATCACTATTCCCTACCGCTCGTGTGTACGCATCGGATTGACCCGAACAGACGACAGCTCGTCTCTATGCATTGGATTGACCCGAACAGATGGCAGCTCGTCTATTTGCGTTGGATTGGCCCGAACAGATGACAGCTTGAAAGGGCAGGAGCTTACCGCTTGTTATTCGATAAGTAAAGGCTGAGGCACACGGGGCGAAGTGGATTATCCATCGATACAGGGGTTTTTCGGGTTTGATTGGGTTGGGGATAGCCTTACAGATACAATTCGAAGTGTGCTTAAACTTTTCTCGCGTAAACAATGAGTAGCGGAAAGCGCGTGAGATTGTGAGTTAGCGAAAATTCCGTTAAAATCGACGAGCATAAATAGCTGGTAAAGTAGTGGGAATGCTGAAACCCATGCGCGATAAAGATGAAGGCAAACATCGGGGGGGAGAAGGGAAGACATCTGTGACCACGACTTATCCAGAAGGTCGCTGGGGGTAAATGAGAACTTGTTACAAGTTGAACTGGAGGTAAAAGTGATTACTAAATATATATATGGCATAAAAAATGTCAGCCGTTTTCTCGAATAAGGGGTAAGGTACCCTCGCCGTTGGCTCTGAATTCCGTCACCCCTTTTGAACCAAAAGTTCCCCTTCCCCCCCGCCCCCCATCATCGCTGTCCCTCGGGCCATTGTTTGCTTCGAATTGTGCGGTGGATGGTGCATTGTGCTGTGCATTGTGTTGACCCGAAATGCGGAAGAGACTACCGCGCTTCACGTCTATCGTCTTCTCGTAGAGGGTTTGGCCCATAATAGATGACAACACACTAAAAAGTATGGCTTGTAGAGACACGGCTTCCGTCAACGGTCAAACGCGTATAGGATTAACTGCACCCAAGCTTTTCGGGACTAAGTACTTGGATTTTGTGTTGAAGCATTTCCCCAGCAGTAAAAGGGCTAACCGGACCTTCCTCCTTCCTCCCCATCATCCCTGTCCCTCGTGTCTTTGCATTCGTTGGATTAATGCGATCTGCGGAACAGACGACCGGCATCGGCGCTGGCAAAGCGGCGAACATCAAGAACTGCGAGCTGTGCGCCCGCAAAATCGCCGAGGTGGCCGACACCCCCAAGGTTGTCGTTGAGAAGTCTACCGTGCCGGTCCGCACGGCGGAGGCTGTTCGCCGAGTCCTAGCGACTAACGACCGAGGGGTCAACTTTCAGGTAGGCTTTTGTTAGAAACCCCTGATGCATTTTGTGGAAACCACGCTTCTTTTTTCTTTCTGTCACGGGGTGGTGGTAGCAATCCATCTCCTACCGTTTTTTTTGGCGGTAGTTCTTGAGTACGCTTTTAATAGGCTCTCATCTGCGATATTGCCAGAAGGTTCGCGCACTGCTAGTCGGCGGTAATACACATCTCATCTCCGTGTGGCATATTAGCGAGAGCCGGTTGCCGGTTGTCCATGGGCCATGCACGACATGTTGGCGATTGGAGAACGGAGACGTCCGTGACCCTTGACATTGTTTTGTAAGACACCTCTACTGTGAGATCGAAGATTCCGTCGAAAATGATATTTTATAACTAATTTTCAAGGACGTCAGCCGTGAGTTCGACAAATTTCAGGTCATTACTCATCTTTGCAAGCTGCGTTGTTGGTACTCGCAATTGTTTCGCCCTGCTAATGCGTGTGCTGCCCTGGCATATGTTTACTCGTGCCATCGTGAAGAATAGAGATCGGGAACTACTCCCCTGAGTGCTAGTAGCAGGGGCAACACGACATTGTTCATTTACATGAGCTGCCATGAACTCGGGTCACGGGTTGTGTTGTGGAACTGGACGTGTGCGGTGAATGCCAAGCAATCGTGCGGGCTATTATATAATAGTATCTAGTATAATATTACGGGGGAACGACGTGTCTGGAACATGTATGGCTTGTACGAACAGGGGAATTTGTAGGTTTTTGTTTATATCGTGGGTTCGGGTTACTTTTCTTATCCGTTACAGCTGTGGTGGAGCGTGCTACCTGGTGTGCTACCTGGCAGCACCAGGTATGTTGTAGTAGAGCAGTAGGTGGTATGGAAAACTTCCAGTGCCAGCTCGTCAAAGGCTCGTGATTCGTGATGCAGGATTTGGGAGCTGACAAAACCGGCAAGCGATATGCAGGTTGCAGCTACACCCTTTACTGCATGTACTTGTTGGTGTTGGTGTGGGTGTCGGTGTCAGTATTAGTATTGGTGTTGGTGTCGGTGTTTGTGTGGTTGGTGTTGGTATTGGTGTTGGTGTTGAGTTTTGTGTCTGGAGATTTTGCTACGCGGTATTGGGTCCTCGTATATAGCATGGCATATGGTCCTGTCCGATCTCGCTTCGGGTCCACAAGACCTGACGAACTCCTTTGCCCCCTTTTTGTGTACGTTCCAGGTGTTGTCAAACCCCGAGTTCTTGGCGGAGGGTACGGCAATGCCCGACCTCCAGGAGCCCAGCCGCGTGCTGATTGGCGGTATGCAGACAGACGCTGGTCTCAAGGCCATCCAAGAGTTGGTGAGATTAGGCTTTGACCCTTGAAGTTAAAATCTGCGCTGCTGTAATAACTTAACAGCAGAGGTATTGTTTTTGTTATTGTTGTTGTTGGTGGTGATGGTGGTGACGCGGGCGGTGTTGACGTTGTTGTTGGTAGTTGTTGTTTTCGTATTGAAAGATTGCCGTAGACTAACCCCTTTAAGACCTGAGAGGAGAGAATTGGCGACGAAAACTGACGATGACGACATCGTCCCCTGCTAAAATAGTTGAAGATTGTAAAGTTGGTGTCCGAACGTCAACAGTAGTGCTAAAAGAGTCGTGCGGGACGGGTGCAGGCAGCATGCTCCTACTCGTACTGCTGCGCGCTCACGCTGCTGGTAGACCCTTGAATCATCGCAATCGTCGTTTTTTTGGTCGCTATGCTATAGTCAAGCACAAAATAGGTTTGAAAGTGTTGGGTGGCTCTCTGGCCGATGTATTATTTGAGGAATAATAGTGTGTTTGTTTTGCGCGTTTGTGTCCCGTTTGGGGACTTGAGAGGGGAATAACGACGAAAAAAGCTGTGACGGTTACAGTGTCCTTCCTACGAAGCAATGCGGGCTGCTAGATGAGGTTGACCACGATTTTACTGAAATAGCTCCAATGCGAGTAGCTGGATGGCGATTGGCGTGCACTGCCGTGTGCTGCGTGCTCGCGCCACGATAAGAACGCGCTTATTGTTTGTTTCATCGCTATACATGGGCACCGGACGGGTGAAAGCCGCCCAGGAGGTGGTGAGAGAGGGCTTCGGCCTTGGCTAAATTTTTCTCCAGTAAACAGCGGAGTAACCATGGAGTAAATAATGTCCGTGTAGATGGACGCCGACCGTGCAGGAGATGGTGAGAGGGGGTTTAACTCAAATTTCTCCACTTCTCCTGTATCCAGTAAACAGCAGAGTATCAGGTATCACGTATTGTGTGGCTGTGGTGGTGGGTGTCCTTATGGTATTGTTTGGTGTAGTGGTGTATTTGTGTCGGATTTTGGGCCGTACAGGGGTTGGTGAGACGAGGCCGTGGCCATAATCTCTCTCCACTAAACAGCTTTTAAAATTGTGTGTGTGCAGAGGGACGCCGGTCACCCAGGAGGTGATGAGAGGACTCTATTTTAACCCTTGACTTGAATTTCTCCTCTGAACACCAGAGCAACGAGTGCTGTGGGGCTCCCGCGATGGATGTCCGGTGTATTTGACATATTAATGGTTGTGCATTAGTGTATGTGTGAACGAGTGGTGGACATTATAGGACCAGTACACTGCTGTACTCAGGTACTACCTGGTACTACCTGGTACCTGGTACATGATACTCTGTATGATACTTACACCCTGGTATGGCATATTTTTATTTTTCGCATCATGAAGAAGTGCAGGAATGTGGTCTGTTTCAAGGAATGCTCATGTTTCAATCTGTT
Source organism: Undaria pinnatifida (assembly GCA_012845835.1). Lineage (NCBI taxonomy): Eukaryota > Phaeophyceae > Laminariales > Alariaceae > Undaria > Undaria pinnatifida. Next base: position 2,758,245 of record JABAKD010000028.1, read on the forward strand.
GACCGGAGCAGCCGCTTTGTTTTATTTGTTCCGCGAAAGAAACGAAAGAAAACCCGCCCGTGTTGTCGTGCCCACCACTAACCACGAATTACTGTGCGTGCACGGTATCTTTCTATCGTTACTCACAGCAGTGGACAGTGGAATGCCGCAGGGCCACGCGGGGTAAACCAGTGTAGTATAGTATTAGTATACCTGGTAATATTTAGTGTTCGTCGTACCTGAAACGTGACAAGCCTACAGTTTTTTTTGTCTTTCTTTTTTTTGTTGTCATGTTTTTGCTCCTCGGATTTGTGCATTAGTTTGGTTTCCTGGGTGGCATGCGGTGGTAGTTGTTTTCAGCTGGGAGTCTTGAAACGTATGTACCAGCATGGGCCTGTTACGTACGTACGCTGACTTCCGATTTCACTTTGATATTTCTTGGCGGATGTACAACTTGCTATGATATATACGGAGTATCACACATAGCTTGCAAAGATGAGTCTCGACAAAATATTCGATCCCACAGCTGCAGTGTTTTTTTTTTTTTTTAATATACAGGCTGGTTCAAGTGTAGAAACCCAGATGATCTCCCCCACGAATGCTGCTCGCAATATCCAGTCAAAGAGTGAATATTTGGAATAGTTGGTATCATACTGATCCCCGTGACTAGTGGAAGAGAGCGACATTGCCTTTTTATTTGAACGGCCTCGGGCTGTCTCTAGGAGCAAAACTCGTTTCGACCAATTACAGGCCTTCAAATTTTTCAATAATATTTAGGTTTTCTCCAAGTGGAGGCGAAAAAAGATGCGCCGCATTTTGCACGATCCGGTTGGACGTACTCCAAGGCACGTCTGCAGAAATTTTCGCGCATAAAATCGAAGATCTGACCTGCCTGTGTTCAACTTAACATTGAACCGAAGTAGAAAAAAAACTGGATCCTTATCTAAAACCAAGTCATATGAAGAAAACAATGTATCAGCAAAAGTCCAAATGTCCACGCCGGTTTTGAGAGATGGAACCTGAAATTTTGCGTACATGTTCTACATGCCTCCCGAGGTCTGACCTCCGATTTTTGTTCTTGTTTTTGTTTTTGTTTTTGTTTTTCGCCGAAAAATGTTTAGGCTAAGGTGGTCCACATTTTCCGAAAAAACCTTACTGACGATAATTCAGTAAACCCAAAAAATATACAAGTATATCGGGTGCGGTCTTCGCAAGGGCACATAGACGACGTGCAAAATTTCACGGCCTGAATCGAAAAAACGGCGGGACATTCGCCGGGGATTAAATTTGGGAGTTTCAACGTGAACCAGCCTGTACCTGAACTACTTTTGGTTTGTGTGATACATGCTCACGGCCTCCGGTTGGGATCAGGTGATAAGGCCCCAACCCAACCAGAAGCCTAAGCCCTAACCTAGCTCCGAAATGGAAGGGGTGGGATCAGTGTGCGCGGTGGGATTAGGGTTGACCAATCAAAATGAAGGTGCGGTCTGGTGGGACTGGTCCGACGACGCCTTTCCAACTGCAGATCTAAAAGGGTAAACAATTAAACGAAGCCTTTTCAACTTTGAATTACTTCGTTCTCGAAACCGTGGGTGCAGTTGTGTAATCCTAAACAAGTGAACGTCATGATCCTGCAGGTTGACGTGTACTCTAACTGGGTGCCCAAGGACAGGATCCTCGCCACGAACACTTGGTCTTCTGAACTCTCCAAGCTCGTGGCGAATGGTGAGCTGCGAAAGATGATGGTTTTGGTCTTGCAACGTTTTCAGAGCCTCTCGGCATGTTGTTGTCGTTGACGTTGTCGTTGCTGTCATTGCCAATCGTCGTTGTTGTAATTGTTGTTGTTGTCGTTCTTACAGTTAACGTTCACGCATGATCGCCATAATCTAGTCCCATGGTCACAGGACAAGACCCAAAAGCTATGGAGTCGAAGAAGTGTTAAGACTGCTGTTCATACGGCAAAGGCGAGAAGCAGAGATGTATCGCCCCAATGACGAATGCCCCCTCGTATGGACGAGCTACCCCGAGTTTGGCTCGTTCGGACTATCACCCCCCTCCCCCCCCACATGCTTGTCGGTGAAAAGCCAAGCCGGCATTGGACGATTGGCACGATAGAGGTACAGTACCTCTTTTTGGCTAAAATATTTTCTGAATAACAGGGCTCCTTAACCCTAACCCTTCGGAATTCCATTTATTGTTTATGCGATATTGTTAACCTTTAGTGTGCCTTGGCCATGAGATTGATACTTCGTCGGGTTGCGCTTCCACTTTTCTCGAAATCAGTTTTTGCCTCAGAGAGGTATTGTAGGGTATTATAGGGTACTAAAGGGTATAGACCTCACGTAAGGAGCCCCAGAAAAGAAAATGCTGCAAGTCTACCGAGCAAGCATCATTGCAGGGATGCGGCCGGTTGTGGTGTTTGGGCTACTGCCATGCTTGATGGTGAGTACCCCCCCCCCCCCCCCCACCCCTCCTCGCTCGCGTGCTTATCCTTGACGTCCGTGGTAATATTCGATGTCCGCGTCATCAGCATTTTTGGCGCAGCGCGTGAGCAGCATCAACTCTATCTCGGCCCTGTGCGAAGCGACCGACGCCGACATCTCGGAGGTGAGACCCAAGCCGGTATTGTGCTCCCAGTAGTGCCGGTTGAATAGTGCCTCTTCTCTGTAGCAACGATGTGGGTTGACGGTCTAGTTTTGTCCCATCAAAACATTTTTTAGACGTAATATACTGGTTTTAGTATAGGTCCGTCCTTGACGATTGTCCGTCCAAAGTCAAGAGTGCCGTCAACCCACGTCTTTGCTCTGTAGTGCCGGTGAAATATCTGTGTACGACTTGAACTTTCTATAATGGCCCCTACTCCTAGTAGTGCCAGTGCCCTGGATAGTACCGGTATGTTAGGCTCGCACATTCCGGCACTAATGGGAACTTCCTCACTGCTGTACGAGTAGCGTACCTGGTGTACGATGTGGCCCAACTTTTGACAAATTGATTAATGTGTGTGTTGGTCCATGTGTGGGCTGTTTGTATGTGTGCGTGCCTGTTTTCGTGCATGTGTGCGTGCATGTCTGTGTTTGTAAAGGAATGAACAAGACGTGTACCCATTTCGTATCGTGAGCCACGGACGTCACTGCAACAATTTCGATCACGATATAATTCTCGCTCCACTCCCGCGCAACACCAAAAACCCTAATCATCGCACGCAGGTATCGCGAGCTCTGGGGTACGACCCCCGCATCGGGAACAAGTTCCTAAACGCCTCCGTGGGTTTCGGCGGGTCCTGCTTCCAGAAAGACGTTCTTAACCTCGTCTACATCTGCGAGTCCACGGGGTTGCCTGAAGTCGCCGAGTACTGGAACCAGGTGCGTCACCCGAAAGCGTCGTTGTTGCGTTATGCAGTGTTCCTTTTTTGTTGGTCATGTTGGGATGGACTGTTGTTTGGTTTTATTCTACAGATCCGGTCATGGACGGCGGGTTGTGTTGGATTTATGGCAAGTATTTGGAACCAGGTGCGTCAATCGAAAAGCGCCGTCGGGTCTGCTTTGTTTTATATATTGTTGTAGTTTGTTGGTGGTTTTGTGAAAGACTGATGTTTAGGTTGCTAACCACACATCGGCCGTTAAAATATACCGTTTGTGTTGTGTTATACCACGCACTCCCGTCTGATTTGTCAGGATTTTTTTTGTCGCGGTAGAGCCAACCTTTTGCCCCCACTGCCCGGTGATGCTGATTGGTCGAAGTTGCGCCGCAATAAATGACCCTATCAACTGTACCGGGCACCTCTTGACGCCACACCACCACGGTGTTTTGCCGAAAAATACGTTTTTTTAACAGGTGATTGCCATGAACGACCACCAGAAGGCGCGCTTCACACAGCTCATGGTGCGACGCATGTTCAACACCATCACCGGCAAGAAGATTGCCGTGTTGGGCTTCGCTTTCAAGAAGGACACAGGAGACACAAGGGAGACCCCTGCGGTGAGAGGGAGGGGGTTGGTACCGTATTTTGGTTTGCGTTTGGTTTGCACGCGTATGTAGTACTCACTATTGCTGTAGCATTCCGTCATCGCTTTAATACATTTGTACGTACATGGTAGATAGTCTGGGATTGATGAGGCCTCTCTGCTGCGAACAGCCGGAGATTCTCACCCAGGGCTAATTCCCCCGCGTTGATTCGCGGGTGACCAACGCGGCAACTCTCTCCCCCCCCATGCCCGGCTTCGTGCACGCTGACGACAAGTCCGCCGCCCAGACTGGTAGGCTATGTTTTCCCTGACCGCGTTAGTTGACCTCACTTCCACGTGTGTTGTGCGTCGATTTAACTCGGTTGCCGAGACATGGCTGTTGCTGTGTTTGTTCTGCAGGTGTTTGTGTGCAAGGCGCTGCTTGAGGAGCAAGCGCGCGTGCAGGTGTACGATCCCCAGGTGAAGCGGAGTCAGATGTTCATCGAGTTCGATTACACGTGCGGTGTCAACAAGGACAACACCCCCAAGCTGGAGGAATCGGTGAGCAAAATAAATCGAGGCCGCGATAAATAGTCTTTGTGTCTTCGGTGAACGGCCCGAACTGCTACGTCTAGGTATTGTGGGCATGCGAGGGTTTATATGCCGGTCGCCCTGGTGGTCTAGTGGTTAACCTCGAACACTGCTAAGGTTGGAACTAGGGATTCAAATCTCGGGTGTGGAGATTTTTTTTGTTCGATAGATACCAACTGCCGAGAGCGCTTTCTGACGTGGGTAAGCACAATTCGACGCGAGTCGACAAGGGAAGAAAGTTTCTGAACCATTCTCGCGATCAAAATGAAGGCGCGTACTGTAGAGGGGAAGGGGGAGAAGAGCCTGCTCAGTGACACCGGATCTGAGTTACCACTAGTGAGGGAGAAGGAGAAAGCAGACGTGCGAAGATAACAGAAGGGATGAGCAAAAAAACAAGAGTCTCCACAATTCGGCCATGCGTGATTTCTGTAGAAAAAGAAGGTGTTTCCTACGCGAAGGCAGTGAGGGAATCTGCCGGTCTTCACGCCTTTGCAACTGGTAAGCCGTTTCGGGAGGGAACTACTTGGAATTGGTATACGGTGGGGTTTTGGGGCTCTCAAGGGGTTAAAAGAAGGAGTGCTTCTAAAGAGAAGGGAGTGCGGTGTACGGGCTCTTGATCATATAGCATATTCAAACAACAGAGGTCGGTGTACGGGGGACTTTCAATGTGGTCGTTGCGGTGGAGAGGGGGGACGGGAGTAGTCCCGAAACGTCCGCGCGTCCGGGAAACGAATGAAGGACCACGGGTACTGTTGCGGCGTAATAGGTTGTCTGCCGCATGCTGACCCAGTTGGCACCTGCCAACAGTGAAGGAGCGTCACTCGGTTAGAAGGGAATGGGGCTCACAAAAAAAAAAAACACGCGGCCGGCTTATCACGCAGCGTGCAAAATTAAGTATCGACCTTGACGTTTCAATCAATCGAACTCGCAGCTCGCGTATTTCAAATGTTTTTCCATCAAAAACGTTTACACACACTCTACCACCGTGTCTAACTTGACCCTATCTGCATGAAATCGTCTTCCCATTGGATGATCGAGCAGATCATCACGTGCGAGGACGCCTACTCGGCGGCGGACGGTGCGCACGCCCTGGCCATCTTGACGGAGTGGTGAGATATTAAATACTTGTTTTTCTTTCTTTCTTTCTTTCTTTGCCAGGCTTCACCTTGAAGTTCCATGGGGATTGTCGCGCCCTCATGAGTGTAAATACTGTTCTGCGTAGTCGGGAAGGAGAGTTCGACCGATAGGCTTGCGCTTATTAACCATTTTGTGACCCAGAAAAAAAGAGGTCCTAAACAAACGAGACGCGCGACGGCTTGAACTGTCTAGGAACCGTGTACAGCAGTAAGAGTATGTTCATGCAGCATGTCGTGTGTCGTATACCTGATTCGATTAAAACTCTACGAGCATTAAAAGCCGAAAAGTGGGAATGCTGAACGCTACGTACGCGTGATAAAAATGAAGCATGTAACAGGGGGGAGGGAAGACACCCGTGTCAACGGCTTGTGGAGAAGGTCGCTGAGGGTAACCCCTTTTCCGAGTTGAGCTGGATAGTAAAAGTGATATCTAACAATAAAAAACTTCTGCCGCATCACCTGTCCCAATAGCCCCATATACCATGATTCCTGTTGGCGATGCTGTAACAGTATACCTGGTATAGGTAATATGATGCAGCTATAAATGCCACGCGCTTGCCCTCGCCCGTCCGCGTGTTCGTTTCTAAGGTTGGATGGGAATTATAATATGTAGTGCAGCGCCAAGGGATGATATTGGCTTTCTTTTCCCGATCGTAGGCCTTCATATTTACGGTTCGATTGGGAGTATCAATGACCTATTTCAGAAGGGGCGACGCCTGTGACCACGGCTTGCCCAGAAGGCCGCTGAGGGCCTATGGGTTGAGCTGAAAAGAGAAGCGATTTTAAACAGGAAGAACGTACGTATGTACGGTGTGCGACGGTGTTTATCACACCCCCGGTGTTGAAATTTGGGGCGTATCACCCGGTGTGGTATACTCTAGGGGTGTGATACGCGGCGTTTCGGATGATATCCATTGTCGTACACGGTAGTTACGACACAGCTATACAGTGTTGTAACGCGCTTGACCTCGTCCGCGTGTTTCACAGGGACGAGTTCAAGACCCTTGACTACCAGCGCATCTACAACAACATGGCCAAGCCGGCCTTTGTGTTCGATGGTCGCGGAGTAGTGGACATCAAAGCCATGCGCAGGATTGGCTTCGAGGTCTACTGCATCGGAAAGTCCGAGCCAAAGTACTCCCTGAATTCCAAATAAGTGCCCAGCAGATAGTTGTCCAAGTAATGCTGGAAGATGGGATATAACCCGCCTGGCCCACTTCCGAACAACTTCCGAACCCCTGCTTGGCGCGGTTCGCAAGGGTTTCTCGAGTGGTTCGCAAACGGAGTGATACTCGAGGAAGGGCTTTCCCACTGGCCGACTGGCGAACCTCCGCTTGGCGCGGTTCGCGAGGGAGGCCCCGCCACGAAGAGCTTCACTGGCCATCTGATGAACCCCCGCTTGTTGCGGTTCGCTAGGGAGGAAAGGATGTCGCAAGGAAAAACGGCTTTCTCCACTGGTCAACTGGCGAACCCCCGCTTGGCGCGATTCGCGAACGGCTCTTGAGCGGTTCGCGAGGAAGGGCGTAAAGGCTGCGGCGAGAAAAGGCTATGTGGTGTTCGGGTCCAATCGCAATTTTAACGAGATTAGCACCGTGGGGTGCGTGGTGTTTGGGAAGGCGGTACGAGTATGGGCTGTAGGGGTTTAGGCGCTCTTTCGGATAGTGGAGTGAAGGGAATGTTTTGGTTGTTTGGATGTCGCAGACAAGTCTCTCCGGAAAAAAAAAACTCGGTGGAAAAGTCGTGTTTATATATCTATTAAGACGATGGGGTTTTGGTTTGGGGCGATCCTAGGCGTGACAAACGTCTCAGACGTCTCGTTGGCCTGCAGGAGATGGGGGTTGATGCGAACAGAGGCGTGAAAAAGATTTTCCCTTTTAGGCTTGTAAGAGATAGAGTGGCGTGTTTGTTCGAGCGACCGGGAGGGGTTGCTGTCCTTTTCCACTCCCATGGAAGCTAACTTCAGGGCTCGAACGAGTGCACTTTGTTGACGTTTTTCGTTTCCCCCAGAGGTTGCCATTTTGTCGAAGGTAGGTCATCAGACCAACACTCTTGAAAAAAATTACGATGGTGCTGCTGCGGCTGATGATAAGGGTGTTTCTTTTAATTGCTGGGTTTTACCATGATCTGATGGGGGACTGGCGGGGGGGGGGGGGGGGGGGGGGCGGGGTTCGTTTAGTCGCTGGGTTTCTGCGGCGATGTGATGGTGCCTTTTCATTGAGCGAAAATAGGTAGGATGGTCGTACGCAGGGTTTCGTTGCGTACAGGCATATTTTGCACATGTCCACAGTAGTAGTAGATCGAAATATGTCTCAGTGTTTATGTGATCGAGTGCTGGCTTTGCTGCTATTCTGGATCTTGTTGTATTATCCCTTTCTCGGGACCCAGTTTTGGCGACCAAAAAAACGAGGGAAAATGCTACGATATGAGAAATACCTGGTACTATTCTTCTCTGAGGCTCCTGACCACCTTGCCCACATGACTCGTAAGACCTTTGAGATTGAGGAAAATGGAAGTGCAACGCGATGAACAATTCTATATATTTTGAGTATACAGTGAACAGTGTTGTATCCCCATCATAATAGTATGAGTCGAAATGGAGCTTTTGTCGTCCGAATAGGAATAGTGTGAAGCAGCATAATAAGCGTTGCCGTGCTGCGCACGTGTCGTATGGCTCCTCACATTATGGGTTGCCTGGTAGTTTCAATCAAGGAAATGCCGGGTGGGAATGTTGTTTTCAGTTTTGTCCCCCTCCCTACAAATGCACTCAGTTCGTAGAGTGATGATGGACCGAAATCGCCCTTGTTAAAGTGTCCTGTAGACCCTGGTGGCATCCTAGGGGGGGGGTCATTGACCTATATCCTCAAGAGAGGAATCCATCTGTAAAAAACGCGCGGCCGAAGTATCGCGCAGCTTGCCACGACGAGTACCGACCGCTCAATTTGTCGAACTCACAGGTGACGTATTTGAAGCATTTTTGTACGTAACATCGGGCAAATCCCCTCACCCAGCAGCCCGGGCCGCTTCGTGTCGTCGATGCCGTAATCGCCACTTTTTTTCATATTTTGACATTTTCCATCTCCGACGAAAGGCCCAAAAGGTTTTCACTACATAGTGACCCACTACAGAAGCCGCAGTGATTCCCCCTCTTTCGTTCGGGAGAGCTCATTGATGGGTATCCATTGCCAGCGGCAAAATTGATCGCAGAGCAGCTGTCGGAATTGTCCGCTTCCTTCCGGTATCATAGGGCTGAACGTTTAATCAGTTTTGCGAACGCGTTCAAGCTGTTGGATCTTTTCTTTAGAAATATCAACAACGTTTTGCTACAACACCTTCCTCTCGGTGAAAATTTTGGCACATGCCCGCGTCTTGGCAATAACTGGTGTTCTCAAGTCACACCGCATGATGGCCGCCGAACTCGTAGCCTTGTATACTGTTCCTTCCACGACAAACACCCCATGTTGGTCGCCGTAGCTTCCTACCGGTACCAGGTACTGGTATTTACTGTTTTTCTTTCGCGACTCGCGCGATTGCGGTAAAATAACGCACTTGAGTATTCTCGCCCTACCACCTGTTCGGTGATTTATGGATCACTCTGACATCAAGCGCTCCATGGCTTGGTCTTCATTGCGCTGTCTGTTTTCTGCCTCCAAGGTCTCGACGCTCTGTAAACATTGAATCAGAGCGTGAGTAGCGCCGAGTGATGACGTCAACGGCGGACAAACGCAAACAAAATGGCGGCGGGAAAGGTTCGGGATTATTAAGCTTGTTTGGGATAACATCATGATAGTATCAGGTTGGGTTGTCACACAGAGGTGCAAATTTGATGCCTGGTGTCCGTTACACGTGTTTGATGACCCCGAACAGCCAGTATATGGCATACGAGTAGTTTTTACATTGGTCTATGCCCCAACTTCTACGAAATAACACCTTCCGCGGTTCTTGTTGCTTGCATCCGTCCTATCCTGCTGTTGTAGTTAATTATACGCTACGAGTATTGTAGCTGTGTGGACGATCGTGAAAATGATTGACTTATGCCCGACTTCTACCAACTACCACGTACGCCCAACTTCTACTAACCACCACTAATGCCCGACTTCTACTAACTACCAATATTTGCCGCATACATCCCATCCGATAGTTGATGCGTTTTTACCTTGTACGACTTTGGCTTGGAGTAGGCGGTCATCTTGAACTGAGTCGTGTATGGCACGCCGGCGTTCCGGAGCAATCCAACGACTTTCATAGGGCTGGTTAACGACGGCGTGGGAACCAGACGCAGAGCAAACATTATGTCCACTGTAGTTCATACGACAGCGAGCTAGATAACGAACCAGGAACATCGATAACACGGGTATCATCCGTAGTGTTGATTAGGAACTGAGCTGTGCCAGCGTTCCGGAACACAGCCAGCACAGCTTACGGTGAGAGTTGGGGTCAGGGTTAGGCCTTCCATAATAAGTCAACGACCTTCGGGGGCTGACTAGCGACAGCGCTGGAACCAGGAACAACACTAAAAAGGGAACACTATTATGGATACTGTTCAGCTAAACTTTTCACCGGACGAATCACTTCTCGCAGGTCGGGTCGGGTCAGGACAACCCGACCCGACCCGTGAGGTTTGAAAAACTCTACCTCCTGACCCGACCCGACCCGACCCGACCCGACCCGACCCGACGCTCAAGATTTCAAATACTTCCTGACTCGAACCGCCTCGACCCGCAAGAGTTTTTGTAACATCCTGACCCGACTCGCGGGCCGGGTCGGGTTGTGACCCGTGCAAAGCCGTGGTGATTAGGGCGTGACGCAACAGAAAACAAACGAGGCGGTTTCGACCCAGGGGAACACGACAAAGAAGAAAACACGACCCCACACTCGCTATGAACCATGTCGGAACGAAACACAACCTGTTTACAGTGTGTTGGAATCTCTCCAAGATATGAAAAAAAACTAGAGTTTTATTTACAGGTGTACGGTGCCCTCCCCGTCTGGGTGCCGGGAACAGGACGGTGCCCTGAATAGTGCCGGTTTGTTGCGCTGGCACGTAGCGGCACTATTGGGAGTGGACGTGTTATCGCCTTCAGGACCGCATCTAGGTTTCAGGAGCCACGCCCACGTTTTTTAGGCGAAAAAATACTCGGGAGTTGTCTGGACACTGTTTGAAACGGTAAAAAGGTTACAGTACCGTACGCAAGGGTTTCTATATAGTTGCTATCCAGTCATGCCAAGCGATTCTACCGGCACTACGGAGAGCAGTGGCACTATTCAACCTGCACTATTCGGAGCTCTAGTCATGCCAAGCGATTCTACCGGCACTACAGAAAGCAGTGGCACTACTCAACCTGCACTATTCGGAGCTCTATGGATATTTTCTGATAGTGTCCTCACCTGTCATCGCTGAAGGCTCTCTCCTCGGGGTAGCCCTTGCCAATCAGGGCCTGTGGGGTGCATACACGGGCATAATCGAAGCAAAACTTCAAGGGGGAAAAAAAAAGGCCTCCGTCTTCTTACGTAGTTTTTACAACACTTTCATGGCACTGCACGCAGCTCGCACGGCTCCAGGTCCAGCGACGGCGGTTCCTTTTCCAAGGCTGCTTGTCCCCAAAAAAGGATGCTACGCCAAGCAAGGTGCAGGGCTATCCATTGTTTATATCGGAACGGCATCTACTCTCTAGTGTCGGAGGGCAAAGAACATTAGGAACAATCATATAAAAAGAGCCAGCTCTTGGAAGCAGAACAGAGAGCCAAATACTAAAAGAGCCAGCTCTTAAAAGCGGGATACAGAGCCAACAGAATAACAAGAGCGAGCTCTTAGAAGCGAAGTGTAAAGCCAAGAATAAAAATATTAACTTTCAAGTAAAACCTACCATGCTACGGGAGGAACACTGTCAATACCCGCCCTTGGAGGTCCAGCAGCCGATGCTTTCGTATTGCTACTGTCGATGACTCACCTTGGTACCGTCCTTGAGCTGCACGACGGCCTTGTCGAAGTTAGGTCCATAAAACTCGCATTTCTTCACCTAAAAAGTACAACGAAAGCAACAAATAAAGAGGCCTTACACACAGCAGCGTGCTAGGCACCTGGTACCAGTAAAGTGGGGGCCCCTTCAATATTGCCGGTTCAATAGTGCCACTGCTTTCTATAGTGCCGATGAAATCGCTTGGCACGACGGGAACTCTCTATAGTAACCCTATTCCCACCCATTACTGTCGGTGCCCTGAACACTGCCGGTGTCCTGAATAGTGCCGGTGCCCTGAGTAGTGGCGGTATATTGGGCTGGCACATACCTACACTGTTCAGCCGCCCCCCACTGTACACACGTTGTCGAGTAGAAGCAAACGCGAGAAAGACATGGTTGGAGCTACTGCGCACAATTATCTAGTTGAGCTCGGATGATAGCATTGCAATAGAAGCCCTTCGGCACCGCCTACCGCATGCATACCTCTCCCTTAAGCAACGACCGGTTGAATTCATCGAAAGTGACTTCCGTGTCGACCTCGCCGACGATAATCTCCGTCGATATGTCTTGAGGAGGCAACAGAAACTCGCCGATTCCTGAGGGCAAGAAGGCAAGGGTGGGCAGGGGGGGGGTGGTAACCATCGTATCGTGGGGGGGGTTCGGGGGTACTTAATATCATGCATGGCGGTCGTCTTAAGACCATAGACACTTGCGTCCACACAATACCGGTGCAGAACATGCTCGGAATTCACAGGCCAGGCAGTCATAGCTTTTGCCAAGCACGAAGCGCCGTGAGGCGGGCGAGGCTATTTGACGGGTGGTGGTGGGGATGGAGGGCGGGGGGGTATCAAGGGAGAAGAGGGGAGGCAGCAGCAACGCGAGCGGTCATTGTCTAGATTCTCCTTGCGTACGAAATCAACGCGCGATTTTTTGTTCAACGTTTTTATCCTCCGGCGGGCGGGTAAAAACAAAGCTTGACCCTTTTAACCAAACGTAGGATATGCCCCCCCCCGGGTCGATACCGGCCCGCACGGTGTGGAAACCCCACGCCCATCGGCTGATCGTCGATTGGCTGGGCGAATTGGAGCTAGCGCGAGAGTTGAGGGGCAATTTCGAGATCCCACCGCACCCAGGGAGGGTAAGGTCCCATCTCCGGATCATAAATCCTTTCAAAAAGTTGCAACCCAAACACCCCTGGGACGAAAGCGGTTATCCCCGGGGTCAACACCGTCCCGCACGGTTTGGAAGCCCCCACCCCCATCGGTTCATCGCTGATCGGCTAGGCTTAGTGGAGTCAGCACGCAGCGAGAGTTTCCCCTGGGAACAAAGTCGAGGTCCCGCCGCGCTCGGGGACGATAAGCTTTTACCCCGGGATCATAAATCCTTCCATACAGTTGCAAATCCAATACCACGGAAACGAAAACTGTCATTCCCCGGGTCGATACCGTCCCGCACGGTGCGGAAAACCCACCACCGTTGGCTGACGGCTGATCGGCTGTGGCTCACCTGCCTGAATCTTGATTCGAAAGGTAGTCGTCAGCCAAAACTGGCGTCATGGCTGTCAAGAGTGCCTCAGGATTGTCGGCAATGCTCAGAACGCGACGGCCACGATTCGGTGCGACGTGAGACGTAGTGTTCTGCTGGTTGTGTCTCCAACCCTGTCTACCCATGCCAAGGGGCTGGGCCGACAATTTCTGGATCGCGAGATCATGATGACAGACAGACAGAATAGCGGTCCTTACATATACGCCCAGAGGTACTATCGTTATTGGTATAGTAAGAACAACGGAAGACTGAGACTCGCCTGCTCCAGCTGGTGGCGCCGCTCCGCCCACTGCCACGCCTAACGTAGGCAAAGAGAGGGCGGCCTTCCACGCTCGTGACAGCACTTGTCGCCTGTTCAGACCTCCTGCCGACGCCACCATATCGTCCCGGCCTGACCCACCGCCGACAGCAAACCGTTTCGAGATAAAATTAGCACTGCTGTGACATCAGTCTGTAGCACGCAGTGGCGCAAATACCGGCGTTATCGACAGGCATATATAACACAGTTGTAGGGGGGCCCCAATAAGGCGGTCTGAGCAAGGCGGTTTCGCGATGTAAGACGATCAAAATCGCTTGGCGCGAATGGAGAGTTGCACTCATACCGACGCGTGCTTGCGATGAGATGCACCACTTTTTTTCTGGAGGTGTTCTTCAATTGAGCTGAAGACCCTCCTCCAAAACTGATTTGGAGAAAAATAGAACTGCCACCGGATGAAAAAAATTCCCACTGCCTAGGTACACGACACGAGAACCGTACAAAAAAAAAAGAGTCTATTTCCGACGATTTTGGGCTAAGGCCCCGTCATTCAGGAACCATTTCAGACGAAAAAAAAAGTGCTACCTCTATCGTAGCATGCGTCTATCCTGGAATGAATAAGGCTGCGTCCCGTCAAAAAGCGTCAACATTGTTCTGGCACACCACCGCTTCACTCGGGGACCCCTATAAATAGTGCACTATATAGGCTTACTTATCGTTTTCTTGTTTCTGAGCGGGGCTCGGTTGGCACATCCCTGTACTCTCAAGACCTTCCGCTTAAACACCGCCTCGTTCCAATACTTGCGGAACGGTCCAGCATTTTTTTTGTATTTCTTCCTTCACTTTTTTTTTAGTTGCATCAAGTATCATATACCGGGTCCCAGCTGAGCGCAGCTTGGCTCATTAGCTCAGCTTAGATCGGCTCAGCAGCGCACTGCAGCGCTAGTTCAGCAGCGCAGCGCCATGCGGTGCTGTGCCGTGCTGCGTGCTTTGCTGTACTTACTATTTCGTACATGCCAGATATGGTTCGAAGTATCATTCCAGGTACCGGTACTACTACACCAGGTATGTACGTACGATCTGGTACATTGAATCGGTTGAATAACAAAAAATACACTTCCAGCTCGGCTCAGCCCAGCTATCGCTCAGCAGCGTAGCGTCATGCGGTGCCGTGCGGTGCCGTGCCTTGCCCTGCGGTGCGGTGCTGTGCCGTGCTGCGCTGTGCTATTTTTCGAACATACAGTGCCAGGTATCATGCGAAATACCAGGTACCAGGTTCGGTATGCCCGTGTGTACTCGTCTCTTCGTTTTTTTAATTTGATTGTCCTCTCTCGGTCCTCTTCATGTGTGTCCGTTTTCCGCAAGTTACACCCGTACCGCCGATCAGAACGAAACATTACCAACAGGCACACGGCACACCACAGGGCAATCAGCTCTGCACAAATAGCTCTTGGTATTGTCAAATCGCTAGTTGCACCAAATCATGGGCCTCTTCTTTCTGCTCCCTTCACAATTAATTCCTTGCGGGAGCGTAGCGGGCGGCGTCAGCCGCCCGCTTTTGACATACCTGGTACGGCGTAGTCCGAGTACCGCTGCACCACGTACGCGGCGAACGTGCGATATCTTACCGATCTTTACACAACACCGCAGACGCCTAC
Source organism: Undaria pinnatifida (assembly GCA_012845835.1). Lineage (NCBI taxonomy): Eukaryota > Phaeophyceae > Laminariales > Alariaceae > Undaria > Undaria pinnatifida. Next base: position 2,773,311 of record JABAKD010000028.1, read on the forward strand.
GCGTCACTGCTGTCACTGCTGAAACTAACTGTGCTGTGTTCCTAACAACAAATTCTTGGTCGGGAAAATGATTACCACCTCGCACCCCCCCCCCCCAAGTTTTCTCGTTAGGTTCCCCGTGCTTCGTATACGTGGGTTCCTTGCGCCTTCCACGGATCCCCTTTGTGCTCGTGCTATGTGATACAATGGACACTACATCTCGACACATTCAAGCCAACTGCGCAGAAATCCTGATTTATCATGATTTATCATGATTCATCATGATTCCAGGTTGCACAACAGCATACAACACAGGACAACCACGTTACAGCGGTGTCCTCCCATTCGGCACTCTGCAAGCATCTATCACCGAGGCGAAGCAACATTCCAACGCGGGGTGTTGTAGCCCAGCATGAGCTTCGCCATTCCATCGCTGTCACTCACCTGCTCGGGTCCTGAAGACATCGTGTCTGGTATCTGATCGACGGTTGCTGTGAGAGTATGACTTTGTTCGCTGTTGCCTCAGGGACGCAACGGACGGCGGCGTTTGCAGCCGCAGCAGCACCGCCGACGTATACGCAACGAAGCTAGTCGCTCCATGAGACAAGGACAGAACGACAGCAGCAGTTCGTGCAATTCGGCGATACTCAGCCATCGTCCTTGCGCTATTTATCACCGTCTGATCTGTGGTACAAGCTCGAAGCTCGAAGCACGGAAGCACGGAGCACGGTCAGTGAATATGTGAATACCTGGTATACAGTAGTTTTCAATTACTTTCTGGGGCGTTCTTAATTGGGGATAAAATATATATAATGTTCAATGACTTTTTCAGGCGTTTTCAATCAGGGTACAACAATCATCCACCAGAGCCCCTGTGGCGCCGCATCGCAGCCGAAGATCAGCAGATATAGAGGCAGGCAGCTAACTGCTCGATTCCGACATCACACGATGGGCAAGAAGAGGGCGTCCTTGACCACAGGTTCTATGTCTAGCTCCATCGAAAAGAGCAAGAAGGCAAAGAAAAGGCGACGAGAGAGCGCCCCAGGGAGCGCTGCCGGCGGGCTCGTGGAGAGCAGCACCAGCGGTGGCCAAGAGAAGGAGAAGCGAAGGTCACATAAGTCGTCATCGTCGAGCAGCACAGAGGTAGTGCTGCGATGTGCGTCGAAGGATGATGTGAGCCCGATCGTGATATCTTTTGCGAACCAGACGGTGCCGCACGACATGAGTGCGCTCAAGTTCGCGGTCCACAGTGGAGAGGATGAGGCACGGCGCGGGCAGAGGGTGGTCATGGGCGAAGGACCGAGGTAAGCATCATCGATGTCTGCTCGCACTGCTGCAGCTGCTGCTTTAACTGAACTGCTTTCACACGTGATGTTGACCAACTATTAGTAGTAGTATTGTCTGTTTGTCTGTCTGGTGGCTTTACTGCTGCAGTCGAGCGTTGCAATACGAGAGTACTGTAACTTTCGCGAGTCAGGGGGAAACGGAGAGCCTATACTTCGAAGTATACGAGGCAGCGTCGTTTGTGCTTGTTTCTTCTTGGGCCAGGTGCCAGACACGAGAGATTTTGTCTTCGTGGAACGGCAGCACAGCAGCAGACTTCTTGTGACAGCAAAGTTACGCGTCCGCCCGTGTGCGTTCCTGCAGCGCGCTACAATGCTGGAACTGTGTGTGAAGCTACAGCAGTACCTAGCTGTATGCCGGACCCACAGCAGTGGTCTACTGCTGCTGTGTAGTACCAAGCAGCACGACGTGCCAAACTTTATCGCGCGGGGACATGTTACCCTGGGGTGCGAATTTGGGTGCTCTTCGCAGGAAGATGCTACTTACGCTATTAATAGCAGTAGCAGTGTCAATTGTAAAACAAGGGATGCGCCGTACACTGCCCCTACGCTGAAACCCTGGGCCCGTTTCAACGTTTCAGCACCCTGCTGTGGGAACTTAAAATGCAGCGTCAGTCGTGTAGCAAGGCTCTAAAAAGTGCCACTTCAGCAGTAGTAGGCCCACGACCAGCAGCAGTACCTGTGGCTGTGGTCGGTGATAATGCGTTGATCTTCAGAATTTGCTACTTCTGTATGTCACCTATCGATCTGAGGATGTGCGCTCAGTCGTTGTGATAGCTGCCCCCGTGAGTGTTGACCGGCAGGGAGAGAGTCTTTACTGTTACCGGAATTGCAGAAGTTACTGGGGGGATGAGTGGACGATCACGAGATCACGATTCAATGAAAATGAAGGCAAAAAATGAAGGCAATCACTGTAGTGGGCCCGGGGGGAAGGGGGGGGAGAGGGGCTGCTATGTGACCCCCACATCTGAGTTACGAAAAAGGGAGTGTGCTGGAGAAAATATGAAATATGCGAAGATAGTGCGAAGTAGATGCGGGAGGGGAAATATTATGTTTGCTGTCGTGCAATACACATTGTTGAACCATTATTTCTACACATCGGCATCCACCACATCCGGTTTCCGTAGACACGTAATAAGATTGTGATAAGAGCATCTGTTCCTGCTCGCCACTGATCTCATTGATGCTGCTTTGTGTTCCGCCTGCTGGCCGCCCTCGGTCAACACGACCGCTGGTGCTGGTGACCGATCACAATGGCTTACTGGTGCTGGTGGCCAATCACAACGGCCGATCATCAAACACCGGATAACGACAAACAACTGGCAGGATGGACTACTGGGGGCTCAACTTCGGCCCGGGGTCGGAATCTCTCGACTTGTGCAGGTGACCCTTCAGCTCTTAACCCTTTGACCACCGCAAACATGTTTCCACTCTAATTTCAAGTACTTTATCCCAAGAAATGGAGGTGTGATTCTCAAGGAGTCCAGCGACTTGTCCACCCGTCTGGGCTCCGTGATAATGCGGCCTAATCGCCCAATGAAACGCTCTTGGCATGAAGCATGAAATGCGGCCTAATCACGCAGCGAAACGCTCGTGGCTCGAAGCAGCAAATGCTGCCTCATCGCCCAACGAAACGCTCGTGGCACGGCGCAAGAGTTACATTGTATGTAGCGGCCTGCCAGCGTAAGGATACTTAGCTTTGCTTGCACTGTGTTTCTACGAAATACGGAGGGACGGTGGACATGTAGATCACCACAACTGCTGTGCGATGTGCGGTGTGCAAGCGAAAATGTGGTAACGTTGCCGCCATGGGTTGGTATCGCTTTGTCCATGCTTTACCAGACGTGGGTTTCTCCCCCCCCCCCCCATGACAACTCCTCCTTAGGTTCCTGGTAGGGGTGGAGGACGTCGAGAGCGGCGAGATGACGTTGCACGAAGCAGGGCACGCGTACGCCTTGAGGCAGAGCGTGGGTGGGCGGCAGGACAACGTGGAGGACCACGCGATGGACAATCTCGAGTGGAAGCAGAGGAGGGATGCGCTGGTGAACCAATTCGGGAGCAAGAAAAAGAAGGCAGCTATCAGGTACCGCATTCTGATCGTACTTGAAATGTTTAGTCAGGATTTAGAGCATTGGTCAGTACTTGAAGCCTAAGTCAGAATTTGAAGGAACAGTCAGTACTGACAAAAACATGGTAGCGCTAAACTCGGGGCTTGTTTCTGGATGTCCTCTAAAAAAATGAAGGCGTTTCGTCTCCGGGGGTTCGGGCGTAACTTTGTCTAGCTCGCCACCGCCTCGGTAGCTGGTGTGCCGGCCTGTCACGGCAGGGTGGTCGATTGTATGTGCCAAGCCGGCATCGTATGGAACCTATCATCCCTCCAGCACAAGAACATGACGTCGATTTTTTTTTCTTTAAACGCGCAGAGTTAAAAAAACAGTGACCCCTTTTTGTCCTCTGTGACGCCCCTTGAAAAGAGGGAGCACCTATTGCAGCAAGAATACAAGTTTGGTATTGTTTTCACAAATTGTTTGTTTTTGTTGTGCAAGGGCTCCAAGATTAGAGTTTTGGTTCTCCGTTTGCAAGTTCTTGGTTTTTGCCCTCAAAGGAGTCCTCCTACCTCCCGCTTTGTTTTTGTTTTTTTGCGCGCATTTTCCAGGTCGCGAGACGCCAACGTCATTCAAGCTGAAGCCGTTGTGGGTGGCTCCGCTTTGTCCCGCGTTCTAGGTCAGACGTTGAAGGAGGTCGACGGAGCGGGTGAGTCGAGGCCGATACTGATAAGAACGTGACAGCTAACGCTCTAAATCGAAGATGTGGGTTGACGGTCTAGTGTTGTCCCGTCACGGCGTCGTTAGACGTAATATACTTTTTTAGTATTTGAAGCGGTTCTTGACGGTTGTCCGTCAACAGTCAAGAGTGCCGCCAAGCGAGATATTTGCTCTTAATAAACGCATAGACCTCTAAAAGCGTCTGTTTGTAACCCTTAACCGTTGTAAAACTCAAAACAGACGCACGCTACGGCAGAGACGCACAATTTTTGTTTTCTGAGGGTGATCACTTGAGAAGCTCTATACCCCAACCAACAAAGTGATTTTGAGAATATGAAAGTGCGACCCGAGGAAAAATCTCGCTTCTTAGGTACAAAAACGAAAAATAAATAAATAAATTAAAAAAAAAGGGTGATTTCCAGCGGTACTGGGTTTTTACGGAGTCCCGAAATTCAGAAACACAAAAATGTATAAAAATGCTATACCAGGTATTCCTCTATCGTAGCAGGCGTCAACATGTATTCCACACTAATTTTAAGTAGATTGTTCCCCAAAAATGCCGGTGCACTTGTCAAGGGGTTAACGTCTACTGGTACCTGATATCAATTTGGACGCATATGTAAGGACCGTGTGTTGTTCATGTTAGTACCCGAACGACCACTATGTTTTTGTCCAGAGTAGTAGACCCGCATAAGTGGCACGACGGGGGTGGGGTGCTTCCATGGGGGGCGAGCGGAGTCGCGCTTGGATGAGGTTGCTTGCTCGCGTGTGTTGAGGCCTGTACCGGCTCTCTCTTCCCTCGCTCCGGGTTGCAGCTACTACTGACCCTGATCCCCCTCGCTCTTTGATTGTTTCGACACTGCACACGGACCACAAGCGAGCCTGCGTTACCAACGCCCTATAATACAGTCACAACTGACCCCTCCCCCTTCCCTGTTTGGTCATTATTCATGACCGAGGCCCCCTTCCCCCTCTCCCTCCGCCCCTCCTTGTGTGGACACTGTTCCCCCTCCCTCCTTCCTCCTTCCCTCCCTCCCACGCTCTGTGCACTGTACACGGGCTGGGCAGACGCTACGGCAGGGGGTGCCGGCGGATCGGACGGGGCCGCGACGGCGGTTGACATTGCTCGTCGGCGATTCTTGCCGCCGATGCGCCCGGATGCCTCGACGCCCGAGGGGGTCTACTGTGCGAGTGACATCGCGGGGGAGCAGGAGTTGCAGTTGATGGGGAGACAGGTCGACAGATGGGCGGAGGCTTGCGAGGTACGTGAGGTTGGTGGGGTAGCGGAGGGAGGGGTAGAAGATCGAGGAGAGAGGTTAAGGAGTTTGGCGGGGGGAAGCAGAAGTTGCAGTTGATGGGCAGGCAGGTAGATGGATGGACGGAGGCTTGTGAGGTACGGGGGGGTTTCCATGGTGGCGGGTTTGGCTGTCTAAAGAGGGGGGGGGGGGGGAGAGTTGCAGCCGATGAGCAGGCAGGTCGATAGATGGGCGGAGGCGTGCGAGGTACTGAGTTGCCGTGGTGGTACGTTGGGTTGTCCAGCAGGAGGGTGGAGGGGGCGAGGAAGGAAACGTTGGAGGATCGTGGAAGTTTGGTCACAAAATCTCATGACTATATGATATATGTTCACGCAGTCGTCGCCCGAGGTACTTGAAGCGAGCACTGTCGTCAGGCAAGGTGCCGGCCTGCGGTCAACAACTAGGTACCGGTACAGGTTTCTCTTTTTTTCGTGCGGAGTTGTACTGCCGTATGCATATTTGTCCACCTCAAAAACGGGTTTTATACTGTCCGCGCACAGACTGACTAACATTGCCCTGTTGACCCTGGTACAAGCTACGCTGTAGTTCCAAGGGGAGTCGCCGACCTATATCCTTAATAAGGACACACACCCAGTAATACGCGTGATCGGAGTATCACACACAGCTTGCAAAGATGAATTTCGACACAATCTTCCATCTCACAGCTGGACTGTATTTTTATTTTTTTAGTGTATTGTCGGGATCGTTTTGGTATGCGGCCGTCAGATTACTGTGTTCGATGTGACACTTTCTCGAGCGTGCACTGCTGTTCACTTTGTTTTGGTCGGAATACTTTCATCTGAAACCGTCGGATAATGTTGCGTTCGTTTTGGCCGTGTCATGTCTCTTCTTTACCTCCTTTGCCTCTGGGCACAGTTAATCTCCCTACTCTAATACCAAGTGATCTATCTCCAAAAACGTGAGTGCAGTTCAAAACCTTAAAGCGCCTTTTACACTCTGAATCAATTCTTGGCTGGTTTTGTTTTTGCAGGGTGGCTTGCAGCAGTGGGTGCACCAGTTCGCCGAGCGGCCGAGAGACGACTGCCCCAAGTTCGTGAGCAACCGCCTGACGCTGCTCTTAGACCTCGGCGAGGCAAAGCAGAAGACGAGGCTTCTGCAGGTGGGAAGTGGGCCTTCCCGATCATTGTTATGCTGTTGTTGTTGGTGGTGGTGTTGCTCTCACATGAACGTATCGCCATGATCGAATACGTTAGTCCCAGGACAGGCTCCAATATTCTCTGGAGTAGAACAACTTAGGAGCACAAAGCAAAAACGATGCACTTCACTGAAGCAAGCCATATGGTATAATATTTTGCATCAGGCCTAGAAATAAAAGTGAAATCGGAAATCAGCGTACGTACGTATAAGATGCATACGTACATATTTTGTAAGACTCGCAACTGAGATGGGGTCGGGGTGGGGGTGGCTTGCTTGGCCTGCTTGGCTTGCTTGACCTGTTTGCCTGTTTGCTTGTGCGCCTGTTTGCTTGTTTGCTTGATCGCCTGCTTGCTTGAGTTGTCCACCCGACCCGACCCGACCCGACCCGATCCGACTCGCCCCGCCCGTCGCCTCTCATATTTTCCTCGCTCGGTGGACATCGCCATTCACGCCTTGCCATGCCTTGGCATGACGCCGACACGACACATCGCGCTTCGTTGCGTGACTTGATCTGCAGCTTTTATACTTGAGACACATGTGCGCGTTTCATCGCACGCCGAATGTGCTCAAGGGCACGCCTTCGCAGCTTGCCACCAAGCACGACATCCCCGAAGTGATCCTTCGAAAGCTCTTGGAGGTGACTTGGGGGCGCTGGAGGGAGGGAGGGAAGGGGGAGGGAAGGGGGGGGGGGGGGGGGGAGGCACGAGTAATTATTATCAAAGTAAAAATTAGCTGTGTTTTCTTTCTTTTATTTGGGGGGGGGGGGGGGGGAACACGAGGGGCTTTTAACAAAGAAAAGGTGTTGTAGTTTATTTTTGTTGAGTTATCTTGTGTGTTGACCATAGAGAGATATGCATACGGCGCACCGCGGCCCTTATCTCTTTTTTCCGTCCTGCTCTTTACCCTTCCCGCATAGAGCTCTGTGACGCCAAATCGGATGATGTGCATACGTCGAGGCTAGACTCCCTTTTTTTCCGTATACCAGTGCCCGTGGCCCAATGTGCAGCCTAAAAGTAGGTCGACAGCCAGAGCGTGCGTGGCAGCCCCCCAATACCCAACCGCCATGACAAATTTGGGGATAAAACATGCGCAAAGAAATGGCAGAAAGTCACAATCCTGTACTACTTCGAAGTATCAATTACACACTGATATACCTGGTATTAATAGTATGATATCGAACTGGCGAAAAAAATGTTGTTGGTAACTAACATTCTATCATTATAACACGACGCTGATGCAATTGGGGACAATTTTTGCGCAAAAACAAATATTGCAGAAGTTCACGGTGTGCGAGTCGCGGGAGCGCGGAGGGTTGGGCACCTACGTGCGCACGAAGACTTTGAAGAACCAGCTGGTGGTGCACGCCCTTTGCCTTGCGTTGGTGCTGGAGGGATGCCGTATGGAGTTCGAGGTGCTGGCATTAGACCTCAGGCTGTCGGTGGCAGAGACCAGAGCGATGCTCAGGGAGCTGGTGAGTCAACGCGTGTGTTTTACGTATGATGACACGATTCCTCAATCTCTGGCGGAAGTAACTTTCCGCCGGTCACATCATGAAACCCTTACTCCCGTATACACTAGGTACGGCCCTTGCAGCAGTAGGTAAATCAGTAGGTGCAGTAGGTACGGATAAGCGTAGCGCAGAGAGGATCCCGAGCGACGTGGTGTGTGGCGTTGAGCCGCTGTCAGGGGCACCTTTTGTTATGTGGGGCAAGGAGAGAGCCTTCCTCACGAGTAGGCAGGGAAATAGAGAGTGGTGGAGAGCATCGTGAAACGTCTCTCGACCTCGGCGTATCGATCTCGTTATGTACCGAACACGGTAGAGGTTCCTCTATAGTGTCGGTTGAGTAGTGCAGATTGCCCGCTGTAGTGCCGGTTTACGCTATTGTTCCAGTTGCCGCTATAGTGCCGATATTTCCGGCTGGCACATACCAACACTATAGAGGGACGGACCACTACTGTATGGCAGTTTGCTCGGAAGATCCTCAGATAGGCTAGCTACCGGTTGCTGTATCTTCCATCTTCCAATGGCGCACGTGCGACGGTCGAGCTACAAACCTTTCTCAGAAATTGTCCTCCACAGATAGCTGGTCAATCCGCACATCGGACAGATCGCGATATATATCATATAGATCCTTTATCCGTCGTCATGGGATTTTGCGCATGATCTATGTAGTACAGATCCAACACAGGAAACATGTGTTGAGTCATGCAGATCATTCAGATCGTCTGCCCCCCCCCGAGAACAGGAACTATAGGCCATGCAGGTCATTTTAGACCAGGAATCTGTCGTCCCTGAATGACACAGATTGTTAATAATTAATAGGGATCTGATCTGTCCCATGTGTGTCAATGTTACACCAGGTGTACCATGCAGATGTTGTAGAAGTTTGGTGTTAGCAATTGTTTGTATTCGTAATAGAGCTCTGACAGATGTAACTACCCGTTCCTGACGAGTCCCTGGACCCCCCCTTCCACTCACTTCCGCCGCTCCGTATCGCACACTTTCCCATCCAAGTACTTTTGTTTTGCTGCTCGGTTAAAAACACCAGGGTACCTGACAGGTTGGTGTTTAGCTTGCAATCAACATTTATGCACAGCTCTGATATCTGTACCTCCTATGAATACCACTCCCTGACCCCTCCCTCCCCCTCCTCTCCATTCCGTCTCTCCGTCTGGAAATGTTTCCAACCATGTTCTTTCGTTTTCCTTCTTCCGGCGTTGCGGTCACCATTGGGGTACCGCTGGGTTACCATTGGGGTACCGCTGGTTGTGTTACCACTGGGTTACCATTGGGGTACCATTGGGTAACTATTGGGTTACCGTTCATTGGGTTACCGTTGGGTTACTATTGGGTTAACGTTGGGATGCCGTTGGGTTACCATTGGGTTACCATTGGGGTGCCGTTGGGTTACCATTGGATTACCGCTGGGTTACCGTCGGGTTATCGTCGGATCACCGTCGGGTTACCGTTGGGTTACCGTTATACAGGGTTGTACGGCGAGCAACAGCACAGCGCAGTTGAAGCTTCCCCTGGTTTTCCCTCGCTCTCGCAAGGCGAAACGCAAGTCCTAGACAGGGGGTGCATGCCAAAGACGTCTGCTTTTACTGTAGCCAGTTGTTCTTCTGCTGCTAGTGTACTGCTACTGCCTTTCGTCGGACTCCGGGTCTTGATTTAGTGTTTTGTTGTAGGACTGCAGGGACCCGTCGTTGGCACGTATCAGTGTACGAATGGGCTGCGTTGTCCGCAAAAGGATCGTGTGGTGAGGTTGAAGCTTCCTGGGCTTTATACGGGTCATGACCTGACCCGTGGATTGGGTCAGAAAGTCTCGCGGGTCGAGTCGGGTCGGATCAGGCCAGGAGGTGTCCGAAATCTCACGGGTTGGGTCGGGGTCACGCTGCCCCAGCCCGACCCGCGAGCAGTCACCCGATCCGTGGAAAGCCCTGGGAGTTTGTAACCTGGTGAAGGCACTGCTTGCCTAGGGTAGTACGGACGGTGTGTGCTCAGAGTGTACTCTGGGATGTGACCGGGCAGAAAACAGCGTGAGAGATGACTGCGGACGATGTTAATTTTATCAGCGATTGGGAGTCGAGAGCGGGGAAAGCGATTGGGAGTCGAGAACGGGGAGGGGGGAAGCTAATTATTCTGGCGGGGGTGGGGGGGGGGGGAGTTGTTGCTGTATCCGTGTGTGTTGGGGGGTATTTTTGCTTGGGGAGGGGGAGTTGTTGCTGTGTCCGTACCGAGGAATCGAGTGGAGTGGAGTAGAATGGAGTGCTTTGGGGGCCCTGCGCGCCCTTGGCGTCCTGATTTGCTGCATGTCGGGTTTTGTCCCAAAAAACGTAGTTGCAGTTTAAAAGGGATTACACTACAGCAGGTCAAGGACGAATGTTCGATTCGATCAATAGTCGACAGCCATCATATCGCACACTAATTCCAAGTAGTTGTCCCCAAACGAGGGTGCCCTTCGGAAGGGATTAACCCCTTTAGATCCCCCGAACCCCTCCCTATACTAAATCCAATTAATTTTGTCCCCAAAAACGGGTCCAGTTGTAAAAAGGTTAAAGTGGTCACGAACCAATATTCGATTGTTCGATCAAAAGCCTAGATCCACGCTGTCCCGTTGATTCAGAAGTCGAAATCCATGCTTGGCAACTAGCGAGTGCTACCGTCAGATGCACCAAAGCCATAAAACGGTATACCGTTGGTTTTTATTAACTGGTATTTAGTAGCGCATTCGCCCAAACGTTGCGTTCATGCCTACGCGGCTTCAAGCCGGGGCCGAAGGCACGACCAGCATATCCTATTTATACGCAAAACAAAAGCCTCAACATATTCAATACTCTACCGTGTGCTACTGCATACAGTATTCGTCCCTCTATAGTGCCGGCTGGGTAGTGCGTAGCGCCGGCTGAGTAGTGCCGGTTTCCCGCTATAGTGCCTGTGACATAGCTTGACACAGATAGGATCAATCAGTAGTGGCAGTAAGCGGAGTAGGGCCGGTTGCCGCTGTAGTGCCGGTGTTCCCGGCTGGCACATACCGGCACTGTATAGACCCTGGAGATTTTCCAACCGGGCATTATGAGCAAAACAAAATTGCTCTGCAACGAATGGCCTCACAAGCACTTCAAACCTATCCTACAAAGAGTGCCGCGCTGAAAAGCGATCCTTGGAGGGATTTCGCTCGACTACGCAAGAGTGCGTCATATTGGGTGTATGTACTCTCTGTAGATCTAGGTCCTATGTACGTGTGAGGACCTGTTAAGTGCGTACCAGGTGGACCGCAATACGAAACGTCTACAAACAGTGCTTCACATTCGATATTTCGCCCGCACTACCTTGATTTTTTCTTGCGCCAATCAGCCAACAGCCTAGGCTTGTAACCCAAGACACCTGGACCGTAACCCAAGACACCTGGACCGATCCCCCAACCCACCCACCCACCCACCCGCATATCCACACAACCACAGATCCAACCACCCCATTCACCCGCCAACCACCCCAACCACCCCACCCACCCGCCTACCACCCCACCCACCCGCCAACCACCCCACCCACCCGCCAACCACCCCACCCACCCGCCAACCACCCCACTCACCCACCCCCCCGCCAACCACCCCACTCACCACCCCACTCACCACCCCACTCACCCATCCACTCACCCACCCACTCACCCACCCCACTCACCCACCCACTCACCCACCCCACTCACCCACCCCACTCACCCACCATCTCATCCACCAACTCACCCACAACAAACCAAAAAAAGACAAGTACATATTGCACCCCAAAACGCAAACAACATACGGTCCTCATCCCAAAAAAGAAAACAGCATGCCCCCCACCGCACAGCAAACCAAACCACATACCCTCACCTCCCAAAAAGAGAAAACGACGAAACTCGCCCAGTGCCTTGAGAGCTCTCACACTCTAGTCTAACGCGGCATGCCTGCGGAAATTTTTTGCAAGCCCGCCCGGGGCACCTCCCGTGTCTACCCTCCAAGCCGAGTTGCTTCGAACAGCAAGCACCCCCGGCCGCGTCTCTCGCCGAGATCATGGCTACCATTAATATTAATACTACATACATCGATCGCTCTCCGAATTGATACATAAACTGTGGGGGTTTCCGCGTAGTTCGGGGAGGGTGGAGTCAGCTGCTCGCACCTAACCCTAGTACTAAGCGAAACCAAAGCAAGAGCAGCGCAGGCAGCGTTGTTTCAAACCAAGGTAGCCCCAAGCGCTCTAGTCTCTAGGCAGCGCTCTTGCTCCAGTCTTTAGGCAACGCCCTTGTCATAGCTCCAGTCTCTTAGGCAGACAAAGACTACGGTATGCTATTAGTACGGGGGGATGTCATGATGTGGTATGAGATGAATCCCCCTTTTTTCAAAACCGGGTGTTCACCACCACCACGAGTAACTCTAACAGTACCTCACTTGCAAGAGGGTGACTTCAGGGTATTTTTTAGGCGCAGCGTACCTTGACATTCCATTGCGGAGATGCGGATCTCACGATTTTAACGGCACGAAAGATTTCAAGGTCGGGAAGGAACCGAGCGGTTACTCGCGCGAGTGTCCCCGAGTGACAACAAAAGCAAGCTCCGAAAAGTGAACCCTTTACCGTGGCCGTGCGCGGCAGGGGAGGGAGGGGCTTGTACCTTGTATGCCTCTTGTTTTACTCCTGCGCGCAACAGCGCTACATCGAGTTCACAATTCCTTTAGCTAACCCTCCAGTTGACGTTAACGTGTCCACAGGCCTGAAGCTATTTATACCGCACTACCGTGTAGGGCCTTTCCTGCCAACCTCAACCCAATGCTTCAAGCAGGTGCACAACACGCTCAAACCTTCACCTGCCCATTGCGCCGAAATCAACAACCCGCGCGATACTTGTACATTTCATTTCCGGATGGATACGTGCCTTTTCCCGGCAAGCACACACGAATCGGGCCGCGTGATCGCGGAGAATCAAAACCTCCTATTCAGCTTGCACACAAGCAAGCGTGCTATGCCCCCCCCCCCCCCCCCCCCCCCACGTGTTTGACAAATCGTCGATATATCAGCCAAAACACGACCAGCCAACATCCACCAAGCCAATCAATCAAATCAACCGATCAATCAATTGACTGATCAACCAACTAGCCAATATCTACCAGGCCAATCAATCAAGCAAGCACGCTAGTCAATCAACATCAATCAAGCCAATCAATCAATCAACCACTACCAATCAACCAATGAACCGACCAATCAACGACTCGATCAACGAATCAATCAATCAATCAATTAATCAACCAATTAACCAATCGTTCAATCGCCAGTCAAGCCAATCAACCAAAATCGACCAATCGATCCAACCATTGCATCGCCCAACGCTAGGGAGGGGACAGACACTCAGTATCACCAGCGCTCGGTACGGTTATAACACGATGCCACATGAAAGTCAAGGTTGATACATAGTTTTTGACTTGATTTGATGGTCGCGAAGCAGCAGCAAATTCAGCACCGGTTGTCTCCAGAAAGCAATTACGCCCCAACAACACCCGGGAGGGGGGGCAAATGCAATCAGCGCGATGTAGACCACAAGAGGCGACGAAGCAGAATCAAGTCAGCATCGGGTGTCTTAAGAACAACTCCTGAAGCGTTTTTTTCTTTCTATCCTCCGGCGGATGGGGAAATACAAAGCTTGAGCTCACCACACTTCCACGTATTTTCATACGCGTCGTGTGTCGATCTAACTCAGTTGCTTTTGCAACCCAACGCTAGCTGGCGAACTCAGCGTTCCAAGAATTTGGGGGGTCCCACCATTTTTTTTTTTGTTTGGGGGGGCGGGGGGGTGCAATCAGCAGGGGAGCCCACAAGAGGCCTACCCGAGCACGATGTATTTCGGCCAGTCACATTCACCCAAGAAGAATTGCCCCGTTTATGGCTTCACAAACACATGGTGCCACAATTCCGCATCCCTTTTCAGAAGAGACGAGAGAGCCTCGACACGCATCCACTTTTCCGAGAGGTCGTAGGGGGGGTATAGCTCATGTTTCTCAAGGTTCTAACATTAGATTTACACCTTCCACCCGAAAGAACAGGGAGGCATTTTCGATTATAACAGCACGCGCAAAACCCCACAAAAAACACAATGGCATAGGAATTACAGCAACAGAAAATCTAAATTGTACAAAAATGCAATTGGAAATTGGACGACATTCTGCGGCCTTAAGAGCTGCAAAAATACATTTCTGAGGGCCCTCCCTCGAGGAGCTCTCTGTTCTTTACCCAAAGAACGTCAAATTCTGGAGAAAACCGTATGTCCAACACGATGGATAATGTTTTACCTAGCTCAAGATTCCCCACCTCAAGTATAAATACCAATACTTACCATTATAGTGGACAAAAAATAAGACACCTCCCAATCAAAACTCACTCATATAGTATATTACGAGTACCAACAACGCAGCTTGCAAAGATGAGTATTGACCTGAAATTCGTCAAACTCACGGCTGGCGTCCTTGAAAATTAGTTATAAAATCTCACGGCCAAGGTATACACCGCAACAAAATCGACGAACAAAAAACATGTGGCATTCCGACGATTTTTGGTTAAGGAGCCCAATCATTCAGAAAAACAAAAAATCGAAAAAGTTGTACTCCTATCGTGGCACACGTCATCGCAACTGTAGTGGCTGCTTTTATCTCAGGTTCTGGAGCGCCCTCCGTCAGTTGGAAATAGGTGGTCCGAAAACTACTGCTCCTTCTTTTAGTGTTATCGCTTGGCGGTCTATTCAACGGAGTAATGGTGACGTTAAGCCAGACCGACCGACCCAATCAATCAGTCAGTCAATCAATCAATCAATCAATCAATCAATCAATCAATCAATCAATCAATCAACCAATCAACTAATCCATCAACCAAATCGCTGGTAGACCAAATAATCAAAAACAAGCAACCAATCAACAAATCATCCAGTCAAGCGATAAAAAACCATCGCGTGCTTGGCGGACTAGTCAACGGAGTAAGGGTGACGCCTCGCCAAAACCGACCCATCCATCAACCAATCAATCAACCAAGCAGTCAAATAATTACTAGAATCAACCAATCAATCAATCAACAAAATTATTCAGTCAAATAATGTTCAATCATATCAATCAACCACCCAACCAACCAGCCGACAAGTCAGCTACTAACCAGTCCATCAGCCAAAAGCTGACCACACACAACCCCAACCAAACCCACCTACAACAATCCCAATCTAATACTTGCACACTACCGCTGTAACCCACTAGCGCAGCCCTAATCCTCCCGACAGCTCAACGCCTAGCCCTGGGTGAGAGGCTTCCCGCTTATCACAGAAAAAGCCTCATTACTCCCAAACTAAAAACCACTTTCTCGACAGAAAATCAAGAGACATTTTCGATGTTCACTTGGATATCCCCACGGTTCTGTAAACGGACATTCAGAGACGGCACGAATTGAAGCTACGACCGGCGAAAACGGCGAAAATGCTACAACAGCAACCCCAATCCAAGCCCGCTACCGTGGTAACCTACTATTAATAACTTAATACCGGAGCCCGAAGCCTTCCGACTGATCTATGGCTAGCCCTAGGTGAGCCTCCGGCTGATCAAAGCAGAAAGACCCCATTGATCCCAACGTATACAGGATGTGAACAACGACTTTACTGCCTGCGTCGGCAATCAGTATTATACTGGACTGCATCAGTATACAAGTACTGGGTACCCCAGTTTTGAGAGCGCCCCGCGACAAGCCGAATACAAGCGCTCTGGACTACACATAATTGATATACGAGTATGTAGTGCGAAACATCTAGCTGTTAGTATGGGCGGGACATGCCGATATGACCGCATCAAGCCCCGAATGCTCTTGTCCTCGGCGCTCTTAAATCGGGGGAGCCACTGTACTGGATTTCATCAGTATACTGGATTGCATCAGTATACTGGATTGTCTCAGAATATTGGATTGCATCAGTATAACGGATTGCATCCGCACACTGGATCGCATCAGCATACTGGATTGCATCAGTATGCCGGAGTGCACACATCAGTACATTGGATTACACGGTATATACTGGATTCCATCAGGAGCCTGGATTGCATCAGTCTACTGGATTGCATCGGTACTGGAATGGAGATATCACAATACAGATAGCAGTGTCAATCCACTACCGCCGTAAACTAACCTACTAACGCAGCCCGAATCCTTCGGACTGCTCTATGGCCAAAGTAAGCTTATCCGCAAGTTTTTCTTTGGACGAATAAGACGGGAGCAGCAAATGGTTGAAGCACGTGTGCGCCGTCGGCAATCTGTCCGAATCGTCCCCATTTTTGCTGATCACCAGAGACTTGAATTTTGTTTGCGAACGGGCCAAGAAACAGGCGCACAAAACAAAAGACCACGAAAACGCGCAAAAAGAGGGAAAGAAACGGGTAAGTGCGAGAAAAAAACGCGATACAGTGGGGGCCCGCATATAAAAATTATCCTGTTAAGAAAATATAGACTTAAAAACGTTCGGAAAAATAAAAAATAGACTCAAACGTTCGGAGAAAAACAAGAAGAAAAAAAATGTGATTGAGAACAGGTGGATCTCCTTCAATTCCTTCCTGGTATACAGTAGAGTTAGATCAAACGCCGGAAACTTGATAAGAAAATGAGCCTGGACGCCAAATTGACGTTTCTTAACACCGTGCCTCCACTGTACTGGTAATGAACACAGGAATGCGCAAAGAGGGGCCAAAATGAGTAAAAAATTGCGTAGCCCGAGAAGCCTTCCCACTGCTCTATGGGCATGTTAAGCCTATCCGCAAGATTTTTCCTTGGAGGGCAGCAGCAAATGGTTGAACACGCGTGCGCCGTCGGTACAAGTCCGTCCGAATCGTGCCCACTTTGTGCTCATCACCGGAGACTTTGTTTTTATTTTCGAACGTCCAAAGCACCGAAAACAAAAGCGCGATGATGAATTAATAAAAGGATGCGCGAAGAGGGACAAGAAAAGAGTATAGGATGTGCGAGCGAGGGGCGGAAAAAAAAAAACGAGTGGCATAAAAAGCGAAGCGAGACTCTACTCTGCGACGGCGGCAAAAAAAAGGGGGGCCCCTTCCAGCCCCGCGAGCCCGAATCTCCAAGGCTAGAAAACGCGAGGAGGACAACTAGCGAAGTGAGATTCTACTGTACGACGGCGGCAAAGAAAATAGATATGGGCTCCTTTCCAGCCCCGCGTGCCCGAATCTCCATGGGCATGGCCCGTGTCCCGTCCGACGACCGCAATCTACGGTATCTCCCAAAAATAACAAAGAAAAAAAACTGGTTGGTGTCGTATTTTTCGACTACTGGTTGCATCGTGTTCGGCTTTTTTTTTCCTGCTTCCCAGCAACGCACACACTTGACCACCAGTTAAAAATGTCCTCCACCATAGCGCAAGTGCCCTAACGAAACCAACAACCGTCCGCATACTAATTTTATAACAACGGCTACTACGGTACCACCAGATCGATCGATCGAGTCGCTTCTCTCATCCGTGTTTTCAAACCTGTAAACGCATCGAAGTCCTTCGTATCACATTAGATAAAGTATAACAAAAAATCACACCTCGGACAAGCCACGATCTGGATCATCTACAGATCATCTACAGATCATCTACAGATCATCTGAAGATCGTCTAAAGATCATCTGCAGATCATCTACAGATCATTTGCAGATCATCTACAGATCATCTACAGATCATCTACAGATCATCTGAAGATCGTCTAAAGATCATCTGCAGATCATCTACAGATCATTTGCAGATCATCTACAGATCATCCTGGTATATACCGTTACGAACTTTTGTGCAGAATCTGTGTGTAGAGTACAGATTCAACCCTGTAACCGTTTACTAGATCATGCAGATCGTACGGCTCCCACCGGGAAACATGAGCTAGATAGATCACACAGATCTTTCCTGAAATATCTAGATCATCAAATGGGGATCAAGGATCTGTCTGTCCGATTTGTGAAAGAATTACGGTTTTTACACCCTCCGATACGTCACTCCACCCCTCTCACCAACCCAGTGGAGCCAAGCCCCTGTATTGGCGCCCGGTCGCTCCCGGTGACAAATTTGAGTAGCTTTCGTTTCGAATCCTCGCCAAATTCGTGAATCACCTGTCGACATTGGAAAAAAATTAAGATGGGCCATTTTCCTTGAGTACCGTCGACAAGACGAGTAAAAATTAGAAAGATAAGGAATGACGATATTCTGCGAGTGTATACGACCCTCACAACGAGCGAAATCTAAACGATAAGAACGGATGATTTTCGGTGGGCCTGGCCTAATGTGGCGAGCGGATGGATGCCGGGAACCAAAACCGAAACCGAAAAAGGCAACGACAACGAACATAAAACGTAAAACGAGAAACAAAAAATACTAAAAAAAATAACATGACTACAAAAATTGAGAACAAAAACAAAACCGGAGGTGAAAAACGAAAAAAAACAACGAGAATGAACCGAAACAGAAAAACAGAAAAACAGAAGAAAAAAAAATGGAACCGTGTTTCGCGCAATTTTTACCGAAAACAATCTTCATACTGCACTCACTTCCCAGAGATTTTTGATAACAGCATCATCCCGTTCGTAGCCGTCCTCGTACTTCGACTTGTTCTCCAAAGCCTCAAAATCTAGCTCAGGGTTACCGCAGATGAGCAGTTCCAGCTCTTCTGGTCGGAATAGGCTCAAGGCTTTACCGCCCACCACCTTGTGGAAACCCCTGCAAACAAACGCGTCGACAGACGCTGAGATGTTACTAGGAGGAGCCGCCGTTTTTAAAGAGACACAGGAGCAAAAGGTGAGTCACAGCCTATTATGCATAGGAGGTCCGGCCCATACATACACCCAAATGGACCATTTTAGCTTGAAAGAGTCACGGCTTTTCACGGGTCGAAATCCGACCAGCGGATCGGGTCAGGAGGTTTCCAAGTTCTCGCAAGTCGAGTCGGGTCGGGACAGGAGGTGTTCCAAATGCCAGGAGGTGTTCCAAATGCCACGTGTCGGGTGAGAAGATTTTCGAGTCTCACGGGTTGGGTGGGGGGTCACACTGATCAGATCCGACCCTTTAGGAGTGACCTCACCCTGCAAAAGCCCTGGAAGGAAGGTCCCACGCTGATTCAAAGCATTGCCCCCCCCCCCTAAATGAGGTGCAGTTTTAGCAAGGGCTCAAGGAGTTCGCGAGGGGAAGAAGCTATTCCACCTTATAAAACCTCAATTCAGCACATCTTCATTCACAGCGTCTGTTGAATATATATATAACACTCGCTCTTGTTCAATCCTACAATTACTAAGTATACTTTCTCCTGGCAAAAAAACACAAAACACATACACACAACTACCAAAAAGAGCAAAAAACAAGGCGACGAAAAAAAAAAACAGCACTCAACACTTCAACGTACAGTACTCGTTTTATCGATTCCAAGCGGCAGGGAAGTTACCGACCGTAGTGGGTTGGGTTTTATATCGTCTCCCCCTACCATACAACAACACAATTAAGGTCTTCAAAACAGTACCTGGTATTAATTAATCAGGTTGCTTTTCACTGGTCGCATCACTTCCCGACCGGTCCGATCGGCTCAGCATATGACCCGACCTCCACCCGTGAGACTTGAAAATCTCCCGACCCGACTCGATCCAACCGGCGGGATTTCCGAAACCTCCTGGTCCCCAACCCGGTCCGACCCGCGAGGTGTTTGAACACCTCGTGATCCGACCCGCGGGCAAGGTCATGACCCGCGGAAAGCCCTGGAACTATCTCACCACCCCCTTTCTAATACATTGTGGACAGGCCATCCCGTTACGGCAATATTGCGTCGTCTGCCCCGAATCCCGAGCATGATGAGTTGATCCAATTATCCCGTACTGGTACATAATCAATTATTTATTTTCCCCTCATTATACATGTACTTGAAAATTTGAAAAATACATATATATACTTGATTTGTGAGTGAGATCGACCAAGAACGATTTTGATCAAAACTCATCGTTGTTTGGAAGCTGCGTGTGATACTCCGGTCGCTATTGATAGGCGTGTTACGGGGTGTGTGTACCCTCGTGACGGATACAGCTCGGTCACTCCCCTGCTGATACCAGGGACAACGGGACTAAGACGTTCAGCCTTCTTCTGCGCACGGAAACTATATGTCCCGCAATGACGGGGACAAAGACAGACATACGTGGATTCCAAGATGCATAAACGAAGTAATTGGAGTGCGGGTTAGTATGCATACATTTATGTATATATATTTCACACTTCTACTTTCCAGCTTCTGGACAAGCCGTGGTCACAGGTGTCGTCCCTTCTCCCCCCTATTCTCTTTGAATTTTTATCGCGCATAGGGCTCAGCAATCCCACTGCTCGTCGAGATTTTTCCTTGAGTGTTGCTAACTCACGCTCTGGCGCTGTCCACAAGTCCCTACGACCTTATACGAGTATGCACTCGCGGGGACTCGAACTCACGAAACTGACCTACACCAGACTCGAGGATAACGTGATACGCCACCGGGGCGGCCGGATATTGTACCTTTCGAACGGCCCGTACTGGCCCTTGACGGATTCCATCAGCAGCCACCTCACGTAGAGGTCCACGTACTCCTTCCTATTTTCCTTCGTGACGGTCGTCTCTCCTCCCCCCTCCTTCAGGTCGAACGTTTTCACCGCCCCAAACACCTGCCATCAACATCACCATCACCCGTCGGGGGCAGAAACATAACGTCACGTGACGACATCGCAGTGACACACATTATTTGACATTTCTAACCCGTTTACCCCAGTGACGTCATCGGGGGGAACTGGAATTCCGTATATGTTAGGGTTAGGGTTCGTTGGCACGGTTGAACAAGGACAATCATGTCGGACGCCGACATCGAACATGTTTCGGTTTTCGGTCACCGAACGGCTTTGAGGTAAATCGAACAGCTTTCGGCCACCGAAAAGGTTTCGGCCGACGAAAGGTTTGCGGGCGCACCGAACGGTTTGCGGTCACCGAACGATTTTAGGTCGCCGAACGGTTCTCGGTCGCCGAACGGCTTAACGTCACCGAACGGTTATCGATCATACCTGAAGACTGTAGCTCATCGAACGGTTTTAAGGGCCAGCAAAACGGTTTTTGGCTTTCGGTCACCAAACGGCTTTAAGTCATCGAACAGTTTTCGGCCACCGAACGACTGTAGGTCACAGGACGGCCTTCGGTCACGGCACGACTTTAGATGATCACCGAGCGGTTCCCGGTCACCGAACCGTTCTCGGTCACCGAACGGTTTTCGATGACACATTTTAAGGACGAGCGTCCGCCTCCTGTCCGCACTGTCGCTATATTGCGACCTCTGGTTTTTATACCGACATATCTATTACATCTCTACTCTGGAGAAAAACGGGCATACTCGGGGCCGAGCCGACGGCGGCGGCGGCGGGCATCAGCCCGCCGCGGCGAAGCCCCGCTTGTATTCGTGAAGAGAAGAAAATGTACTGTATAGCTGAATCTCGCTAAAATACAGTAGTTGTATTGCAGCTATCGGCAACTGGGGCGTTGGTGGGAAGAAGAAAAGTCAAACACGACGCATAGGGATAGGGTCAGGGCTAGGGGTGAAGCGGGAGCTTTTGAGCTCCAAAGCAAGAGGAGCCTCAATGTCTCACCATCACCCGAGGCATGGCTTCGAAGGCGTTCACTCGCGCAACCCAGCCAGCAAGTCTACCTGGTACGCCCTACCCCTACACCAACCATGCTCGTGAAACCGTCAGACAAACCGGCAGCTGTTCAACTTGAGTACGCCAACCAATCAGAACGCCAGAAACACCATATGGCCCTAAAAACGGAAACCCCTACCAGTACAAACGTGGATGACTCCAGTCGTACCGCGCAGTCCTCACACAACCATTATTTTTCGTGTATTTTGTTTTTTTTGGGAGATGCCGGTGGTCGGACGGGATTTCGTGCCACCACGGATACTTCGGGAACGCGAGAGGCTGAAAAGACGCCCCCATTTCCTTTTTTTTGTCGCCGTAGTAACTTAGAAATACGATTCGCTCGTATTAAAACATACTACAGTAGGAAGTAGGGGTCCCCCAATAAGGCGGTATCCATCAATAAGGCAGTATGCGGTATCCCTATATAAGGCGGTCAATATTGCTTGGCGTCACGGGGGAATTGCACTCATGATCTAGAACGAATAAGGCGGCTTCCCTCGATAAGGCCGTCGTATTGATCTGGCACACCACCGCCTTACTGGGGCACCCCTATACAGTGCTGCTGTAGAAAAAAAGCGCACGGGCGCCACCCTATAGCAGCAGTACCTCGTAGGATATCTGAAAAGTCCTGGCGAACGTCGACTCCACATCGCCGTCGAAATCCAGCAGCTGCTGGAGACCCCTCCCCAACGCTGGCTGGGCCTCCTTCAGGTCCTGAAAGAGAAGAATCGACCAAAAACAAAGGAGAAACAAAACAAACGAAGCGAGACGGAACGAGACGAAACGAAGGAAAGTGGGCCGGTACGTATAGCCAGAAGACCATACGTAGATTTTTTTTTTAATTATTATCCTCCGGCGGATGGGGGAAAAAAAAAGCTTAATCTCGCCACACTTCCACGTATTTTCATACATGCCGTGCATCAATTAAACTCAATTGTAGTCGCAATCCAGCGCTCGCTGTCGTATCCAGTATCCTTCACTTCCCGTGGTAACGACAGCGCAAGCTGTCAACACCGGCGGTCAAATACTGTGGAGGTATGGGGATGGTAGCTCTACGCAAGAGGCGCAGTCACTTGAGGAGCTCTATACGTCGCCGAAAGACTAACATAATATAGAGAAAAAAATGAAAATGTGACCCGGTGGACACGGCCATGGCCTACTGTAACTCCTCAACAAACAATAACCTATCCTAAATTTATCGAACTCTCAGCTGACGTGTTTAGATATAATCTTATAAAACATTCATCATGAATAATAAAAATACGCCCCAGCTGTGAGGTCGTAGACTTCGTCGACACTCATATTTGCAAGCGGTGTGTGATACTCCGATCGCGCGTATTACTAGCATTACCTGGTACATCGTATCAGTGTGCAGAATGTCTATGGGCCGAAGTCGCCCTTGGTAAAATAGTCCACAGATGTCTGGTTTTGTCCCCCTCAACGCGGGTTATACAATTTCCGTGCGCAGAACAAGGCTGAACGTCTTAGTCCTGTTGACCCTGGCATTAGCATGGGAGTCACCGATCTGTATCCCTCACGAGGATATACACACCCCGTAACACGCCTAGCGATCGAAGTATCACACGCAGCTTGCAAAGCTGAGTTTTGATAACATCCTTTTTGGTCGATCTCACGCACACAGCTCAAGTCTAATATGTATTTCTATAGTCCTGTTGACCCTGCCAGAATCCAGCGGAGAAATTTACCTATATCTTCAAAGAGGAATATGTTTTCAACAAAACGCGTGGCCGCAGGGAGCGTATCACGCAGCTTGCAGCAAAGATGAGCGTGCACCAGCATAACCCCGCTGGGACTTCGGACGAAAAAAATTGACGAAAAAAACAGCCGAATATAGCGTCGGCCACATCAAGCAACCCTTCTAATAGCTGCTGGTGTAGTAGCAGATGTCGTTCGAAGTGCTACGCAGGAAGCTGTGAGGCAGGCAAGCGTGAGGCATGGCGATACTCCTCGGATTGCCTCAAGCCTTTTCCCTAGACGCTTGATTATAGATCGCGCCCGTCGCCTTTCGGTCGGTCTGTACACTACAATCAAGATATAATTAACAAAAAAAAAAGGGTCAAGCCAAGCTGACCGAACTCGCAGCTGACCTACTTGAAATAATATTCGCTGCCGAGACGCCCACTGTGGGCCTGTAGCCCCTTCGCAGGTTTCTCTTCGGTACATGGAGGCGTGGAGACACACAGAGGTGGGTTGTGTGCGTAGCCGCACTCTCAAGGGTCAACGATGAGGGAACACCTCAGAGTGCTCTCGAGGAGCCAAGATGGTCTTGAAGGATTACAGTGATAACGAGGCGGTACGATCTATGAAATAGGGCCTGGTATCCACATGCGTAATACTTCGAAGTATTTGATTAAAAATGTCGTACGAGACACAAGG
The DNA here is from genome assembly GCA_012845835.1 of Undaria pinnatifida. Lineage (NCBI taxonomy): Eukaryota > Phaeophyceae > Laminariales > Alariaceae > Undaria > Undaria pinnatifida. The sequence goes on from JABAKD010000028.1 coordinate 2,797,460, forward strand.
ATACCTGGGTATGACATTCCGACGATATTGCCCAATCCTCAGTAAAGGGGTTCCGGCAGACGTAAACGGACTTTTTTTGCCAAAAAAATATTGCTGCCCCGATAGCAACATGCCTCCGTACGAAAACAGTACAATACAGAAACAATACAGAACACCAACCCCTCAATCTGCAGTCAACCCAAACACATGCCTGGCACTACGGTAAAATCAGGGATAGTCTGGGCCAAGTCGTGAAAACAAAAATCTACTGCAACATTGCACACGTCCGTCGGACACATCGGATCCCTATTGAGATCAGTTGATGACCTATGTATGTCAGGGTGGACAGATCCCTCATGCACATGATCTGCATGGCCTATAGATCATGTCGCCTGGTGGGCGCCGTACCATCTGCACGACCTACAGTAGCGCATGTTTGCTGGGTTGGATCTGTACTGCACAGATCTATTCTACCAACTAGCCACGACGACAGATATAGAACTAGATGATTTAGATTATGTAGATGATCTGTCCCACAGCTGTTTCGTACTGCGTGCAGCTGCAGGAGTACGTAGCTCGTAAACGCTTGCTACTGCTTCGTACTGCAAGCAGCTGAAGGCGGGCGTACCTCACAATCACCACCTGGTACTACAGTACTGCTCCGCACTACAGCTGAATGGGTAAAGCACCTAGAAAAAAAAACTACCTGGTACCTGGTACTATTGTTTCGTGCCTCATGCAGCTGCAGGAGCACGTACCTAGCACACACTGCTACTGCTTTTTAATGCATGCGGCGGCAGGAGCACGTACCTACCAGCTATAAACACTACTATTTTACTGCTTCATACTGCAGCCGCAGGTGTACGTACCTCTAGAGTTGGCGTTGCCCCCATGACAAGCTTGTACACCACCAAAGGAAAACGAACGTCCAGGACAATGCTGCCCCATGAAGCATCAATAGACAACACAGCAGCCGAATTAAGGGAGTTGCGGCGTGTTTGTTGCACGCGAAAAGGCGAGAGGGGGAAAGGTGAGGTTGGAGACGGCAGGATGAAACGGCGTTCGTTGTTCTGTTTCCTTTTTTTTGGGGTACCGCACGTGGCGCAATCATGTCCTTTAAGCCTCTTCCACCTTCCCCCCCCCAAAAGCATTCTAATTTCAAGTGTTTTGTCCCCAAAACAGGACTGCAGCGGTGAAAAGGTCAAAAGCCAGTACACCAAATGGGGTTGTTTTGTTTTGTTTTTTCGGTGCCGGACGAGGGGCATCCGCAATGTTTTAAACTCATTTCCAACTCCAAAAAAAAAAAACGTACACTAACTCCAACTGTTCTCCCCCCCAAAACAGAAGCGCGACGGTAAAAAGGTGAAAAGGCAAGAGTACAAGCGGAAAATGAACGTCCATGATATCAATCGTCACAGTGGGTAACCCGGTTTAAGAGCGAACAACAAAAAAAGAGCATTCTGGACATCAATGAATCTTTTTAAAGCACTGCGAACACCATTCCACACCAATTTCAAGTCACGTGTCGCCAAAAACACGGGTGCAGATTTAAGAGCGGTCAAATCGCCATGTCACGTCTATACTAAAAGTCATGTGTTTCCTACTACAGACGTAGAGCAATGCGTAGGTAAGAGCGCTTGTTTCGGATTGTCACGGGGGTGCTCTTAAATCGGAGTACCCACCGCAGCAAAAAGCGGACAAGACGGTACGGCGGGTGTGCACGCGGGCACGCGAGGGGGAGGGAGGGGTGAGGGTTGGAGATGGCAGGGATCATAAAAATATATTCGGCTGACTTGCGCTACCTCAGGTGTAGCATACGTCAAACAAGGAGTTGACCCCTTCAAAGTCGCATCCATATTTTTGGGGACAAACGACTTGGTATTAAAGTGGACAAAATATTTCGCAGGAACAGGATATTTTTTATGCTATGGGGACAAGAGTACTTTGAAACCAGAGTGGACAAAATTCTTGCAGAAGTGCGGCACAAGGGCTTCTAATGCCTCACCCGTTGTAGATGGCGATGCCGAGAAGCATGCCGACCAGTTCGAACTCCTCTTCCGCCTCCAGCGAGTCGCTGTTGAACCACAGCGTGCGCGTCTCCTCATCGTGTTTGAGCATGGAGTACTTTGGGTCCAGCAGCTCCCGCAGCATCACCTGCCACGGCCGAACCCCCAACGAGCCAGCTCAAACTTCATCAACTCGCCCACGGTTTTGGGAAAACAAACCGCTTGGTACCCTTGGTACTAGAGCTAGGCTAACCCTTTTAGCACCGCACTCCACGACATGGGCACAAAACACGTCGAGTTAAACTAGGGTAATTTTTTGGAGTTGAAAAAGGGTAAACCCTTAATTTTGGAGCTTGGCTTTTCTTGTGACCACGGACATCCATTATAGCGACGAGCGAAGCCATCGCAGCAACCAATGCCATCACAGCGGCAACAGCAGCAGCAACAACAACACCAACACCAACACCAACAACCACAACAACAACAACAACAACAACAACAACAACAACAACAACAACAACAACAACAACAACAACAACAACAACAACAACAACAACAACAGCAACAACAACAGCAACAACAACAAAAACATCAACACACCAAGACGCATGGTGCGACAGAGCGTATTAATAGCACTCTTGAGGCTGAAAACCTACTTTTAACACCGCACTGCCGACACGGGGACAATACACTAGGGATTAGACTACGCTTGTTCCAGGAGTTGGAAAGGGGTTATTAACCTGAAAGTCTTCGATTTTTCCAGGGCTTTTTCGCGGTTCATGACTCGGGCTCGCGGGTCGGCCTTGGTTTAAAAAAACTCTCATGAGTTGAGCCGGGTCGGATCGGGTCGGGTCGGGTCGGGTCGGGTCGGGTCGGGTCGGGTCGGGTCGGGTCGGGTTGGGTCGGGTCGGGTCGGGTCGGGTCGGGTCGGGTCGGGTCGGGTCGGGTTGGGTCGGGTCGGGTCGGGTCGGGTCAGGTCGGGTCGGGTCGGGTCGGGTCGGGTCGGGTCGGGTCGGGTCGGGTCGGGTCGGGTCGGGTCGGGTCGGGTCGAGTCGGGTCGGGCCGGGTCGGGTCAGGAGGTTTTCGAGCAAATCGCGTCGGGTCGGGTCACATCCTGACCCGATCCAAGCAGCAAGAGCAGTACATCCGACCCGCGAAAATACCTGGAATAAAAACAAAAGTGTTTTTTACGTAACAACTTCTCTGGTGCACCTAGGCCATGGGATTGTCCATCGGGTACGTACGAGCACTTTCGTTTTGCCTCCCCCCCAAAAGACTTTGTGGGTGAGAGGCATAGAGCTTCTCAAGCCGAGAACCTTGCAGCGCCAGAAAAGGGTGTGCGCATCTACCAGTGTTGTGCCCCCTACAAGCCTCTTGTCGGTTGAAGGGTTCTATACCCCCCCAACCAAAAACCGATTTCAAGAAAAATAAACAGTGCTATTGTGTTGAACAATCCCATGGCCTATGTGTACAAAACAGTAGTCATTTTCGCAAAACAAGGATAAATTCGACGATTTTGGACGTTTTGTGGTTTAAAAGTGCTTTTGTGATGAGCAATCCCATGGCCTGGGAGTACAAAATAGTAGTTCTTTTCGCAAAACAAGGATAAATTCGACGATTTTGGACGATTTGTGGTTTAAAAGTGCTTTTGTGATTAACAATCCCATGGCCTAGGAGTACAAAACAGTAGTCATTTTCGCAAAACAAGGACAAATTCGACGATTTTGGACGATTTGTGGTTTAAAAGTGCTTTTGTGATGAGCAATCCCATGGCCTGGGAGTACAAAACAGTAGTCATTCTCGCAAAACCAGGATAAATTCGACGATTTTGGACGATTTGGGGTTAAGGAGACCCCCGTCATTCAGATCATAGTTCGTTTTCAATAGCCAAAAAGTGGTACCTGATATGCCTGTGCCGCAGCTTGGCGTCGTAGCAACAACTCTGCACCTGAAAATACTCCTTCTGAACGCCGCCCTCGTCCACCCCCTCCTCGCCCACAAATTGCACCCTCAAAGGTTTCTTCAGGTCTTCGTCGGGCAGCATAACCAGCGCCTTTTGCAACCGCCAAATTGTAACCGCCAATCGCCGGCGAACCGTAACAAAAGACCACACAGAAAACCGTCAAACACCGGCGAACGGTAACAAACATGACAACAGAGGCGGGGACGGGAACGCGATATGTGAGGGGTGGCGTGGAGGGCGACTCACGGTGTAAAAACCTCGCGAGGGTCGATCTCAATCCGGCAACATATGCCTTCGACGAGCATACCCAGCGTCGTATGTAACCGCCACTGTAACCGCCATTCGCCGGCGAAACGTAACAAAAACAACAACAGGGGCGGGGAGAGGTACGCAGTAGATAATGCATGGGGGCGGAGTGACTCGCGGTGTCAAAATCACAGATACCTCACGACATCAACGGCGACACTGGGAGAGGGCTGGGGGGCGAGAGTAAAACTTGCGTGACACTTTTGTGAGTCGCGTTACGTCATGAGCAGGTTCGATACACGTCTCGTCGCTAGCGTTCCAAATATCGTCGACACAGCTCCATGGACGCATCGCTAGGCGTTAGCTAGCGCTAGAAAATTAGCTTGGTATTTGGTCCGATGGGTGTGCTATTTCGCGTAATATATAGTAATTGTACATTTTTTTTAATGCAAAGAAAACAAAAATACACTCAAGATCTGCGAGAATCGCGGTTTTCTGTCAAAACACATCAATTTGCAAGCTACGTGTGATACTTCGATTGATTGCGCTGCGACGACGGGGCTACGGCAATTATTTGTAGCGACCTGCGGCCGGCAGACACAATGCGTTCGAGACACAAGGCACACCGCACTATCATACCCACACACCCCCCACACACCCCACTCACAAGCAACGAGTCCTCGACGATATTGCTCCTTCTTACTCGAAGCACGAGGTACGGCATCATGTTTACCCTCAGTTCGCCCAGACTCCCGAACACCATCGCCTCCTGGTAGCAGAAAACAAATATGTGAGGAGAAGGCAGTGTTGGGGCCCGTCAGTCACAGGATTAGGGATGCCACACTAAAACTATCATACTACGTCTAGACGGCCGTCCGTCACCGGCTAAAACCGCTGCATCTTGGCGCCTTTGACAGAAACCCCACGAAACCAACCAACAAAGAAAGATGCGCGCGTAAGACGCTTTACGCCCACACAAAAATGGGATGATCAATTTCAAGACATGCACAACAAAATTATCAACCACGAGACCAAAAACTCGACAAAGAAGACCGACCATCCGTGCAGGCTGAAAAAGAATGTTTTTCAGAGTACACTGGAATATATCACAAGATCGGAAAATGCGCGTCACACCGTACGAATCAAGCCTCCAAACTTCGGGGAAAAGTGTACAGTCGCATTTTCTACTACAGAGAGAGGTGGAACTATCGTACTGCTGTATTGGAGCCTGTCCCGTGAACACGGGACTACATTGATAACAACAACGACAACAACAACGACAACAACAACAACAACAACAACAACAACAACAACAACAACAACAACAACAACAACAACAACAACAACGACAACAACGACAACAACAACAACAACAACGACCACAACAACAGCAACAACAACAACAACAACAACAACAACAACAACAACAACAACAACAACGACCACAACAACAACAACAACAACAACAACAACAACAACAACAACAACAACAACAACAACAACAACGACGACAACAACAACAACAACAACAACGACGACGACGACGACAACAACAACAACGACAACGACAACGACAACGACAACAACAACAACAACAACATTAGGTGAAGAAATAAATCGGGCGCGGGGCGCAGTGCTGCCCGCGTGCCGCGAGAACAACAACCAAACAGCACCTCGACGCCAGACTCCACGCCCTTGGCTGCTCAACAAGCCAAAAGGTGGCCGTTGCGACCAAAACCAGAGATTTGTTATTCCACAGATCGCCGATCGATCTATCGTAGTACCGACACCATGCTCGATGATACCGAGAGACACCTGCTCCAAATGCGAGCTGTACTAGCACGTCGCCACCCATATAAGCAAAAAAGGGGGGGCGGTACGACAAAGGCGGGGGGCGCCGTTGGCTTGACCCCTTCACAAAAATGAGAGAGAAAACGTGCACCGCACACGTACGGACAGCTCACCGATCCCCACTTGATGGTCTAGATATTTCAGGAAGGTCTGTCTGGTCTAGCTCATGTTACCCGGTGGGAGCCGTACGATCCGTGAGATCTATCTAGCGCATGTTTCCATGGGTTCGATATGTACTCTCTTATGTGCAGATCTTGCACAACATCTCAGAACGGCAGATACAGGATCTACTGCTTTAGATAATCTTCATGATCTACATGGTCTGTTCTGTAGATGATCTAGATCGCGATCTGTCGCATGCAAAACAAAAAGTGAAGAACACCGCATCGACCGCACGAAGTAGCCCGAGGGGCTGGCTGAGGCAGGACGTGTCCGAAGTGCCCACGCGCCCAGACACGTGCTATCGAAGGGTGGAGGATGCACCGTTTTATTTTTCTTTCGGAGGCTCCCAATTTCGAAAAATCTGTAATTTCTCACCCCCCAAAACCTTTTTTTTTCAAAAGGAACCTGAAAGTGCAAAACCCGTGGCCCATTAAATAGGCATAAACCAAAACAAAACAAAAAAGTAACATTGAAAAAACAGCAAGAATATCTTTCGGCGATTTGAACCCTTTCAGCACCGCACTCCCGACACGGGGACAAAACCCTCGAATTTAGACTACAATATTTTTTGAGGGAGTTGGAAATGGGTTTAGGAGCCCCGCCGTTCAGACAAAGAAAAAATATATATGGCGGAAAAATGCTCCCTCCATCGTGGCACGCGTGGCTGTACAAGGAGCTGTGGGACACGCGTGGAGCGTGGTGATACTCGTACTGCCGCACGCTCTTTCTTCCCAGTCCAGCCTCTTGCTAAGTTCGCAATGCGTCATCCCTCGCTAGAGGTGTATGGCAGATTCTAAGAAATTTCTGACCTCCTACCATGAGGAGATCAGCATCATCGACATCATCACCCACCATCACCATCATCATCCATCATCACCCACCATCGCCATCATCATCCATCATCACCCGTCCGAAACATGACTTCGATTATTAACAGTCGTTCTTCGTGCAACCCGACCAACATGTGCAAGTGCTAATGTCAATAGTCCTAAAACACATGTCTACTACTCGTGAAAAGGATCATCCTAAAGGGATCACCCTATGTGTTATAATCGATAGTGACGCACACACACAGTTGGGAAGCTGGACCGCTCACAAAAAAACGCTTCGCCCCGAAAAACTGAAACCCCTACCGATACTACCGATACTCCTGGTACTAACACTACCGTGGGATGAATCCAAAACTAACCGTCCTTTTCATCACTATACATTGATCCCAAAAGGTTTCACATCTCGGACACAGATGGCGATCTAGATCATATATAGATCATCTACACAGATGACGATCTACATCATCTACATATCATATATAGATAATCTACACAGATGACGATCTAGATCATTTACACATCACATATAGATAATCTACACAGAGGACGATCTAGATCATCCACAGATCATATAAAAACCATATACAGATCATGTACAGTAGGTCCTGTATCTGCAGTTTTTATGACATGTTGTGCAGGATCTGCATACAACTATTATAGTACATATCCAAACCCTGGAAACATGTGCTAGATCATGCAGATCGTACGGCCCCCTCCCGGTAACACGAGCTAGATCACACAGATCTCCCCTGAAAGATCTAGATCATCAAGTGGATGAACTAGGTAACACAGATCTTCCCTGAAAGATCTAGATCATCAAAGTGGATGAGCTAGATCACACAGATATTCCCTGAAAGATCTAGATAATCAAAGTGGGGATCGGCGATCTATGCGAGGTATGAAAGGCTATATGCCCCTTGAGAGTTACATACGCACTCGAACATAGACTACACACTTGGGATACCCGATTTAAGAGGCCCTCGGAACAAGCGAGTGGCACCGCTCTTATCTCCATATCCCTCTGATCTCAGACTGAGCATCATGCAGGTTTTAGTTTAGGATTCACAAGACGTGACAAGCAAATTTGACCGCTATCTCTTAATACGGACGCTCTTAAATCGGGTACCCACTACTGCAACAGGGCTTCTTTTGGACCAGCACAAGGGTTAAGCTACGGAAAAAGTATCCGTAACCCACTAGACTATTCCAGTTACAACAAAATTCGATGAAAATCGACGAGCATAAAAAGCTGAAAAGCGGGAATGACGAAACCCTTTGGGCGATAAAAAAGAAGGCATACTGGGGGGGGGGAAGGGAGACACCTGTGGCCACGGTTCTCCACAAAAGGTCGCTTGAGGGAAAAACCTCTTACTATATGATACGACTTGAGCCGGAACACCAAAAGCGATTACATGACATACAAAAAAAACAAAAGACTGCCATTACCATATTCATTTGTACACTTTCCAACAACTCTCCTACGACTTGAGGCGGCTTTCCTGTGGCCTAGCTCAACTACTAGACTATTCCCGGTACAACGGCAACTTCAACATACAAAAATCCGCAAATTACAAATGTCAAACCATCCACAATTACACTTACCGCCCATCCGCCCATCCGCACATTTCAACAATCCCCAAATACAAACTTCGACAACCCGAAATCGCAAAACTGTTACCGAACCCTCCTCTATCAAAGCTGGCTTTCCTGTGGTGTAGCTCAACTATTGATACTACTGTAGACTAGACTACTCCCGTTGCAACTGGGACTACGAACTGCAACACAACCCTTCTCCGTGATCAAGCTGATTTTCCCGTGGTGTGGGCCAGCTCTCACCTGGAACTCGTTGTTGATCGTGCCCTGCATCTGCACCTGGCTGTCAAGGCTCAGGACAGCCGCTTTGCTGGCAGGGTCCAGGACCTCTCCAAACGAAATCAGCGACTTGAACTGCGCAGGATTCTGCTTCCGCGACAAACGCGCAGCGGGCAGTTGCATGTGATACAACCATGGCACCACGAAGAGGAAGGGTCGAACGGTCAGCCTTAAGATACCGTACCGTACCATGCCATACCGTACGATATCGGGCGATACCTACTAGTCTACATACTTCACCGTCCACATCGAACTATTCTGTGCAACACTATACACCCACCGTACCATTCAAGACCTCTCCGAAGGAAATCAGCGACTTGAATTGCGTAGGATTTCTGTGTCCGAGACGAACACGCAGTCCAAGCGGCATACATTACCGTCGCCGAAATAAGATTTCAACAATATTTTTGTCACGTTGAGAAATTGAGGCTTGTTTTCTCCTGGCCCGCGTAAGAAATCCGGCGTAGGAAACAGTTAACACATGGTCGAACTAAGAAAGCGAGGACACGAAACGACGGAATAAGAAACATATATCGTCAGACAGAAATAAAAGGAGGAAAAAAAATAAGAAACCGCGAATAAGACGCGCTGCTGGTTTGCGATGGGGGCCGAAATAAACGTTCTGTAGTAGAGGATCCGTACGGCATGCAGCCGAGACACAATGACGGGGAAGGGCGAGCGGTCAGCGTCACGATATTGCACCTGACCGTATCAAACCGTACCATATGGTACCATACCATACGATGCCACACTCTACCTCACCAAACCGTACCGTGTGGTACCATACAGTACAACACCGTACGATACCGTCCCGCGCCGTACGGCAGCCACGATACCACACGGACACCATACTCCACCAAACCATACCAAACCGTGCTATACAGTAGAGGTACAGTACCTCTTTTTTGTCCCAAGTGTTTACTGAAGGACGGGGCTCCATAACCTATTAATACCATCGTCCGAAATTCACTCTTGTTTTGCACAATTTTTTGTCGTATACCTAGTCCATGCGATTGTTCATCGTTCACAAAAGCACGTTTACTTTCCTCCGAATCAGTAGGGCGGGGAACAGAGCTCCTCGAGCCAAGAACCTTGCAGGGGACAAACAGTCGTTGGTGCACCTTTACTTTCGCATGCGTCTACCGTGCCATATGGTGCCATACCGTACGCTACCGTACCAATACCGTACCGTGCCGTACCATACTTGATAAAAAATTATTTTAACAACGTCAGCTGTGACTGCACGACAAATTTAGGGTCGATGCTCATCTTTGCAAGCTGTGTAATACACCGATCGCCCGTTTTTAGCAAGTTTTCTTGAGTCAAAACCTAATCAATGGTGATAATGGACGTTGAGTCTGCGACGAACAATGAAGACATTAACGTGTTAGGTGACATGGGAATTATGATCCATTGCAGTAAGAAATAGATAATGTCATACTACAGTACGCCACCATACTCCAACGTAGCATACCGTACCATATGATATAGTACCGTACAATTCTGTGCCATACCATACAATATTGTGCAATATCGTGCAAGCGGAAAGGCTTCTTAACGCTGCCTTTCCAATGTGGTCGGTTCCAAGGCCCTACCATACCGTACAATGCCATGCAGTACCATACGATACCGTACCATACTGTACCATACTATACCGTATTACCGTACCATATCGTTTCATACCTCGCCATACCATACCACACCATTTAACCATACCGTATAGGAGGACAGCCGTATAGTTAGCTATTGATAGACTATTTTTCTTCCGTCAAAAATTCCACAGCGTGGGGAGTGATGCTGCTGAATATTTTCGAGCTCACCAACTGAAAAAGGGTTTGTTTGGTTGCATTGGATCGGATCGGATCGGATCGGATCGGGTTGAATCGGGTCGGATCGGGTTCGGTTCGGTTCGGTGCGCAGAACGGGTGGGTGGGTGGGTGAGTGGGTGCGTTTGCGATCTCACCGACTGCAGGTGGTCCAGTTTCCAGTCCTTGTAGACCTCGACGAGAGACGGTCGGTGCGAGAACACTTCGGAATTGATCGCCTCGCTATAAAAAGCCTCATGCTTCACCTGAGGGTGTCGCCCACAAACATGGGAAAAAATGCACGCTCAACAAGGGTCGAGAAAGCGATCCCAATGAAACTGAGGGGGTATGCCACAAAACACTGACCGCGTACGCTTGCACGCGCGATCGAAGTTATCACGCTCAGCTTGCAAGGATTGCTCTTTTCGACGAAACTCTCTATCTCAACAGCTGATAAGTCTTTTTTAATTTAGGGGGGGGGGAAAGAAATAAAACGTTGAGCGATCGGAGTGAAGGTCAAAACATACCGTATGAATACTGCGAGCGACAGCCGAGTTAAAGCCCTTTGGGATTCTAGAGGGAAAAAGTGTCCGATTGACTTGATCACAGTATCGGCGACACGAAGCAGGCCGGGCTGCTTAGGTAGGGGTTAGGGGACGCGTCTGAACTGCAATAGAAGGAGATGTACAACACGCTACCGTAATGAATGCTGACAGTACGTGTCCTGCTGCTGGCTCTTCGCAGAAGGTCAACAGGATCGCACTTGTCTATTTTTAGGCTGCTATATCTGGGTCCCCAAAACGGTTAACATCGCACCTTTGGGGCCTTCTGACTGGCCACGTAGAGAAGGCGGATTAATTGAACCGCCTTCAGGACTGAGGACAAGTTGCTATTGGACAATGGATATTACATCGCACCTTTGGGGTCTTCTGATTGGCCACGTAGAGAAGGCGGATGAAATGGACTGCCTTTAGGATTGAGGCCGAGTCCCCCCCCGAGTAAAGTTGAAGCGCCACAAACTGCTGAACGGCGCCCAAATACCTGTCCAGGCCAGTACAGAAACATAGCAGAACGGAAAATCAGCAACACCAAGGTAATTTCGCAGCACAGTAAACAGCAGCATACCGTGGTGTGTGGTATGCACGATATATTTAACACACCGTCTGCTGCTGCTGTTAATATATCGCACTTGGGCTGGGTGCTATTCGTTGCGCTTCTTCAAGGACTGGGGGGGGGGGGGGGTCGTTTGCTCTTTGATGAAAAAATCGAGGCGAGAGACAGCGGCAGTAGTATGCGTTCAAGGAGCGTGCGGAAGCTTTTTAATCTTGGGCCGGCGTTATACATTGTCTCCCTCAAATTTGGAGAGCCATTGCTGTCTTGGTTTATTACGGACTCGATCGTGTGTTTAGACGCGAATTTCCTTCCTTCTTTCTTTCCTTCTTTTTTCAACTTATCTCGTGCACTTCTTTCTGGTTGGTGTTTGTATATTCACACAAGCATTGTCGCGTGCGTGAATGGCAACTTTCGAAAGACTAAGATATAGTCGGGGCTACTGCACAGTAATGCAGAGGGCCTCAAAGGCCCCTGGGGCTGCGTGTGGCACGAAGAAGTTCCTGCACAGCAATTATCTGCCAGTACTGCTGTCGCGAGGGGATACGAGAGGCAAGCAACAACCCCCCAGTGGGGCAAAAAAAAGAGCACCAATGTCACTGCTGTACAGATAGTGTATGTCGTATAGGCCCACGAATAAGAAACAACCACTCGTCGCACAGATCACCGACCCCCACTTGATTGTTTAGATCGTTCAGAGGGAAGATAACAATATGGTCTACATGACGTTGCCGAGGGGGAGACGTACGATCTGCGTGATCTGCATGATCTAGCCATTTTTTCCAGGGTTGGATGTTTACTCCCTAAATACAGATCCTCCACAAGAGATCATACCGGCAGACACAGGATCCACGGCAGATACATTATCTATATGATCTGTAGATGATCTGTAGATGATCTAGATCGTCATCTGTCCAGGATGTGCAAATAACGAAATAACCCAATGCTAGAGTCAGGCTCGCGTTTCGAGAGGCGCTCGTGAATTCAGCTTCATACATTGTACTCAGCGGCGAGCGTTACATTGAATCCTACCAGTACATATCAAGCTATGGCCAAGGTTGCTCGAGGGTGGTGTCACAATAACACTTTAAGATTTCAATTCAAACCTTGCCCAGAACAGGCATTTCTCGTTGGCGGGCGCATGCTTTATGGAACTATTCTAAACACGTCAGCTGTGAGTTCGACAAATTTGAGGGTCGGTACTCATCTTCGCAAGCTGCATGATACACCGGCCGCTCTTTTTTACAGACGTAGTATCCTTTGAATACATAATATTATGACTCCTATGGCGCATATTGTACGTAAAAATCAGGAGACCCGGACAGCAGCAGCAGCAGCAGCAGTGCAGTAGCTCTAGAACCTGGGTGTTCCAGCGACGCACTAGGCCACCTCACGCAACCTTCAAGCGCACGGGTCCTCGGCGGGGAGTGGAGGGTGGAGTCGGGCATGGAATCGGACCCTCCCCCCTTCCTTGAAGGGGATGGAACCTGAGCCCAAACTTCCACTCCGTACGGAAATGAAACGACCATTTTGATATTATATCAAAAATAAAAAATACACTGCAGCTGTCAGATCGATCGAGGATTTTGTCGAAACTCACCTGTGCAAGCTGTGTGATGCTCCGATCGAGCGTTTTATGAGGTGTGCATGTCCTCAAGAAGGACATAGATCGACGACCTCCCTTAGTGCTAGCTAGCACCGTACTTGTAAGAACCAACCCGAAGTACCACCATGTCCGGAAATTTAAGGACCGGTTGGGTACGCACTACCCCAAAACGGGATGCTACCCTTCCGTAGAGAATGGTACACGCTACGCAATACAACGCTGCCCTCGAGCAGCCGCGGCCAGTATCTTCCACACCACCCGCAAACGCCCGACACACCTGGTAAACCCGCACGCGGCCTTCAAGTGCGAAGGCCACCGACGAGGAGTAGAAGCTAGAGTCGAGGATGCATTCGAACCCTCCCCTCTCTCTTCCCTCAAGGGAATGGAACAAAAACCAAATACCACTCTGTCCGCAAAATTGAGGATCGTTTTGGTACTTTATATCATGTAAGTATATTGGAAATACTTCAGCTGTGAGCGTAACCGGTTGAGTGGTCGACATTTAACTTGCAAGCTGCGTTATACGTTGGCCGCACTTGTTCGATGTTTTTTTGTATCTACTTACCAACACGGTCCTTACGTTTCCGGACAGCGTGGGATACACTACCCTACACTACGCGACGCTGCCCCCGAGCGGCAGCGACCTGTATCCCCCACACCCCCTGCAAAAACATCCCGCCGAAAAACCCAGCAAACCTGTATCCCGTACCCCCCCCGCATGCAAGCAATACACACCTGGAAAACCTTTCCTCCTCCAGTCCCTCCAAAAAACTGCAGAGAGCTTCTCTCCGCTCCATCGTTAGCCTCGCGGCCAGCTTGAACAGCATGTCTAGGACACCCTCGAAATCCGGACCCTGAATTTCAGGGTGTTCCAAAACTTCGGATGGGAGGGGAGGGGTGGAACGGGGGGGGGGGGAGGAGCGGGTGCAGGGTTATCGTCAATCTTCAACATAGTTTAGATACTACCGTACTGTAGCGCACACGCGAAAAAAAGTTCCTCTTGTGATCGCGCCTGGTTATCGTATATATGACTTAGCGGGCATTGAAAGGCGGGCATAACGGGGTCCGGCAGAGCAACAGCAGCAGTGACAGCAGCGGCGGCGGCAGCGGCGGCAGCGGCGGCAGCGGCGGCAGCGGCGGCAGCAGCACCATCATCAACGGCGACCACACAGTCAGAGAGAAGACAGAAGCAGCAGAAACAGCAGAGGATGCAGAAAACAGCAACAGCGGCAGAAGCGGCGGCCGTAATGGCAATAACGAATGCCCGCCTTCACGCAGCAGGCATGACTGCATTCGACGCGACGCAAGGCCCTAGTTCCCGCCCCATGATAGGACCGTAACTGGTAGACGTACACTGTAGCCAATGAGCTAGTAATAGCACTCAGCGCTGACTACTAGCGTAGTGGTTAACAGCAACATCCAACAGCAGCTACATAGTGCTACTGTGTGAGTACGCTCCCCGAAGCGCTGGTTGCTAGCTCAGCTGACTGCTATATAGCCCAGTGGTTGAGGATAAACATCTACGAGCAGCTATACAATGTAGTGCTACTGTGTGAGTACGTTCCCCGTTGAGCCGGCTGCTAGCTCAGTGGCTATGGTCCAAGCCCACGAGCAGCGCTACGGCAATACTTTTGTATCGATACGCTCACTCTCGTCCGACGCAACCATGGCCCTCGCAGGAAGCATGCCGCATAAAGCTGGAGCGCGAAGCCCGGAGAACTAACCCCGGTGCATGAGCCCTTGACGACAGGCTTCAAGCAAGCGACATGGAGCATTGAAGCATTGAACACGAAGTATGGACCATGCCGCCTTAACCCCTTTAGAATCCCCAAAACCCCTCCCTATACTAATTCCAATTAATTTAGTCCTGAAAACGGGTTTCCAGCTGTGAAGGCGTTAACCCCTCTTGGAGGGAGGGCCCTTGTACAGCGACCAAAACAAGGACGACTTCGATATCAAAACAAGGGTCAAGGAACAACGTTCAGCGGTACGCGCATGACCACGTTGAACGCGGGTCGCACAGTCCCTTGCATGATTATAGTCCGGTGGCCCCGGTGGCGTATCAGGTTATCCTCGAACCTGGTATAGGTCAATTTCGTGAGTTTGAGCCCCCCCGAATGCATACTCGTACAAATTCGTGGGGACATTCTCTTGTGCACAACTTGACTTGCGGAAAGCGCGAGAGCGTGAGTAAGCAACACTCGATGAAAAATCGACGAGCAGTGGGCTTGCTGAACCCTATGCGCGATAAAAATTGAAGGTAAGAACCGGGGGGGAAGAAGGGACGACACCTGTGACCACGGCTTGCCCAGGAGCTGGCAAGTAAAAGTGTGCAAAAAAAAAAAAAAAAAAAAAAGTCCGGAGACACGGCTTGCCCTAGCGCTCCGGGTTGGCTTGTTTGGTTAATCGGGATCGTCGGCTATATTTCGACATTTTTTCGGTTGTTTAACCGGGGGGGGGAGAAGGGGCGACACCTGTGACCACGGCTTGCCCAGGAGCTGGCAAGTAAAAGTGTGCAAAAAAAAAAAAGAAAGTCCGGAGACACTGCTTGCCCTAGCGCTCCGGGCCGCCTTGTTTGGTTTATCAGAATCGTCAGTTATATTTCGACATTTTCGGTTGTTTAACCGGGGGGGGGAGAAGGGGCGACACCTGTGACCACGACTTGCCCAGAAGCTGGTAAGTACTCGTAGAAGTGTGCAAAAAAAAAAAAAAAAAAATCCGGAGACACTGCTTGCCCTAGCGCCTGCATTGTTTGGTTAATCAGGATCGTCAGTTATATCTTTAACATTTTTTCGGTTGTTTGACCCTCCGAGGGTAACCTTCGGAGGGAACCCTCGGAGGGTTTTAACTAGACGGGGCAATCATTGGCATTTGTATGGTGGTTTTGGTTCGATTGCTCTTTTTTTCACTGCATGGCCGCGGGTCGTCATTCTGACAGCACTCCAGACAGCAAGCGCGTTCGTCGGTGCTCATGAATACCGTGCGGTTTGTACGGTGCAGGCAGCCCAGCCGCTGTAGTTGGTAGCCGCGAGTTGGTCAGTTGTGGGAACGGGGGAACTCTATGCTGTAGTTGAGTGGATACCCGCGGCCACGTGAGTTCAGTTTGCACATTGGATCATTTCACTTGTGCGCCTTCTTCGTATCGTGCGTTTTAGGCGGGAAAGCGTAGTATTTCCCGCACGAATTTTGATTTTATGTGGGTTTTCGGATCTTCCGAGGGCCCCAGCACCTTTGTGTGACCACGGACTCTAGATTTTTGAGAAGAGTTAACGTGAGGCAACAGCAACAGCAACAGCAACGATTTACCATGCTAACAAAACGTGTCAGATGGTCTATTACTGATAAAACATATTTGCAATCTTGTTAAACTGTTTTATATTCCACAAAATCGATAGCAACTCGTTGAAATGGTCGTTCTACTGGTACATGACCTGTTGGTAACGGTGGTCGGCGGTGCCGGCGACGCCAATTGTGGGACGGTGGTCCCTTCGCAGGTTTCTCTTCAGTGTAAGGACACACCGAGGTGGGTAGTGTGAGTAACCGCATTTTCGAGGGTCAACGACGAGGGAACACCTCGGAGTGCCCTCGAGGAACCAGGACAGTCTTGAAAGATTACAGTGATAGCGAGGAGGTACGATCTAGGGAATAGGACCCGGTATCCACATTGCTACCACCGCAAAAAATATCCCACACAGCCGTCCCCGCTTTAAAGACACTCTTTAACTCCCCGCTTTAAGGACACAAAAAATACCAGAAGCATCGTAGTGCTCCGCAGATGTGGAAAATTACGGGGGGGTCCATTTTTCCACCATACGGGCCCCCAAAAAATTGCTGTAGCACACCTGTAGACTGCACCGAAAGCGGTCTGCTGCTGCTGCTACCGCGTGTGGGTATGCAAAGATTCCTCCATCTGCTGGCGGTTCGTCTGCTGCGGGCTCGAAGCCATGTGGCGAACCAACGTGCAAAATCAAGTCTCAACTTGTGTCACTGGTTTACCAGCGCCCTTGCGGGCGGCCCATGCACGCGTTTTGTGGTCGGGGCATCGGAGCGGAATGCCACGGACAGCAGAGAGAGTGCTCGGATTGCCAGCAGTGGAAGGATGGAGACCAGGCTGGCAGCAGCAGAAGTCCCATGGAAGTGGATGACGTTCGGTGTTTTTTGTTTGTCTTGGGTGAAGTCTCGTTTGGTAAAAACTTAGCATAATTTGTTATGTGTTTGCCTCGTTTTTACCCTTGGGAAGGAGCGGTGTCCTCTTTTTCGGTGTACTTCCTCCCGATTTTTACGTCTGGTGTTGTCTGCGTTGCCGACATTTTACTAAATAGTGTCGTTCCAAGTGTGGGTGGTTTTGTTTGGTCTCCATGTCAACAATAAAAGCCTACAACGACACTAGCGCACTACCGTACACAAAACACAAGATGTAGGTCGTGCTGCAGCCCTTCCCGCGTTTCGGTGGGAGAGGGAAATTCAAACGATGGTATGCACGTATTGGAGTACAGGAGCAGTAGTTGCGGCCTTCAAATCACCTCGTGTCGTAGGTTTCAAACAACAGCGTTTCGTGGTCGCATTCCTGCTGCGAATGCGCGTCTTTTGACATATGCTACGCCTACGTTGGCGCCGGGGACGGTGAGTTAGTGGCCCCGGAATATCAAAGACACTTCCTCGCGTTAAAGACACTCGAAAAAAAAAAACGTGGTGTGTCTTTGAAGCGGGGTCGACTGTACTCAATACAAATTACAAGTAGTTTGTCACGAAAAACGTGGCTGCAGCTCTGAAGGGATGAAGACACTCACCTAGCACTATAGCCCGCAAGTCCGCCCTCTCTCGGGTGTTACTTTCTCCATCTCCGTTCACCCCTGCCCTCACTTCTACCACTCCCCCTTCCGCTGCTGCCGTTGTGCTCGTAGCTCCTGTTGTTGCCGCTGCTGTCGCTGCCGTTACCTCTGACTCCCCCTCGCCCCCCATCTCAAGGTAGCTCTGCATGTACAACTCCTGAGTCAATGCCTCAAGGGCGAACAAAACAGCGCCAGCAACATTATCAGAGTCTAGCTTTCGGAGCAGCTTCCACACCTCCGCCGCCGCCGCGACGTCCATCCCCACCTGAGACCGGTCTGCCCAACCCTGACAAGATGGGGAAGATTCCTCGGTAGCGATCGCAGCAGCGGGACTACCAACAGCACCAGCAGCACCAGCAACATCGATAGCAGACAGGGCTTTGACGTTTCTGTTTACATTCACCATCGCACTCTCAACATCACTAGTAGCGCTTGTTGCACTTCCAGTAGCATTCGACGGCGCATCCGGCTTAGCAACCGTTTCGTCATCACATGCAACACCGCCACCACCAGCAATGCTGGGTAGGGCAGGGGTGGGTTGTGGCGAGGCGACTCCCGTTGTTCCTTGAGGACCAGGCACGAGCGAGAAGCTGGTGGAGACGCACGCTGGGTTAGAAAGCGTCCTGCCCAAATATCGTATTAATTCGCGGAACCCTTCTCCCGTTGTGCGACCGACCTCGATCAGCTCTTGCACCCGCTCAGGCGTGATCAACTCTACCGCAATCATCTCCTGCTCCTCCTCCTGCTGCTGCTGCTGCTGCTCCTGCTCCTTTTCCTCCTGCCGCTCCTTTTCCTTCTGCTGCTCCTTTTCCTTCTGCTGCTCCTTTTTTTCCTTCTCCTCCTCCTCCTCCTCTTCCTTCTCCTGGTCCTCTTCCTGTTGCTTCTCCTTCTCCTTCTGCCGCTGCTGCTGCCCCTCTTCTTCACCCCCCTTCTCTTCCTTCCCCCCCCCCTCCTCCTGCTCCTCCTGCTCCTGCTCCTTCTCCTTCTCCGCCTGTACCTGCTGCTCCTTGCCTGTCGTTTCGAGGTCGCTCTGCTCTTGGCCTCGGCAAGCTCCGAGGAGTTCTTCTATAACACCATCACCAGCAGCACCAGGAACAGTAGCAGTAACAGGATCAACAGGAGCAGCAGCACCAGCAGCAGTGCTGACGCTGGAGGTATCCTCGGGTACCTGTTGGCCCGGAGATCGTGCTGCGGTTTCTATGCACTCAGCGCTAGAAGGTGAAACCAGCGGAGCGGTCTGCCTGAGCAGGTCCGAGGGTGCTTGGCCCCTGTGCTGGTGGTGGGTCGCAGACTCATCTGCCTGATGAGCTGCTTCTGCCGCAGCTGGAGCTAGTGGGGCGTCCATCTCGATTGCAGCAAGCAGATATTGCATTCTGGTCCCGACTTCGGGTAGGTCTGACTCAGATAGCTCTTGCAAAGCTTGGCTGAGCTGTTCCACGATGGGCTCGACCGGCCTCGGTGGGTCAGCCATCGTCCTCTCTCAGGTTGTGCTGCTAGAACGGACGTGGAACAAGTGAATGGAATCACTCCGCCTTCTTTCGGAGAAGATAACCGTAAACAGCCCTGATTTACGAAAAACAGTAAAGCATCATGGAAACCCCTCTATAATTTTCCAGTAATTTTCGGAGCATGCTCCAGCAGACACCACGATATATCACAGCACAGAACAAGGAGTGAGAACGAGCAGCCCGAAGGATCCCCTCTAAGCTTTGACAGCACCAGCTAAACCAATTAGTTTTCCTGGCAACACACCATCAATCCAAGTTTGGCTGCAGAGTTGCAAGTCCACCCTTCCCTCTGTAACGCTGTGTACGGCAACCTCTAGATGCCACTACAAATCGAAAACCGCTTTTCGAAGTACAGCGAACAACGTCAACAAGAGGCGGTAATCTGGCTTGTGGTTAAGCATCGTCTGGACAGGTTTCTCGCTACTACGAAGCACGCAGCAGCAAGCCAGGACAAGCGAAGGGATGATCAGATCGTCGCGTCTATCCTTCCAGAGACGAGTCTCTTGGTCGATCAGTGCCGGCAGCACTACGCAGTCGTCACCAATGCAGGTGTGTGTCACACAACGGAACTTGATTTTTGAAATTTGAAATTTGATTCTTGCTGGCTGTCGCAGAAAAAAGCCTTTGCTGTTTGGGTCCAATTGTCCTACTTCGTATTGACTGTTGACTGTTGAACCTGGCGGCACCCCATGTGGATGCTGCCAGGATCAACAGTTACCCATTAGTCTACATGTACAGGCTCTGGTTCATGTAAAAACTGCGGTATTCTTTTAACTCTGTCACCGATCATTTAATTTAAGTATTGGGTTGGATGAGGCCTCCTGCTCCCGCAGGTCCTCACCTGTGGATACACCACCCGCGCTGGGGGTGCCTTCGGTCGAAGCACCCTCAGCGCAGCAGTATTTCCTAAGGGAAATGAACACAACTGTTAAAAGAATACCCAGTGTAGGGTGGGTGGGATGGTCTTAACTTTTTCCGCTCCTCGCTGGTATCTCGTCGAGGATTTCGGGGACTATAACACGAGTGAGCTCGCTTCATAGACAGTCCTAGTAATTGGTAGCGAACATATGGTTCCAACTTTTGTGCCAACCGTGGGAACCTGAAGTTGGTTGACGATATTACTGCGGTATTCTTTAACTCTGTTACCGATCATTTCATTTAAGTATTGGGTTGGATGAGGCCTCCTGATCCTGCCGGTGGTCCCACCCGAACTTCTCTCTTCTTCTCTGACCACCAGCCTGGAGCCATGTACCTCAACCCACCCAAACTTACATTATACTTAAGATGGAACTTCGGCGAACATGAACATGCAGCAAAATCTTCCGCGAAGGTCGGTGACAGTGGTAAGTCGGAGGCATCGGCACAAGCCTGCTCCCGTTGCCGCTTAGCCCCTGCTACTCTCGTACTAGTGGTAGACCCAATATAGTATCGTGCCATGCTCTCCGTCTTCCAGCCGCCCATGTGCATGATCTCGTCCATCGGGGTTCCTGCTAGCGACTTACTTACTCAGGGAACCGCCTGAGCGAAATGAATGCATTGTAAACTTACTGGGCAGCCCGGCCGCTCGCAGGTGCCCCTGCAGCGCTGTGACCATGCGCGGCGCAGTCAGCGCGACGTCTTCCCGACCCCCACCTACCTGGCAAAACTACCGGAAACAAATGTCCTTTGTGTAAAAACCCCGAAATTCTCTCCCCTACGAATGCCGCTCGCCATATATATCTAGTAAAAGAGTGAATGTTTGGTGTCATGCTGACCCTCATGACCAGTGGAAGAGGGTGACATCTTCGGCCAGTTTATTTTTTAACGGCCTCGGCGGGCCGTCTCTAGGAGCGAAACTCGTTTTGACCAATGACAGGCCTTCAATTATTTCAATAATAACCCGGCTTTTTCCAAGCGGGGGCGAAAAAAAAATGCGCCGCATTTTGCACGATTCGGTTGGACGTACTCCAAGGCATGTATCATATCTGTAGAAATTTTCGCGCCAAAAATCGGAGATACGGCCTGCCTGTGAGTTCGACATTATTAAGCAGCATCTAGCGAAAAAACTGGATCCTACACTGAAACCATTTATTTTTTTTAGGGAAATAACGTATCTTACTCATTTTCTACGCACAAAAAAAAATCCTAATGATCTCGGACGTTTTTGAGATGGACCCTGAAACCGTGCACACGTGTTCTTCATGCCCATGCCGAGAGTGTCTGAACCCCGTTTTTTTTAAATTATTTTATTTTTTCGCCGAAAATATTGAGGCTAAGGTTATCTACATTTTCCAAAGAATCTTAGCTGACGAAAAAGAAGGGAAAACTCCCCAAAACAATCCGAGGTCTTCGCAACGGCACACAAAAGACGTGTACAAAATTTCACGTTCTGAATCGAAAAAACGGCGTGGACATTCGCCGCGGACTAAAAGTTGGGGTTTTTAACGTGAACCAGCCTGTGTTATAAGGCTTAGTTTGAGTGGGCACTTTTGGTTAACTTGTTGCAAATGATCAAACGGACTAATAACCTCTAATTCCTGAACAAAGATGGCGTCGTCGACAGACCATGAGTTTTTGGGTCATGCGTTCGAATCCCACCATCCACCAACAATAAACTTTTACGACTTTTCCGCATGTCGAACTTGAAACAATGTCCTCCTCGGTATCCCCAGGAAATGAAACTGCTTGGATATTGACACGTCCACCCGTATATCCGGCCGACCTGCTATCCCGTCGTTTCAGGGGGGGAGAGTGTTATAATAAGGCTTAGTTTGGGTCGGCACTCAGATAACCGTTTGCAAGTGGTCAAACGGACTGATACCCTCTAATTGCTTAACACCCTGCATCTGTCTGTAAAAAGCACGACCGGCGATGACGCAGCTTGAAAAGATGAGTATTGTATCGACTATCGGCTATTGAGTCAGAATTGATCGAACTCACTGCTGAAGTATTTGAAATGGGCAGATTGCAAAGATGACTACCGACCCTTAAATTTACCAGGACCTGGCATCTTTTTATAAAATAATACTTCGAAGTAAGAAAAATGGCCTATTGGGATAGTTTGTCGCATTATGATTAGAGTCGCCTTCTCTCACACCGGCATATACCGAGCAAAGCACTTAATCAAATACAGTAAGATCCAGGGCGCCCGCTTCGGTCGTAATAGCTCAGGCTCGATTTCTCGCGAAAAACAATCATTTGATTCAAAGGAACAGTGCTCAGGGTCGGGTGTGTGGGTGTTCTGCACGTTATACTGTTATCTTCACGCCCATGGACAACCAGCACAACAACCAGTGTTTGTTGCTGCCTCATTCTAGAGAGACAAGCTCTGTGAGCACAGACTACCAATACTAGTAGCTAGGGCTGCGAGTCGGCAGGATTTCACGACTACCAACTAATCGCTAGGCAGCAAAGCCAACGAACAGACTTAACGTGGGCAAGTCCGTTATAGACGGTTTTGAGCCGCTATTCTTCCATCGAATTTCTTGTTTTTGGCGTCAAACCGAGCCTCAAATTCTGAACAATACACATTCTCTCGCAAGGGCGGGCTTTAGCTGTACGCCGCCCAATCCAAGAACAGGCGGCCGCGACCATTCAGAGTCCACTTTTCAATGTCCGCGGCGATTGGCGGAGAAAGGCTCTATCCCGCATTCAACAAATTTTCCTACCAGTAAGGAAGCCCAGTTAGTCGGATAGTCGGCAATCCGTTTCGCGAAGCGGCTAACTGTTTGTCCGACTACACTAACTACCAGTCGGTGACTTAAGTCGTGCCGACTCGCAGCTCTAACGAATTGGATAAGAGATATGATGAGATATGCATCGTGCATAGCTTGATGGCTTTGGCCAGCTCTAGCAAACGTACTGAATACAAGCGAATGAGGAATATGTAAAAGCTGTACTAGCACACCAGACAACGTGCGGGTGGAGAAGCATGGTATTATTAAACTTGCAAAGGAGAAACACATACCTGGTAGAAAAAGAAAAAATAAATAAAAGAAGAAGATTAAAGGAAGCATGAATATTGACGCAGACGGGAAAAGGAAGGAGTATCCAGGAAAACAAAATTGGATTTGAGTGAAAGAAAACAAGGCCAAGGCAAAACAACACACAAATATGCGCGAGTAAGAAAAAACAGACAATGAGAGACAGCAACAAAACAGATATCATCACCAAAGAAGATGGCACCACCCAACCGGCGTCGGTGGGGCAGCACCCAGGCTAGGTTTCGAATGGTCGGGTGCCACACGAAATCACATACCAAGGTAATTCGTTTATTACAGCTGTGAGCCGGCACGACTTAAGTCACCAACTGGTTATTAGTCGAACTAATAGTTTGTCGTTTCCCGGAGGCGCCGACTATCCGAGTTACATGGTACTGTGTATGTATACTTGTACGAACGTTGCGATACACTCCATACATTCTTCCTTTTTGGACCGGGATCCCTTGCCCGGGGGAAAAAAAAAAATTTGGCTCGCTTCGCTCGCCCCACTTCAGTCGGCAAGTCGGCTGGCCTTCAGCTGGCTTCGCCAGCCGACTTGCCGTCGAAAGTCAGTTAGTTGGCGAACGGCACCTACCGATTAGTTAGTAGTCGTGAAACTCTGCCGACTCACAGCTCTACTCGTATTCATTTATGCTCAATGGTGGCGACAAAAATAAGATAGTGAACCCCTCGACGTCAAAGTGACGTTTCTTACTACACTACTACTGTACGTATGATATCACTACAGCAATAGGGCCCCTCCACTAAGGCGGCATCCCTATATAAGGCGGTATCCCGATACAAGGCGCTCAAAAAATCGCTTGGCGCGTCTGGGGAATTACGCTCATAACTTGGAACGAATAAGGAGAATAAGTCGGCGTTCCCCAATGAGGCGGTCACATTGCTCTGGCACACGACCACCTTAAAATTGGGGACCTCTGCGGTATCGCAAGCTATCTCCCTTGCTCACGCCCTCCTTCGTTTGCCAGTAACGATGCAATACAAAACACCTAATAAGACATCAGGGTAGAAAGACAGAAAGCCCCAGGCTGAGGTTCGGCGCGAAAACAAGAAACCCTGGAGCTGTTACATATAATAATGCTGAAGTTGGTGTAGAGGAAGCACCCTTTTCTCGAGTAAGAAGCCCAGCTTCGGTCGTCGTATTTCGTTTTTTTTTTTATTAGGTTTTCCTGTGGTATGTGAGCCGCGATTAGAACGCAAACAAACGTGTCAAACGACACATGCCACGGTAAAGCTATAGGTGTATCTTTTTTAGGGTATAGGCGTACCTTTTTCAAGGTATAGGTGTACCTTTTTCAAGGTATAGATGTACCTCTTTTAGGGTATAGATGTACCTTTTTTAAGGTGTACCTTTTTCAAAATATAGGTGTACCTTTTTTAAGGTATAGGTGTACCTTTTTTAAGGTATACGCGTACCTTTTTTAAGGTATAGGTGTACCTTTTTTGCCTTCTAAGGGTGGTGACTTGATAAACTTATTTTGCCTTGTAGGGAAAAAGTGCAACGCCATGGCCAAACCCATGACCTAGGTATAACCAATATTCATGTTGCAAAAACAAGAACGAGATTGCGACGAGTTTCGGGTAAGGAGGGTTACGGAGGGAGCTCCGTCGTTCCGAAAATGTTTTTGCCAAGAAGAGGTATACCTTAAAACCTCTATCGTAGCGCGTGTCCAACGACCAGAGTACAGACAGCACCTGGACCGTCGTCGAATGAGCGCCGCCGCCCGCCCGGCCGCTCTCGCTCGGTTGTCCAGGCTCAGAAGCGGACAGTCTATCCACTACAGTAGGCCACTGCATCACCTCACTGAGTAGCTCAGTGGGTAGTGCTATACTTGGTATAAGCAGAAGGTCGCGCCGACGCTCGCCCCCGCCGTCGTCCTTGCCATTACCCGTTCAGAGAGAAACGTTAATGTTGGCGTTGAGCGTCAGCTTCTTACTTTTTGCCGCCACCATCGAGTCCTGCGCGCAGACTACCATTGGCTACTGTATGGGATTTAGCATGACATCCGACCCTGAGTACCGTTTTGTTCGGTCAAGTT
The DNA here is from genome assembly GCA_012845835.1 of Undaria pinnatifida. Classification (NCBI taxonomy): domain Eukaryota; class Phaeophyceae; order Laminariales; family Alariaceae; genus Undaria; species Undaria pinnatifida. Next base: position 2,823,249 of record JABAKD010000028.1, read on the forward strand.
TCGTGAGAAATCGCGTTTCAGCTTCTATTCTCAACCCCGTATAAAGAACGTTTTTTGGGACAATCTACTTGGATAATGTGAGAGCTATTTATATTCTCTCGAGTAGAAAAAGTACCCTCACTACTGCTGTGCTCTTAACTTCCTTGGTCGCGGATCGATCGATCCATCGACCGACCATTGTTTCGCGTTTTTCTCTTTTTGTGACGCTTCCGGCAGCAGGAGGCTCCGGGCGGGGCAACAATTTAGGGGATCACGGCGGTGCCTCAGGTGGCGGCCAAGGATCAACCTCTATAGGTGCGCCAAATGGAGACAATGTGCAGCGGATGCTACCTACAGCAATAATACAACCACAGTCATATTTTCGTATTAACAGTAATATTCCAGAAATATTGTCGCGAACTCCGGTCCACCAATGAAATGACTTCGGCAGTGGCTATGTGCGCCGGGGGCGGAGAAGGGAAGACGCCTGTGACCGCGGGTTGTCCATATGATCGCTGAGGGTACAAGTAAAAGTGAGGATTAAAAACAAAAACGTGGTTATATCTAGTGTTTTTTTTTTGTGTGTGATCGACTGATTCTAGGACCCCGCTCCTAAACATGTTCGACGTTCGGCGTTCCGCATCCTGCGCACCAGTTGTAGAACCAGAAGCGGGCACAAAGGGTCTCCAATGTTTTTGACGCAATGCCTGATGCTGTCTACACGTCTGCCCGTTCACCCTCCACCCCTCTGTGTTTGGTTTGCTATGAGAGATAAGTGGTACATCTAGCAGGTTAGCTCACGTCGTGTATGCAACACAACTGCAAGTGTTTACAATTGAACCTGGTTTGGCTCCACCTTGCGTTCGCTACCCCCTCTTTTTTCAGACAGAAAGGGTACCTATACATAGATGAAAGGTATCCACTCATATTAATGGTACCGCTTGCTTCGACGGTACCGAAGGAGTCCAATAAGCCTATTAGCCTTCGGGATTATCTCCCCGTCAAACGCGTGCTGCACACGCCCCGCCGACTATAGCCAGCCAGCCAGCCAGCTTGTAGCTGCACCAACTGCGGCTCGTACTCCCCCAGCCCCCCCCTTCCCCCCCACCCCCTACCCCCCCACCCTCACCCCCTGTCTCCTCTACCCTCCCCCGCAAACAACGAAAACGGTTGCGCCTGAACTCCTTCAGCCACGATTGCGACCATAGCTCACGTGCTGCGGTCGGCGGCGCCCTTCCTAGGCGAGAACGACAAGGGAGCCGTCATGAAACGTTGAGTGGAAGCAATGGATAGTTACGAATAGTGCGGCAACGTGTAGGTGCGTGAGTATCGATGCCCCGCCGAAAACGGGCATGCGTGTTGTGTTCTGCTCAGCCTACAGGGTACTAGTAGTACAGTAGTCCACTGCACTGAGCCATCCTACGGTAGCAGCGGTAGGAGTTGCACTTTTTAGGGCCATATGGCGTTCCTGGCCTTCTGATTGGTTGAGCTCCTGTATCCGAGGAACTACCGGTTACAGTGTTATACTTGTACGAGTGTGTTTGGTTGGGGCTATGTTAAGGTGTTAGAGGGGTGTTAGTCCGTTTTGACCACTTGCAAAAGGTTAACCAATAGTAATAACTTGCCCAAACTAAGCCTTACAATACTCTCCCTCCCCGTGAAACGGCGGGATACCAAGTCGGCCGAGGATATACGGGCGGACGTGTCAATATCCAAGCGGTTTCATTTCCTGGGGATACCGGGGAGTCTCGAGAGCATTTTCAAGTTCGACATGGGGAAACCATGAAAAAACAATGTTATTGCGGATGGTGGGATTCGAACCCACGACCCCAAAAAACCCATGGTCCTGCCGACGACGCCATTTTTTAAGGTTATTAGAGGGGTATTAGTCCGTTTGACCACTTGCAAAAGGTTAACCAATAGCTTACCCAAACCAAGTCTTACAACAAGTAACGCATATAAATGCTGGTCGGGTTGTGCGAACGAATGCCTTCGAAGCCATGTAGCATCGGGTGAGACACTGAGCTCCTCGTGTACAGTCGTTCTACGATAGCCTCCCCGATTTTTCTTCAAAGAAATCGCCGGTTTCGTAACCAGCTCATGGCCGAATCTCCTGGAATGCGGTGCCCCTTGCCCCTCCGACGTCACCGTTCGGCGATCCTTTGCAAAAAAGAAAATATGCAAAGATTGATTTTTTCACGGCATCCTTCCTCGTGTCGAGCAGCCATGAAACGCCCGTTAAATAAAATAAATCGCTGATTTGGCGGGGGTGGGGGGCTATGGGCTATCGTAGAATCAGTCTGTAAGGGGCTCAGGAAACTTCTTAGAATCTTCTGCACCCTTAGAGTGAGATAGCTACTGTTCGTAGAAGGGTACCTTTTTACCACTTTCCTACCCAAAGTAAGCCTGACAGCGCTCTTCACTCTGCACGTGGCCGGAAGGCAGGTTAAACATTGGACGCATGCTAGGATAGGGGTATACGGGGTATGCCTCTTTTTGGCGAAAATGCACCTTCTGAATAACGAGGCTAAAGTACCCCAAAACCGTCCGAATATGATATTCTCGTTTTGTTCTTTGCTGCACAATGATTTGTTTGGTGTACCTGGGCCGCGGGTTTTGTTCACAGGATATGGCACTTTCAATTTGCTTAGAACATTTTTTGTTTGGACAGAAAATGGTATATTCTATGATATGTTTGGACAGAAAAAGGTAGATTGGACAGAAAAAAAGGCTACGAGGCCCTCAGGCGAGGAATTCCAGAAAAAAAAAATGGCGCACCTGTACCATGACACCCCGGAAACAAGGATAAGATGGAACAGAAAATCAAGAGCACGAATGATGACATGACACTAAGAGAACTTGGCGTGGCTGGGTGAAAATGAAAATGATGGAGAAGGGGGTGAAAGGCCACCGTTCATTGTGCCGTAAAAAGCCGGACAGTCACGGAGGGAAGGGGGGAGGGAAGGGGGGAGGGAGGGAGGGAGGGAGGGATGGAGGGAGGGATACGGATCCGGCGGGTGCACCCAAAATGGCTAAGGCCCCCAATGGTTGTACAGAGACACCAACTGAACGGCATAGTAAAAGTACCCGCAGTAGAGGTGTACCCTTTGGTGGTAGAGGTGTACCCTTTTGTGGCTGAGGGTGGTCACTTTAGAAGCTCTACACCCCACCCAAAAAACTAGCTTTTTGGGCAAAACTGAAAGTGCTTTATTTGCGATTGATGAACAAAACCCACGGCCTAGCTTCGTATTACACAAAGAAAGTCAAATTTGCAAAACCATGATGACACATTTCGACCATTTTGAGTTAAAGCACCCTGCCATTTCAGAAAATGTTTAAAATTGTGCGAAAGAGTGCTGCCCCCATCATAGAACGCCTTTTTTTTTCATAATTATTATTCGTTCTGCACCTAGGGCCATGAGTTTTTTTTCACCCGGTTGTACCAGTAGCTTCCTTTTCGAGGTGCCCTTTGCTAGCCTGCACGCTACGAGCTCCACCCAAGACCGGACCTGGGATGCTCGTTTACTGTTTCTACCAAACCCTCTGCCCCAGATTCCCCCCCACAGACATGCCTCACACTCTCTATGGTACACAATAAACATCACTTTGTTCGTTACTTTGGTTTTCGTGCGTTTACAGACAAACCTAGATCCTTTTTTATCAACCGGTTGAGTGCGAGCATACCTACCTTTTGTCTCCCAAACAATTTCTGGGTGAAGTATAACAGCTCTTCCCCAAGCGAGGAGCCGCAGGCAAACTAGTTGCACCTCTGCCGCCTACATAGCATGTATCGTGCGTACTCGTGGCTGCTGCTCTCGTGTTTCCCTCCCGCTTGCACCACGGCCGACACCTCCTGCCGCTCGCTGCTGGCTTTTGTGCCCCACAGAGGTGGCGAGCATAACTGTGGACGGCGGCTGCCCCGTCCTGGTGGCGCAGGAACTCCTCGCAGCCATGGTAGCCCTGGCGGATCGAGACCCTGCCAAGGTGCGGTGGTGCCTCCTGTGGAAGACAGCTCTACATGTTGTTGTTGTTCTCACATTATCTCGCATGATCAAGTCCGTGGTCACAGGACAAGCTCCAGTCACTCTGGAGCTGAGGAATACCAGAGGGAAAAAACACAAACAAACCGAAGGTGGCACACGCATGTGTCACGGCTGACGCAATTCATGTCTTCACCAGAAACATATAAAAGGTGAAATCGGGGGTCAGTCTACGATGTGCCAGGTCCATACCGGTGCATACGTCTCACTACTCGCGCCTGGAAAAACCGACTATACCGCTTGCCACCCAAGAAAGAATACCACGTATATATTACACGTAGTATCTATCACTACGCATACGCACGTCAGACGCAAGTCAATCGGAAAAAAGAAACAAAGAGAAGAAAACTAGAGAAAGGAAAAAAAAAGGAAAGAAAAGGAAAGAAAAGAAAAGGAAAGAGAAGAAAAGGAAAGAAAAGAAAAGGAAAGAAAAGAAAAGGAAAGAAAAGAAAAGGAAAGAAAAGAAAAGGAAAGAAAAGAAAAGGAAAGGAAAGAAAAGGAAAGAAAAGAAAAGGAAAGAAAAGAAAAGAAAGCGAAAAAGGAAATGTATACGTTGGTGACGCATAATACGGTAGAGACCTGTGTGCTCCCCCTTTTTTTCCCCTGCACGGCTCTTGGCTCGAGGAGCTGTATGCATCACCCAAAAACGTTTTCGTGAGTAAAACTGCAAGTTCTTTTTGTGATGAGCTAGCCCATAAGCCTAGGTATACCATGAAGAAAATAAAAATGTTTGGACACATTCTACCGTAAAGATGCAACATTTTTGCCTTCTGAGGGTGGTGGCTTGATAAACTACTCTACACCTTACCCAACAAAACCAAGCCCCTGGCCTACATATATACATAATACATATATTCGTCCCATTTAATATCCTCGCACTACTCTCGTGCCCCCTCCCAGTCAGAGTAATATGCCAGATCCGGGGTCACATAGCATGCCCTCCTTTCCCCTCCCCACTACGGTACGTGCCTTCATTTTTATCGCGAGAATATTTCAGCATTGTCTTCCCTCGTCGACTCGCGTCGAATTGTGCCTACCCACGCTATACATCAACTATATCGTCGTATTGCAAAACAAGAACGACGCATTCCGACCATTTCGGTTTCGGGGTAAGGAGGCCTGTCATTCAGGAAATATTTTCGCGCCAAAAAGCGGTATACCTTAATACCGACATCGTGGCATGCGCCATTTTTTTTCGAAACAAGAATGACGCATATTCCGACGATTTTTGACGATTTTTGGTCAAGGAGCTGCCCCGTCATTCGAAAAAAAAAAACAGTTTCTGCCATAATAGGAGGGCTCTCTCTATCGTGGCAGCACACGTCCGCTACACCATCTAGATATTTCAGTGGATGGATGTGTTTCATTTTTTTTTTTTTTTTTTTTTACTTCATTTATCACTTTCACTCTCGAGCTCGCATTTGTGTTACCCCCCGGAGACCTTCTGGAAGCGCCGTGGTATGCAGGTGTTGTCTTCCCTTCTCCCCCTCCTCGGTTCCTCGCCTTCAATTTTATCGCGCGCATAGGGTTCGGCTCTCCCATTTTGTAGCCTCTTAGCATCGTTGATTTTCGCCGAGTTTTTTTCGTGGTCGATGTTGAGGCTCACGCTGCGCATGTTCACTATTGGCAGGGGCAACCAACATAATGGTATATACAGGGGAGCACAAGAGACGAGAATGTTGCCCACGCTTTCGTCTTAAGGAGTCAGACAGGGAGGGGGGGTGTACGCAGTTTGTGCATGGCCGTAGTCGTATGGCCATAGACTCTCGCTTCCCTACCATGCCGGGACGGATCACGTCGGGTTTTTACCAACCAGGCAGACATTGCTTGCACTAAGCTCGAACCGCCGTGAGGTGTTCGGCGACAGGGAGGGGAGGGGGAGGGGGGGGGGCTAAAACCAAGTAAAAAAAAGTTTGAAAAGTAACGTCATTTTCTCGGTTCGCAGAGAAATCACAACGCGCCGTTTTTTTCTTTTCTCGCTTTAGGCTTTTCTAGGCGTTTGGCTCCTTTCTCTCTTTTCTTGTGTGCTCCCCTGATATGTATATAATTCGTATCAAATAATCATTTTTGGGTTTCCCATGGTTTCGCTCTTTTTTTCCGGGGGGTTGTGTGGAGATTGTCGACGTTGCAGCGCATGCATGTACGCATTGTTGCACGGCAAAAGAAAGTTTACTCGTGTGCTACGATAGGGTTACATGGTATACCTCTTTTTGGCGATTGATGTTTTTTTTTCTAAAAATGACGAGGCTCCTTGACTCAAAATCATCGGAAAAAATAATTCCTCTCTTCTTGGTTTTCAATATGAAATATGTTGTGTACCTGAGGCCGTGAGTTTGATGATGGGGTGTTGCACTTTCACTTTGCTCAAGAACATTTTTTTTTCTTGTGTGAGGAATAGAAATCCTCAAGCTAGGAAAACCCTCCAAGGAAAGAAAAGGGCGCACGTTTACTGTAGCGTGTGTCGAGGATAACACCTTTTGACGTATTTTCGAGACAACTCGGGTGCCTGATCCTCGCCTGGCGCTTGCTTCCCACAACCGCGCCAGATCTTGCAGGTATACGCGTCCCGCCTGTGCTTCTACTGCGACTCCCAGAGCGACCCATCTATGCAAGACCAAGTCGCCGAGGTAACTACGAATAGCGTTTTGGTGGCGTTGCCACTAGCAAAAAACGGTGTTGTTCGGACGAGTGCTAAGAAGGAGGGGTAGCATTTTTGTGATGGCAAAAACAAATCTGGCTGACGGCATGATACGAACTAAACAATGACTGCACGACCCAACATCGTCCGACTTCGTACCACTTTGGCGTGCGCTACGTACGATAGATCGATAGGTGTGATCTCATGCCGCAGCAGAGACGCCTCATGTTGATCCCAAAGTTATAGCGTCGGCGAGATGTTCTACACAGCAGCATTTTTTGGGCCTGAAACGCTTTCTGAACGTGACGAGGCTTCTTAACGCCTACCGGTATTCAACTGGAAACCCGTTTTTGGAAGCCAGTTACTTGGAAATAGTATTGGGAGAGGTTTTGGGGCTCTAACGGAGTTTCCTTTTTTTTTCAAAGGCCATGGGATAACTCATCGTTTTTTTCACAAATCAGTTTTTGGGAGAGGTATACAGGATTACAACAAAAAAAATAGTGCACCTCGGTAGGTGAGGGTACCCCGTTTTTCATTACTGAGTTTGAGCCACTCGCACGAGCGACTCTGTAGCTCGCTGACGAAAAGCGCTCGGGCGATTTTTTTTGGCGCAGCGTAGCTAACCCTTCCATTGCGGATTTTTACCGTAAAATAAAAAAGCCTAAGGCAAAAGAACAGGGCTGGGGGGTCACTCGCGCGAGTGACCTCGAAACAGCGCAAAAAAAAGGCCCCAAAAGTCACCCCTATGCCGTAGCCCCCCCTCCTCTGCCTTAGCCTGCATGCGTCACTTGCGTTGGTTCGATGACGAGAATGCTTTTTTCATCGGGGTTTGCACCTGTTTTTTTTGCTCAAAGAGTCAAAATTCGCGTCAAAAGTCAGTTTGCATCGTGCTACGGCCCAGTACCACATAATAGGGTAGCACTTTTTGTCCAAAAAAAAAAAAAGTTTATGAACAACGGCGGAGCTTGACCTAAAAATTGTCGGAGTTTTATTTCCTTTCTTGTTTTTGCGATATCTTTCGTTGCATGCGCCTAATAATACCTAAGGCCATGTGGGCTTGTTCATTCGGGGTGCACTTTGTTTTCCCCTCTCCCCTCATGCAACTCGCCGAACAACACGTCACCGCGCTTCGCGCTTGGTGCCAGCAACGTCTGCCTGGTTGGTGAAAGCCCGACGTGCTCGGTCCCGGCATAGTAGGGATGCGAGGGTCTATGGTCATACGACTACGGCCATGCACAAACTGAGTACAACCCCCCCCCCCCCCCCCGCGCTTTTTGTGTTTTGGGCGGGATATGGAGCGCTCCCCAAGGCCAAAAGCTCCAGAATAGGCTCGGTGTACCTCTACCGAAACGACAGAGGTATCGACCATGGGTACACTATTATAGTATCATACCCCCGTTTTTCACTACTACTGTGTTGAGCCACTTGCCCGAGTGACTCTGCACCTCAACGAAAGAAAAAGGACTTTAGCTTTGGCGCGGCGTGGCTAACCATTCCATCATGGTTTCATACAACGATACAAAACAAAAACATGACGAGAGCTTGCGACCGGCCCGAGTGACTCTGTACCTCGAAGAACCAAAACAAAAAAAAAGACTGCAGGTTTGGCGCGCGGCGCAGCGAACCATTCCATCGTGATTTCATGCGGCAAAACCAAAAACATCTCACGAGAGATTAAGACGGGCCTAAGTGACTCTGTACCTCAAAGAAGAAACGAATTCAAGGGTTTGGCGCGGCGTAGCTAACCATTCCATCATGGTTTCATGTGGCAAACAAAAAAAATCGCCAGGCAAAGGAACAGGGGAGTCACTCGCGCGAGTGACTCCGAACCACTGCAAAAACAAAAGACCTCAAAAGCGACCCCCCTGCCCTAGCCACGGTCTAGCCCACCGAACGTTTTGAGGAACGTTTTGAGGCTCTCTTCGTGTCGGGGGAGCTGTCTACCTCGCTTCGAGTAGAGAGGAAAGCACAACCTGGTTTTAGCAATCCCACGGTGTAGGGTGGGGTGCACCGAATAGTGTTGCAACAAACGCCGGTTTGTTTTTTTGCTGCGTTGTTTGGCTAGCCAAAATATTTATGACCGGTACGAGAGCTCCTCAAGAGTGTGGAACTTAGATCGGTTAGCATGGATCGGTCACGTGCCAGGATGATAATTTTTCGATTCGTGAGTAATTTGTGTTAGGAATGGCGCATGTAAAATGTTGGTCGGGTCGGGTTGCGCGAACGAATGGCTTCGAGAGTCACGTTTTTTTTTCGGGTGATGATGGTGACAGATCGAGCTCCTCATGTTAGGATCTTAGAAATTTCTTGGAAACTTCTGCTGCACCCCTAGGGTGGGATTACTTGAAACTCCTACCATAGCATGCATCTCCGGTGGATTGGGGGTTCCAATCGGTCAGATAGCGGTTTTTTGCAGGGGTTCCCACGAGTCGGGTTGCGTCTCGCGGGTCGGGTCAGAAGATGGTAACCTGACCCGACCCGCGAGACTTGAAAAACCTCCTGACCGGACCCGAGCAGACTCATGACATTTTGATCACGTCCTAACCCGACCGGGCTCGACCCGCGAGGTTTTGAAAACCTCTTGGCTGACCCGCGGGCCGGATCATGACTCGTGCGTGAGCCTTGGTTATTTGCTTCCTGGAGCGACCGGATGCAAACAAGCAAAAGTGAGTTTGTTTACCTTGACCAGATGCAAACCAAAATTTTAGTCCTTTTTGACTGTTACCTCGACCGTAACGTATGCAAGTTTTTGTCTCTTGGTTTGTTTTGTTTTATTACCTCGATAATATAAAAAAGGCGAAAGTTTTTTTTTATTTTGACGCCTCGGACCCTCTCGTTCCTGTTCCAGACGCAAAACAAAAACTTCGTCGAACTCACGGCTGACGTCTTTGAAATATTTTCAAAAAAAACTCATTTTCACCAGAGGCAAGACAAAAAAAGTCAGTTTCCGATCTCTATTCTCGACCGAATGCAACCAAAAGTTGTTTTTCCTACCTCGCGGCCAGGTGTTGACTAGGTTGTGACGGAGGAAGCACACGCCGTCCATCATTATTGATTGGGGAAGAATGTCGTATAACAAAAAAATAATAAAAGTATACATATATTAGTGAGTTACCTCGGCCAGATGCACACAAGAAAAGTTAGTTTATTCGACGCCTGTCCCCCTTTCGATTGCTTAAGGTGGGGGGCATAATGCGAGCCCTGGAGCACTTCACCAGGGTACTCTTCACGGGCGGACAAAGCGACCTGTGCGCACAGTTCTTGTACGCCAATCTCTCGTCTAACTCCCTCGGCACCACGTCGTTCCCCGCCACACTGTCGGAGGAGGAGCTGAATGGCCTCCTGTGCGGTGAGTAAGGCCTTTACTACGAAGAGACGAATTAGTTACAGTCAGGGCACTTCAAGGGGCATGACCCGGCCCACGGCTCGGGTCAGGATGCTTTCGAAATCTCACGGGTCGAGTCGGGTCGGATCAGGATGCTTTCGAAACCTCACGGGTCGAGTTGGGTCGAGTTAGGTCGGGTCAGGAGGCGTTCGAGGTCGGATCGGGTCGGGTCGGGTCGGGTCGGGTCGGGTCAGGAGGTTTTCAAAAACCATGGATCGGGTCGGGCCCACCCTGACCCGATCCGAATGGTATACCGAGAAGTAATCCAACCCGTGAAAAAACCCTGGAAACCAAATGTATTAATGTTTTTTTTATGAAATGAGGTGCATGCTACGAGAGGGGAAGCATCTCGTTTTCTGCAGTTCCTTCTATTAATATGAGGAGCTCTATATTGCCCACCCACTATGGTAAGTGTATTGACGCAGGCTAGGATAGAGGTAGCGCTTTTCGGCTAAAACGTTTTGTGAATTTGACGGGGCTCTTTACAACCCATTGTTTTTCTGGATATATGTCATTGTTTTTTTCGCTTTGATTTTTTGTACACCTAAACCATGTGGGTTTTGCCTATTGTTGTGTTGCACTTTCAGTTCACTCGAAACCAGTTTGTGGGTGAAACACAGAGCTTCTCAAGCCAAGAACCTTGCAGGAAAAAAACACGGTGCAGCTCCATTCATTGTGGTGTCAGAGATGCTACTTGCCAGTAACCATCATGTCGTTACTGATACCACTTAAAACGTCATCCGGTATACATTGCACACCTCAGTTATATTCGACATAACAAAAGTGCAACCCGGTCAGCGACACCATGGCCAAGCAAGGTATCCTAAAAAAGTTCAAGTGTCAAGCACAAAGCGGTATTCCGATTGTGTACCGGGTAATCTTCCTTGGTTATGGGGCCGCGCCGGCCAACATTTGAGTCCAAACGTGCTATTACAGTAGGAGTTCCCCAATAAGGCGGGCGGTATGAATAAGGCGGTGTCCCGATATACGGCGTCAGAACGTCGCTTATGTTTTGCAATACAGTAGGGGTCATCTCCAATAAGGCGGTCTGAATAAGGCGGCTTCCCTCAATAAGGCAGTCTGAATAAGGCGGCTTCCCTCAATAGGCACGGTATGAATAAGGCGGCTTCCCTCAATAAGGCGGTCCGAATAAGGCGGTTTCCCTCAGTAAGGCGGTCTGAATATGGCGGCTTCCCTCAATAAGACGGTCTGAATAAGGCGGCTTCCCCCGATAATGCGTCCATGTTGGTCTGGCACGACTGGGGGATTGCACTCGTAACCTGGAACGTAATAGTGCGGCTTCCCCCGATAAGGCGGTCACATTGCTCTGGCACACCACCGCCTTGCTGGGGTACCCCTATATTGTGCTGCTGTACTTCTGTCGTTTCACGCATCTGCAACCGAGCATTGGACGGCAGCACTCATCGAGTATGGCTGCACGCGCGCCCTCCTTGGACTGCCTGGTCTTGCTCCGACGTCTGTATAACAAAATGCAGGGTTTTTCTTTATTATTACCAGGGTATACCGGTGGACTCTAGGGTGCCCGTGGACTAAGCACCTGCTGCGGTAGAGCCACCAAGACCTCGACAGCGTTGCCTAACTTCCGATGTTTGCGGAGTGGCCTCGTTTCTTCGTTCTGTCCGTGTCCCTTGTTATTAATAGTACACTGTGTTGTCTTGCCCCATCGTTCGCAGGCTTCGTTTCTTCAATTCTGTCTAGATAGATCCATTCACGATACGCCACAGAAAACCAGATTTTCGTCGCCTTGCTCCTATGTTTTCACAAGCTTCGTGGCTTCGTTGTGCTCGCGTCCGCGTCCGTCATGACTCGCGGACAGGCCGAAAGGGTTACCCGCACGTGGCGCAGCTTATCAACGGATGCCTGGGGTCGCGTCTAAGCTCGGTACGGCACTGCGCGTACGAAACTTTGGCGAACGTCGCGCTCTTCGCCAAGGCGCACAGGGTCAGTTGCTTCGCACAGGGTCGCTTTAGCACAGGGGCAATTTCCGGCTGTGCTATCATTTCGGGGGTACCTTTGCGTCCGAATGTTAAATATTGCTGACTCGACGGGGCTCCTCAACAAAGGAGGCCACCGAAATTCTTTGGAAACCCAGCTGTTGCTAGTTGTTTTTTCCTATTGCTTTTGCTTTCTAGCTCAAACCTCGGCAGAGGTTTGGTCCTCAGCGGCCTTCTGGGTGAGCCGTGGTCACATGGATAACCGACGATGGTCAACTTACATCACTAATATAGCGTCGTACTCACTCACAAATAGTGTTATAAATAGTTTGTTCGTAGTGCTTGGTTCCGTCCTGGAGGCGTAGTTCTAAACCAAGGAGGAAACTGTGTATACTTTCGGCGCACAGAGTGATTAGCATCACCCTGTTGGCCCTGGTACAAGCTAGTTCTAAGGGGAGTCGTCGACCCGTATCCTCAATGAGGACACACACCCAGCAGCAAAGATGATCTACAAATCCATGACACGACTGACCTCCATGCACATGTCTATAGCGACGTGTAAGACTTCTTGAGATATCTATTCCCTTCTGCCCCCCCGTACTTGCCTTCTCTTTTTTTGTTGTGATGACAAAGGTACAACATCATCAGCCGTCCACGCATGGTCAACTACAGTAACCGAGGGTTTACCATTTATTTATTTTCGCATCGCCCGCAACAACAACGCCATCACATCTTGCTTATGGCTAGGAAGCCCAAGTCGTGATGGGAATAAAATACGCTAAAATACGCCTGGCACCTGGTATGTACTTATATTTACATTTGCCATTATCTACCTGAAATCTACTTATGCTTGTCTAAACTCGCCTGTAGTTGCCTGCATCTACCTAACTAAACGTACCTACACTAGTTTACGTCGCGCCATATCGTGTTTCGTCTCTGTTCAACTACAGCATTGTTCGTTGTGTGCCTAGCCCGTTGCAAAATGCTCGTTGGGTCGAGCTTTTTTTTTTTTTTTTGTATGGCGCTCCTTACTGGAAGAGTCGCACAACATTTTCGCTGTACCCCTACACGGCAGTAGAACTGCAGAGCGACGCTAACACTCCGCGACGACGGCATTCTGCCTCCTTCGCGCGCACTATCTCATTGTTGCCGGTACGCGCGCAGGGTGCGAAGGCGTTTGACGTGCTGCTACGAACGCGCCTTGCGGGGGCGGAGAAAAATCCGCGGCTTGTTGCCGTGCTGGCCGCCCTTGTCTGGGTGAGAAAACACGCCCCGAGTCCGAAGGCAGATCGGTTGATGTCTGTTGGCAAGGCACACCTGGTATCAGGGTATAGCACTTTCAACTACTAGCCTATGCTGATACAATCTGCTTCGGCTTTGGAAGATAATGAATGTCTCGGAGTTAAAGTGAGTCAATTAAATTCGGGGCGTTGTATCGTAGGGTTGTGAATGCGTCGATCGGATGGGGCGGGTATTCGCAGTTCGCAGTAATACAAACGTTGACGCCTGAAAAAAGCCCAATAAAAATGATGAACAGGTTGCCGCCGCCAGAGGTCAGGATGATATCGTCTCCTCCATCGTGTAGATGTGGAGAAAATGTCCGTTTAGTTTTCTCGTCTTATTATATCATGTTGCCTGATACATCGGCAACTTTCTCGGCCAGGTCCTTCCGAATCCACCCTTCTTTCGTCGAGCGTACCCCCCCTTCCCCCCCCCTTGTTTTGCGGATACATCGACTCTGAAATTTCTCGTGCTATATAGGACGGCGGTATATACCGTTTTTTGACCAAAAAGGAAGTTTGTGAACGACGGCAGTCTTCACCCAAAATCGTCGAAAACGCCATCATTTCTTGTTTTCAAATATGATCGTTTCTTATGCCTAGTCTGGTTTGCGCTCTATTTTTTTTTTTCGAGATGATCAGTTTTTTTGGGTATGGTATATGGAGTATTTTATCAAGCAACAACCCGCAGAAGGTGAAAAAAAACAGGGCACGTCATGGGCCGAAAGTGCGCGTCGGGTCGGGCCCCGCGGCCTATTAAACAAAAAAAAGATGGGCCGGGTCGGGCCGCGGCCCGTCAAATAAAAACTTGATGGGCCGGGCCGGACCGCGGCCCCCACTAAATGAAAAAATGATGGGCCGGGCCGCCGCCCCACCAGCGTTGGCCCATGACAAGCCCTGAAAAAAACAGTGCACCCCTCTAGCGCAGGTTTTCGTAGTATTAGTAGCATGTGCCAATCTATAGCCTATATAGCCACGTGGGTAGATCACCTGGTATACGTGGCAGTGAAACCACATACCAGGTAACCGGTAAGAAGCTCTTATTTTGGGCCAGCCCTGAAAAGCAGTAGTATTTCGTGGTGGACGAATGCTACGACGGAGGCACAACCTTCCATTTTTCTCAGGCATCTCGCTTGAGGAAGTCTACACCCCGCAAGCAAACGCACAAGTTGACAAAAACTGAAATAGCAACGCGATGAACAATCAATCCCACGGCCTAGGTACTCTTGGTACTCACTATTGGAACCATTGGGTAAGTAACGAATGCTATTGCAAAACAAGAAATGTGTTGTTTCCGGCGATATTGGGCTAAGGAGTCGGTCCCGTATTTTCGGGACCGATTTTAGTCCCGAACGCGCTATGACTCCCCTCGTAGCACCCGCCGGGGCAGGGTGTGTCCAACGCTATTTTTCAGTATTCAAACAGGTTTTCTTGTGTTTCGTGCAAACGTCGAGCGGCCCCGTTCTTAACTCCCAGCTCTTCTTTATTATTTTCAGCAGCCAAAAGTGGGATTCCTACCTTGCGTGCAGAAAATCGAGCCAAAACATTACTCTCTCTGATTTCTGAACTGATATCCTATGGCGCACTGTGCACCATATCAGTGCACCCGAGTTCTCGAGCGTCGTGTCGTACCGCATGTTATCAATGTAACTAATTGCTTAGGCGCCGTGGCGTGTACCGTGAATGCCTCACGGCATGTTCTCCAGGAAGTGGTGTTCGTGGACGAGGAGCTGCAGGGAACACGCCTCGTAGGATCCGGAACACCCGGATCGTACGGCCTGCTGGACGATCTCTTCGATGGTAAGGTTCGTTGCGCGCTTGTCGCACGCCTGCGACGGTGGTTGCGCAAGTCGTGGTTCTGATGTACTCACTCGAGGAGCCCAGTCGTCCCATGCTAGGTAGGGCTGCAGAAGAAGTTTCTAAGAACTTTCTGGGCTCCTGACACGAGGAGCAGCTCAACATATCTCACCCACCCGAAACATGACTTCGAAGGAGGTATTGTAGCTCGCGCAACCCGAGCAGCGTTTCTGTGCGATAGTCCTTGAAACAAGTGTGCTCTAAAAACATTTTTTTGTCGCACTAACCGATAGTTTCCACACTCTTGAGGAAGGCAACTTGTCTCAAACGTTTGGCCGTTACCGTGGGATGACTCTCCTTGCAACAAGTGAAACCTAAACTCTTTGTTTTTGTTTTTTTTTGCTCGTCCCGTCTATTATCTTCGCACTTTTTTTTTTCTCTCTTTCTCCCTTCCTAGATGTAACTCAGACCCAGGGCCACTAAGCAGGCTCTTCTCCCCCCTCCCCGGTACGGTACGTGCCTCCTGTTTTATCGCGAGAAGACTGCAGCCCTTTTTTCCCTCGTCGACTCGCGTCGAACTGCGCCTACCCACGCCGCTAGGCGCCCTCAGCAGAGTTGATTCCTTCGATTAATTTACTTAGTCGAACAAACTCAAGAGTCCGACCCACGCAAGATTCGCACCCCAGAACCAACTCTACTAGCATTCGAGGGCGACGAAAAGACCACCGGGGCGACCGGCTAGCATTCCAACGATTTTCGATACTTCTTCAGCTAACGCTTTTGCAACTGGAAACCCGTTTTTGGGAACAATTTACTAGGAAGTAGTGTAGAAAGGGAATTTTTAGCTTTCAAGTGAGTTGGTTGAGTAGGGTCGCCAGTCAGAAGTGCTTAGGCATAAAAATGGTACCTCTGTCACAGCACGCGACCAGGGCAGGTGCACGACCGCCACAGAGAGGGGTTGGAGTCTGCGACAAATAAGTACTACATATGTTCGTTCATGAGGCGGGACCGTGCGGTGCCGTGCCCGGACTGGAAGCCGTGGCCTACTGCTACTGCTGTATCTCTGCGCCCGCCCGCACCTTTGTGGCGTCTTGCCGTGAAGGGGGGGCTGGTACTGCACTAGCTGATACGTTTTGTGAGCCGAGCTGATACCTGTGTACCATCCGGGAACTAGTTTTTTCTACTGCAGCATCTGTATCAAGTTTTAATTCCATAGTCACCTGTTACTTCTTATTTTAAAATTCCTTAAATGATGTGTACCCAAAACGTAGCTGCTATGCTAGAGGATCACGCCCTCCCCATCCCCCCTGGTCGATGGCGGGTCCTCCTTACTGATCCGGGGGTCCCGCTTGCCTCAAGATCCAGAAGGAATACCCTTTTCCTTCCTTTGGGACTCAGACGAAGAGGGTAGGTTACGGCAGGTTACCACTTTCTCGAGACAATGGTCGGTATGCTCTTTGAAATTCGTCTAAACCTAGCCCTAGACCTAACCCAAACCCAACTAATGCCAATCAACTAAATGCAGGGATAATCTACGTCGTTTCTGGTGCACAGTATGTTTCAACCTTTGTCTCGGAATAGTGGTTGAGCTCTGCGTCCTGCAGACGAGTGCTCCATTCCCTTTACCCCCTGCCCTCCCCGCTACCCGCGCGCTTTTACGGACCAGAGTCGGTGGAGGTTCGTCTTGTCGCTTTCCACTCTGTGGGTCGCCTCCTCTTCCACGCGTGGATCCCCGCCTCCGGCCGCGGAAAACGCCAAGCGGGACACAATGGAAATCCCAGCCAACATCCGTCAATAGGTAGGGCTGGGCACTGGCTGACTCAGTCAGTATCGATTATACGGTGGTAAAAATCAACCAACATACTGGACTGCAGCAGTATGCTGGCCGAGCGAAGCGAGTAACGCCGGGCGTAGCTCGGCCAATAGCCTTCCCCCCGGCTCGTGGGGGAGCCCCGCTGGAGGCGCCGCCGAAAAAATACGCATTTTTGCTTCATTTCCCATCACAATCGGGGCTCGAAACTGTATAGGCCGGAGGTGGTTGCGGTCATCTACTCAGAAAAAATCAAGAAAAAGTCAAGACAAATACATGCAACGTGTGGCGATGATGTGACGTTCTTCATGTTGTTGGTGTTCGCGTAAGTGCGTTACAAGTCGTGCTGACGCATCGTATTTAACATTTAATATTGACTGTTGTTCCATCGCTCCTACCCTTGGGGCACAGTGTAGTAGGCTCTCACCAGCACAGACCAACAAGATACGAAACAAAACGGAAAACAAAACAAAACGACGAACGAACGCTGCTCGTACATGTAACCGGTATGGTGCCAGGTATCAGGTACTCAACGCAGAGAAATATCCAAACATGAAAAAAGTGGAAGGAAGGAACGCGTGAAAATTCTCAACAGCCGGGGGCTGGCGGAGATATGTTAGCGTACAAACAGGAAACAGGCAAAAGGAAGGAACGCGTGAAAAGGAGAAACAGCTGGGGGGGTGGCGGAGATCTTTCAGCGAACACAAGAAATCAAAATCCCCCCCAAAAAATTATGAGTGAACAACAAATAAAGAATGAAATAAAACAGACAAAATGACAACGAATAACAATATATAGACGATCAGCTAAAGGGTAAACAGCAACTCCGTATCATATACCAGGTATCGGTAATAACAACAAAACTATACGAAAGTCTATTAAAAAAAGAAGAACAAAACCCAGAGGGGGAGGGGGAGAGGGGAGTAAGGCGTCGGAGAAGTACTGTAACTCATTCGCCAGCTTTGGGTGGGTTTCCGTACTATAACATGACGTGTTTATTGGACATGCGTCAAATAAAAACTACTGGCGAATATACTCGCCGGGTCAATCAGTAGATGAATACTGCCAGTAGATCACTACTGCCAGTACATACTGAGCCAGTGCCCAGCCCTATCAATAGGTCAATACCTCAAGAAGGAAAATGAGGAAGAAGAGGATGAAGAAGAAGAGGATGAAGACGAGGAGGAGGTGGAAGACGAGGAAGACGAGGAGGACGAGGAGGAGGGCGGGGGGGGGCTGTGGTCCCCCGCCCCCGATGTATTTTCCGGCACGGACGCGTGTCCAATAGCTGTTGGTGTCTGCGCGGAGCAAGCCGTGCTGCGCGTGTCCCTGATCCTGCACGAGCGCGCACGGAAATTCGACTCCAGGGTGCGCGCGGCTTGCCGCAGCCTCGCGACCGGGCTGCGCTCACGCAAGAGGCGGGCGAGGCATCTCCTTGCGAGGTCGGCCCTCCTGGTTGTTGATCATGGCTTGGCTAACGGCTCTTTGGATGGTTTGAGGCAACGATTCGCGCCTGCTCCTCGGCGTCAGCGCGGCGAGAACGGGCAGCAAGCAGGATATCGCGACCGCAGTTTTGACGATGTCCGAGGTGAGGTCTGTGAAGAAGTGTTTCTGCTTGCTGGTAAAAGTAACAGTTTTTATTGCACCTGGAGAATATCGCAACCATCGCGGCCTTGACCATTTTTGAACATTTTCGCATTGGGGTTCGTAAAACAGTATTTAGTCGTGTAAAGCATGCCGCGACGAAAGTAGCACCTGATTCATCCCACCTTACGGGCTGCAGGTTTTGGACCCAGTAGTGTTTCTGACCTTCTGATTGGTTGAGCTCCTCAAGGGTGGTACTATGGGTTAGAATGATAATTTTACTGTTATATCTGGTTTAGGACTAGAGCATGGAAATTTTTGGTCTTGTTGCGCAAAGGAATACCTTTGAAGGCATGTTTAGGGTGAGATATTGAGCTCCTCATGTGAGAAGCTCAGGGACTGATGCTGCACCTCCCGTGGGACAAGCCACCTTTTCACACAAACACATTTCTGGCTAACTGTTTAGAAACGGCCCGTTTTTGTTATCGTTGGCGCACCGTTTTGGTTTCGCAATACTGTTTGCTTGGTGCATACCTAAGGCCTCGGGGTCGTTAATCGAGTTGCACTTTTCGTTTTGCCTCCAGATCGTTTTTTTCTTGGGGGTATTGGTGCAGACGTCCGACAACGAGAAACCCTTGAAAAAAATAGTGGCAAATCTCCACCGCAGCACGCCGGCTTGTTCCTGGACAAGCGCAGTTTTAAGTGCTTAGTTAAGCTTAACCCTGTTAGGTCTCATGTACACCGACGAAAAAAAACGGTGATTGCCGCGTTTTCAAGCGCCTACCAGTAGCGTGAGCGCGCAGCAGTATGGGTAGGGTTATGGTGCACCCGTCCTGAGCGACCCCTTGCATTGTTGTACTCGGGCCACCATTTTTATCATCATAGCCTAATCCGCAGTGTCCGATGCTGTAACCGTTATTTTATTTTCGTATTTTTTTTTCCCCGCTGAGGACTCCAAAGAGGTTAAAAGCTTCTATTCTTGGTGGGGAGATACACCGAAGAGTAAAATCTTTTCGGAAAACGGCTTTGGAGAAATTCTCATAGCGCCGCTTGCGAGGGGAAAAAACTAGTTTAAGAAAGCAGAAGTTTTTTATATCGCTCTTTTTCTTACAACTGTCGAATCACAAAACAACACACAACACCTTTCCGTCGACGCGACATGGTAGGGGAGGGACAGCCGCGCGTCTTCGATCCTTACCGTCACATGGACAGCGTCACTGACGATGGTAGGAGTCCCCGTGAGATGGAAGGCGTTGAGGATGGTGGGAGTCCCGACTGCCTATGGATCCGGGGGGGGGAGGGGCCGGGAGGGAGGGGTGGCGGGGCGGCTGGGGACGACGGCGCTGGGCGAGGGGAGTTCGGAGGGATGGGAAAGGACGCCCTTCAGTACGCTTCTGCTGTCCATTTTTTGGTGCAGGTGAGCGGTGCCGTGGCGGTGTTGGTGGTTAGTGTTGGTGTTGGTGTTGGTGCTGGTGTTGGTGCTGGTGTTGGTGTTGTTGTTGTTGGTGGTGGTAGTGGTGGTTTAAGTGGTGATAGTGGTGGTGGTGGTGGTGGAGGTGGTGGTGGAGGGGGTGGTGTTGGTGGTGTTGGTGTGTTGGTGTTGGTGTTGGTGTTGGTGTTGGCGGTGGTGGTGGTGTTGGTGGTGATTGGTGGTGGTGTTGCAGGTGTTGGTTCTGGTGCTGGTGTGGGTGGTGTTGGTGTTGGTGTTGGTGGTGTTGTTAGTGGTGTTGGTGGTGTTGTTAGCGGTATTGGTGTTGGTGGTGTTGGTGTTAGTGTTAGTGTTGGTGTTGGTGTTGGAGTTGTTGGTGTTGTTGGTGCTGGTGTTGATGGCGTTGATGCTGTTGGTGCTGGTGTTGGTAATGTTGTCGTTGTTGGTGCTGGTGTTGATGGTGTTGATGCTATTGGTGTTGGTGGTGCTGGTGGTGTTGGTGGTGTTGGTGGTGTTGGTGGTGTTGGTGGTGTTGGTGTGTTGGTGTTGGTGCTGGTGCTGGTGGCGTTAGCGTTGGTGGTGATGGTGTTGGTGGTGTTTGTAGTGGTGGAGGTTGTAGTGGTGGTGCTGGCAATGAAAAAGGGACTGGGGCGAGAGGAGACGAAGGGGCGGGGCAGGGTGGAGTGAGAGGGGGCAAGGTAGGAGGCGGGAGCTCCGGGGGGAGTGCGATAGGAAGAGAGGGAACGCGGTGGGAAGGGGACAGGTGCAATTGGGTGACGGTTTTGGGTTTCATTTTTGTCGTCTGTGATGGTTGGGCCGCTTGACCATCAGGTCTCCAGCATACCGATGCTGTACACAGCTTTTCTTCCGTACAGATACTTTCAGGATAACTTCGCAGCGATCGCCGCACAGGGTATTCGAAATGCTCAAATACCTTGGTGTAGTTGGGTTATTTGTCCCCAAGAAACTTTTCACCATGGACCACCGGTGACGCTTGGCGTCCCAAGGCACGTGCAAACCTTGCAGTCATATTTTATCAATGTTATGTTACCTAGCTTGCGCGGTAGGACGGTTCGCAGCCAATGGTACGGCACCATCTTCAGCGAGACCTCGAGGATCGGGCGGCGAAGGTCGCGTGGAGACTAACGCATTAACGATATGCTTGCATTTTGCATCCTGACAATATAAAGCAGCACGTAATTCGTTGCTAAATGTATCGAATACTCGTGTGCCTGTTCGGCGATGCGTAACCCATCCGTGAAATCCTCCCAACAAACCACCGGCAATACACCAGAACGGCTATTCTTAGCAGGTCCCACCCAGCAACCACTGTAATTATTATACCTGAACTACAACCTGACACGTTCCTTCCATGAAAAATGACCCTTTCTTTCGCGCTAAAACAAGGGGATGGTCGGGTCGGATCAGGAATTTTTCAAATATCACCGATTGGGTCGGGTCGTCTGGCCCGACCCGACCCGACCCGACGACCCAACGACCCGACCGACGCGAAGCGACGATCCGCTCGAAGTGAGCAGACTCGCGAAAAGCCCTACCCTGGTATTTGTTTCCGCTCATACTAAACGAGAACCGAACGATGTCAAACCCTTCTCTCTTCAGATGCTCTCCAAGAGGGATCGGACGTCCGTTACCGCTGCCATGGAATCGCGCCTGGAGGATTACTTCGACGGCGATGGCGGCGAAATGCTGTGGGGCGAAGACTGGCTGACAACAGAAGGAGTTCCAAACGACTTCGGAGGCCACAACAATGTTGATGCTCGAGCTGCGGTAGCTTGGCTTGTGGGCGGGGTCGAGACTCGGCACAGTCTCCTCGGGGAGGGATAGGCCTTAGAGGCGACGCGTGGTAGGATAGAAGTAACGCCTCATTTTCGCCAAGATATTTCAAGGGGTATCTTCTTATGTTTGGTCAAAAATGTTTTGATCGGTGGGAGTATTCGCGTGAGAAAACTGCCGATATCGTTGGAAGCATTGGGGATGACGCGTGCTGGTACTGTACACGACGACGACAGCGGTATGTTGCACTGTCTGGCTAAAACCTTCTGACTGACGACGCTCCTCAGCAACCACTACACTACCCGAAATTGTCGAAATTTCTCGAGGTGATGCGCGGTGCTGCCCTGCCGCCGCCCGCCGGGGTAGCGTGTGCTGGTATGCGCTATGGCGCACTGCTGATTATTCTTATAGCATACCAGGCATATATATATACATACGATCGGGGTACTGTACGTAGTATGTAGCGCTTTTTTTCGTCAAAACTTTGACGACTCGACCGAGGGAAAGCCTACTTCGGAGTATAATATTGATGTCTGAGACCCGTGTCAGCTTTTTCAGGGTACGGGGTCGAGACTCCGGGACGACGCGCCCTGCGGTAGAGATAGAACTTTTGGCGAAACAAAAGTCAAAGTGACGGGGGGGTCGTCAACCCAACACTCTTCAGAATGGATGTAATTGTTGTTTCGCAGTTTGAGCATTTTTTACGCCTGGTCCCCGTGGGTATGGTCCTCGAGTTGCGATTTCAGTTTGCTCAAAGTACTGTTTTTGGGTGATGAGCAGAGCTCCTCGAAATGACAGCCTCACAAAACAAAAACGGCGATCTCACCTTTTCCAGCGGCATGTGGAGGGAAACGGCTTGAAGGCGACGCGTGCCACGACGTATAGGGAGACGCAAAACGCCTCTTTGGCCAATTATTTTCTCTTCCAGCGAACGAAGCTCCTGTCACTCGAACGAAACGCTCGTACCCAATGTAGTTGGGATGTTAGCGGTGACGCACATGCTTCATACGATGGGGGTATTAGCCCTTTTTTACCAATATTGTGACAACGCACGGAGTTCCAAACGAATTCTGAGGCCACAACCACATTGATAGTGGCCGGGGCCGAAACTCTAGGCGTAGTCTTTTCGGGGAGGGGCAACGCTCAGCGGTGACGCGTGCTAGGGCTTAGAGGTGTCGCGTGCTAGAAACTATCAGGAGCATGCACCACGTTTTGGCCAAATATGGCAACCAAGGGAGTTCCAACTGATGTCGGAGGCTAAAATGTTGATACTCGAGCCACGGCAGCGTGGCTAGCGGGCGGAGTCGAGACTCGGCACAGTCTTCTCGGGGAAGGATAGGCGTCTCGGGGGGTCTAGTGGGAAACTTCGCAAAATACTAGGTAGATATCGCCAGTTCGAAACCCCCCGAGTGCGTAGGGACATTTTCTCGTGCAAAAATTGTCTCGCGGAAAAGTGCGAGAGCGTGAGTTAGCAAAAATTCGATGAAAACAGGCGTCGAGCTACGAGAATGCTGAACTTCTGCGCGATAAAAATGAAGGCACGCACTCCGGGAGAGAGAAGCGGCGACAACGCATGACCACGACTTGGCCAAAAGGTGCAAAAATGAAGTAAGATAAAAAAAAGAGCTCACAAAAGCACCGACCGGTGCATTCGCTCGTGACATATAATGGTTGTTTCCTGGTTTCTTGTCGTGAGTGTGCATCAAGCGTTGTTTTTTTTTTGCTTTTCGGCTTGGTGCGGGACACCCGTCAAAAATCCTGGACAGAGCTGAGCCGTGTAGCGGGGGCAGGCTTGTCGTCCTGCGCGTTTCGCCGCTCTCGAGGCGGGTTTGCAGGCCCAACGGTACATCGTCGCGCTGTAGGTCGTGTCACTGAGCGCCGCGTTTGTACAAAGAGGCCTGCTCCGGCAGGAGGTAGCGATTTTTCGCCGAAAAACACTGTTCCTCAACTGAGATACTCCCCTTGGAACATCGCTGGAATCCCAATTGTTTGTGTGTTTACACCCTTAACGACGTGTGCGTGTTTTTACACCCTTCACGACGCGCGCTACGACAGAGGTGGAACACTTTTGTGGGTTCTAAGCGGTTCCTGAAAAACGGGACTCTCCTTCGCCCCAAATCGTCGGAATTAACTTGTTTTTTTGAGAGGATATATTTTTTTTCGTTATGTGTACCTAGACCGTGGGATTGTTCGTCGGAAACACGACGCGTGCTTCGACAGAGGTGCACCACTTTTTTTCCAACACTACCCCTCAATTTGGGAGCTTTAAGACATGTCCTTCTTGACCCAAAAACTGACTTTTGGAGAAAAATAAAAGCTGCTACGTACACCGGATGAAAGAATCCCATGTCCATGAAGGGGTACACTTGACGAGAATCACGCAAAACAAAAAACACAAAATGTGTCGTATTTACGACGATTTTTGGTTAAGGAGCCCCGTCTTTCAGAAACAAAAAAATAGACAAGATGTGCTACCTCTATTGTTTGCATGTGTCGGACAGCACTGCTTTTTCCCCGAATAAGTTTTTTGGATAGCAACAAAGCTTCTATAGCGACGACCCTCAGAAAAAAAGATTGATCGCCTCTGCCGTGGCGTGCGCCTATTATTATAATACTTCGAAGTATTAATAAGACATATTTGGAACCGCCGGTAGGGACAGCTCGAGCTATCGCTATCGCGGGAACCGAAGGACACGCCAGAAAACCAGCTGGATTGCGAATACGATTGAGTTAGATCGACACGTGCGATGTATAAGAAAATACGTGGAAGTGCGAAAACTTGTTTTCGCTCGTATACAGTGCGCGTAGGCAAGAACACACGTGGACGTGCGTTGAGCTGTAGCTTTTTTTTTCCCCATCCGCTGGAGGAGAGAAAAAAAAAAGAAATCATCTTGTTTTCATTCGTATGCAGTATGCGTAGGCCATGGTGTTGACTACTGAGTCGTCCCACGCTATGCGGAGGTGAAGCAGAAGTCTCCTTTGCTCCTGACACGAGGGTTCTCAATATCTCACCGGAAAAGTGACCTCGAAGGCACTCTTTCGCGCACCCTGACCAACATCTCTATGCAATCGTAGTCCTAAAACAAACAAACAATCGTAAAATTACCACGCTAACCGATGGTTCCACACCCGAGGACCTCAACCAATCAGAAGGTCAGAAACGTTTTGGCCGACCAAAAGTGCAAGTCCCTGTCGCGGGATGACCCTGCCGTAGGCGGTGCTACCGAGCGCCGCGTTGTGTGAAGACAAGAGGGCTACGACATGGGAGGGCAGTTTTTGGCGGAAACAAAGGTTTGGCCGGCGGTGACTTTCCAACCACAAGGAACTGCCAAGTTTATCGCTGAAATCTGAAATCATGTTTTTTTTTTTTTCATTTTTCACACGTTCAATTTCTCGATTTCGTACCCTAGTCCATAGGATTGACTGTTAGGCTGTGTCGCTGAGCGCCGCGTTTACGTGAAGCTACCAAACATAGGGTTCGGGAAAATCGCGTCTGTCGTATCACGCCAACAAAGGCTGTTGTGTTGCTTAGCCGAGGTTAGGGTTGGCCTCAAGGGTAGGGCAACCGATTAGAGCTACCAGGCAAATGTTTCCCGCACTTTTGTCAAGTTGGAACTGAGTCCATCGTCTCCGACCCCCGCTCAATACGCCACGACTTTCATGCTGAGGAGAACCGCCACGAGAGGTCGCTCGTGTAGCATAGACCTTGCCTCCTTCTTATGGAAATCTACACCCACTAGCATTACGTTCGGAGAAGAAAAAACACACTCTTTATTACCCGTTGACTAGGCTGTTTTGGCTTCTATTGCTGCATTCTGCAGAAGCACGAGGCAACAAACAGTCTTCTGTTTGCTTGGGCGCCCTCTGAATGCGCAGAAGCCTTGTCGACGGGCACACATTACGGTAAATCTAACCTAAAAACAGTTCACGCTTGAGCACTCCGCAAGGTTC
Source organism: Undaria pinnatifida (assembly GCA_012845835.1). NCBI lineage: Eukaryota > Phaeophyceae > Laminariales > Alariaceae > Undaria > Undaria pinnatifida. The sequence goes on from JABAKD010000028.1 coordinate 2,848,891, forward strand.
AGATACTTGTATACGACGCGCCGAACCTATCATTGCCAACGCCGGGCGTGTAAGATTTGCCCCCCTGGTACCTCCTCGACCGTGCTAAACGGCTTATCGGCTGGTAGAAAAACGAAGAAAAAAACAAAAAACATATCAAAAATGGACAGCACCTCCCAGTCTCCTCGCATTGTCTTCCTCGAAGGTGAAAGTTATCGAATTACTTTTCCGAAGTAATTACTACTTACCTGGTATATGTATATGTTGGTCATATAGCACTTTCCACTGAGCTATGTAGTCATGTGTCTCAGTAGCTCAGTGGGTGGTGCTGTGTAACCAACGGTAGCGACAGTCGATGGGGGGAGAAAAGAAAGCGTTACTAATAGAGGCATTGAAAAAAAGGAACAAAACCTTCCAGTTTCCTCATTTCCCGCTGGCGGCATTTCCCGCAGCGGCCGCTGCAGAAGCCTCCTGCTTCCTGCGTCGATCCACGGCCGCCTTTACCCTCGCGATAGCCTGCGGCGTTGGCTTCAGCAAGAAACTGTTCCTTCGCTTGCGGTTGGGCGAAGGAACCGAGCCCCCCGGCACCGCCTCCCCCCCCTCTGCCCCCCCGCCATTGGCAACAGGGTCGCCGGTAATAGAATACCTACGTGTCCCAGTTGGATCGCTAGGAGGCGGGGGTTTCATGTTATCAGCAGGCGTTCTTTCGTCTTTGGGGATGTATTTGTAGCCTTTTGAGGATCCCCCCCCTGCGTATCCTGATGCTGCGTTTTTTTCGGGTCCTGCGGTGTGTTTTTCTTGACTGTTTGGGTCTGGTTTGTTTCCCGTTGCGGCCGGAGGGGGGCCTTGAGGCGGTGGAGGCGCTATCCCGAGGATGGAGGACGATCGACGGCGGCTGGTATCTTTCTCGCCGGCCCCGACAAAGTTGCCGCCGGTTTTGGTTGGAGCGAGGGATACGGCCGACGGCGACTCGGATGAGCGTCGAGGATTAGGGTATCGCGCACTTCCCCCTGCTGTAGCTGCTGCTGCTGCTGCTGCTGAGCCGACCACTGCTGCACCCCCTACTGCTGAAGAGCTGCGTCGATTTTCATTTTCTTCGCCGACCACTGATGAGCTACTGCGCCGTTGCTGTTCGCTGATCGCTACTGATGAGCTGCGCCGGGCTTGAGGTTCTTCTTCTCGGTCGCGGCATTGCTGCTGTAAAGCCTGCGCGGCAACCGTGTCTTGCGCAACTCCCACCCCTCGTTCGTAGCACAGAGATAAGTTCCATAACCCTATCACGCGTGAGATAAGAAGGGGCAGGGTTGGCGATGATCAAGTTCGGCGCGTACGCTCGTAAAATATGCTGTTGCTGGTTGCTGTCACTAGAAACTCGCGCTGGTGGACGTTTTGAACTTCTACTGTGTACGTTGGTGGGAGGCAGAAAATACTCAACTCAGCCCAGCCCAACCCAACCCATCCCAACCCAACCCAACCCAACCTAACCCAACCCAACCCAACCCAACCCAACCCAACCCAACCCAACCCAACCCAACCCAACCCAACCCAACCCAACCCAACCCAACCCAACCCAACCCAACCCAACCCAACCCAACCCAACCCAACCCAACCCAACCCAACCCAACCCAACCCAACCCAACCCAACCCAACCCAACTCAACTCAACCCAACCCAACCAACCCAAGCCGACCCAACCCAACCTCACGCAACGCAACAAAACCGCATGAGATCGCGCCTCATCACCACCAATTTATCTTAATTATCCATTTTCAGAGATTCCGGAGATTCCAATCGTCGGATGGGGCATGAAATAATCGAGCACGCGAAGCCGGAAAAGGAGACCCCCATTTTTTTGGCGCCGCCGGAAATTAGAAACTTGCCCTGCACGCCATAGTAGGTATACAACCAACGAGGGATATTCCGTGGATTCAAATCTCGCAAACTCCATACCAATAGTGCCGGTTGAATAGTTCCACCGCCCTGTACGGTGCCGGAGAAACCGTTTGGTACAACTGGAACTCTATAACCCTACCCTCCCCATAGTGCCGGTGCCTTGAATAGTGCCGGTTTATTAGGCTGGCGCGTCACGGCACTATTGAGATCCCTCCGCTGCAGCGCTATATACGCTAAAAAATATGTTGGTTACACGTCCATCGCGAATACGTGGTCAAGTGGGTAGTGCTGTAGTGCACCGGTAAAGTATTTGGTTGCATGTAGGATGCTGCCCGCTGGCCCGAAGTATTCACGTGACTAGCTTACAACAGGCCAAGGCTATGGTGCAAAGTTTAATGAAAATCGACCAGCGTTGGGAACGCTAAACCCCATGCGCGATACAAATGAAGGAACGTACCAGAGAGGAGAGAAGGGACGACATTTGTGGTCGCGGCTTGTCCAGAAGCTGGAAAGTAGAATTAAGATTAAAAGCAAAAAAAAAAGAAAGGCAGAGGGGGTACCCCCGTGTTCACTACCGGTTTTGGGCCATTCGAGCGAATGGCCCTGGCAATAGACTCTTGGCGGTGCATACACGCCGCGAAATCGAAAACAACAAAACAAATGTAGCTAGGGACATTACTCGTGGGAGTGGCTGGAGACCGATGAAACCCGAGGACCTGAAAGTAAGCCCCCCTTGAGAGGTTTCAATAGAGGAGGCTTGCTTACGTGTATCCTTGCGCGGGGTGACCGTCACCCCCTCCCCTCGCTCCACCATCATTCCGATACCGGTGTATCGCAAGCCAATGACGAAGCGACCCCCCACCCGCGCACCCTCCCCTTGTGGAACCGCCTATGACTATTTTCTGTATAAACATGTGACACAATGATCATTTTCATAAAAACACATGCTTGAATAAATAATCCCGCCCCCCTCCCCCCCCAACCGACCATAGCATGCCTCCTTTTTTCATGAAAACAAACTCGCCTGAGACGTCTCCTTCGTCTGCTGCCTGCTTGAACCACTGCAGCGCTTCCCCCTGCTCCCGTCCCGGCAGGCGACCAGACATACACAGAACCCCTAAATTTACCATCGCCTTCGTTATCCCAGCCTCCGCGGCTGCTTGGTAGCACTCGCGAGTTGCCTCCAACAGGTCGCCTTCGGGTGCGTCAGGGCTAACTCCGCGACGTTTCTCGTACATCAGGCCCAGATTGAACATCGCCTTGACCAGACCCTTCGAGGTTTGTTGAAAAGCAGGGCATAGCGCGAACGTAAACACAGGGTAAGAACTCAGGGTTGCCAGCCTTACCAGGAGCACCTCTACGGTGTATGTAGCTCTACAGGTGTAGAGCACGGACGGGGAGGAGAATCGCGGTTTTTATGACTTCTAGTGCTTCGGTTTTGATTCATTCCTGTGACGATAATGTGACGATGATGAGAACGATGATAATGGTATGATGATAATACGATGATTATGATGATAATACGATGATTATGATGATGATAAAGATTATGAGGATGGTGATGATCGTAATGATGATGAGGATAAAGATGACGATAATGATGATGAGGATGGTGATGATCATAATGACGATAGGTGATGCTGATGTTCTCACTGTATGAACATCTCGGTTTGTGGCACAAGTGATTTATCCGTATCCCAGAAAAAGTTGTCAGGCAAAAGCGACTCAAAAACGTCGTGACGAAATCCTAAATTTAGTGGAAAGGGTTCATGCAGAGAAGTACTTACGGACGCGCTGGCTTGCTCCAGGTAGTACACGCACCCGGCATCATCCTGTTCGATTCCTGAACGGCAACGACGTGGTGGAAACAAAAACTAAGACTTGTCGAATACCTCAGGCATGGCAGGCTTAGGCAATGATAAAATCGATAAAATAAATCACCGAGTACCATTCTCTCAAAAACCATTATATACCCAGGCGCCTGCGAAACGTTTACGGGCCGGCGACTTACTAGTACACCTGTTTTGGGAAGTGTTAGCGAAGGGTTGGGACGGCACACAAAACTGCAGCCCTTCACTCCACCCACAACCCCATAATCGAGCACACGATATTGAAACATTCTCGAATGGCTAACCCTATCCTTGACCCTAACCTATTAACGCCCCCGATAGTGAGTTGGAGGGTGAGACACCAGGGTAGACTGCGTTCGAGGGCGGGGCATCAACTCCTGCACATAGAGCCTCTGCGGGGCGCCTGCGCATGCACGTTTGTTTACCTACGTATTGCAAACATGCTTCCTTGGATTCCCAGAAGCGATGGTTGTTTGTTCCCGTCCTTTCGGAGACACCAGTATTGTTCAAAGACAAGCCGCTTTGCCCAACTAGAAGTCAAAACACGTGGACTATATTTGGGTCCAGATCGGTACTTTCGTGCGGCGTCCAGGGTGATTTCCTTGAGCAACAGGGAGCTCTTCGCGTTTTCAAGTCATCAGTTGCCCATGTGTGTGGGGAGATATTTGGATGTCCCAGTCATTCAGCTGGACAAACAAGTACCAACAACGCAGCCTGCAAAGATGAGTATCCACCTTACAATTGCCGAACTCACGGCTGACCGTATTAAGAATAACTTGATAAAAAAACGACCTTGAGTTAGTTGACGACTTTGGCACCGGCGGCGGCGGCGGCTGTTGTCGTGCTTCTTTCGTGCGCAAGGAGGGATCTGCGAACCAGGCGTTTTCTTCTCTGCGCTGAACGACACAAACACGCCTGTATGCATGCCTGCCACCTTTTTAAGAAGCGTCGATTTCTGCGCGTCTATAACACCAGCCTTCTGGTCTACCCTCGGTATCAGACCCTCGGTATCAGACCCTCGGTATCAGACCCTCGGTATCAGATCCTCGGTATCAGACCCTCGGTATCAGACCCTCGGTATCCGACCCTCGGTATTAGGCCCTCGGTACCAGACCCTCGGGATCAGACCCTCGGTATCAGAGAGGCGCAAGCTGCGGCAGTGGGCTGCGGTTTTGAGTTCAAACGTTTGCCATCGGCGGCAATCCTCAACCGAGGTGGTAGTCAACGTCCATGGAATCAACTCCGTCTTTTTGCGACATTCTTCGTTTTTACGCCCTAAGACAACGCAGGTTGTGATTTGTCTACGTCAGGCGTGGAGCTCGTTTTTTCTTTCTCTGGACCAAGGCGGCTTCGCTGGGTGATACTATGTGAAACTCCTCCAAGCGGGGAATCTCAGCGAAAAAAAATGGTGATTTCGTGCCCCTATTGACGCGATGACCTATAACCTACAAACTGCGTGGGGTTTACTAGCTGGCAAATGTCAGTTTGGCAAGGTCGAACGGTAGGACAAAAAAAAAGAAATGAAAAATACCACGTGGGGATAACCTGCTAAGCAATATCAGCGTTGCAAGGTTGAACGGTAAGACAAATATAACCCTAAAATATGAAAATCACACAGACAGTTGCTCAGCATCAGACTCTACTGAAAAAACCACGCCGCCCTTTAGCTTTTGCCCCCATCCCCATCTATTTTCTTCCCACTCTTTCTTTCCCCTTCTCCCTCCCTAGACATAACTCGTATCCGGGGCCACTACGTAGGCTCTTCTCTGCCCTCCCCACTACGGTACTATTTCCAAGGTATGGACGCCTGTCACTATATCCGACCGAGCTGCTGCCCCGCTGTCCCAGGAGGGGAGGGTGCTGTAGGTAAGACACAGTCTGGGTAGGCAGTTGTTTAAACTTTGTTTGGTGGTCGACCGAAAAAGCACCCTTCAATACGTTAGCAAAAGGCTGTGTCCCCAACGTCGTGGGCGCACTGCTATAGGTTTTTTTTTTTTTTTTTTTTTTTTTTTAGCACACTTTTACTTTCCAGCTTCTGGACAAGCCGTGGTCACAGGTGTCATCCCTTCTCCTCCCCGGTTCTTGCCTTCAATTTTTATCGCGCATAGGGTTCAGCACTCCCACTGCTCGTCGATTGTTCATCGAATGTTGCTAACTCACGCTCTCGCGCTTTCCCCAAGTCAATTTGTCCACAAGAAAAAGTCCCAACGAATTTATACGAGTATGCACTCGGCGGGGCTCGAACTCACGAAACTGACCTATACCAGGCTCGAGGATAACCTGATACGCCACCGGGGCGACCGGTAATACACTCACCCAGCCCAAACTTGAGGTGCATGGCGTAGCTGTAGCACGACTCGGCCAAACCCTGATCAGCCGCTTGTCGGAACAATCGCGCCGCCTCGGCGTCATTCTTGGGCACCCCCGGCACGCCCTTCTCATAGATCGCCGCCAAGTTGTGTTGCGCCTTGGCGTGCCCCTCGTTGGCCGCCCGCTCGTAGCATTCCACCGCACCTTTTGCGTCCCGCTCTTTTTGCTTCGTCACCCCCATGTTATACCACAGCACCGCCCCTCGCCCTTCCAAGGACGCGCGCCGTACAGGAGGCGGCTGTTGCTGCTGCTGCTGCTGCTGCTGCTTCATCCCCGCACCTTGCGTTCCCGCACCTTGGTCGACGGGAGGAGGAGCGTTGGTACCGTCACTGTTCGTGGGCATGCCATTACGAACAAGACTATTTTGTGCTACGGAAGCGGTCGAGCTCGCCGCGGCTGTGGCTGTCGCTTTGGGGGCGACGTCGGGTGCCCCCCCGGTGGCACTCACCGCGCTCATGCGCCGACTGAACCCCCCTGAGAGCTCGTTCGAGATAGAATACCGTCGAATTTGTCCTGCGGGTGGGTCACCCGGCGGACGTGGTGGTGGTGGCTTTCCAGGGCTCGCGCCGCTAACAATAGCTTTCTGGGAGCTTAGCCGCCGCTGAAGCTTTGGCAGTGGTTGAGGTGTCGATACAACAGCAGCGTTAGCTTGTCCCCCGCCTTCGCGCCCGCCGACACCGCTATCCTGCTTGGAGTTGTTGTTGTCGCCAGCCTCGTTGATCCCAGTGGTACTATCACCCGCGGCGCTCAAAATGGGTGGTCCTTTGTACGTGGAGAAAGAGACGCGGCGCGAGACGCCCCCCCCCCCACCAGCCTCTTGGAGACCGCCCATGTTTTTAGCTGCTGATGCTGGTGCTATTTCCCATAGCTGTTGTTGCTGATGCCGCTGCTGCTGTGGCTGCTGCGTTAGTCTGGAGGCCCATGGTTCGGCGGGGCCCAATAAAGGACCCGACGGGACAGCAAGCGGTACCGACGCACGTCGCGCCGGAGGGGGCGGTCCTGGCGGCGGCCCGCGGAAACCAGTCGATCTCCTGCGTACGATGGCAGCCTGAGTAGGAACCGCGACACTTCCCGGAAGAGGGCTGACATTCGTCGTCGTCGCCGTCGTCGTCGTTGTGCCGCTCGAAGGAGGGGGTGGACCGCGCGGCGGGGGGGGTCGCCCTGTACCCAAAAGAGCAGGTCGTTCTACGTTTCCCGTGCTGTGCCGACGGCTGTTGTCGAAAAGGGCGGCCGTTGAAGCGCGGCGCGCTGCGGGCGGAGGAGGTTTTCCTTCAAGGGATGGATAGGTCGGGTTTTTCGCTAACACGCTCATCGCTCGAGGCCTGCCAATTTGTGGGAGGGGGTGGGGGGCGCCTCTTGGGGGAGGCCCGGCGGGCAGGCTCTGGCGACGGCTTGGGCGTGGTTGGGTTTCTCGTAGGAGCTGGAGAGCTCGCATTGCTGCGGACCCGACGACGGGGCCTCCTGGGGGTCCTGTTCTCGAGAAGGGTTGTCTGGGCTGCTGCTGCTGCTGCTGTTGTTCAAGGTCGGGATGCGCCGGACGGGGTGGTGGCTGTTGCCGCAGCTGATTGAGTCGGTAAGAACGAGACCAGCATTGGTTGATGTGGGTCGTTAGGGAACAAACGGGCAAGGGTTGACGTTGTGTCAATACGGCTGAACCCAGACACGGGTTGACGTTAGGTCGATAGCAACAAACCGGGAACAATTCGACGTCTAGTCTACACAAGCAGCTATTGCAACACTAAGGGACGAACCGTGAATAAGTTTACATGCTGGGTAGATAGGAATAAACCAGGACATATTGGCATTAGGTCGGTAGGTGCCAACCACGCATAGGTTGAGGTTTGGTCGATAGGAACGAACCAGGACTACGGTGACGTCTACGCGTACGTACAGCAGTCAGTAGCGATTGCCATAAGCTTGCTTCATAGTGCTTACGTTGTGGTGCTTCAAAGCCGAAAAGGACATCCGGTAATACGATAAAAACGCCAATGGCGCGTGCCTGTTGTACGTCGTGGGACGAAACGCTGCATAGAGTTGATGCAGCAGCAGTAAGAACAGTCAGACGTAAGTTGGCGCCGACGTGTAGCGATTACATCACGACTGCTTCATACCTGGTCGTTATTTCGTGCTACGATATTGGGCTACTTTAAGGTGGTAGGGATATTGGACCGTACGACAACAAGGTCAACGACGCCTGCCTGCTGTACGTCGTAGCATAAAATACGATTATCTCTACGCACTGCAACATAACGCCTTCCTTACCACTAGGCGCACTATCCAGTGGTATTAACAGCACAGCCGCTGTCTGGCACATCGTGTACGTCTATCGAGCTGGGAACCCTAACGCTCAGGGCGCATTCCACGTCTGTTAATTGACAACACCTATCGGCCTCACATGCCGGCACGGCACACTTGACGTCGACCCCAACCTAGCCCTAACCCCCACCCTCAACAATAACCCTTAATCCAAACCTCAACCCTAACCCTGCCCCTGACCCTGACCCTGTACGTCGACGGCTTCCTTCTTAGTCAAGACAACTACGACAACCGACTTCCATATATTTTGTTAGGTTGGCTTTTTCAGGTGCGTATACTGACTAAACCAGAGGTAGTTGCATGAGTCTCCGTGCACGGATGATGCTTTTGAAACATTATACCAGGTATCTTCTTTCATAATCGTGCGACGTACATACACCTGTGTGACACAACACGCACCAGGGACCCAGGAGGGGCAGTCGTCGTGGCCATAGTCTAATGCTGTCGCCCTCGTTATACCAGGTATTCTCTTTGCTTCGAGGAGAGAAAAGGCTGCTGCTTTGCCCGGCTCGTACGTAGCGTGGTAGCCAGAAGATTGCAGGGAAAGACCCAAGCAATTAGATGCGTCATACACAGCATATACGTATGACGCTTGGCTCCGCAACCCTCAGCTGCCGTACGCCGTACGTAGTCGGAGCGTCGAAAAGTCGCCGTTTCGTTTTCCACGACTATTCTGATTGGCCAAACAATTCCGCCGCATTTAGACCAAATCTGGTTTAATAGGCGTGAAACCGAAAACAGCAGAGTACCAGAAGCAGATAATCTTTTCGGCTGGGGTGGATCCGGCTATAGAGGGGACGGCCTGCGAACACAAGCATTAGCCCCAGAGTCTTGGGGTGCAGCCACTGCAATCCTCCCATAGCGGTTGCTCGTCGTGCTCGTGCGCACTGAAGCGCTACTTCGGCAAGCAAGCGTGCCCGGGAAGAAGACTAAGCTGTTCGTGGGAGTCGGCTGTTGCTTGCTTGTGACTTGTTTTTGCTCAAGATGAAGTCTGGGTTGTTGCTCAGGCTTGGTGCCTTGGCGGGTGCCCTCAAGCTGGCAGCCGCCGAATGCCCCAACGCCTGCTCAGGGCATGGCACGTGCGGGGCCTACGACATGTGCACCTGCTACACCGGGTACATGTCCAACGACTGCTCGGAGCGCGTCTGCCCCTTCGGGCTCGCGCACGTGGACTCGCCGAAGGGGGACCTCGACATGGACAATGATGTCGGCTATGAGACTGTGGTGGTGGGATCACAGATGTACCAGGATGGCACCTCGGAGCTATTTCCCATGATGGAGGAGGTGGGTTACTCGGGAGAGATGCAGCCAGAGCGCTAGAAAGCGAGGGCTTCTGCTACAGAATCGATGTCCCATGACTAGATAGGCCTGTCGGTGTTGGTTGCATGTCGGTGTGGTGTTGGTGTCTCGGTGTTTGCTCGGGTGTCGGCGTTATGTTGGAGGTTGGTGTGCATTTTTATTCATCTCAACATGTTGGCTTTGTCCATGAAAAGTCGCTGTTTGCTGCTCTGTTGCTTGCTCAGATTCTTGATCTATAGACTAGCATTGCAACTTCGCAGTTCGTTCCACGATGTGCAAGTATAGTCTCCGACCAAAAAACAAATCCCAACGGCAGGCACAGGACTGCGGTATCTTTCACCACCATGTCTACCGTCCCTTCTGCTGCCGGTGCCTGCTGCTGCCCACAAGCACCCGCCCCTTGCCTGAATTCCTCGTAGGGCCGGAATTCCTAGCATGGAAGACTCGGGGTCGAAATCTCCTGTGCACATGTCCGAGCGAAACCGTCAAATTTCCGTGTCCGACTTTATATTTTGCCCGATTTTTTTACCCAGCCCACAAAGATACCGTTTTGGGCGGAAATGTAAAGTTCAATTAAGTATTAATTTCAAGTGTATAGTACATGTATGGTCCTTACATTTAGGCGCAATGGTAGCACACTGGCGTTGTACGGACTGCTGTAGTGTGAATCATATCTTACCCTGTTGCATCTGGTATCATACCTGGAACCACACGTATGTGTGACATAATATGAGTGCATGGGAGGGACTCTCTGCCCGCACTCACCGCCACCCGGTACATGCCCTCTAAGCTCTCCTGGTAATCCGAATGCGAACGATAGATGCCTATTTGGGGTTGGTACATGCGCACCCGTTGTTCGATGTGTAGTCTAGTCTATGAGTTGAGCATCGCGAGCTTCCTGGGCCATCAAACCCCCCTCTGCGAGAGCCTGCCTCTTGTTTCGTCCCTCGATGCTGATTGCTATACGTTCCGCGATCGCCAACACGATTAGTGCTCTTTATCGTGTGTACACCCACGAACTCTTCAACATCGTGTGAGCCTGCTTTGAGTACAGAGGACGAGTTGAATCATACATCATGCCTGGAACATCATACAGCTCAATATGATGGAGATTTTTTCACACATACATGTGGCAGATCGCAATCTATAGATAACCTACAGAAGGTCTTATGCGATCTATCTGTCGTTGTGCTCTGTTGAGCAGGACACATTTCCACCCTCCTTGTGTCCCCTATCCCCCGCCCCCCCCAAAAAAATCCAACCACGCCGCTGATGGAACTTCCCTTCCTCACTCGGGCAGCACACTATTAATACTGCATGGAGTGCTCGAAACAAGGGCTGTCCCTTTGACACCCTCTACTACTTTCCCACCGCGCCCCCCCCCCCTCCCCCCCCCTTCCCTACAAAAACATCCAATCAGGTTGATGGAACTTCTCTCGCTCAGACCCCAGACCGCACACTACTTATACCGATGTGTCGTGATATTTTTATGTCTCAAGATTTTTTTCCAGTCCCGATCATCTCGCCTTGCACATCTGCCGCTCACACGCCCCCCCCCCCCCCCCCCCCTTGCACCCCCTCCCCCTCCCTCCCCAACCCCCCTAAAAACATCCAACCAGGCTGATGGAACTTCCCTCACCCAGACCGCACACTATTACATGGAGTGCTCCAACAAGGGGATATGCGACCGATTGACAGCCACCTGCGCATGCTTCACCGGGTACGAGGGCCATTCCTGCCAGAGGGCATCTTGCCCCAACCTGTGCTCGGGCCACGGGGTGTGCAAGACCAACCGAGAGCTGGCCTCCGACCACTACGGCAACGTCTACGAACTGTGGGATGCGGACATGGTCAGTCGGTGTTTTGTTTGTTGGTGTTGGCTTGCCTTGTTGTCGTGTTTCGAACAGTCATGTGTGAAACAGCAGTAGTTTTTATTTTAGGGGAGTTCGAGAAACTCAAAACCTACGTGCTGGCGCATTTGATTTTGACCTTTTTTTTTCACCTTTTTGTATTTGACCTTTTCTTTTTTGTTTTTATTTGTACTTTTCTGGTATGATTTACAAAACGTATTTTTAAGCACGTCGACTGTGCGTTCGACCGATTGAGTGGTTTATACTCATAGTTGCAAACTGCTTGCTATTTATTCCTGGTAGGTCGATAAATATTTTTTTTGCACTTGGAGGCCAGTCTTGCCTCGGAGGAACGCAAGTATTGGAAGGGCGGCATTTTCTTTTATCCCACGTCCCAGATATCGTAGGATATGAATTTCCTCCTGCTGCTCATACGATTATCGTAGTTCAGAAAGGTCGAAAGGTCGATGTCGAGTTGGGTTCATTTTTCCTCCCGCTAATATACTCATAGTTCGGACGAAGCAAAAATATGCGCATGGAATATCGCAAGATGCAAATCAGACACGGCATTCTCTCTTCTCCAAATATCCCGTTGAGGATGATGCCCTCCCTCCGCCCTTTCATGCTTCCCTCTCCTTCGTACGGTGTAACGGTCATACCCCCTTACCCCTCTTCGAGTCTGCTGCTGTACATGCGATGTAAAACGGCAGCGCCTCCCCTTCCAGGGTGCCACACCTGGTATATGAGATAGAATCTTCCCCCCCCTCCCCGTTCTCATCTGCTGTACCTGTACTAGAACCATTGACCCCCCTTCCTCCCCTACCCCTTACACCCCGCCCCCCCTCTACCCCCCCCCCCTTCAACTCCCCCTTCCCCCCCCCTTCCCCCCCCCCTTCACCCCCCCCCCCCCCCCTACACACATACGCCTCTTACATTTCCTCGCCTACACCCCCCCTTACACCCCCTACGCTTTACCCCCCTCTATCTCCCCGCCCGCTGCCGCCCGCCGCCCCCCCCCCGCCCCCCCCCCGTACCAGGGCCTCGCCTGCGACTGCGACGCCGGCTACGGGTCCTACGATTGCTCTGAACGAATGTGCCCCTACGGAGTCGATCCCCTCTTCGTCGACGACGAGAATACCGCCCGCGTTTCCTCCTGGACCATCCACTTCGAAGACGCCGCGGGCATTGACGGGGCGGACGGCACCTGGCGCCTCCGCTTCTACGACGTGTTCGGAGAAGACTGGATCACGGAGCCCATCGCGCTCAACGCTACCTGTCCCGAGCTCACCGACGAGCTTGAGTCGATCCCGAACGACGCTATCGACGAAGGTACAGTTGAGTGCACACACAGCGTGACCACCGACATTTCGAAGTACGATATCTCGTTCACTGGCAACCCTGGCAGCCTCAAGATACCCGAGATTATTGTCCTCGATGAATCCGGCCGGGACACCCTCATGCGAAGCGGACAGACGGCTTACACCGGGCTGGACACCACCGTTATCTACGACTCCGGCATCACCGGCGAGTTCTACGACTACTTTGCATCCAAATGCGGGGTAACCATCTCGATCGCGGACACCGCCACCGATATGTTCGGCGCTGTCCAAACCGCCACAGTCGTTTCTGGAACCGTGCGTGCCCTCAAGTCCTGTCTGGGCGATTCTAACGGGATTTCCGCGGATAATGTGGGGGTAGAGAACTGGGACTTCGGGGGCCTTCTGGGAGAGTTCAGGTTTGGCACGTGGTCTGCGCTTACTGCCTACCCGGACCAGTACCCCCACATTGTAAAGCTCGTGAACACCGCTGCGACTTCGGAGTACGATGGGGGAGTGTACGCCATCATGTACTGGAGCGACGAGGACAGCCTGTTCTACCTTTCGAGCGCCGTTGACAAATCTCTCGACTACCAGGTAAATAGGGATATATTTATATAGGCAATAAAGTGCGGTGAAATGATTTTTCTTTTTCTTTTTCTCGTGTTCTTTTTTGTGTGTAGGTCGCAGTGTGGGGTGAAAACAGTTTTCATTCCATTCGTTTTTTTATAGGTAGTAGTGCAAGGTAACGTGATAAGTTGTTTTTGAGTACGGTAGGGTGGAGTGTACGCGATCGTGTACCGGTGTGCCGAGGATGAGCCGTTCTACCTCTCGAGCGTGGTCGACAAATCTCTCAGCAACCAGGTAAAACAGAAGTAATTTTAATATATATATTAGTGTACGGTAAAATCATTTTTGTTTTTCGTCGTCCGTTTTATATATGACTAGCAGTGTGGGGCGAAACGCGATTTTCCACATTCCCCCCCCCCTCACCTTCCACAAGGTACCACCACACTTCCCAATTTCATTTCCTATCAGGTATCCTATGCCCCAAGCGCAAATAGAAGGCAACACTTACACGCGACCGAGGTATCACAAGAAAAACTATAAAGAAAAGCCATTGCACAGCATGACCAAACCCATGCAATACCATACATACGTTACTGGCGAACCCTTCAACTATTACTAATACGAAACACAAAAAATTGTCGACCTAAAACAAAAACTCGGCGACGTTTCTCCCACCGCCCCCCAAGCGCGTCCTACCATCTCGATTTGATACTATACGTTCGGTTGAGCAGGACCCCACTGACGAAGAGCTTCGAGTACTATCGATCACCGTTTTGACGCTTTCGGTCTCCCAATTTCGCCCCGCAATTCTGACTTTTGACATTCAGTGGGCATCCCTCAATAGTGCGGGTTGAGTGGTGCTCGTTGCCGCATTAGTGCCGGTAAAAAATATCTCTTGGCACATACATAGTCTAATGGTAATACTGTAACCTGTAGTTGGCAGTGTGCGGAGTAGTAGTGCCGATTTCGCAACGGGGCCGTTTTTCTTTTTGGTCGGCGCATACCGGCACTATATAGGAGGGACCTCCGCCGACGCATGCTCTACAGCTAGCATTAGAGGTGTGCACCGTTTGTTTTTTGCTTCGAAAGAGTTCTCGCTTAACCCCTTCAGAGCCCCAAAAGCCCTACCTATGCTAAATTCAAGTAAATTTGTTCCCAAAAAGGGTTCCAGTGGTGACGGTGTTAAGGACCTCTATAAGAAAAAAAAAAAAATGTCATGGCCAAGGTAACTTAATTTTTTTTTTTGCCGTAACAGGAACGACGTTCCGACGATTTTTCGGGTGATAATCCCCTTTGGAGCCGTAAAACCCCTCCCCATATGTACTAAATATCAAGTAATTTTGTCCCCCAAAACGGGTTTCCAGCTGCATGTGTAGGCGTTAAGGAGCTCCGTCGTTCAGAAAACACGCCAGCCGAAAAGTGCTATTAATGCTTTTGTATATTGTTGTAGCACGCGTCCCCTACTACTCTGTACTACTGCTGTGCTGTATCGTCTCCCTCGAAGGTGGATTTTTGGATCTTGGATCTTGGATTTTGGATTTTTTTTCAGTTAGTTAGGACCATTCTTATAGAAGAAGCAATTTTTGTCGAAAAAAATCCTCTTTTTTTTTCCCCCGCCTTTCTTCTTGTTTTCCACAGTAAAAAAATACAATATTTTTTTTCCTTCTTGAGTTCCAAACAAATAAATGCGACAAAATCGTTTTTTTTTAAGAGTGGGGTGTGGAGCTGAGCTCCTTAAGCGAAAATAACCCCAGAAAAGAAAAAACCACGCGCACCTCTGCCGTGCGTTTCGATACCGACGGCGTCCACCAGCAGAGAGTCTGGCACGAAACCGGCGCAACCTTTGGTTTCGAACCCTCCGTCGGCGAAGCTTGACTTCTACCGACAGCAGAATCTTCAATCGTCTCTCGTTTGAATGTACAAGTTAATTGATTAGTTATTATCACCCCCCCCCCCCCCCAAGCTCTTCCACAAAAGAGGTTGCCAGCCGTCGTAGTTGATACGGCTGCGGGAGAAAATTACAAAAGTGGCGAGGTGGAATAAGATGGGATAACGCAGTCGAGAAAATATTGAAGGATTTAGGGGGAGACCAAGAAGAGGTACTGTCCATGGAGAAGTTTGGCAGGTACAAGACGGAAGAAAAAGAAATGATATGAGAAAGGGAAAGGCTAGCGCTAAGAAATAAAGTGAACGAGGAGAAACGCTCACGAGGTATACGGAGAGGTGAGGGAAGATATTGGAATGAAAACAAACCTCTCTCTGCACGGCCCAATCGACCACACAAAAAAGCTAAAACTGCGATTTCGCGTAGGGGACCTCGGCCTACCAGAAAGAAGAAAGAGATGTGCCAGTGGTCGGTTGGAGAACGTGGCTACGGATATGTGCCCGTGTGGAACAACAACAAGAGAGTAGGGCTCACATAGCAGGAGAATGTGAAATGCATGAGGAGGAACGGGATGCGTTAGAGGAGGAGACGGGGAATCAGTCGTATGGGACATGGAAGAGTTTTGTAGACTCGAGAGTAGCATAAAAACGATCGCTATCCTAGGAGGTAGATGGTGGCCGCAGACGGCGAAACAGGACGGGGATAGGGATAAGCAAACTGTTTCTACGTAGTGCATGGAAGAAGCGTAATGAGCGCCCAGATGTTGGAGGTGTCTCTTACTAGGAGTAGGAACGGTGCTCTGTCTCGAAAGGGCTGCGTGGTCAATGGTCAAATGATCACTATAAGGCAAGCAACAAATGAGTACACGCCCCCCCTTAACATGCCCCCCCCCCGAAAAAAAAACCTCCTCAAAAATAACGACACCCCCCCCCCCCCCGCCCCCCCTCCCGCTTCATACGTTGAATAACATTACCGACGGCAGGTTTTCGCTACCGACGGCGTCCTCGAGCGCGTGTGGCACGACACCGACGTAACCGGCGACTTCGAACCCTCAGTCGACGAGTTGGGGGTGGCCTACTGGGACCAATACTCTTCCACCATCCACACCAGCCGAGATTTCTCGTGCGAAAACGCGGGAGCGCAGGGCTCCGCCGGCGTGTTCTTCGGCAACAGCTCTTACCTGCACAACAACTGCCTCGAGAAGGGCGACCTCCTCGTCATCCCCGCGTCCGTGAGCGGCACGACGTCGGAAAACATCACGGGCGACAGCGACTTCGGCACAACGAGGGTGGACGCGCAGGGCACGCTCAACTCCGCCGGCTTGTACGAAATCATGAAAATCTCGGTGGAAGACTACACCAAGGACACCAACGCGACGGAAGACCGCTACCAGATTGTGCTGGACAGGCCCATTTTCTGGGACGGTTCGGAAACGGCTCAGGTCGTCGACAATACGACTACCGCGGTGGGCATCCGGTCTTTCTACAAGTTCACCCCCGACATGTACTCGAACACGGAGGAGTGGGTGGCGCCGTGCGCGAACCGCGGAATCTGCGACGTGCTCACTGGCCTGTGCACGTGCTTCGCGGGATACACAAACGAGAACTGCGATACGCAGAGCGCCCTTGCAGTGTAGTATTAGCCGGGACGTAGGAAGCAGTGCGCCAGGTAGGTAGGCACGCCTGCGATTTGCAGAGTGCCCCCCTCCGCAGCCTTAGCGATAGCCGGCATTTCTAGGAGCCCGCACGCTATGCAGGCCAATGAGACTTTGCGGCATGTGCAAGAGTGTCCTTGAGGTGTAGAAAAACAGCCGGCGTACTATAGGATCCGGTGCTGTGCTGGGGACACAAATTATACTTGTGATACTCGGAAGCGCCCTTGCAGTCTAGCAATAGCCGGCGTGCTATGGGAGTCAGCTCGCTGGGCGCATAAACGACACGCAAAGCATCCTAGCGGCCTAGTAGTAGCAGGCGTTTTATATTTTTATTTTTCACATCATTTGAAAACGTCCGCTGTGTGGGTTGGGTCGATGCAAAGGTCTACACTCAGCTAAAACAACGATGCAGCAACGTGCGGCCAGAGCTACGACTGATGACAGGTCTCGGCGGGGGTCGTACTGTATATGGGTTGATTGATTTTATTTTTTTTATCATATATTATTTTATTTTTTTTACTTTTTTTTTATTACGCGGTGTTGGTGTTTGCTTGCTCGCTGACAAGCAGTGCGCCGGCAGATACACAGGCACGCGGCGGGGTATGTCGGGTTGGGGAAAAAGGAAAAAATTGAGGGCACACAATCGCACGTCGAGGGGGGGGGGGGGGGGAGAATGTGTTGAAAGAAACACGGCAAGAGATTGCTAGCTCGGCTTTTGGTAGGTTCGGCGTTTTTTGTCCCCAGTATTGCATTGCAATTTTCAATTTTGTAAAGAAAAGCGGGGTTGAGGTGGGACACGAGCTAAAAAAAGAAAATGCCGCGCAGCCTGTTCGCTTTTTCTCGCACATTACCACCTCTAGGCTGTTATGTAAGGAACGTTGGGGGTGTTAAGCGGAATACCACACGAACGTTATATTTCTGTCCAGCGTGGAGCTGCGGTCGGTCGGCAGCAAGCGGTAGTATGCGTAGCTTGAAGTTTTTTTTTTCCTTTGTATTTTTTTTGTCGTTTTTTTTTTTTCTCGTGCGAGAGTACACGTTGCTCCGATTAGTCGCCGTGCTATGAAAGTCATTGGGGGGTTGTGGCTTGGCTTGGCACAGGGCGGGAGAAAAACAGGCGAAAAAAGAAGAGTAAAACGTACGCTTGGGGTCTTTAACAATTGCTCGGCAAGCAAGCGATATGATTTGGGATGTTTTTTTTTCGGCGGATGACTTCAAAACCGTTTGGCATGCAGCACTAAGCCAACCTTAAGCTTAGTATAGCCTACGGTAGGCAATGTTGCGCAGTACACTCTGAGTTTTGTTTTGTTTTCCGAGAAAGAAAAGTCTTGAGTTAGGTCTTGGTGCTTGCGGCAGTTGCGCTGCTTTGCGTGAAGCAAGAAGAGTAAAGTATGCCTCTACGAGTAGAGAGTAGACCACAGGGCGCCGGGCGTTAACAACTTGGAACTAAAACACGAAAAACGCACCATTTTTTTTTCATTTAACTAACTACCACGACGACACCACCCTATCTATTATACCATACCAGCACACATATCTGTTTCCGCGCGATGTCTTGTTTCCCAGCACATGATTTTACATTTCCGCCTCTCTCTCTGAGATTTGATCATTTCTTCGAACCATGAGAATCATCTCCTTCCGCAAGCTGCATGCAATGTGCCGCTCCTCTGCAATGGTTGACGCGTGCTACGAAAGAGGTGTGTGTGGCACACCCCCCCTTTTTTCTTTTCAGGTTTTACGCTTTAGGACTTTAAGACAAACATGTCCCTCTCTCCCAAAGCCTGATCTGGAGAGAAAGAGTAAAACCGCGGTAGACCGGGTTTGAAAAAAAAATCCCGTGGCCTACTAGCTAGGTGCACAACGAGAATCGCGCGCAAAACAAAAAATGGCCTATTATTTATTTTTTTTTCCGACGATTTTGAGTCAAGGAGCCCCGTCATTCAGAAAAAAAGGGGTTTTGCCAAAGAACGGTATACATTAATGCCTCTATTGCTACGGCCTTAATGCCTCTATTGCTACGGCAGGGTACCCGATTTAAGAGCGCCCCATGGGATACGAAACTTGCGCTGCTGCTAACTACGAAAGGCTATCTCATCTGTAGACTAGTGGTAAATATACACTATGGCCTTTTTTGTGTGGCTGGACAATGCCGATTTGACCGCGCCCTTCGAACTCTCACGCGAAAGCCTTGCTCTTCTTTACTAACCAGGGGGCTCTTAAACCGGGGCTACCCACGCACTAGACACTAGTAGGGGGGGGGGGGGGAGCTCCCTTTTGAAGTTTCTTTTTTGTTGTTGTTGCAGTTCTAACTCGAGCGCGGTCACTTCGCGCATGTTGTGACGCCCTTGTTTTACCTTTTTGCGTTTTTGCCAACAACACTTCTTGAGCTGTTTTTTTTTTTGCGATATATATGACAAGCCGCAATTAGGGATCTGGTTAGCTCCGGGTGGGTGACGCTGCGCCAAACGAATCGCCTCAAGGTTTGTCTCAATGAGGTACGGAGCCATTCGTGCGAGTGGCTCAGACCAGAGGTAGTGAAAAGGGGGGGGGCACGCCCTGTCAAAGCCTTGCAGCGTGGATGTATCGAAACGACATCATCTGACGCATGCTACATACGCGATAGAGGCGCACCGCTTCTTTTTCTGGGGTTTCTCGATTTCGGAGCTTAAGATCTCTCTCCACGCCCCCCAGAGAATTGATTTTTTGGACAAAAATAAAATAAAACCTCTCTACACACCGAATTCATGCGAAAAAAAAGAAAAAAAAACCCCAGGTTGTCTTGTTGCTTAGGTACACACAACGAGAGAACCACGCATCTCAGGAAAAAAAAAGTTCGACAAAAAATTCCACGACGGATTTGGGTCACTAATTAGGGAGCTCCCGTCACACTCATCAGGAAAAAAAAAAAATTATAGCCAAAACGTGCTGCCTCGGCTGGCGTAGCGTGCGTCATTTCTGACACTCGCGCGAGTGACTCGGTACGTCACGCGGACGAGACCAAGGAGCCCTACGGCATAGTTGATGTCACGATATACCCCTAATTCTCGCCATCGGTTTTGAGGTATCATGCTATTACTATCGTACTATTATTACTATCATACTCGCGCACGAGTGACTCTGTACCTCAGCGACGGAAAACGCACGTTATTATAGGCGATTTTGTTTTGGCGCGGCGTGTAGCTAACCATCCCGCCGGGGATTCCTATCGAAAAAAATTGACAGCATGGAACAACGGGGGGGGTCACCTCGCGCGAGTGACCCCGAACGTCCACACCGTGTGAAAAAAGGCCCAAAAAAACAGCATAACCTCGAGCCACACCCCGTAGCATTTTGGTCACGAAAATACTGTTTTTTTTGCTGAGCGAGTCACCTCGCGCGAGTGACCCCCAAGGTCCACACCGTGAAAAAAAGGCCCAAAAAAACAACATAACCCCGAGCCACACCCCGTAGCATTTTGTTCACGAAAATACTTTTTTTTCTGAGCGAGTTTTATCGCGCAGAGAGCGTGGTAGCTTACCTCGTACCATTTCTCGATCGGGTGTTGATATCGCGATTTTCAAAACACCACGAGCTCTTTTCAGGCCGCAGAGAGGCAGGGGTGTTGCTCGCGCCAGTGACCCCAAGGCACCGCAAAAAAAAGGCCTCTTAAAAAGGGACAATTTATGGTACCGTAGCCTGGGTCCACTGTGTACCTATTTTCGGGGACAAGGCACTTTCCGAATGGCGAGGTCCCTTAGAAAGGGACAATTTATGGTACCGTAGCCTGGGTCCACTGTGTACCTATTTTCGGGGACAAGGCACTTTCCGAATGGCGAGGTCCCTTAGAAAGGGACAACTTATGGTACCGTATCCTGGGTCCACTGTGTACCTATTTTCGGGGATAAAGCACTTTCAGAATGGCGGGGTGCGCCTTAGCACAAAATCATCGGAAAGTCTCTGGCACATTTATTCTTATCTATATAGCCTATTGCCAAAATATTGCTTTTTTAGAAGTACATAGCTAGGCCATTGGGTTTGTGTTAAGTTACTGGGGGCGGGGACACAGAGAGTGTCCCCTGCAGGTCTGCCTATATCTCCTGAGCAGGTTCTCGGTTTGAGTACGAAATTTCTTAGCCGTGTCGTAGTAGAGAGAAGCAGCTTTATCACTTCCCACCATGACCCTGGATAGCAACCGAGAGCGCGAGGCGCATGCCTCGATTACATTTATTTCCTGTGCAATTAATATCCCGAATAGACAACGCCAATATATCATACGAAAACGGCCAAAATTACCCATCAAACTTCCCACCATGACCCTGGATAGCAATCGAGAGCGCGAGGCGCATGCCTCGATTACGTTTATTTCCTGTGCGATTATTATCCCGAATAGACAACGCCAACATATCATACGAAAACGGCCAAAATTACCCATCAAACTTCCCACCATGACCCTGGATAGCAACCGAGAGCGCGAGGCGCATGCCTCGATTACATTTATTTCCTGTGCGATTATTATCCCGAATAGACAACGCCAATATATCATACGAAAACGGCCAAAATTACCTATCAAATCAGATAATTACAGGCTTTTCAAGGCCGCATACCTTAACAATCCGTTCATATAGGAAATATATATATATAGTGCCCTCTGATTTTTCTCAAAAGCGTGTAGTTGTTGGGTCACAGTCATTATCATTGTAACTTCTACACCGGGGAACACCCCAGGAAAAAGTTGGCGCGCACCTAGCTATCGTCGCGTGGAGCCGCGTGTGTGTGTCTTGTGCTATCTATGCTTTCGGGTCGAAAAACCACGCGAGAGCCATCATTTATTTCGCGTGTGGAGGGTCCAGATTTTCCGACCGTTTTACCGCTGACCGTTAAGCGCACAACACACAGCGACACCGCAACCCCGCATTTTACAGCAAACTCTGCTGTCACACTCCAGAAATATCCTACGCCCCGATTACTGTTACAAACATTATTATTCACATTCCAACCCAGGGAATCCGTGTTACCGGTATATACGTAGTAGACTATATGCTGGTAATAGATTATTCAGATAATCATGTTCAGATTATTCTCCGGCGCTCTCACCCGGCAGGACGTGATCTATATATATGTGTTGATTTTTGCTTATTGCTTACACGTCCCCGATAATATCCGGTGGTCGGTTTGTGTAACCGTAACATCTGCGGGTCACATAATATATTCAACGTTCTTCATATATTTTTTAAAATACCAACACCAACCATTATATATAGTGGAGAAAAACGAAGTATGTACGATATATACCAGGTATGTTTTTTTTAACAAAAGAAATACGTATGACCCCTCCCAGATTAATTAAGAAAAAAACTCACCCACATAGCATATTACAAGTACCAATGATAACGCAGCTTGCAAAGATGAGTATTGACTCGAAACTCGTCGAACTCACGGCTGACGTCCTTGAAATATTTCAATAAAATTTACGACGAGTATTCTTCATGAGGATCAAATATATAGAAACACGCGCGACCGACCTTGCGTAGTAAGTTTGTGAAAACGTGTATTAACAACTACCTGGTATATCGTAGGATTAGTTCACACACGCACCATGTTATCCTAAACGAAAAACATCATGGTGCGATCATTCGACTATATATTAGGTGCTACTGCTGCTTTAAGGAAGGATATTCGATTCATATCGGAAAGGCATCTACGCTACATTGTCGGAGGGCAAAAAAAATAATAATGAAATATATATATAGACTAGATGTACACCACGCGCAGCTGGCAAAAAGTTGAGTTTCAATCATTCAATCGATCGCACTCACAGCTTCTGACGTTTTTTCATTTTTTTCCAAAAAACAACACTACTAGTCTACACATTTTGCTTCAGTTTTAGCGTGAGGTATAGAGAACTCCTCAACAAGCGCGAGGAACGAGTCCCACGAAGAAATGAGTCCACTATCTGTTACCGACCGCGTGGCTACGGTAGCGCAGCAGGGGGTCGCTTTTGGGGCCATTCTTTTTGCGTTGACTCTCGAGGTTACTCGCGCAAGTTGGACCCCCCCCCCCCCCCCCCCCTGTTCCTTTGATTCCCTTCGACTTTTTTACGCGCTGCTTCAATTTTTCGAGAAACGGAATCCGTAATGGAAATGATTGGTTTTTCGAGCTGCGCGTCTGAAACAAGTAAGTCCTCTGGGCCCTTTTTTTGTCGGCGAGCTGCTGACAGAAGAGTTACGCGTGCGAGTGGCTCACACTCGGTGGTGAAAAACGAGAGTACCCCCGCCTGCACCGTGTAGTAGCCTCTTGTTTTTCGCTGCGTCGGGGAGCACAGAGCGAAAACAAACGCGGGTCCATCTGGCGCCGATTGTGTGACGAGACGCTCGCGAGACGCGACTAGGGTCTAAGCACTTTTTTTGGACACACTATAATATATCTTCTGGGGCTGACTTCTACACAAGAGGAACGCTCTACGCAAAATCGCCAGAGTATATTGTCACCTTTTCCTTCTGGCTGTGACTAGTCTACACAAGGAACTACGGAAACTCACTCGTGAGTCAGAATATTTTTGCCGTTGTTTTTGGCCGACTATAACTTTACACAAGCAACTAAAATACGCGCACGATTATCGCTGTGACTATACACAAGGAACTACGGTTAATCACGAGTCAGAATATTTTTACCGTTGTTTTTGGCCGACGATAACTTTAGACTAAACGAGCAACTAAATTACGCTCACGATTATCGTCAGAGCTTAATTTTTTCCGTTTTCTTCGGCTGACTCTCTAGTCTAGTCTAGTCTAGTCTAGTCTAGTTATACAAGGAAAAACTACGCAAAATCGTCAGAATATTTTCACCGTATTTTTGAGCTCTTGAGCAAAAACCATATTTTTCCATTATACTAGACTACTAGACTAGTCTATACTAAAAGCTTTCGGAGAATGTAGTGTGTGTGGTTCGCTAGACATACCCTGGGGGTATTGCAAGTTGAAAAGGGAGACATTTATGTGAGGGGGGGAACTCCGTGGAGTTGTAACCAAAAATAAAAAGAGTTTGCCACTGCTCAAGCAACCCGGCAGGTAACACGAGTATATACTGTATAGCATGCATATTCGTAGCTAAAACGAGTCCATCGCTAGTTTAGCCTAATGCCTCTAGACTATAGAGCTATAGAGGCCACGTGGGATTGTCCATCCGAGGGTCAAGTTTTTTTTTTCTTCCTCGTCGGAAGGCATTTTTTGGGTGAGAGGGAAGAGTTGTACAGAGCTCTTGCAGTGAGCTATACCTCCGACAGATCAGCATCTAGATCATCTTCAGATCATCTGCAGATCATCTACATCTAGTAGATCCTACAGCTGCCGCTACGAGATGCAGTGCAGCATCTGAATATATATACGTGTGGAGTACAGATCCACCCCCCCCGGAAGCATGCGCTAGATTATGTAGATCGTACGGCACCCAGGCAGCAACACTTAATGAGCTAGATCATACAGATCTTCCTGGAAGCTTTAGATCAAGTGGGCATCGATCATCTGTCTGACGTGTGACGTGAGGAGCCTCGGAAAATGTTGATGCACTCCTAGCGCAGCGTGTGTCTGGTTCTTCGTTGAACCGCTTCGAGCGACGTTTTTTGGCGATCGATATCCGACTCCCCCTCCCCGAGGCTCATTTACTGTTCGGAAAAAGTGTAACATCACCTGCCCGACGCAAAGTCAACCGAACTTGGGCTTTATTTTTGGACCACCCGCAATGAAAAACGCCTTCGTACAAATTATGTTTTGCTGAGCACTTCGACGGAACAGCACACTTGCTCGAAATTCGCTCGAAAAATTTGACACGCACAACAAACTGTACGCTTTATCGACTCTCCTGCGGAAAAAAAAAAACAGATTATACATCGAAACGAGAGCGACAAAACCATTTTCGCGCGTGACAACAGACAAACGACATGTTTAAATTCCTTCTTCCTCTTTTTAAACATTACTCATGGGCCGAGAAGCACGCCAGTTCCCGACAAAATCGTGCCCAATTTACACCATATAATATACATGCGCGTGCATCACCCGCGGCTGTATTCAGTTCACGTCTCGGACACAGATCGTGATCTAGATCATCTACATCATCTACAGCAGTACATCCCATATCGGCGGTTGTGAGACGTTATCCTCGATCTGGATCTGTTGAGCACAGGTCCAACTCAGGCAACATGTGCTAGATCATGCAGATCGCACGGATCCCACCGGGCTACATGAGCTACCCCATACAGATCTTCCCTGAAGTATTTAATGCTGGATCTGTATCTAAAGAGTACACAGATCCAACCCAGAAAACAAGTGCTGGATGATACAGATCGCACGGCTTCCACCGGGCTACATGAGCTACCGGCAGATCATACTGACCTTCCTTGAAAGATCTACATCAACAAGTAGTGATGATCGGTGATCTGTCCGAGTTGCGATAAGGTTTGCCGCCGGCAACAAACCCCAAGCAGCACTCGACGATCCCCACCAGCAGCAGCAGCACCAGCAGCAGCACCACCACCACAGCCTAGACTAGTAGAGACGCTACGCACAACCAAAACCAAGCAGCGTGCAAAACTGAGTACCTAGTATAGACTACTCAAACCGACGAAAAGTTACAGCTGAAATATTTGACACAATCTGAGTATTGACCACTCAATCGGTTGAACTCACAAGATGACAGATTTGACTAACAAAGATCAAATACGTCAGCTGCGAGTTCGACGGATTGAGTGGTCGATACTCAGCTACGCAAGCTGCGAGAAGTACTTGCAACGCTGATATAAAACGCGACATGGAGGCCTCTTTTAAACGGGGTGCTGAGACACGAAAAACACGCCTCCGTGTGCTACCACCAAAACTTCTCTCGAAATAGGCTTCGCTAGACAGGAGGGACACAACCCACATACTTCGAGAGGGCCGCCTACCGTAGCTACCGTCATGTCAAGAAAAAAAATAAAAAAGGCAGTCTTAGCTGTGACCCGTCATTCTTATACACAACACAAAACAAACCTCGACTGCGAGATGGACAATTTCGTCAAAACGCTCATGCTTGCAAGATCGCAAGCTGCGTGATACTGATCGCGCCTGCTACGGTGCGTATGGCCCATGAAGGGCACAGATCCGTCCTACCGTCTAACCGGCATGTGGTGCCGGTATATGCCCTCAAGAATGAGATAAATCCGTCCTACCGGTCTTATGTGGCATCTCCCGTGTGTCCCCCCCCCCCCCCTCTGCCGCTACCATCTCCCAAACACCAGATGAAATAATTTCCAGCACCACCGCCGCCCCATCCCGCACCCCGTTCTCCGCTGCAGAACACCCTGGTTAAACACGCGAACCGCAACTTCATCCCCTAGGCGGCCAATCAAAATCACGCCGCCACTACGCCAACCGCAATTTCCTCCAAACTACGCGAGCCGCAACTTCACTCCGCGATCCGCAAACTTCCTTCTCAGGCGACCAATCAAAATCGCGCCGCCACACGCGAGCCGAAACTTTATTCTTGGGTGACCATTCCAAAAATCACGCCGCCGTCGCCACTTCCACGCGCGCAGAGCCGATTTCTAGTCCGCCGCTCTTCTCCTCCTGGCGCCACCAAGAGCCGTCTAGGTAACTGCCGAGCAACTTGAGGGCACGCGCGGGCTGGTAGGCCGGCACCTCGTGTCCAGCGACGTGAACCGTAACGAACGCCAGGTCGACGTCGTTGAAGCGAGTCTGGTACCCGGCGACCTGTATCGCGCACCGTAAGCGGTAACGTTAGAGGATACCAGTTCGTCACAACGCGTTATTGCGCAAGTATCGCCATCAAATGTGATGGAACATGGTAGGACGTATAACGTATAGATGGTAGAGGTCAGATTACGCGTGTACATGGGATGGATATCTCCAACGTCAGGCCAAAAAGAGTCTGTCCGTTTCCGATATCATTTCTGAGACCCCTCTGTTTTCACAGAGGGTCGATCCTGAATCTGGTAGGACCTTTTCACACAAACACATTATGGTATATATTGGGTGGTTGGGTTGGGTTGGGTTGGGTTGGGTTGGGTTGGGTTGGGTTGGGTTGGGTTGGGTTGGGTTGGGTTGGGTTGGGTTGCGTTGGGTTGGGTTGGGTTGGGTTGGGTTGGGTTGGGTAGGGTTGGGTTGGGTTGGGTTGGTGGGTGGGCGGACGGACGGGACGAACGCTCATCAATCATCCAAAAGTAGCGGCAGCACAGCAGGTCGAAAAAAACAACAATGACAACAACTCCGGATCTTCACGCCGCTTACCTGCCCCCCCTCTGTCCACGTCTTCCAGTAGCACCTCTCGTCCACTTCATAGCCGAGGTCGTAAATCCACCACTGCGTGCCCTCCGTTGCGCAAACGGCGTCGTCGTCCTGAAATGTGGTGAAAATGCAAGGTCACAAACAATACAAATGTTACTTCGTGCAAAAACAAAACAAACAAGAAACAATTTACGACAAAAAAAATACAAAACAAGTGAACACCAGGCAACAAAAAATAACAGCAGGGTAAACACAAAACAAAATAACACATAAAAAAACAACAATTAACAAAAACACGGAAAAAGCGCAAAAATAAACACATACCCTTGGTACCAAATGACCAAAACAAAACAAAACGAAAAAACAAAACAAAACAAAACTATAAAAAATGTGGTACCATGTAACAAATAGCAAACTCACGAACAAACAAAAGCGCAGGCAAAAACAAAACAAAACGATACAAGCTTGCGCCCGCGCCCGCAGCACCATTTGGCTCCCTCACGGCAACCAGCAACAACTCATAACAGCATCAGCCCTCGAAATGCGAGACCAAAACGCCATAGTCCATGTTATGATACATACGTGAAATATACAAATATACCAGAGCCTTTCGCGTGCCAGGAGTTACAAAAAAGAAACACATGTCGTGTCGGGTCGGGTCTATACAGTCGTCGTCCCTCATTATTGCCTTGCCAGACGACGGTACCCGCACTAAACTGGGACCCCGCACTATCCAGGGATAACGCAGGCACTAATCACTAACGGCAACCGGCACTATATAGGGACCTATACAGTCGTCGTCCCTCATTATTGCCTTACCAGACGACGGCACCCGCACTAAAGTGGGACCCCGCACTATCCCGGGGTAGTGCAGTGCAGCAGTACTCTATAGGACGAGCAGGTCGCGACGAGCGATTATCACCGCACTAAACTAGGGCACCGCACTCTACAGGGTACCCGCACTACCAACGCGGCACCAGACGAGTGTACACGCTCACCCCCGAAAAGACGAGAATCTTGAGGCCGTAGTCTCCCAGGAGTCTCTGGTAGTAAGGCATCATGGGCCGAAGTAAGTCCGTGGCGTCGTAGTCCACCTTCGTCGAGCACTGCTCCCACACCGTCCCCTCCCTCACGTGCAGCGCCTCCTGCACGTCCGCACGGTTGAGATACCTGCCGCGGGTGGGAGAGGAAGGAGGTCAGCGGGTAACGGCCAACAGGCATTTTGTTAGCAGCCGCCAGCTCTTCCATTCACAGCTTTTACAATTTAACTGGTTGGAATGTTTGGATCGTGTAGGATACGGTTTACGCTGTAACGCTGGGGTGGGGAGGTGCTAACAATGGGTGGTTGCATACCAAAAAAAGTGTGTATACGACTCGTATTTAGTCGCAAATATAAACACGTCCCTAGCACTAATGCTCTCGTAGTCGTTTTTTTTCTTTTTTTGTAACCACCATTATTTCGAAAAAAGTGTGACATCAGCCGTGGGCGCATAGTCAAGTCAACTAACCGAGGGTTTTATTATTTTTGGATCGCCCGCAATAGAAAAACGCCATCACATATTGGCACGTCCCCAGCGCGCGGTACGAGTAACGTAAACCAACTCTTACAGGAACAAACACACAAAACTCAGATACACGATTGTTCAGTCAGATTTGATTTGAGCCTTTTCTTGCTACTATCTCTTGCGTCCCTCTCAATACCATCATGACACCACTCCGAACGCAAATCTTGTATAAATGATGACGATGTTCTCTCACTTGCTCCTTTCCATGTGGTCTGGCCCGTCGTCACAACTATACGCTACAGCAGCGGGGGTCCCCCAACAAGGCGGTCTGATGTGATGCGGTATCCCTGTATAAGGCGGTCAATATTGCTTGGTGCACTGGGGAAATGCACTCATATCGTGGAATGAATAAGGCGGCTTCCCCGGATAAGGCGGTCACATTGCTCTTGCACACCAACGTCTTACTGGGGAATCCATACTGCTGTACTACACCAGTAACTGGCATACACCCATGTCTACGAAAGCATACACTACCTCTACGATAGCCTACGCTACCCCTTTGACAGCATACACTACCTCTACGATAGCCTACACTATCTCTATGTACGACAGCATACAATACCTCTAGATAGCCTACACTATCTCTATGTACGATATCATACTCTACCCCTATCCTTATCCCCCCCCCCCAGCCAAGCTGCCCCCCCCCCAGCCGAGCTCCCCCCCCCCCCCCACTCACGGAATGGTGAAGTCTTCCGCACAAGGTTCGTAGGGTCCAGCAGCACCGTAAACTCCCTGTCCTCCGGCTCCCCCGTGTCTGGCGCGATGCAGGTGCTCCTTCAGAGCGGCACGCTGCGAGCGCGGTATAGTCTGGCCAGCCCCTAGCCCGACGCCACCCAGTGGAGAGGAAACCTCACCGTCTGAGCTGCCGCCCAAGCACATGGGGTAGTCCAAGGCGTAGGGGTTAAGGTTGCCTGGGAGGGGGAGGGGGGAGAGGAGGGGGGGGGGGGGGGGCGCAGGAAAACAGGACGAGGTTTTGGGTCGGTTTTTTTTTTTGGTGCAGTGTGTTATCAATACCAGGTAGTGCTTTTTCGAATTCGTCCAGCTTCGACATCAAAAAAATAATTTTAATAGCCCACAATATTGCAATTCTTCATGACAACCTTCAATTCAAGAATTTTTCCGCGCGGTCGGGGCTAGGGTAGGAAACGAGGCCGGGAACGTGTGGGAAAGAGGGGAGGGGAGGGGTGAGCGCAGCACAGGAATACGGACGAGGTTGGATTGGGGGTCCGATTTTTTTTTTTTGTAGTGGGACGGTTATTTGCCAGGGCTTTCGACGGGTCATTACGGCCCGCGCTTTCGGTCAGGATGCTGAAAAAAAACCGGGTCGAGTCGGGTCGGGTCGGTAGGGTGTCCCGAAATCTCACGGGTCTGATCGGGTCGGGTCAGGTCAAGAGGCTTGCAAATTTCACGGGTCAGGCCGAGTCAGTCACCCTGACCCGCTAGACGTAACCCGACCCAGCGAAAATCCCTGCTGTGCATCTCATACCTGGTACTACTCACGGGATGAGCTGTGTCCGAGACGTACAAATACATACCACGCGCGATCGGAGTATCACTCACACACAGCTTGCAAATATGAGTTTCGACGAAATCTTCCATCTCACAGCTGGGGTGTATCTTATTTTATTTTATAACGTACATAATTTGAACAAGCTGAGCGATCAGCGAAAAGGGGAGTACGGTCGAATCAACCGCCTGATGCAAACGCGAGGCGCGCACGCTACGACATGGGTGGGCGCACGTGGACCATCTCGGGCTCCTTATCACCGAAGGAGCCCTACATACCTTATCCCAAACCCCAAAATTTTAACGCCTTTACAACAACTGGAAACCCGTTTTAGGGGACATAATACTTGGAATTAGTATGGGAAGGGGCTTTGGGGCTCTACAGCGGTTGAGAAAAATGAAAAGTGCAGCCCGATGGGCAATTCCATGGCCTAGATAGGCATCG
This sequence comes from Undaria pinnatifida, assembly GCA_012845835.1. Lineage (NCBI taxonomy): Eukaryota > Phaeophyceae > Laminariales > Alariaceae > Undaria > Undaria pinnatifida. The sequence continues at coordinate 2,879,641 of JABAKD010000028.1, forward strand.
CAAAAGGTACGCACATAAAAATGTACCGGTAAACAGCCAAAGGGTACACAAAAAAACACGGTACATCGACTGAAAAACCCGCAATACGGCGGTGACCTCCTCATCAGAAGGCTGGCCCCTCTCTCAGCCTTACTGAGGGCAGTTGGGGCCTCCAAAAATCGTACCTGGTACGTACGTGCTGGTCCCCCACAAAAGGCGGTACTGACGAGGCGGCATCCTTAAAAAACACGGTCAAAAATCACTTGACACACGCCTGAAAAACCGGCAATACGGCAGTGACCATGCTATCAAACGGCTGGCCCCTCCCTCAGTGGGGCGGTCTACCGCCTCATTGAGGGCAGTTGATGCCTCCAAACCTTGCAAAGACACCGCTTAGCCCACAACACACAACACACACAATGCGCAATCCGCCTTGTTAGGGAATAAGGCGGCTGCCGTACACCCGATACCGCGGTAACAATCTATTCGAGGGTAGCTTATCGCTTTTTCGAAAACATGGTTGACACACTCGTTAAAATATATACAACCTAGCCCTAACCCAACGAAACGCAACAACCATTGTACGGTGAACCCCCTTCGTCTCGTACACAGTGTGCGTCAACCATGTTGTCGAACAAGTGGTAAGCTCTACTGACTTATTCGGGGACCAGTAGGATGGTTGCGACGAACATACAACAACTTTGTTTGGGTACGAGTTCGGAATGATAATAAAAAAATAACGCTACACATTTATTCACGCTTTTGTACCTCTCCATACGAGTTACCAGGTACCAGGTATATAATATTTGTGCGCAGAATGATTAGAGTATAGACCGAGATCGCCCGTGAAGAAAATTCACGTATCTTCAAAGAGAAAAAGTGCGCGATTGGAGTATCACGTAGCATGCAAAGATAAGAGCATCGACCCTCAAGTTGATCGAAACTCACAGCTCACGCATTTTGAAACATCAAAAATAAAATATACATTGGAACGGTCGAACGTCGCAATCCAAGGCCAACCCAACCCCCCCGAAAAACCAGCAAAACAAAATGAAGAAATACGTTTTTGTATTACTACCATTTTATCTTTATTTTTCTAATTTTTTTTTTTATGGGTTGGGGGATGACCGGTTGACCTCGGATACATACATCCGTCGGTTTTGACAGCACGTTCTGGCTTGTTTTTGTTTTCCAACCCAACAGAGCGTAGAAATCGCAAAAACACGCACCACTGTACACGTAACATGTGGTAGTTTCTCGCTCGAGGAGCACCCCGTTCAATCATAAATCGGGTGGGAAAATGTATTAAGAATATTATTGAAACTGTCCGACGTCACAACCCAAGGCCAACCCGAACCACAAAAATCAGCCAACAAAATCGGTCAATGCGTTTCCCTACGTATACTACCATTTTTTATTTTCCAACTAATTTTTCTTTTTTCGTGGGTCAAGTTGGGTTCGTTGGCCTTGGATTACCACGTTAGTCGGTTTCAATCCTATTTTTCGGGCATTTTCCCCCAACCCAATAAAGGTTGGAAATCGCAAAAACACGCTACTACTGTACCTGGTACGCCACATGTGCTAGTTTCTTGGGTGAGCAGTCCGTTCAGTCATAAAATACCACGGCTTGTCACAGGTCATAATCCGACTCGCCGATCATGTCAAGCCAGAAGGCTATCTTAATCTCGCGGGTGGAGCGGGGTTGGGTCGGGTCGGGTCGGGTCGGGTCGGGTCGGGTCGGGTCGGGTCGGGTCGGGTCGGGTCGGGTCGGGTCGGGTCGGGTCGGGTCGGGTTGGGTCGGGTCGGGAGGTTTCCAAATATCGGGTCGGGTCGGGTCGGGTCGGGTCGGGTCGGGTCGGGTCGGGTCGGGTCGGGTCGGGTCGGGTCGGGTCGGGTCGGGTCGGGTCGAATCGGGTCGGGAGGTTTCTAAGTATCGCGAGGTCGGAACGGGTTACCCTGACCCGATCTGAACGGTGTAAATTTCTGAATAGCACTCTGTCCCAACAAATGCTACCAGTATCGTAGCGCGAGGCACCGAGAAGCAGTAAGCAGTAAGGGCGAGTCCGTTTTACCTAGGTAGGAGTCCATGGACTCCTCCAGCGTGTTGCAAGCATCGAGGTCGCCGCTCAATCCGTAATCTGCTCCCACGCAGCTCTCGAGCCAGCGAGCGTAAACCGGCTTCGGCAGGAGCTGATCGCCCCAGTACTTTTGGTATTGCGCCACCTGCAGGAGGTGATATTATAGATTACACAAAAAAAAAGGAAAAAAAAGTGTTGTATCTGTTGTTATTCTCACACTAACTCGCATCTTAAAGTGCGTGGTCACAGCACAGGCTCCAGTCACTCCGGAGAAGAAAAATACCCCAGGCAAAAAACAAAGCAAACCAAAAGTGGTACACGTAAATATCATCACAGCTCAAGCAATCCATGCATCATCCGCCAAAAAATATATAAAGACAAAACAAATATATAAAATATTTACCAGTGTCTCCCTAGGGATAATGCCGCCTTTAACGTGTGAAACCCCGGGGGTGTCGCAAGTCGAAAAAGGGAAAACGCAAGCCTCCCTATTCACCAGGTATTTCATAAAAAAGAAGATCCTGAAAACTGAAAAAAAAAAAACAGCGGCGGCAGTGGCGGCGAGCAGAGGACAAAACTGCTGTACCTGATTGGAGCGCGCGTCCGTGTAGGGGTTTCCAACAAGAAATCCGGCGAAGTTGATCACGGGGGCCGATTTGTCGACCCTCACTTGGTCGTTTCTTTTCAGGATTTCTTCCGCTAGCTGCGGCATGTAGTGGCCGCCGTACGACTCCGAGGAGATGTGGAAGTCGTTGCTGTGATCGCGAGCGACAGACGTTTTCGACGAAAAGCGCACCGAACAGAAATAAGCAACAAGGGGCTTATGAATAATAGAAAGCGGGCGGCATTCGAGGCATCGAGGTGTCGCATTCGCCGTCCTCACTAAAAAAAAAACATCACCGCCATGGTCCAGCCCAAGGTAACAGGGCAGGAGAGGAAGAAATTACAAAATAGCAAACTAAGGAAACACAATAAATATTAACATCACGTAAGGTGACGTAAACAGAAAGTCATCGTCAGAGCCATGACACGGGTATAAACATAGGCGGAACAATAAACCTGTTTGGGCTGCTCGGTGTTCACTTGCCAGCCTACTTGCCGGGCGGCTTTTAACCTTTTTTTTGCCTTTGGCTTTCAAGACCGTCGTTACGCTCTTCGTCCCCGCCCGGTGGCCACGAGTCCCGAGTGCCTCTGGTACACGAACGAACGCCTGTTTTCTCCTTTTTCAACTTGCGACACCCCGGGATTTAAAGCCAACCATGTGACATCCCGAAGAGGAGCCCTGCATTTGAATATATGTACCAGGGTACGAGTACCAATGACAGGACTTCGCGCTTCGACGCACGAATTCCCAGCCCCACCGAGTACCTGGCATGCCGTCATCCGTGCCTTTCCCAAAACTAGTTAAAAGCACGCCTAGCATCTGGGCGTCTAAGGCAATGTTTGCACGCTGGTGGCACAGCACACCGACTATTTGCAAGAGCAGAGAAAATCGGGACGTCAGATGTATCATACATGGCAATTGTTTTCTGTATTCGTTCGTTTCGTCATGGGGCCGGTGGTTACGAGGGGTTGCATATGGTTGCGTGCGTGCTTGTGCCGCAACGTATGCGATCGTATACCTGAACACCACCAACACCAACAATAACATAACCACCAACAATAACACCACCACCACCACCAGCAACACCAACACCACCACCACCACCATGACCACCACCACCACCACCAACAACCTGCGGTAATGAGGGAAGCGGTCCAGCCAACCCTGCACGAGCCAGTAGTTGTCCACCGCCGTAGCATCGTCTCCAATCTGAGGTCGAAGCAAAAACACGCGGCGGAATAGATATCGTTTCGCTTCGCCTCACTCAAGTCTCATTTCTAGGGTCGAGGCACAGAAACGCAGCGGAACGATTATCGTCTCACATTTCGTCACGTTTCTGCGGCCGAGGCGCACAAAGCGGCGGAATAAGTACCGTTTAGCGTCTGCAGGGGGGGGGGGTGTCCGAACTCCTCTGCAAGCACGTGCTAAACACGCGTGCCGCAAGGTCCTGCTAGCGTGTTGGTGAGATACCATGGGACCAAGTCTGGCTGGGTAGGAATTGAGTAGGAAAATGTATTAAGAATAGTATTAAAACCGTCGAACGCGGCAATCCAAGCTCAACGAACCCAACCAGCGAAAATTGAGCGAAAAAAATCCGGTCACACATGTCGTGTGTCAATTTGACTCAATTGTATTAGCAATCCATCGTTAGCTGGCTTTACCTTAAGTTCCCGCGGCAAGAACATAGCGAGCTGTCTCTGCCGGTGGTGACCGTTACAACTACAGCGGCGCATCGTCATTCACTAGCGTTAGAGTTTATAAAACCTGAGGCTGATTCTTTAGATGGCTTCACCTTGGGTTAAGTGAGTTTTTACGAACCTGGCTGGACAGCGGTGCAGGGCGTTTCGAGCAACAGCATCAACGGTACACGCCTGGTTTGATAGTGGCCGCACGCCATGGTTCTTGTGCGGACGAACCTCGCAGGGGGTGTGCTATCTGGCGTGTTGTGTATGTACATACAGCAAAAAAGCGTAAAAGGCTTGCCACGCGCGACACACTGCACGGATCGCGCCCAGGAGCCTGGACGACAGTGACCGCACGGTTCAACTTGTGTCCACCCCCATGGCGTGTTGGCTAAATTTGCTCGAACGAAGAGACATGTCCGAACACAAAGGAAAAAATGAAAAAACATAACTATGACTCAATATACACGAAATCATACCTGGTAGTCGGTGAGGGTGTCGCTGTAGCTGAAGCCAACGCCGCTCGGAATCTCCACGTAGAGCATGTTGGCCAGCTTGTTCCAAGAGTAGTCGTTGTCCACCAGGGAGTTTCCTCCGTCGCGAACCTAATATATTCATATTAGAACAAAAATAAGTCTCAAGTTGGCCATGCATTTGTCTCTGCCTCGTAGTTGGTGCCCACAGCGTGCTAGTCCCCAGGAGTTTTTTATTTGAATAAATAATATATAGTATATTACGAGTACCAACAACGCAGCTTGCAAAGATGAGTATTGACCTGAAATTCGTCAAACTCACGGCTGACGTCCTTGAAAATTATTTATAAAATAACGTTGCGGTTGTTGTGGTTGTTATAATATCGACTCATCTCCAAAACCCAATATGCTACCTCAAGACAGCCTCAAGACAAAAAACGAAGAAACACGTAAAAATTGCGAGCGATTGACCCCTCTCCCTCCCCGCCTCCTTGCCCCCCTTGCTCCCTCTCGAACACCCCTGGAGGTCCCCACGCCAAACAAGCACTTTTGTACGAAAACCACTACAGTTGCACATAGGCCAAACAGCAGCCCGAAAGAAAATGACTACCAGTCTGAGTCTCAACATAAGCCACTTTTTCTACATACAAGCCAATGTAAACGTGGCTTATGGCTCACATTCATGTTCGGACTGGTACAAACAATCCTATTAATACCACCCATGCAAAACAGCAGTACGCACCAGAACACCGCCATGAAGCTACCATCAACACTACCTACACTAACCACCAGACACTTTACCCCATGTACAGCGAATGTACAGCGAATGTACAGCTCTCGACCAAAAAACGGCGATGGCGATATTCTCAAGCGTCTAGGAGTAGCCTGAGCGAGCCTTACGAGTAGGATTACACAGGCCGCATCCGTCCTGCACAGCCCCCTGCATTGCTGTTGTTGTCTTTCAGACACCACTCTGTTTCATCATCCCCCAATCAGCAGTGCCCGATGCTGCACCCATCAATTTTCATCGTCGGTTTTTCCCTTTCGAGCCCTACCCAAAGGGTTTGTATGTAACCCTTTTAGCACCGCACTCCCGACACGGGGGATAAGACACTTGGAATTAGACTAGAAACATTCTGGGAGTTGGAAACGGGTTTGTTTCAAGTATCAACACTGCTGTAGGCGGGGGGGGAAAAAAACAGACCTGGAAAGGGCCGTGCTCCGTCAAAAGGCCAAGCATGCCGCTGCAACCGGGCCCTCCGTTGGTCCAAAGGATCTGTAACAACAGAACACAAACAAACGAGCAAGCAAATAAACAAGAGAGGACGACGGACGCGTTTCCTTATAGGAAGTTATACTCGTCCTACCGTTTGGACAACGATGCACATTTGCCACAAGAAGCACACCAACAGTGCGCGCCGGAAACGAAACTAAAAAATATACTTCCTTCATGAAGACATACCTGGTACACAAGTACCCCCCCCGCAACACGCGATCAAGATCGGAGTCTCCCACACAGCACGCACATCTGAGTTTTGACGAAACCCTCGATCTCACAGCGGTAGTGTGTATTATAGACCTACTTACAAATATCGATTTCCTGAGCGGCCTCCATTATATTCACTTCCCAGACTACCTTCGAACATTTTCTCCTCTCCGGACGGCTGAACGGGCTCGCATGCCTGAAACAGCGCTTCTCAGCGCTTCTCACATGTTTTTTTTTATATTTTTTCTTCAAAATTAAACACCACCTGTCGTTACTATTACACCAGGTTTGTATTTACCTGGTACCAGGTACTACGTTGCTGAATCACAATGCACGCCCAGCTCAGCTCAGCTCTACCCCAGCTACATATAGCTCAGCAGCGCAGCGCAGCGCGGTGCCGTGCCTTGTCCTGCGTTGCGGTGCTGTGTCGTGCTGCGCTGTGCTTTCTTTCGAGCATACAGCAGTACCACGTATGAAATGAAGTATCAGATACCAGGTATCAGGTACCAGGTACCGGTATCTACGCGTTGTGTACTCGTCTTTTTGCTTTTTCTTCACTTGGTATATCTCCGTCCCCATGTTTCCCCCTCCCCGCAAATTACACCCGTACTGCCGATTAGAACGTGACACCGCCAACAAGCACACGTCACAGCACAGGACAATAAGCCCTCGCTCTGCACAAGCAGCTCTTGGCAATAATATATATCAACTCGTCGTTCGCACAAATCATGGGCCTCTTCTTTCTGCCCCCTCTACATGTTTCAGTTGTGCATTCTTCCTTGAGCGAGCGTAGCGGACGGCGTCAGCCGCCCGCGGAGCGGAGCCCTTGTATATTTATATAAATATCACTATGATAAGGTTTGGTGCTGTGCTCTCCGCCATCCTCAGGTTTTCATTTTCAAACAGTTATGTTTGGTGCCGTGCTCTCAGCCATCCTCAGGTTTACATTCTCTTCATCGTTTGGTCCAGGAACGCTCTAGCAGCTGCCGCTTCATGAGCTGCGAAACCGTTTAGCATCTACCATTCTTTCGGTGATCATTCATTGGCTTAGGTATTAATCAACAGTTTTTACGGGCCCTTGGCATCGGAAACTTCCGTTCGCAGTACATGATGGTTTACTCCTAAATCTGCGGGTCCTGGCTTCGTCGGCCGCCTTGACTACGTCGCGGGCGAAGCCCCCTTACATGTGCATATTTTTCGTAATATAACAGTGAGTACAACAATGCTGTAGGACATTTGCTAGCGACGACTCACCACAGGAGCGTCCTCGGCATTCTCCTGGGCCTCCATGAACCAGTAGAAAATTCTCCGACCGTTCTCCTGATCGACGTTGATGTAGCCTGCGAACATGTTGAAACCGTCCTTGACCTCGAGGCCCTCCGCGCCGGGAAGAGCAGACCAATCAACTTTGTCCGCCAGAGCTTCGGGACTGTACACGGTGGCTGTGCCGGGTGAGGTGTGTGGGGGGATAGCATCGACGCGGGCAACAGCATTCGGGAAATAAATGAACTATTAATAATCGAAGTATTAATAATTGTCACGGTAGTCGTCATGGCACCGTTGTAACCATCGTCGTACCCATCACGGTAGTACTGTTTTATACACCGATAATAGACACCTGGTAGTTTATTGCCTTGGGGAAGACGGAGTACTTCGTACAGTATGGTAACTATTTGTTGTTGCTGGGGAGACGAAGTGTCGAACACGTCGGACATGACAGATCCCTACTTCGGGATCAAGCTCTCTTTGGATAGGTAGATCCCTCATCAACAAGATCTGCGAGATCTAGATCATTTATCCTGGAGGGATCCGTAACATCTGCATGATCTAGCACATGTCTGCCGTCGACGGGCAATGGGATCTACAGATCTTTCACACGCGGTGTTTTCCGGGGTAGATGGAGAGAAGCTGCCGGATCGGACGGGGCATAGCATCAAAGTGGGAGACGGTATGTCGGGGAAATAAAAAACAAAGCAAAACAAAATGTCGTTGATGGTGCTGTTCTAGTCGCCGTCTTTGTCATGGCGCTGTCCTGTCAGCCCCTACCACAGAGGTGCACCATGTGTGTGTTCTGAGGATCCTGACCACTCGAGCTCTATGCAAAAAAACGAGAGTGCCATTCCGACGATTGTGGGCTAAGGAGGGTGAAGGAGCAAAAACATTCAGAGAAAAAAAATGGGGCAAAAAAGTACCTTATGACAGGTATATAATCTAGATCTACACGGATCCCGGACAACATATCATAATGACAGGTATAGGATCTAGATGATCTAGATGATCTAGTAATAGGTTATCTACATGAACTAGATGGTGATCTGCCCGATGTGCTATGACATGTCGAAAATAACGACGACGCATGCATGCTACGATAACAGCGGTACATATCACACACGTCACCAGGGGGGCTTCGCCGCGGCGGGCTGACGCCCGTCTGCAGCTCCGCGCATGCTCGTAAGGCAGGTGGTAAACGAATCGGAGAGAGACTGCAGAAGCGACAAATTACTGCCAAGGGGTACGGTGTGGTATTAAATCAGTTCATATTATGCAAGTATGAGGTGGAGCGAGTGTGGAGGGGGTTTGTATATATTGAAGGGACAAAGCAATGGAACAGTCGGGAGGACGCGCAGCCCATGATTATCGTATCATATGCCAGGTACATACGAGTACCGGCGGGTAGTATGGCAGGACTACAACAACAGCAGCAGCAGTAATCGCCAAACCACGTCGTACCTCGAACGTACTGCTGCTGCATAATCATTTATGCAGTCCAACCATATGGAACTGGACCTCTTTCCTCTCTTCCCTGTATGCGAGCATTCCTATGTATGTAGTGGCCTCGAGACTCATGAATCACGCACCTTGCAACGTTGAATCTCGACTGCTCAGCTGTTGGAACTCAGTATCGACCGCTTAACTGCTCTAACTCAAAGCTGATGAATCTCAAATATGTTTGCAAAAAACGAGTACAGCACACCCTGCCAGCCGGCAGCCCGGGCACGGTGCAAGCACGCCCGAAGCCTCCTCCGACACAGTCGAGGTCGGGGAGCAAGATGAGGGAGTTTCGGGCCGAGGGGTGATCCTCATGGCAAGCTAGCACGGCCAAAGTTGAAAAAATGCGTCCAAGAAAAGCTGAGGAGCATTCTCCGAGCAGCAGCCGCAATCTTGTATATGTATTTATAGCCCTGTTCGACCATGCTATTTCCGTTCGACGGGCCCCCTCAAGCTGAGAAACTCCCCGACGTGGTTGTGCTTTTTACATTATCATCATGTCTTCAAATAATAAAAACGCGCGACCGGAGCATCACGCAGCTTGAAAAAAAGTTTATCGACCCTCAAAAATGGATCCAACTCACAGCTGACCTAGTTGAAACCTTAACCCCCCCCCCTCCCCATCATTACCGTGATCATTATTCTTGTATTTGCCATCCGACAATGTGTACCTACTAATAAGCGTCAACCAACACTAGAAAAAGTCGAGTATGGTAGGGGTTCTCCAGTACGGCGATGGTGCGCGGCTTATCGAGGGGAGCCGCCATATTCATTCCGGGTAATGAGTGCAATTCCCAAGGCGCGGCCAAGCGATTTTCACCGCCTTATATCGGGGTACCGCTGTACTCAGCCATACTCGGACCACCTTATAGGGGGACTCCTACTGCTGTAACCGAAAATCCAGACCATACCATGAGAAAAAACGCACAACAATACGTGTTGCTGTACCAGGTATCATATGATACTACAGAATAAAGCCAACCAGTATAAATATATATATACGATCATTTTGTTTCTTGTGCGGCCAGGAATTTTTTTCGTCCCGGCCTCAGTGTGGGATTCTCGGAGCTGAATTTCTCGGTCAAATCTCTTCGTTCGAGCGCCGTCTTCGGGGGGCCTCAAACACCCCTCGCCCTGCCGTATCCGTTCCGCACCTGGCCGGGATCGGGTACGTGGGCTGAGCGAGACAAGCGAGAAGTGCAAATTTTGGTATTTTGGGCGGTATACGCCCGAGCTATTCTTGGATCTTGGCATAAGCAGAGCTTGAACGAAAAAAACATATTGGAAAACATTTATTTCCAAGGTGGCATCATTTCCATATTGGCTTCTTATGTTGTCCCCACCAGACTGTTTTTTCATGGTCATACCTCGAAGCGTTTGGCATTTTGTCGTACGACTGCTGTGTCGTTGCTTTTCGATATCGGATTTCACGGCTGAACATATTATACAAAAATATTTCAAGGACGTCAGCCGTGAGTTCGACGAATTTCAGGTCAATACTCATCTTTGCAAGCTGCGTTGTTGGTACTTGTAATATACTATATGGGTGAGTTTTCATTGGGAGGGGTCCTATGTTTTGTCCAGTATAGTGGTAAGTGTTTATATTTGTTCAAGCGTTCGTTGTCTTCGAGGGAGGCCGTTTCCTACCCAACGACATCATTACACCAGTGTCCGTGCTGATTCTTCATCCTAGAGAGATACAACTTATTATTATGTGGTCACAGACTGTGGGACAGAGTAAACCAAACGATTGCAAATAATCAAGGTATAAAGCAAGTGAAATGCTAGCGTATCGGGTACGAGAACACAGCAAAACGGACCAGACCATGAAAAAAAAACACACAACGAACGGAGTCGCTTTAAAAAAATGCATTGCGAGAAACAATGTTTTGTCAGTCTTTTTCATCGCCGCTCCAAAGAGTCGTTCCGTAAATATTGGTCCACGATCCACGATCCATCTTTCAGGACCAAATAATAAATATCGCACACCAATCCCATGTGTATGTATCCCCACAACGAAACGTGGATGCACTTCTGAAGTTAGGTGTGATTCTCAAGGTTGTGTGGTTGCAAGAACTGCGCTGGCTACTGACTGTTGTTGACGCTGGTCAATACATCGTGTGCGCCAGCAATTAATTGACGGCAGTACGATAAAATACAATGATCGTCTTGAAAATGTCATCTCGTGTTCGCCAGGAATTAACCGATGATGCAGAGTATTAGGTATCTTCTTGACAATATCTCCCCTGCGCCACAGCAATCGACGATATTGCAGTACCATAAAAAATAGGGATCTTCTGCACAAATATCTCGTGGTACCTATCGCTACGCATACGCACATCGGACGCAAGTCAATCGGAAAGAGAAAAGAAAATAAAAGACGGAGAAGAAAGAAAAGGGGTATCATATTCTGATTCAAGATCACCCTGTGTCAAGCCGAAGCAGGCGTTCATTGCTCTTATCTGTTGTGGGCAATATTTATATGGCTGTTAGTATGCCCGGACATGGCGATTTGACCTCTCTTCTTATGTCCCGAATGGCGTTATCGTGACGCTCTGGGCACCAACTGTTTAGATTCATCCCGAGGTCGAGCGTTTGGTACGAATTGCGGTCGCATGGCATTTTTTTTCCCTACGCGAGTAGTATGCAAGAAAACCCGCGAAAATATTAGCGAGCTTAGGTTTCTGACCCAATAAGCGAATGAAATCGGGATTTCCAGCGATTGTTTTCGGTGCCGTTTAAGCGACAAAGAGGCGATTATTCGGGCAGCAAGTATTCCATGATTATTTCGACTATTATGCCAGCGAGTGAAATACGCACTGTTTTGGCCTACTTTCAAGCTTTTTTCCACGGTTGGTTATTATGCTCGAGTCGTGCCAGTCGTAGTTCCACCTATTATTATGTCGTTTCTTTGAACACCCCATTTTTGTTTGAAATTAAGTGTGCTTATAACCGGGGGGGCCTGAATCCTGCATAAAAATGGCTCTCATTCGTTGATTTATATTGCGTTTGGTGCTGTTGTTGCTGTTCAAGTGTTCATCCTCATTTTGAGCGTGCTTGCTCGGCACGGCAACCTGATATAGGCTCAAAACCGCTTTTTTGTGCGTCCTATAATGCAAATAACCCATTGAACTGCGCTCGCATGGCAAGTGTTTGCTGTGTGCGAGAAATATGCGAGAAAACTCGAGTCGGTCGAAATAATTGTGAGCTTGTTGGGTCAAAGCCTACCAGCCAATCACGATAAATAAGCCAATGGAGTCGGGGTTGACACGCCGTGCGGGGAGGTATATCGAACTGGGAGATTATCGATCATCGTTATAGTTACCGCGTTGTTGGAGCTGTAGAGATTCGGAGGATTTCTGAACCGGGGATGGGGCCCTATCTCCCCCGTGAGCGATGGAACTGCCCTCCATTGGTTGGTGAGCCTTTATCATCCTCCTCCTAGGATGGGGGGGCGCTGTGGAGCTCGAACCAATCAACGATTCTAGCCAATGGAACTGGGTTTTCCACACCGTGGGGGGCGGTGTCGACCTGAGGGAACTCGGCTGTCTTCCCCCGTTTGTCTAATTTCTAGATATATGGAACGACCCTTCGACCGGGGATGGGGACCTATCGTCCCCGGGTGGAGCTGGCTATAAAATATACGAACCCCAGCCAATTAGAGATCGGCCGGTCGGTGGCATTGGGGATTTCCTCACACTGCTGTGCGGGGAGGTATCAATCCTGGTGATATATCCGTGTTTGTTCCCGGGCTGTCGGAGTTGTATATATGAGAATGGATTATGATTATGGGAATAGACCCTATCGTCCCCAGATGACGGTTACTTTATGTACGATCTCCCGCCAACGAGAGACCAGCAATCACACAAAAAGGCCATACCAGTATCACGTATTACGTGTTTTTATTTTCGTCCAAAACTCGATCGAGCCTGAAATTCTCAACTACCAAATCCTTCGTTCAATGCTATCGCGTATGCACCCTGTTCGCTACACGTGCACTGCTTTGCACTCGCGTGCTTATGGTTCATCGGCTGACTCCCGATTTCACTATTTTATATCATTCTTCTGGCGGAGACATGAATTGCGTCAGCTGTGATATATGCATGTACCACTTTTGATTTTGTTTGTGTGTTTTTCCGTGGGGTATTCCTCCACTCCAGAGTGGCTAGAGCCTGTCGTGTGACCACGGACTTGTTTATCCGAGTTAATGTGAGAACAACAACAACAACAACAACAACAACAACAACAACAACAACAACAACAACAAAAACAACAAAAACAACAAAAACAACAACAACAACAACAACAACAACAACAACAACAACAACAACAACAACAACAACAACAACAACAACAACAACAATGGTGCACCCCAGCAGTTATGTGGTACAGGTACCAGGTACGTACAAATTGCAAATTGCAGCCACCTCTTGTCTCGTCTGCCTGGATTACTACAACTTGCATAAGGTACTCGAAGTCGCCTGTTATATACGGCTCGCCTTTTCAAACCGGCCTATGCTGATGCATTCAATCTGGGTGTGTGAGTGGAGAGCTGCTACGCTGTGACTGTGCACGTTGGTACCCGGCACCCTTGTTGGTACCCCCCATAGGTATGCCTGACTAGGTGCTGATAAACGTGGCAATACTAACGTAAATGTAAAGACCATTCCAGAAGTAATATCAATATTCCAACGATATTTATATTTACGTCCAAACCGATACTACTTCTGTAGCTTCAACTGCTGTGTGTAAGGACAAATTCCGACAACAAATACAAAGGGTACTTACCTCTCACGGTTGTCGACCAAGCGGCCAAGCAAGCCCAACCGGCCCATGATCGAAGAAGCACCATCAACCTTCAGCCTAGTCGTATCAGCCACACACACTACAGAAGACCTTGGTAGAGCTGTGAGTAGGCGTCACTGACACAGCAGTTTGGGGGACTTGTGTGTGTTGTTTACTCCGGAGTATATTTTTTTCCGGTCGTTTTTGCAACCCCTTCTGCCTCTTTTACTACGCCTGCATATCTATACGAGGAACCCTAAAACCAGAAACCCGAGGAACCAGGAACCAGGAACCAGAAACCAGAAACCAGAACACCACGCCGAACACCACAGGCGCAAGACCAACGTCGTATTACGCAGCTTGCAAAGCTGTTAATTGGCATCAACTACTCAGTTGATGGAAGAGACAGCTGACATTGTATTTGTACTTATTTTACGCGAAAATAGCAGAATTAACACATCGCCTGCGGGCCAGCGCGATTATCTTCCTAACGTCAGCCGCGACGTAAAGTCGTTGGCTTTTCCATTAGATACTACCCTCATGTCCGGAAATATAAGTACCGATTTGTTGATGAAAATGAACGTAAACATGATTTACAATTAAGTTGCTTTACATTTCCGGCCAAGAAGCGGGTTGGCAAAGCTCATCGTCATCATCAGCCTTCTGAACAAGGACCTTGGGACTGGATCAAGCAAATGAATAAAGAGAGGTTGTTAGCATGGTATCCCCGTAGACTAGCCAATCCGCGTCTCTCCGAAACTAGTTGATGCGAGTAGGGCACGGTCCTCCTCAAGAGCCCCGGGGCAGCTGAGCCCGCAACATTCGTCGCGACCGCCCAGAACTTTCCCGCGCATACATTCATGCATTGCGCATACATGCATCACGACCAAGATGGTAGCGAGGGGGGGTGGGTGGGAGGGGGGGTGTACCTGCTTCATGAAGAATATAGCCGTAGTCGTATGGCCATAGAGCGTCGCACCCACCTACAATGCAGGGACGGAGCACGTCGGGTTGCACCGACCAGGCAAGTAATGCTACTGACTAATTTGCCTCGTACGGGGTACGCAGAGAGGTTATGCTTGCTTGCGTCCACCCGTTGTTTTTTGGGGGGGGGTTGGGGGGTCGAGTTGAATGCAACGCCTCCTCAGTAAACCTCTATATAAATAATTACAAAACGCGGTGTTTATTAATAACAAAAAACACGCGTCGCGTTACAACCGTGTTGCCAGAACGGTCCGATCAGCTGAAAACATGTTGCACATTGTCATACATGTCAAGCGGGAGGGTTACTCAAACCAAGGACATTCCTTCTCCTGCGTGCACTTTCTCGCCTTATCAACGGCTTTGGTTGGATGGCGGCCAGCGTAGCCTCTCCTCGTTGCTCAAACCTTTTTTCGGGACACTACAAACATCATTTACACTTATTATAATTCCAAGTACTTTGTGTGAAGGAGTCGTGGTGCCGGATGGTGGGAGGGAAAGGACGCAGGGTGTATCAGCTTCGCTTGGAGACAGCACCGTTTCTTCGTTGTTGATTTCTTATTACTGGCGTTGAGCCAGGAGAAGCTCGAGGAGACAGGAAAGGAGAAGGAGTGAGAGCATGGGGGTGGGGTGAGGCTCACAGAGTTCGCATCACCCTCCAGCGTTGCTGCTGTGCTCTCTTCTGGACCTTTACCTATAGAACGTACAAGGAAGGAACGTTCTCCTAGGTGTTCTATGTTCCCATGAGCGCGCTTACTTCTACCTATCTTGTCCAGAGGAGGACGTTCCATTACCGAGAACGCTCTTGTGGTATAAGCTAGCTATTCTCTACGGGTTATCCGCTTCACTCAGAATATTCCGTTTAAGATAATCTTCTTGTGGTCAATAGACCGTAACTCTGCGGACTATTTTACCGAATCTATTGCCCGCTATACCGACACTCTATTACATTTGTATGACGCCCATGTTACGGTCACACACAGGGTTCGCATTTTTTTTCCTGCGTTGAGGGTCCTCATTTATGTAGCTCTCGAGTGTACCCCACACAAAACCTTATGGTGGGGTCAATTGAAAGCGAAACCCGATGGAGCAAACCAATGGCCTAGGCACAAATAAAACAAAATAGATCTCACAACTTGTTCAAGAAAGTCACATCCCGACGAGTACATGGGCTATAAAAGGAGCCCACACCATAGGTCACGGATATAAAACTGAACGCTAAAACGCGTTGCTAAATTCGCAGGGCAAGTGCATCATCTCCCTTTTTCATTTACGCACATGCTTTCAAAGGCGTGTGTGAAACCCTGTTATATCGTTTCCGTATCCTAGATTTGACGTCTTGTTAGGCTCCCAGGGCAATAATACCATGTAACACAACACACCGTCATGTGACATATGTGCTACTATACGGTATTGGTGTGCACACGTTTTCCTTCTGAGGGTGATGGCTTAAACGCCTTTCCAACGGGAAACCCTTTTTGGGGGACAACTTTACTTGAAGTTAGTATACTAGATATAGGGAGTGATTTTGGGGCTCTAAAGGAAGGGAGTTCTATATACCTCACCCCCAAACGGGTCCTTTTTGGGTCACCTGATAGGACAACCCGATGAACCAAAAATGAACTTGCGCTATACGATAGAGGTACGTAGCACTTTCGGTCTGAAAGGGTTTCTGAATGACGGGAGGGCTCCTTAACCCAAAATCGTCGGAATTTCATCGTTTGCAACGATTATCGTTGCATATATGTGCGAGGCCGTGGGATGTATTGTCAAATGGTATATTATTTTTCGTTAAATCAGTTTTTTTGGAGTCAAAAATGACATGGGTATCGTGTCTTAACCTCCTCCCAAAGTGAACGGTAGTGCTGAGGAAAAAAAAACGCGGGCTCGCACCTCTATCGTGGCACGCGTCCAGGAACCCATGGTCTAGGCACACAAACAGACTCGTGCCGTGGTAGAGGTATTTATAGCAGTTTTCGTCGGAAACGTTTTCTGAATGACGGGGCTCCTTGACCCAAAATCGTCGGAAAATAAATAAATAATGGGCCATTTTTTTGCACATGAAATCTTCTCGTTGTATTTACCTAGGCAATGTGGGATTTTTTTCATCCGGTAGCGGTTTTATTATTTTTCGTCAAATCAGTTTTTTGGGTTAAAAGAGGGCACGTCTTAAACTCCGAAAGCGAGGAACCTCTCAGAAAAAAAAAGTGCTCTGCACCTTTGTTGTAGCACGCGTCAGTATTCATAAATTGACAAACAAGATTGGCATATTCCGACCAAGAGTTTGGGCTGAGGAGGAGCGCCCTGTCAAATTCAGAAATTACGTTTCGCCAAAAATAGGTATACCTTTGTCGTATAGCACAGTGGCTTGTCCCCCGACCAACGAGGGTGCAGTTCTAACAGGGGTAGCCCACACATTATCCTTATACAAAGATGCATTGGGCAACAACTAAAGCCATCAGCGACTCGACCATGTACTTCCAGTTTGTCTTCGTCACGACGACAATATACACATACACAACGCTACTAATAAGGGAGAGGGGGACGGGAGATGCTTTTCCCGCTCCCCGCTCTCTGAGTTGGGAACCATCAGGCGTTATTTCGCCGGGGACACGTAGGGGTGATGTGTGAGGCGGGCGTGGCATGGACTTGCGGTCGCTGGGGGCCGGGTTGGCGAACGGTAGAGCGGGTTGTGCGAAATGAATACTGAAGCCGAATGTTTTTCAAGATCCAAAATGACACCGCTACCACTACAACGCAACGGTACAGGACACGCAAGCTAGCGCTGGATTGCAAAGGCAATTGAGTTAAATCGTGTATGAAAATACGTGGAAATGTGGTGAGCTTAAACTTTATTTTTTATTTTTCCCCGTCCGCCGGACGATAAAAAAAAAAAGGTACAAGGATGTACCTCTGTTGATTTTCCCTGGGCGGAAAACTTCTTCGTCACGACGACAATACACGTACAACACCACTGTTACTAGTATACCTGTTGAACCCATTTCAAGTGATATATTACACGCACTTGGTACGATATTACGCCTCTGCGAAACGCTTGACTGAATCTCACTTCCCCAAATAGATTCAGGCCGTGTTGTCTCCCGCTATGTATGTGCCAAATCCAGATCCACATGCTGTAGTGCCCCGGTCGTGATTGGAAGTGACGCGAAAATACGCCCCCCTCCCCCCCCAAAAAATGCCTCCGGCGGGGTCTCCTTCTCTGGTACCCAACCTACCATGAGTAGCAGTCAAGCCACGAAAAAAACACCAACACGATATAAACCCCCAGGTGCCACTGGGGACTTGGCCCCTGGATAGTACCTCTTCATACAGCGATGTACCGAATGACACCACGCACCCAAGATTAACACACTCTGCTGGGGCGAAAGTCCAAGCTGATTTTCTCCGCAATGCGGACGGTGCAATTTCGCCACGTAAACGCCGACCGATGTGTCAAAACGGAAAATGTCTCGGAGATGTCTTTTGCCAAACCACAGTTTTCCGGGGGCTTTTTCACGGTCAGGTGGAGTCAGAGGGTAAACCCGTCCCGACCCGCGAGATTTGAAAGCCTTCTGACCCGACCCGACTCGACCCAACTTGACCCGACTCGACCCGACCCGACCCGACCCGACCCGACCCGACCCGACCCGACCCGACCCGACCCGACCCGACCCGACCCAACCCGACCCGACCGACCCGACCCGACCCGACCCGACCCGACCCGACTCGACCCGACCCGACCCGACCCGACCCGGCGCGACCCGACCCGACCCTACTCGACCCGACCCGACCCGACCCGACCCGACCCGACCCTACTCGACCCGACCCGACCCGACTCGACCCGACTCGACCCTACTCGACCCTACTCGACCCGACTCGACCCGTTCCGTCCCGTGAGATTTCAAACACCTCCTGACTCGACCCCACTCGACCCGCGAGGTTTTGAGAACCTCCTGGGGCATGATCGGCGAGCCGGGTGATGGTCATGGCCCGGGAAAAGTCCTGCTATTTTGGCTGTGTATGCCGTCCTTGATTTGGAGTAAACCGGCTCCAAACATCGTGACAGGGGTGTGTGTTATCTTGTGTGCTATACGGATAATAAGTCACTGATATATGCCAGTACAGTGTCCATCAGGATATAATAGTATATATATATCATCCGGCGATTGATCCCGGAACAGCCGATTTTGATTCCAGCGAAGCGAAGCTACGCATACGTAAGGTGTTAAAATAAACAGACCCCGCCGCCGTTGGCCTGGCGTCACGCTGACATATCATATCATGCCAATTTCAACGCATTTTGTTTTTCGCGTTAACGTAGAATTGTAGAGCACACAGACACGCGATTGCATCGTGTATCATACCATAGTTTCAGTTTATCGTCCATCCATCCATCAATCCTTCCATCGATTCGTCAATTCCTCACGCATCCACCAATCCACCCGACCATTTACCATCCACAAACCCATCGACCACGCATTCACCCACCCAACCATCCACCCACTTGCCCGCCAACCTATACCCACAAACTCGCCTGCCCACCCCTACTCGTACCCACCCACCCATCCATCCACCCAATGACCCGCAATAGACCTAAGGCTTGTGTGTCTCGCGAATGCACCCTTTTGCCATGCGTTTGGGGATAACTCGGGTAAAACCACGGCATGAGAGCTGCGTATACAGCCTAACTCTCTACCTGGTACATATCATAGTGGGAAACGCACGCCAAGTCGACCGCTGCAGGAACAAAACACGCATAACTCATCCACAGCAGTAACGCGACTGTACCTATGCCTGTAAAAAAAAAAAACTGAGCCTAATCACATGAAGAGCTCTCTCTCTCAATAGGTCCAACCTATATTTCTGCCGCCGAGAACAAACTCAAAGCATAAGTCAACTCACTACTGACCCAGGGCTCCTGGAAGTTCAGGGGTACCTGGTGTATAGGGTGTGACGTGCCTCAAACACGCCCAAAAATGAGTAGAAACCCATGAGGAAGGATGTTGCGGAGGACAGCCCCCGACGCCACATCACGCAGCACAAAAAACTTAATCCAGGCGGCGCCACAGGCAACTCTGTTGAGAGCACAAAAACATGAGCTCCATGCGATGTACCGAACTCAATAGAGCACTACGATAAGAAAGTGATGGTGCCGGTTGCCGCTATAGTGCCGCTATGTGCACTATAGATGGAAAAACCGGCACTATAGCGGCAATCGGCACTACTCCTCATACTACCACT
The DNA here is from genome assembly GCA_012845835.1 of Undaria pinnatifida. NCBI lineage: Eukaryota > Phaeophyceae > Laminariales > Alariaceae > Undaria > Undaria pinnatifida. The sequence goes on from JABAKD010000028.1 coordinate 2,899,719, forward strand.
ACTGTGTGTTTCCAGCTGTGCCAAGCGATTTCACAGGCGCTATAGCGGGCAACTGGCACTACTCAACCGGCACTATATAGAGGGATTGCATCTGACCTCCATGCGATGCATCGAACTCGGTAACAATATACGAGCCACATGCGATGCACCGAACTCGACTGCACTATATGAACTCTATGCGATGCGCCGAGCTCACAAATATTTGCCGCTGAACGCAGCGCACGCCAATATATCAGAGAGGCGCACAAACCATATACTTACATAAAACTAGCAAACGCTTTGACAACAAAACAATGCGCGATACAGAAAAGAAAAAAGCTGAAGCTTGGCGGCAAACATCGTGGCAGGCTGGATTCCTTCCACCTTCTGCTGACATTGCTCAAGGTACCGAGTCCTTCTGCTGACATTGCTCAAGGTACCGAAATATTTCTCGGCTTCCTTCCTGTTCCCACCTTATATACCGTATGCTTCCTTCCAAAAAAAAAGGCACTTGAGACTGGGTGAAATCCCGCTTCGAAAAAAAATCCCAAACAGAACGGTGATGAGCCCCTCCCCCACAGCGCATGCATCAATTTACGCAAGCAGAAACTGATCGATTGCCATAGGCACCAACCAAATATCAACCAGTTACCTGGTAACAGTTTCCAAGTTCAATTTCAATCTCACTTTAAAATTCAGTTCAATCTCAATCTCAATCACCACCAAAGTTCGAGATCTCTGTCAAAATCAAAGCCTCAAAGCACAATTCTCAGAGCAAAGGCGAGCAAAACCAAGCGAAACAAGCAACAAGAATGCGTTCTGATCGGTCCCGCACAAAACCACTACCAGAAAAAACATAAACAAACATACGATAACCAATCAGGCTTTTATTAATAGTCGTTCACGCACAGGCGTCCCGCGTAACGCCAACCTAACTTCGGGAACACCCTCAAAGTTTCCTAACGCATCAGAACCAAAAACAATAGGCTCCTCGGCAAGTTATCCTGCCGTACAGCAAAAATACATACCCACGTATAACATGAAATCCGCTCCATCATGCGCTTCCCAAACACCATCAGCCTGGCGTCTTCAAATGAGCTCCTAAACAAAACGTTTGGAGAAGCAAGCCGTCCTGCCGTACATCCTGCCGTACATCAATAAAACACGCCTGCCAGTTACACGCAGTTCGCTGGCTGCATCATGCCCCTCCCATAACACCATTAACGAGGTCTCCTACCTGTTCCTCCAAAAATACGCCCGGAAAAACATGCCTACATATCACACGCATTGCGCAGTGTATATCATGCTCCTCCCAAAACACCGTCAATACCAAACCGATGTCTCCAACCGGTTCCATCCCAAACCAAGCCTGGAGAGAAGAGCAAGTTGCCCTGAAGCTACACATACATGCCTATATATAATCTGCAATTCGATTCCTGTATCGTCGTGCTTCTCCCAACTTTAAAACGGTGTCGCCAGTCCGATCCTAAAAAAAACGTCTGGGAGAGCTGCCGTACATGCAGCAAAAATACATGCCTACTTATCACATGACATCCGCTGTATCACGCTCTTCTCCCTAAACATCAAAATCCGGTGTCTCGTGTCTGATGCTCCAAAGCAAAACGTACCTGGTACGAATGGAGGAACAAGCTATCCTACCGTACACCAGAAAACACACGCCTACATATCACACGCAATCCGCTGCCTGTGTCATGCTTCTCCGTAAACACTATCAAACCGGTGTCGCTAATCTGATCCTCAAAAATAAACACGTTTGGATACGCAAGATTTCCTGTCGAACAAATAGCAAAAAAAACACGCCTACAAATCACATGCAATACTCTTACCTGCACCATGGTCTGCCTCAATACACCATCAACCCAGCGTGTCGTTGATCTGAACCCGAGAAAACCCCGACTGAAAAAGCAACTTATCTTGCCTTACAGCAAAAATGCATGCCTACGGATCACATGAAATCCGCTCTATCATGCTTCCCCGAAACGCCATCAAACCGGTGTCTTCAAATTCGATCCTAAAATAGAACGTTTAGAGAAGCAAGTTATACTGAAAAAAGAAACGCCTGCATATAACATGAAATCCGCTGTGTCATGCCCCCCTCCCAAAAACATCATCAAACCGGTGTGTCGCCAATCTAAACCTTCAAAGTAACCAGGGAATTTCAAGGGTCGTGTCACTTTTCTCGCGGTTTGGGTCGGCTTAGCATGACCCGACCCCAGCCGAGAGGCTTGAAAACCTCCTGGCCCGGCCCGACCCGATCCGTGAGATTTTGGAAACCTCCTGACCCGATCCGTGGAAAACCCTAGAAATTGCGTCCAGAGAGGCAAGTCATCATGCCGAAGAGAGAAAAAAAAACACGCCTACATATCACACGAAACCCGTCACGACTATTTACCCAAACCCTAACGTATTGCGGCAAACGCGAGAAAGAAAATGTACCGTTGGGTTTGGATATCAAGAAACGAGCCGTCCTAAAACACCATCAAACCGGTGTCGCCAATTTGATGCTCCAAAAGAAGCCGCCTCAAGCAATCCGATCCTAGGCGAAAACCAGGGCTTTTTCACCGGCCGGGTCCCTTTTCGCGGGCCGGATGGGGTCGGGTCAGAGTGATCCGACCAGAACAGTGAGATTTTGGAAACTCCTGAATAGACTGGACCGGACGCACCCGGCCCGAGTCGTCGGATTCCAACACTTGATTCGATCCAACCCGACCTGACCCGACCCGACTCGACCCGCGAGGTTTCAAAACCTCCTGATCCCGGCCGGCGGGTCGGCTCATGACCCGTGAAAAAGCCCTGAAAGAAAAAAAAACGCCCGGAGGAACCCGACGGCCCGAGATTCTCACGGGTCGGGCCATGACCAGCGAAGCACCAATGAAAAGATCGTACGAAGAAGCCTGATCGACCGAGGGTTTTTTCAACACGTGTGGTCTGACATGAGGTCGACGAAGCGCTCGCAGTGCAACTCTGGGCGGTGGTGCATTCCAAATATACAACCGGTGTCTCCAATCTGATTCTCCAACACAAAACGTTTCGCTCATCCCCCAAAAACAGAGTGTGGTGATCCTTCAAAGGAACAAGTCCGGTGATCTTCCCAAAAGAAGTCAGGATCGCGTTGATTCCGCCAGCTCGTGTAGTCGAAACATGAACCGGTGTCTCCAGTCTGATCGTCCAAAGCAAAAACGTCTGGACATTCTCCGAAACAAAAGTCTGGTGACGCTCCTCCGAAACAAATTGTGGTCATCGCTGTTGAGGTGCTGTCAGCACGTGCGCTCTGCCATGAAGCTGACGAAGCGCTTGCAGTAAAGCTCTGGGTCGACGCAGCTCAGCTCGCTCTTGGTCCTGCCCAGCCCCTTGTACCACGTTTCGGCGTGCTTCATCCGAGTGTACACCTGACTTGACAAGAAAAAAATAACATTAGAAAACAAACATTAATCCATTTAGCACCGCACTCCCGCCATGGGGACAAAACACTTGGAGTTAGAATAGGAAACATTTAGGAATTGGAAATGGGTTAAGAAAGTGCAATTTGAGTTCGATTCGAAAAAACACCAAACCGAAAACAAACAGCGTTAAGGAAGGTAGTTTGAGAGTGTGCATCGCAAAAAAAAAATCGAAAAAATAAATTCTTACGAAACAAAGACAGATTTTTTCGACTTCGGTTCGAAACAAATAAATTCGCTCACAAAATGTTCATAAAAATGGTGCAAATGGTAGTTCAGACCAAACCACAAATTATGTAACAAAAACGAAAACCGAAAACAAAACATGTTAGGAACGACAGCGCATTTCGACTTCAGTTCGAAACACATAACTTCGCTCGCCAAAAAGTTCAGAAAACATTTGAAAATCATAAGTCAGTTCAATAATCAAAGCATGTAACAAAACGTTTAGAAATCGCATTTCGCATTTTGACCTTCGATTTGAAAAGAAAACTTGAAACCAAAAAATGCCCAGAAGAAACGTTAAATGCCGAGAAGAAACGCCAAAAAAATCGATTGCAATTTATAACACAACATTCGATAAAATCGTTCAGCAAATTGTACAAATCGATTTCGATTCGAAAAAACAAAATAAGAAAACCAAAGCCGGTCCAAGAATGCGTTTCGATTCCGATTCGAAAAAAAAAAAGCTCGAAAACAAAACCTTCATACGCAAAGTGTCGTTTCGAGTTTGGACAGTTTCGACTGTCCGTTACAGTGTACCAATAGGTATGGCTATTTGTATGAGCTATAGACCAACCGTCTATCTCTGCGGATAGGTTATATCTCTGCTGATAACTTGAGGTCTGATTCGCGTTATTTCATTTGTTGTGCGATTTGGAATCGGATAAGTGAGATTCGGAATCATTAGAGTGTCCAAGGAAGGCTGTCGCGCGATTCAGGATTCGGCACGTACGCATATATCGCACAATAATATAATTAACCACGTGATCTGCGGGGCATGCAGGAAACAGAACACCAATGGTAGCATCCTGCCTTAGGCTACGCGTCCTGCGCTGATTGGCTTAGAATAGGTAGCTGCACTTTCGCATAGTAGGATGGTTCTTAGAAGACTAGGGCTCGATGTGATTGGCTGTATTGTGAGCTGGTCCTTACTCCCGCTTGAAGTAAGCAACGAGTCCCACACGTGGCCTTGTACAAGTGGCCGACGTAGACAGTTAGCAGCTTGCACTCAGGATTGACGTGGGGCATGAAGCTTTGGATACCTTGCCAGTACGAGAGCGGGTATTTGGAGCTTGACCAGAGCCAAGCTTCCACCCTCCCCCCTCTCGATCACTCTTGCATCCTGACCTAAATCAGCAAGCCTTGCTCGACAACAATTAAGAGGATCTACTATTAATACCTACCTGGGTTTTGTACTGCTGTCAGCTGTGGTTTCGCGATAGAAACACGTGTCCCTCCTGAGGATCATATCGACAAGGATCCCTCAAAGAAACTTCTTGATATGGCCCATCGAGAAAACAACGTGAAAAGTGCTCAATAGTGCCGGTTGAGTAGTGCCGGTTGCCCGCTATAGTGCCTGTGAAATTGCTCGGCACATGGGAAATCATTTTTTCGGCGTTGGCGACAATAAGGACCCCTACAATACCGTTGAGAGTTTCTATAGAACTAAAGTTCCAATCGTGCCAAGCCAATTCCCCGACAAAATAATGAGCCCGGCCACTGCATCAATAATATACATATTCACATCCGAGGGCGACAGTATATTATTAATGAGTGTGCTGGATATCGATGGGGGGAGAAGTTGGCATGGTACATGTTTGGACGAGAAAATTATACGGATGTGCGTCTTTCCGACGCACAGCATCGACGACGGCCAAACACGGCATCTACGACGGTCAAAACACAGCATCCAGGGCGGCCGCACTTCACAAGCCAAAGCACCCAACCACGGATCACCCCATAACCTTCGCAATATAACCTTCGGGTTATAACCTTCGGATTATAACATCGGGTTTGGGTCAAGGTTCGGGTTCTGGTCGGGGTTAGCTTCGCCCCACCGCACTTCACAAGCCAAAGCACCCAACCATGAATCATCCCATAACCTTCGGGTTATAACCTCGGGCTTGGGTTAAGGTTCGGGTTCTGGTCGGGGGGTTAGCTTCGCCCCACCCCCCGACTACAACCGCGCGTATTTTAGCCTGTCTATATATTGTACAGTACGGAACCAAATAATTCTCCTGGAAACACGTTGGTCTAATATCGTCTACAATAAATACAGCCTCTCGAAGTTGGGACACCGTTCTCCACGTCCAAAGTAGAACAAATTAAGGCGAAAAACAAAAAACGGAGAGAAGACGGAAAGACGCAAGAAACAAAAGACTACACACTCGTACTGTTAACGGGGGGGGGTTGGGTGCATACAGGGGGCCACTTGACGCATTGTAGTTCATTAATTGGTATTTTTTCAAGGGGAGCGAGGTTGGAAATTAATCGGGTTTTGCAAAAAGAGGGACACGGTCGCAATATCGAGAGATGCAAGCGTAACACGTCTTGTCGCACGTGAAATGTGCACCTCGTATCTCCTACTGGTGTTTTGTATGAAAATTCTGGAAGTGGCTATCATACTGGTACCCCGGATAGATTTTACGATTTTTCTTGTTTCCCCCCCCCCCCCCATAATTGCACCTGCCGGTGAAATCGAGTGTTGAGGTGAAGATAGAAGAGCTCCCCTTGCAAAACATCTGAGAGCTCCTCATGTGAGGGGTCTGAGGGTTCTCCCCATGCAAGGAATCTGAGAGCTCTTCACGTGAGGACTCTGAGAGCTCTTCACATGTGAGAAATCTGGGTATCTTTTTTTTTTTTTTTTTTTTTCTAATCCTTAGGCGGATGGGGGAAAATAAGGCTCAAGCTCACCACACTTCCACGTAATTTCATACACGTATTTTCATACACGTCTTGTGTCCATTTAACTCATTTGAATTCGCAATCCAGCGCAAGCAGCGCTAGCTGTCGTATCCAGTATCCTGCACTTCCCGCGGTAGCGACAGCGCGAGCTGCTGTCAACACCGGCAGCCCCCGCTACTACTCCGGCGCAAGCAAGCTATAGTTACTTGTATACGGACGCGTGAGTATGTCGACCCGACCAGAACCCTGCAGGTGAGATAGTCGCCCGGAAAGTCACCCCTCCGGGTAGTGTGGGACTTGCTTGCGCCAGCTCACCCACTAACAAAACCCCCGGCCAAGAAAAAAAACCCTTCCGACGGACTTGGTCCAGTTACGCTCCACCCTACCCATTCGGACCGTTGGTCCTGGGCAACTGGGTATCCCCCCCCCCCCGACGGTAGCCATGGTGTGTATGGCACTATCGTAGCTCATGGTACAAGCTACAGAAATTCTAAGGGGGGTCGCCGATCTGCCCGATCTGCCCCGCATGGGGACACCCCCAGAAACACGCGCGATCGGAATGTATTACACAGCTTGCAAATACGAGTTTCGACGACATCTTCGATCTCACCGCTACAGTTAGTAGTGTTTTGTATTTGAATTTATAGTGTATCAGAGGGTACGTGGTACCTGAGATCTAGCCCACAGTCACAAAAAAGTTCAACTAACCATCCCGACTAAAAACAAAAAATAGCTTCTGGTCGTAACTAATACCTCAGATCCAGAATCGATACGAAAGGAAACCGATTTGTCGGTTGTTGTAAACCATCCCGTGCCACCTGCAAAGTTGAAACATACCTGGTACCAGGAAACGTAGTTATTAATTGTTACTGTGTTTGCCCTCCAACAATATAGAGTAGATTCCGTTCCGATAGAGATTGGACTATTGCTGGTACGTATACACTTGTGGTCCCTCCCGCGATAGTGCGGGCTCCCACTATAGTGCGGTTCTCCAGTATAGTGCGGTGAGAATGCTTGTCACGAACTCGCTCGTCCTAATACAGTGTGCTACTATACTGCACCATCACGCGTTAGTGCGGTACCATTTAGTGCGGTGCCCCTGTATTGTGCGGTGATATTAGCTTGTCACGAACTCGCTCGTCTATTTAGAGCGCTACAGTACCGCACTATCCCGGGATAGTGCGGGGTCCCACTATAGTGCGTTTGTCCAGTAGAGTGCGGTGAGAATAGCTTGTCACGAACTTGTTCGTCCTACTATAGAGGGCTACTACACCGCACTATTCCGGGACAGTGCGGGGTCCCACATTAGTGCGTTTCTCCAGTATAATGCGGTGAGAAGATCTTGTAACGAACTTGCTCGTCCTATGGAGTGCTACCATATAGTGCACCATCCCGAGTTAGTGCGGGGTTCCACTTTAGTGCGGTGCATCAGTAGAGTGCGGTGATAATAGCTTGTCACGAACTCGCTCGTTCTATAGTGCTACTATATAGTGCACCATCCCGCGTTAGTGTGGGGTCCCACTTTGGTGCGGTTATCCAGTATAGTGCGGTGATAATAGCTTGTCACGAACTTGCTCGTCCTGCTATCGAGTGCTACTATGCTGCACCATGCCGGGATAGTCGTATATTCCAAACTTCTTGAAATCAGTCCGGGATTTCTTTTTCGAGTACTTGAAGAGGTTCAAACGACGCCCCCACTGTCACCCCCTCTACTGAACCCAAGCCACCTCTACCCAAGCATGGCTTACCTGCAGGACGTCGATAACGCCGAGCCAGTACACTTCGTCGGCCCCGTCCCCCTCGGAGTCAATGCCTCCATCGGGTCGGTATCGGATTTTGGACGCGACTGATCCGCCTGCAGAAGGCTGCGCAGGCACCGGCATCGCTCCATTCCTACTAGGGACCGACATGATAGGGGCATCGGGTATCGTGGTGGCCGAACAGCATGGCAAAAAACGCGTCCGTGTTCGTTAAGGTATCAGAGGCTGTTGCGAGGGCATCGTGCATTGCGGAGTCGGCAAACGACACAGAAAAAAAAAAGACGTTTGTGCCTGTTAAAAAAACTGTTTGGAGGGTGGGTGTCCACAGGAGTTTTGGTTGAAAAAGGATAACCGGTTATCTGCCCAAACTGACCCTTGCAACGTCTGCTTGTGTGAGCATTGACTGCATCGCATTGTGGAAGGAACTATCTACGGCAGGCAGGGATAGGGAAGCGCCCATGGCGTGACGAGTTAGTATGAGAAAAACAGCAACAACGAACACCACCACCACCACCACCACCACCACCACCACCACCACCAGCGCATATATCCTATCGCGCTGCCTCTCCGCACTCCAACGCCCAGGACGCGCATGCTTGTCTCTGAGGAGCCTCCCCGCACGAGCGGGGCTTTCGGCGTGGTTGCTTTGACAATATAGTGATGTCAGGGGTGGTCCCCCTTAAGAAGCAGCGGCAGGATGCTGTGGCCGCTGCGCAGAAGGCTCGCTGCCTGTCCGCGCGACCGGCCCACCTCGAGACACAGCCGCTCTCACACGGCTGTCGTCGCGATGCTGAGAAGCCCTCTTCTTGAAGGCACGGGGCAGCACGGGCAGCGGACCCACTCGCAGCTTTCGTAGGCGGTACGTTTTTGTTGTTGCTTGAGCTCCGACCACTGCGAGTATTGATCGCGGTGACGATTGGGAACCGTAGCGGTAGGTATCTCGCGTGTCGGAAAGGAGAACGCTTGCCACGTATGGTTGGCACTGCTGGCGGTGTGCTGCTGTGGTGGGTGTGTGTACGCATGCAGCTAACCCTAGGTGTATCTAAATGCATGAACTAGTTCAAGTTCCGTTTTCATAACCTCGCCGCCCCCAAAGGGGCGGCGAGATTCCAGATTCCACTTCCCAATAATTAAATTCCACTTTCCGCTTTTCGAAAAGACTATTATGCTCACCCCCCTCCGCTGCCGTGAGGACTCCCGGCCTTGCCCTCCACCGATACCATCACCGCCATCACCAAGAAAAAACAAGAGCAAGAACCAGAACAGGAACGAGCACAAGAACAACACCAACGGCACCAAGAACAACACCAACGGCACCAACACCACCGCCAACATCACCACCACCACCACAACAACAACCACAACAAGAACAACACGAGAGAAAACAAGAACAAGAAAAATAATAAGAACAGTAACAACAACGCCACCACCACTACCAACCACCACCACCATCACCACCATCACCACCATCACCAAGAAAAAAACAAGAGCAAGAACAAGATAAACAAGAGCAAGAACAAGATAACAACAACAACAACAACAACAACAGCAACAACAACAACAACAACAACGTCAACACGAGAAATAACAAGAACAAGAACAAGAACAAGAACAAGAACAAGAACAAGAACAAGAAATCATCTGCTATTCCATTTTTCGAGACGAGACACTCCACTCACCCTTCCCCGCTGTCCTCCGAACTCTCGGCCTTGCCCTCCTCTCCAACCGGGGACGACGGCGCGCGGGAAGACGGAAATCTCTTGAAAGCAGGAACCCTCCGGTCATCCGCTTCGTCCGCGAACGTAAAGCTGGCACAGGGCAAAAGAAAGAGCGAGGGTCGTCACGGTTGTTGTTCTCACATTAACTCGCATAATCAACTCCGTGGTCACAGCCGTGGTCACAGGACAGGCTCCAGTCACTCTGGAGTGGGAGAATACCCGAGGGGAAACACAAGCAAACCAAAGTGGTGCACGAGGCGAAAAGCAAGAGCGAGGGCCGTCGCGGCAAGCACTGGTTAAGCAGAAGCATATATATACAGAGTCATCCCTCTACAGTGCGGTAAGGGTTGCGATTTTTGGCCCAGTAGTGTCTCTCATTCCTTTATAGTGCGGTAGAGTTCGATCTCCTCAAGTGAGGCACTATTTATATTTATATTTTTTCATTTTTTTCATCCTCCGGCGGATGGGGAAAACTAAAGCTTAAGCTCACCACACTTCCACTTTATTTTCACACACCGCGCGTCGTATGTCGTGTTTAACTCAACTGCAATCGCAATCCAGCGCTAGCTGGCGTGTCCTTCGGTTCCCACTACTTCGTATAGCGACAGCGTGAGCTATCGGTTACTAAAATTGAGATAATTGAACCAGCATACTTGTTTTAAGAGACTAGCACACACAAGTGTTGGTCGGTTGCGCGAGCGAACGCCTTCCATGTCGTGTTTCGGTTCGGGCGAGACATCGAGTTCCTCATGTTAGCAGCTCAGAAACTTCTCAGAATCTGCTGCAACCCCTCCCCAGCGTGGGATGACTCTACAAGACAGTGTTGGTCGGGTTGCGCGAGCGAACGCCTTCCAAGTCGTGTTTCGGTTAAGGTGAGATACTGAGCTCCTCATGTTATCAATAGCAGCTCAGAAACTTCTTAGAATCTGCTGCAACCTCTACCTAGCGCGGGATGAAACTCGACAAGGCCCCGCATGTACTTCATTTGCGAAAGCAAGGCTGACGCATAGACAAAAAACAAAGAGAGGGCCGCCACGAAAGGGCGGCGGAAAATGTCAAGTCAATGTTCACCACTTTGCGTTCTAGCTGGCACGTTAAAGCGCAAGATTGAATGTGTGGGAAATCTGGGGTTGATGGGGCGGGAATGGATCTCACTATCTTTGGAAGGCATGTTTACCAGGGGGTACATACGAGTATGGGAGCGGGTTTGGTGGAGATGAGTTGCCGTTCAGGATAGAGACAAGGACACGGCGGGTAGTACAAAAGCAAAGCCTATACATCAGAGTACAGGGAACTGGTGGGTGTTGGATCAGCGTTTGCGATACTGCTGTTATCGTGAGGATGCATTTTTTTCTTTTTTAGGCAAATCATCAGTGGTGTTGCGTTTGCGCTGTGGCCGAACAAAACTTAACCTTCAGTGAAGTTGTTTTTGCGCTGTGGCCGAACAAAATTTTACCTTCAGTGAAGTTGTGTTTGCGCTGTGGCCAAACAAAAAAATACCCTGGCAGCATCTAGGGGAGTAATATAAACTCGCGGCCGGAGTGTCAATCCACCAGCTTGCAAGTATGAGTATCGACCATTCAATTGAACGAACTCACACACAGCTGACGTACCAGGTACGGTACTTCAAAATATTGTTCAGTAAAACAAAACTCGCTACAGTCAGTCAACTTTGACTTTCCTTGGCGTTTTTCAAGGGCCAAGCTACTTGCATTTAGAGTTGTTAATTCTACCGTACGAAAAACGTTACAAGGGCAAAAAATGACCCTCAACATTCACTTGAGTTGTGTTTGAAAAATCGTCATTAAAAAACTTGCAGGAGTCAGTCAAGTCAGGTCTAGTCAACTTCTCTTTGGCGCTGTGATTTTTAAGGTCAGCCCAAAACTCGCAAAAGCCAGTCCTACAGCTGCCTTCGCGCCGGCAGCAATGACACAAGCTACGGTAGGGATGCAGCCTTTCCCCCCCCGAGGCTCAGGCTCACTTAAGGGGACTCCATACCTCAAACACCGGTCGCCCCGGTGGCGTATCAGGTTATCCTCGAGCTTGGTATAGGTCAGTTTCGTGAGTTCGAGCCCCGCCGAGTGCATACTCGTATAAATTCGTTGGGACTTTTTCTTGTGCACAATTTGACTTGCGGAGAGCGCGAGAGCGTGGGTTAGCAACACTCGATGAAAAATCGACGAGCAGTGGGATTGCTGAATCTTATATGCGCTATAAAAATTAAAGGCAAGAACCGGGGGGAAGAAGGGACAACACCTGTGACCACGGCTTGTCCAGAACCTCGAAAGTAGAAGCGTGAAAAAAAAAAAGAAAAAACTCACACCAAAAACTGATTTTGCAGAAACCTGAAAGGTCAAAGAAAAAAAAAACGATGAGCAGACCCACCTGCTAGGTATACAACAAAAATAATATCGCACAACAAGAATGATGACATTCTGCCGGGGGTTTTTGTCTTAAAAACGCCTTTACACCTGGCAACCTTTTTTTTCTTTACAAATTTACTTGAATTTAGTATAGGGAGGGATTTGGGGGCTCTAAAGGGGTTAAAGAGCCCCGTCATTTAGAAAAAAAAAGTAAAAAAAGGGTTTATAATACCTCAATTACGCTTGCCCTCCGACAAAATAGCGTGTAGATGTCGTTTCGATACAAATCCCATTTTGACGACCAAACTGACGATTGATTGCAGCACGCTCCACACGAAGCGACCCGGGCTGCTAGATCAGCCGACGACGATCTTACTCTCGAACTTCGACGCAAGTACCTATCAGACACCCCGCATGCCTTGCGCTGCCGCGTGCTGCATGCTAATAATGCCATGATAATAAACCACGCGCTTGCACTTTGTTTTCTGGCTGCACTATGATCAAGATAAAATCCAGTCCCAAAAGGGTCTTATAACCCAAAACCGTCGGAAAAAAAGTCATTCTCGTTTTTGGCAAAAATGACCGTTTCGTATCTAGGCCGCAGGTTCGTTCATCACGAAAAAAAAGCGGTGTTCGCCTCCCGATGGGGTATAGCGCTCCTACTCCTCGATAGGCCAGGGTCCGCGAAAAAAAGAACAACGCCCGGACCCGTGCCACGGCAGAGGTATCACGTTTTCGTCTGGAAAGCTTTTCCGAATGACGGGAGCTCCTTAACCCAACATCGTCGTCGGAATTTTCCCCTTCCTTTTTTTCTTTTTTGCATGGTTCTCGGTGTGTACCTGGGCCATGGGATCTTTTCACCCAGGGAGTTGTAGCAGTTTTGTTTTTCTCTAAAAAAATCAGTTTTTTGGGAGAGGTCTTAAGCTCCCGAATTGAACAACCTCAGAAAAAAGAGGGGTGCACCCCTCTTAATAGTACAGCCGCGTGCTACGATAGACGTATTAAGATATATATACCGTTTTTTTTGGCGAAAACGGTTTCTGAATGACGGGGCTCCTTAACCCAAAATCATCGGAAAAAAAAAAAATAATAGTGCCATTACTTTTCTTTTTGGCATGATTTCTCGTTGTGTACCTAGGCCACATGGGATTTTTCATCCGCTCGCAGCAGTTGTATTTTTTTCTCCAAAAGTCAGTTTCATTTTTGGGAAAGGTCTTAAGCTCCCAATTTGAGGAAACCTCTTAGAAAAAAAAGCGGTTCGCCTCTATCGTAGCACGCGTCTACATAACAGCAGCAACATGTGTCACCAAAACGTGCCCACCAAAACGTTTCCACCAAATTAATGTCTAAATGACGGGAGGACTCCTTAACCCACAATCGTTGGGAAAAAGTCAAATTTGTTCCTGTTTTCGGGCAAAAATTACCGTTTTGTATGCCTAGGGGCCACAGATTTGTTCCATCACAAAAAGAGAACTTTCCGTTTTTTTTTCTTCTTTAAATCGTTTTTTGGGTGACGTATATACCAACCATTGTTTTTATCAAGCCGAGAACCTTGCAGGACAAAAACAATGGTTGCTGCACCTCTGCTACAGCGACACGTGCCGAAGGTCAAGAGAAGCTCGGAAAAGCCAGTCCACATGTCTTCTGGGCTGGCTCTTTTGCGATGGCCGGACCGGACGGTCAGCGGGACCCGTTTAGCAGTCAGCCGAATTGTGCTTTGTTCCGCGACCGAAAGGTCAACAAAAAAAAACTCTCCACACGTCAACCAAACCGTTGCTTGCGCCGTGGCCGAATGGTCAAAAAAAAAAAACTCACGAGTCAGTCAATCCGTCAACTCTCACACGTCGAGTCGAACAGCTGTTTTAATGCTGGCCGAAAGGTCAACATAAAACTCGCAAAAGTCAGTCCAACAAAAACATTCGTCACAGAAAAATTAAAGCCCACACCTACCGTTTCCTTTCCATTCAGGCCACGAGACACTATGAGCAATACTTCGACATTGTCGCGCTCGGGGGTTAAAAATAGCCCATAAAAAGCGAGCATAAAAAACGTTAGAGCAGCAAAAACTCCTGCATCATTTTGGGATCTGCAAACATATATGTCAGTGTACAATACCAGCATAACACGGACAGAATACGATTATTATAAGTTAGCCGAAAAAATCAAAGCCTACCGGGTTATATATAGCTCATAAAAAGCGAGCGTAACAAGCAAAACAAAATGGGAAAATTCCCGGTGAAATTGTGGGATCTGCGAGCATATAAGTGTGAACTCAACACCGGCATAAGAACGGGCAGAAAAACGTTGAAAAACATCGGTCCGAATAGATATTCAAGACCACCGACATGGCGGCGAGTGTGTGTGGGTCGTTTTTCTTTTGTTCGACGCTTGCCCCCCTCTGAAGTCCCACAAAGGGCCATTCATTAACGCGTCACCATCAAAACTTAGCTTGCCGACGGGTAAACCAATACACACTTCATTCAGCTCTTCGCGAGGAGTTTTGCGCTGGTGAGTGTTGGTATCTGTCGTCAACTCGACGTAACCCAACCAAACCAAACCTAATCCAACCCAGCCCAACCTAACCCAGCCCGTACCGGGGGCGAGAAGGGGAGACACCTGTGACCACGGCTTGTCTAGAGGGATGCTGAGGGTAAAGCCTCTTCCGCGTTGAGCTGGAAAAAAAAGTCACGAAAAAACCACCCATCATCATCAACAACAACAACCCAACCTAGCCCAACCCCCCCGCTAGTTCATATATAGTGGGTACTCCGATTTAAGAGCGCCCAGGATCAGAGCATCCGGGTCTTAAGAGCGGCCAAAAATCGGCATGGCCCGCTATACCAAAAGCTATATATTGCCAACTACAGATAAGAGCGCTTTGCTTTCAAGAGCGCCTGTTTCGGCTTGTTAAG
This sequence comes from Undaria pinnatifida, assembly GCA_012845835.1. Lineage (NCBI taxonomy): Eukaryota > Phaeophyceae > Laminariales > Alariaceae > Undaria > Undaria pinnatifida. The sequence continues at coordinate 2,914,819 of JABAKD010000028.1, forward strand.
GGGGCGCTCTTAACGCCTTAACAACTTGAAACCCTTTTGGGGGGACAAAATTACTTCAAGTTAGTATAGGGAGGGATTTGGGGGCTATAAGGGGGGTTAAATCGGGGTACCCGCTGCTGTACTGGGCGCACTCTACGACAGATGTAATAAGGTGTACCTCTTTTTGGCGAAAACCCTTTTTCTGAATGATGGGCCCCTTATAACCCCAAATCGTCCGAGAACGAAACGTTTCTTGTTTGCGCAAAACTGGTGTGAAATTGGTTATTATGGGGGGTTTCACCTTTATTTTTTTTTGTATTTCGTATCTCTACTTTTTTGGGGGTTCTTTTGTTCTTGTTTTGGACGAGTAGGCGAAAAAATCCTGCAAATATTAATAAAATAGTTTTACTCGTATTCACTTTACTATTTATTTATATATTTATTTATTTGGACGAATTAGAAACAAAACTCTCTTCAAAGTGCCGAGTCACCTCCATTTGCCTTTTTTTTTTGGGGGGGGGGGGTAGTATCTAATTATTTATTTTTCGGGCGAGGTAGAAAAATATCCCAAAGTGACAAAAGCCTCAGAAACAAAATGAGTTAACCTCGACCGTATGATGGCACTCGCCGCTCTTTGCTGTGGTGCGTAGACTGGCGCTGCTGTCCCTCAGCAGTCACACAACATTCGTTTGTAATTTAATATATTATTATTATTTTCTGGGAGAATCTGGCGGTCGTGGCGGGAGACATGGAACCAAAAAAAAACAAAATCTCGCATGTGAGGGCAGAAAAAGGAGTCCCTATATATTTTTTTGTCGCGCGAATAGAACATTTAGAAATTTCCCGTCGCTTCGGGGAAAACAAAAAAAAAACACGACGTCGCGTCGCGTTTCGTTTTCTATTTTTTTTTCTTCTCACAATTCCGCCTGCTTGCGTCGGAGGATTCTTTCCGGAGGCCGCGTCTTGTCGTGGACGGAGACGAACATAGAGTAGTCCATCACGTTCACGCTGCACAAAAACTCCGCATCCGCCCGCATCACCTGAACCGGCCAATCAAAAATATCGGTTTGGGAGTTGGAGGATGGGGAGCGGGAGGGAGAGAGGGGGGGAGGGGGGGGGGGGGGGGGGGGGGGTACTCATTGTCATGCATGGCTGCAGTGGTATGACCACAGTGGTATGACCCCTTGCATTCCTACAATGTCAAGATGGAGCACGTTGGGTTGTCACCAACCAGTCAGAAATTGCGTGCACCACAAAAAAGCGCGAAACGCCGCAAGGTGTTCGGCGAGTCGCACGAAAGGTGTGAGCTGCATCCTACCAAGAACCGTTTCGTGACGCGGCCTTTCGGCACCCTGTGCGTGCTTTTCGGCTTATGGATGACAGCTTGAGTGCATTAATTTACTCTTTGGTGTAGGGGGTGGGGAGGAGCCAGAGAGGCCGTGACGTGCATCACCTGGACCGCCGATGAGCGGTCAAACACATCAAATTGGGAGCGGGAAACGTGCGTGTGCGTGTGTTGGGGAAGGGGTCAGAGGGGCCGTACCGCAATCCTGCCACACCATTTGAAAAAGATGCGCACAAATCTTGTACCTGGTACAATATAAAAACGAGCGGCCGGTGTATCACGCAGCTTGCAAATGTGACTGTCGAACCTAAATTTACCAAACTCACAGCTGACGTGTTAATAATATTTTCATAAAACGTGCTCGGAGGCTTCAAGCGTAGCGCGTCAACGTTCCAAACGTGGCCACCGAGAAGACCACGAAATCTTGCAACAGAGAAAACGAACAAAAAAAGTGAAAACAAGAAGGCCCCTAACAAACCAAGGGGAACCTCACGGTAGTATTTCTGGAACAGGAAACAAAAAAAGCAGACTTGACAGCAACAAAAAAAACGCTTTCCCCCAAAAAACAAAAGGAACATCGTCTTAGCACTCCTATAGTTAAAGTGTGAAACAGAGAGAGAGAAAAAAAAATCTCCCAAAAACACAAGGGGAACCTCACGTTGGCACTTCTGCAACAGAGAAAAAAAATCAAATATATATAAAAAAAAATGCTTCCACAAACAAAAACAAGGGGAACTCGCGTTAGCACTCCTATGGTTACTGCTGTGTGTCAATCAAAGTATAACTGTTAGTCCCACCAGCCGTTGTATACGGATGCGTGAGTATGTCGGGGCGACACACTCACGCATCCATACACAGCGGCGGCTTGCGCTGCCGGAGTATAGTAACGGGGACCGCCGGTAGGGACAGGACAGCTCGCGCTATCGCTATCACAGGAACTGAAGGACACGCCAGAAAACCAGCTGGATTGCGAACGCAATTGAGGTGAATTGACACACGACGTGCATGAGAATACGCGGGAGTGTGGTGAGCCTTGAGGTTTATTTTTCCCCTTCCGCCAGAGGATAAAAAAAAAGAAGATATTTCCACCAATCTACTTACAGCCAGCACAACCAGCGTCCGTGGCGATGCCTTACCCTGGAGGGAGCAAACTCTGTGGCCACAAGCTACAATACACGATGTACGCATCGCCAAAATGCAGCGAGGTGATTTCGGCCATGCAATGCGAAAACGTACTATTTTTAAATACTGTTCTTGGCTTATGAAACGTACTCAATTACTACTGCTTTTCGCGTAGTAACAACGCAAATATACCAGGTATCGATTCTTGCTTATTAGTAGCAACGCAAATCAATGCCTGCTGCTTTTTGCGAATTGGCAACAACGCTGATCTATGGAAGCTTGTGCCTTACCTCAAGAAAAGCGTCCCTCTGGGAACCGAGCTTAAAGGTGCCATTGGCCTTCCTGAGGTTGTTGTCCTTCAGGACCTTCTCCCCGTCCTTTGCCGTCCGGTGCACGGTCGAGCCTTTCAGGTCGTACTTAGTGTGAATTTGCACCGGCGATAATCCATCAACGCTGCAGCCGTCGTCCAGGCAAACGTAAAAAAAAAAGGCACACGCTCGTTCAATTAAGCGTGGTCATTACTAAAAAGGGGTGAGCTTGAGCTTCATCTCCCTTAACTGGTATTTGTTTCAAGTCGAAAACAGTTCAGCTGAATAAAAAAAATCCAACTTTACCTGGTATGAGTTTAAACCGGTTATTCAAAACTCACCACTACTTGTGATGACGATGAAACAGGTTTTTCTTACGCTCGGATGCCCACCGGTCAAAAACGGTGGCAACTCGGTATTTCCTCGCATGTAATTTTGTCGAGACAGCTTGGCAATCAATCACCGTCCAACAGACCAAAATAGAAAACAAAACATACGATAGAAGAGAAAAATCGATGTTTCTCGCGTGTACTTTTTGTAGCTCTTGTCGAAAACAGCAAAAAAACGGCTACTATTATAACCCATCACTGCTGCACGCAGGACGCTAAGAGTGTTTTTCTTGCGCTCGGACATACGACAAAAAAAAAGTGGCAAAAAATCGGTATTTCTCGCATGGAATGAATGTGTCGAGACAGTCCGGCAATCAATTGCCATCAAATATCAAGCAAATGAAAAGCGAAACATAAGCTAGGACTGGATAGCAAACTCGATATTCATCGCGTAGAGCACTCTTTTTATTTTTGGTCGAACACAGCGAAAAAAACATCAACCTCCCCCCACCTTATTAATTTGAAAACGGTTATCAAAACTCACCACTTCATGACGATGAAAGGCGTTTTCTTTCGCCCTCGGTTGACTAGATACATGCCGCAAAATCGGATCAGCACAGAATCCGGGTGCGTGCGGTGGTGCTCATAGTACTGTGGCAGGATCCTTAAAAAGAACGCTGCCTCTGCCCTCTGGAAGGAAAGCAACGGGGTGACGAGGAGGAGGCAATACACAACGGGCGCTTTGAGGTCATTCCTACACGTTTGGTTTGTAAAAAACGCTTATTTGCTTTTTCCCGCAGTATTTTCGTGTTTTCGAGTAAATTCCTAGGATCGCTTCTAGCTTCCATTCGTCACGCGTTTTTTTTGCTTCTGCAATATTTTCGTGTTTCCGACTATATTCCTATGATCGCTTGCAGCTTCCATTCGTCTTGTTATTGTTTCTATACTTTCCGTTTTATTCGAAGACTGTTTTCTGATGCATTTTTTATCCCAGACTGAAGAAAGCGCAAATTCTTCCCAAACATGGGCGCGCTGTTCAAAATAGACCAAGGATGATTATGTCCGGCCCATTTTCAACTTTCATTCGTTTTCCTTTCGTCGTTTCCATTTCGCAGTTTGTGATAAGCGCAGTTCTACCCGGAGACGCGTTATATCCGTTCTGCTCTTTCCCCCCAAACCCACGCTTTTTTCAATTATGCTTTTACTGCTGTAATAATTTTCACCCCATTTATGCCTGTTCCACTGGTTATGCTCCTACTATTAATAAGTCCACGCATGCTTCTTTTACACAGAAAACCCCCAATTATGCCACTTTATGCTCTCTTAAAAAAGGTCCAATTATGCTGAAATGACTGCGAGCACAATGGGCATATAGCCCATACCCGCCCCGGCCATATCAGGCAGCATCCAGGCCAGCCCGTTTCGTGGTTGCGAAGATTAAACACGCCCAATTATGCCACTTTATGCTCTCTTAAACAAGGCCGAGTTATGCCGAAATGCTTGCGAGAAAAATGGATATAAAGCCTACACCCGCCCCGTCCATATCAGGCAGTGTCCAGGCCAGCCAGTTGCGTGGTTGCGAAGCACAATCACTCCCAAGTATACCACTTTATGCTCTCTTAAACGGCCGAGTTATGCCGAAATGCTGGCGGGCACAAGGGATACAAAGTTTACTCCCGCCCCGGCCATATCAGGCAGTATCTAGGCCAGCTTGTTTCGTGGTGGCGAAGCACAAGCATCCCCAATTATGCCACTTTATGCTCTCTTAAAAAAGGCCCAGCTATGCCGAAATGCTTGCGGGCATAACGGACATAAACTTTACACCCACGCCAGCCATATTAGGCAGCATTCAAGCCAGCCTGTTTCGTCGTTGCAAAGCACAAGCATTCCCAATTGTGCCACTTTTTGCTTTCTTAAGATACACCGAGCTACTCCGAAATTCTTGCGAGCATAATGGATATAACCCCTGTGCCCCCGCCCCGGCCATATCAGGCAGCATAAATGCTATAGCCCATTTCGGGGATGCGAAGCACAAGTATTCCGCCAAAATTGCGCGATAAAAACAGCAACCGGCAAGCGAGCGCGATTCAACAAACATAGCCGCACAGTACCTTCATGTTCTTGATGATGTATTTTTGGTCGTGGGAGTAGAAGAAGAAGCTCCCGGACTTAGAGTTGGTGATCAGCTCCAGGTAGTCGTAGTCGCCGGCGACGGAGTACATGTACGATGACTGCGACAGCGCCAAGAGTTCCACACACATGGGCGGACAGACACATCAGATAGAGGTTGCAACACCTAAGTTTTTCAGGGCAGATGTTCGTGGGTTTAGGTCGTGATCTAAGTCTTTCAGGGCAGACGTTCGTGGGTTTAAGTCACGATCTAAGTCTTTCAGGGCAGACATTCGTAGAGTTAAGTCACGATCTAAGTCTTTCAGGGCAGATGTTCGTGGGTTTGCGTCGTGATCTAGTCTTTCAGGGCAGACGTTCGTGGGTTTAAGTCACGATCTAAGTCTTTCAGGGCAGACATTCGTAGAGTTAAGTCACGATCTAAGTCTTTCAGGGCAGATGTTTGTGGGTTTAGGTCGTGATCTAGTGCTTTCAGGGCAGCCGTTCGTGGGTTTAAGTCACGATCTAAGCCTTTCGGGGCAGACATTCGTAGAGTTAAGTCACGATCTGAGTCTTTCAGGGTAGACGTTTGTGGGTTTAAGTCAAGATCTAGTGCTTTCAGGGCAGATGTTCGTGGGTTTGCGCCACGATCTAAGTCTTTCAGGGCAGATGCTCGTGGGTTTAGGTCGTGATCTAAGTCTTTCAGGGCAGATATTCGTGGGTTTAAGTCACGATGTAAGTCTTTCAGGGCAGGTATTCGTGGGTTTAAGTCACGATGTAAGTCTTTCAGGGCAGATGTCCCGTGATCAATACGATCTGCACCATCCAGACCATAATTTCCGTGTGGGAAGGTAAATCGTACTAATAGCCGCCTGCCTGCGACAGCACCCACAGTTCCACACCTCAGGCAGTGAGACATACAAGATCTCTACTGTAATTCATATGACAAACATTTCGAGGCAAATATCCGTGATTTTCACGATTTGCACAACCTAGATGCTATTTTCTGCGTGGGAAGGCTATCGTACTCGCTTGGCACGGGGCTCATGTACAATGCCTGCCACAGAACCAAGAGTGGCACACACCGGACATATATAACATCCTCTTTTAATGATCCACGTATTTCAGGGAAGAAATCCGCGATCTACGGCCTGCGACAACACCAAGAGCTCCACAAATTGGCCAGGTCAGATCTTCCCCGATTTTCATGACCTCAAATTCTGGGCGGATACACGTGATCGATTTGATCTATTTTCCGTGCACGACCTATACTGCAGATTCGTTTCACGATATAAATACTTCAGGGTACACGTCCGTGATCTACGCGGTCTGCAGCGATGCGCGCAACAACATTCCGGGTGCGACATGTATGACACGCCTTTTTTTTTCGCGCGTTCATGCTTTGCCGGGTGGGATCTCTACACGGTAGAACGGGTGGTGCACATCATCTCTTGAACGCAAAGTGTGGGATCTATGTGAACTACATGATCTGTGTTTGAGACTCGTGCTTCGATATACTCAGTATTATACTCCGGAGTAAAAACTAAAATACACTCCAGCTGTGAGATCGAAGATTTTGTCGAAACTCATCTTCGCAAGCTGTGTGATACTCCGATCGCGCGTATTACGGGTTGTGTGTCCTCATTGAGGATATAGGTCGGCGACTCCCCTTGCAACTACAGTGTAGCTACCAGGGTCAACAAGGTGATGTTAGGCAGTCTGTGCGCAGAAACTATAAAACCCGTTTCTGAGGGGGATATATATGTATTAAAGGAGAAGGTATACCTCTTTTTGGCTAATACGTTTTCTGAACGACGGGGGCACCTTAACCCAAAATCGTCGGAATTTCATTCTTCTTTCGCAATTTTATTTTTGAAATACCTAGGCCATGGGATTGTTGATCGGGTTACGACTCGTACCCTTTTCATTCTTCTTCGAAATCGGTTCTTGGCTGGGGAATAGAGATGCCTAAAATAGGAGCCTCGGAAAAATATCGGCGCACCTACCTCTACCGTAGCATGAGTCATGATTTTTGTATGATCTAGATGATCTAGTTCGTGATCTGTCCTATCTGTATGATCTAGTTGGTGATCTGTCCGATGTGCGAAGAGTTCCGACTATCCGACCTATTGGGTTTCCACACGTCTAAGGAGGATGGCACGTAACCTATTAAACGGAAGACATGGGGTCTACATGATCTGCAGTAGATCGTGATCTATCCGATGTACGGAGAGTTCCGACTATCCGACTTACTGGGTTTCCACGCGTGTAAGAAAACATGGCACATGATCCCTTAAACGGAAAACATGGGATCCATATGAGCTAGGTAGTGATCTGTCCGACGTACGACGGAAAAAATCGGATCTATATGATCTAGATCGTGATCTGTCCGATGTAGAAGAGTTTGCAGCGTAGAGGACAGCAAAAAGCGACGGTACTGTAGTCCTGGCGTTGAGTGAAAAACGTGCATGGTGCCTGTATGGTGCACCTCTAGCACAACATCTCACAACGGCAAAAATGTTTCAATACGGGATCTGGGTTATCTACTGCAGATCATGTTGATTTGTGCAGAGGTTCGCGGCAAAAGAGGGCAGCAGGAGCGACGCTAGGTGCGGCGTTGAGACCCCGCGATGCGTGCGTGTGTTGCCTGTATGACACGGCTGTTGCAAAACACAACATAACGGCAAACGTAGGATCAATACGATCTAGATGGTTATAAGATCGCGATCTATCCAATGTGTGAAGTCGCAAGGGGGCAGGCAGCAAGAGCGGCGCCAGGTGCGGCGGGCAGCAGGAGCGACGCTAGGTGCGGCGTAGAGACCCCGCGATGTGCGCGTGTGTTGGCCTGTATGATACGGCTGTTGCAAAACTCATCATAACGGCAAACGTAGGATCTATACGATTTAGATGGTTATAAGATCTCGATCTGTCCAACGCGTAAAGTCGCAAGGGGGCAGGCAGCAGGAGCGACGCCAGGTGCGGCGTCGAGGCTTCACGAAATGCGCGTGTTGTCCCTGTATCATAAGGCTCTCGCACACTACCATATTGGGAAATACAGGACCTACATAATTTGTAGGATCTATGTGATCTACTAACACATACGTTCTATATGATCTATTACCATATAGGAACTATAATATCTACTACACATCGTTATCTGTGCGAAGCGTGGAGTCGTCGTAGGTGGCAGGCAGCAGGAGCGACGGTACCGTAGCCGCGGTGCTGGGGCCCCATGCATTGCTTGTGTGGTGCCGGAGAGTGAAGACGAAAGCGCAGCTTCAACTTTGAGGTCCCTGCACCTTCGAGATTGGGCGAATCAGATACATCTACTATTTTTATTGTCCCCATAAGACCTACGGCAACCAGAAATTGGATGAAGCTTATCATGCCGCGCTCATCGTCGAGGTCATTTTGTATTTAAAAAAACGCCAACCGAAAAAGAGTTGCTGACGAAACTATACCTCGTCGATGCCGTAAACCTCTCGCAATTTCCTGAAAGCTTTGGGCGCGTAGTCTCTGAATTTGAAGGTCTTGTTCAGCTTGTGCGAGGGCGTGGCGAATCGACCCTCTGTTCCGGCGGGCGGGAACACGTACCGGTCCTCCTGCCAGGCAGAAATGGAACAAGACCGACAAAAACAAGCAAGAGAATAACAACGCCAACACACAAAAACAAGCAAGCGGTATGACACACAAAAAAAAAACGACACTGAGTTAGTTCAACAGAGCAAAAAAGAAAAAAAAATGTACCAGGTATTAAAGTTCGTTTTCGTTTTTTTGAGAGAAAGCACACAGATAGTAGTCCAGTGCGATACGAGTGCTTCGAGACACGGAATGTCATAATCTAGGTCTCTGGTGCGTCAGAAGATGTTAGGCCAACAAAGGCGCTAGCCAGCCAGCCAGCTTGCCTGATCGCCAACAGGCGCTACTGGGCACAGGTGAACCGGACGTTTTGCGCGACTGACACGCCTCGCCGCCGAAGTGTGCCCTAGGAAGACTTGGGCTGTGGAACCGATTATATGTGTGCTTTGGATTTTCTGCGCTTTTCTCGACATTACGTGCGTCCCAAAACAAAAAACCTTCGTGTGGCGGCAATAGGAGCGAGACTATTTAAAACAGGGGGGGCAGTTATCTTGCACGCCCGCATACCCAGGCGGATGCCGTACCCATCCTTGCCATGCTACCAATCTATTTAGCCCTGCCATGGACCTCCCCCCCTCACGCACCCCCCTGCCCCCTAACCCCCCCGCCACCATCATTCGCACCCCTAATGGGTACCCCCCCCCCCCCCTCACGCACCCCCATGCCCCCTACCCCCCCCGCCACCATCATTCGCACCCCTAATGAGTACCCCCCTCCCCCTCCCTCCCCCCCCCCTGGGCTGCGCTGTCCCCTGTCCCCTGCTCCGTGCATGCCTGGTCACATGGATTCTCCGTCCTTTTAACACCTTTACCAATTTGGATATCTTCTCCCTCGCCCCTTACCCGCAATGCTCCTTGTCTCCTACCTGGTACTCCATCAATTCCTGGCCAAGGAAGTTCTCCGTACCGGTAACAATTAGACAATCATGTAACGTTTGGATGACTGCCCCCTCCCCCCCGGTGCTCCATGTCGAAAGGGATGTTTGGCCAATGGTCAAATGACTACGGCAAGCAACACATGAGTAACCCCCCCCCCTGTCAAGTAAACGATGACTCCACCCCCCGCTGTGTTTCTTGTCCGCTACCAGGTACACCGTTCATGCCTGGCCAAAGCCGTTGTTCGTACTGGTATCAATTTTATACAGGGGTTAGATATCTGCCCCGTCCCCCCTGCCTCGAAAGGGATCGTCGTCAATGGTCAAATGACTTAAGGGAGGCAACAAATGAGTACGCCACCCCCCAAAAAAAAACAAGAAGGGATTACACCGCCTCCCCGCCCGGAATAGGTGATGGGATGGTGGCCACAGACGGACACACATGAAAGGATAAAATACAACCATTTTTGTTGCAAGTAACATAGGGAAGGAACGTACTAAGCGCCCAGAAATGTTGGAGGTGTCTCTGTTAGGAGGAAGGAACGGTGGTCCTCTCTCGAAAGGGATGAGTGGTCCATGGTCAAATGACTGAGACGAGTGACAAATGAGTACGCCCCCCCCACCCGGAAGGATGAATTTACCCTTCATGCGACTCGCTGAACATCTCACGGCGCTTCGCGCTTGGTGCGCGCGATGTCCGCCTGGTCGGTGAAAACCCGACGTGCTCCGTCCCGGCAGAGTAGGGATGCGATGGTCTAATAGCTACTACACCATATGGTCATACGGCTACGGCCATGCATGAACATTGAATACACCTCCTCCCCCCCTCCCCAAAATAAATGATTGCACCCCCCGTCCTCAAAAGCCAAACGAGTGCACTGCTTCCCCCCGCCCTGGTATACCCCCTGTCCCCTACTCCGTGCATGCCTGGCCAAAGTCGGTCTCCTGTAGGGCTCCCACATCGGCCAGATTCGCCTGCCGGCCCACCGCCACTCTGACACCGAGCATCATCCGGAACGTGAGGTTGAGCTTTTGCTCCTCTTCCTTCTCGCCCGGCCGCAGTCGACGCCCCTGAATACCGTTTTCCGCCAGGCAACATGGTGAACCAAAAAAGCAAAAAACGCCGTCGGATGAAGTGCAATGCTTGCGGAGCGCACTAAACAATTAACTGGGGGTCGATTCGGTCATTGCTGCGAAGAGAGACGGCGTTTACCACCCGGTAAACTATGGCGTGTACTCAAGTTGTGCATAGCCGTAGCCGTATGACAATATACATAGGAGGGGTAGAATATAATCTAAGCATAAATTGTCTTAGCATAGTGGGGGGGGGGGGGGGGAGGGGGCACGGTAACAATGAAATAATTGTGGGATTCTGGGAGAAAATATACTGTTCGGGGGGTGGGGGGGGATAAGGGGGGGTTGGTATAGTAATGAGCGTTCTTTCGGGGGATAAGGGGGGGTTGGTATAGTAATGAGCGTTCTTCCGGGGCTCGGGGAGACGCTATAAGGGCGCCGGGTGAGACCGAGGGAGTGAGGCCGATGACCACGGGATGTCTTTGATAGAGAGTCCATCCGGCGCCGCCCTATAATTGTTTTGCCCCGCGCAGCGGCGGCACGTGCGGGTTTTAAGGGAGCGGAGGTAGAGAGAGCGAGCGCAAGGTCGTACGGTCGTTTGGCAATATGTGCCGCGGTCTCGCAAAACAAAAAAATTTGGCACCCTTGCGCGCACCCACCCCGCGCTATGTCTGGGCTGTCGATTTCTTCGACGGAAACTACAATGCGACTACTGCGTCACCTCCGTCGCACTCCGCTGTGCCGTTGATACCTAGCTTGAGGTGTGCCCAGAGGCTGTTTTAGGCCACAGGCTACAAAATATATTTAATTGGAAACGTTAACGCCGCGCGTGAGCCTGTTGATAGATGCCTCGCCTGAGGCCGAAGTGAAGGCCGTCATTGTGTGCAATACCGTGCGGGAGTGGGGGACGGTGCGACGACGAGAGTGGCTGAAGGTTCTTCTCGATGCTGCTAGGACACGTGCCGTTTAGGGGTAGTACCAGTTGTTTCGGGCGAAATATTTTCTGAGCGAGTGGGGGCAAAATCGTCGCAATGTCCAATACCGTTTGCGTTATTTTTCGTTCGTAGTACACCTAAGACATGGCATTGTTCGTCGGGTCGAGCTTTGCCCTTCTTTTTTTTTCCAGAATCGTGTTTTGGGGCAGGAAGCATAGAGCTCCTCCATCGAGACGCGTCCTACGATAGAGCTGCACCACTTTTTTTCTGAGGGTCCTCAACTTTGGGAGCTTAACCCCTCTAGAGCCCCCGAACCCCTCCCTATACTAAATCCAAGTAATTTTGTCCCCCAAAACGGGTTTCCAGTTGTAAAGGGGTTAACATCTCTCTCCCAAAAACTGATTTTGGGGAGAAAAAAAAAATCCTGCCGTGAGAAAAATCTCATGGCCTAGGTACACAACGATAATCATGAAACAAAATGGCGTATTCCCGACGATTTTGGGTTAAGGAGCTCCATCATTCAGAAACCGTTTTCAGACCAACACTGCTACCTCCATCGAGACGCGTCCTAGAAGAAACACGGTGAACCCACGGTAGCATGCGTCCCCACTAAACATGAACGTCTTACCCTGAAAATATAATTCGCGCTGTGCTGTGCTGGCTGACAGCCGCATGGACGCTACCCACAAAACATAATATTGTATGTGCCTCGTAGACCGCCTCGCTTTGGCACGAACAGCTGTCCTTGTGCTCATACGACGCGTTGCGCCGGACTGATTAGCTGCTGGTTGTGCTATCATGTAAATCGCGCTGTGCTGGAGCTGGCAGAGCCGTTTGCTTGTTACCTAAATCGCGTTGTGCCGCTGGATTGGCAACAACAAGTGGGAATTGCGAGCGCAACGTGTACCGCAACCATTCGTTGCTCACCTTGGCATGACCGTTCTTGAGTCGGCTTACTCGCACCCTCAGCCGCGCCTTCTGCACTCGGATATTATCGATGGGCTCGTCCTTGGGTCCGGCGCCGAATTCGTCGGCGAGCACGGACTGATAAAAAACCACGGACGCGAGCACGAGAAAACGACCGATGCAACGGAGATTAGGCAACACGCGCGGGCAAAACAACATGCACACACACGTTGGGGTTGTGAAACGTCGTTCGAAACGAGACGGACAGCCGTTTGCTAATACTGCTATCGTTGGAGGCGGAGCGGTGTCTTCTAGAGCCAAGCCGCTACCCTTCTTCGCCATATGTAGCGATTGGACGCGCGACGAACGGGCAAGCCGCTACCATTCTGCGACAAACGTAGCGCTTGGGTCCAGTGCGAATGGACCCATCCATTACCCCTCTGGCCGACTCCGAAGCGTAAGGCAAATAAAATCGGGCAGATCGCCTTCAGCTAGATACTCTCTCGACGAAAGGACGCACAAACACGAGACTGTTGCCCATCAAACGCCGACCAAATGTCAACATCGATGCAACCACACCGTCAGGTCACTCAGTGGTCGCCTCTGGCGCTCTACCCCCCCCCCCCCCCCCCTCCCCCGAGATGGCTATGCATGAAATGAGTACACCTCCCCCCCTCCCCCCTCTCCCCTGAAACGCTATGCATGAAATGAGTACACCTTCCCTCCCTTCCCCCCACGTCCCACATCTAGAGATAGGCAGCCCCGTTTCGCCTGCCGCGTCGCGACAAGACAGTAATTGCATTCGCCGCCTTGGCGTGCACTTGCAGGCAATCCTGGCGATGCGTTTTAAGACCAATGCGTTGGGAGGGGGGTGCTTACTCATTTCATGCACGGTCGAGCCGTACGACGATAACGCGCGCTACAGCAGGGGTCCAGTACCTTTTTGTGGTACAGTACCTTTTTTTGCGGCCGAAACGTTTCCATGAACTAACGACTACCAATGCCCCATTGTCGGTTGGAACAGTGGCTGGTCCTTTTACAGCACTGCGGATTGGATGTGTGGTTAAACCTAGGCTATCGTATTGCTCACCGGTAGCCCTGTCATTTTTCCCAAAAAGAGTTAGTTTCATAATCTTTTTCTTGCAAGACCTCGTCAAGTGAGGAGCCCCATGAAAAAAATAGCGCATCATCCCTATCGCAGCGTGCGTCTGACCATACACGCTCCTCGCACCGAATCGTTGGTGCAGAGGGACTACGCCCTACCAGGTACTCACTTGTGGATCGCTGATTGTTTTTCCGCTTTTCTGCCTCAGCACGGCGATCTGCGGCGACGAAAGCGTACGGAGACGGTACAACAACAACGCAAGGCAGAGCGCCAAGAGGAGGAGGAGGAGGAGGAGGAGGAGGAGGGGGAGGAGGGTGGCATTAACAAAGATGCTTCGTGCGTTCAGCTACGCCAAGTCTGCGTGGAGAAACTCTTGACAAACGGACACAGGGGCACACAGCAGTGCCGTTTTCCCTTAAAAATACCGATCAACCGAGAACACAGAGGCAGCCCCTCGCGCACCGAAAAACCACGAACGCAGAGAGAGGCAATCTGCGCCTTGCTATGCGCTTGCCCCGCCCTCATGTCTCCCGCAGTAGGTCTTACAAGTAGTTCAACAAAACCCATTCATTGGTCAACTGCTGACATTTGGAGATACTTCATTGGTCCACGCACGCATACCCACAACATTTGCACCGTGCTCTTGCTTGGCACTCTGACCACACCCAGACCTTATCCCACGGGGATCTGAGCCTCCCAATCTGACCCCTGGTCCTCGATACGTAAGTAGCCACCGGCAAGGTCCACCGAGCACCCTGATTCCGCGCCGACCAAGATGGAGGGTCGGTCGCAGCAAATCGAGGGTCGAGGTCACAGCAAGCACACGATTTTGTCGAGTACCAGTAGCACTCAGGACGTACATGCAAATAAAGTTTGGTATACATATTTTACTACCCCGAGTGGTAACTACATTTCCGCCCACAGTGGCAGGCGGAAAGGCACCCTCATCTTCTGACCCACCGGGGGAGCTAGTTTGAAAAACAGCAGTACAATGACTTTGTACAGAGGGCAAACAAACGCTTGATGGACAGGATACCACAAGAGGTAAACCAAAACGCCTGCCTATTTCGGGAAACCGTCGATACCATCAGCCTCAACACGGAGTCATGTACGACCCTGTACAGTAGCAATAGACGAGAAATCTGCCACTAACGCTGTTGGGGCTTGAGGATTGAGTAGGCGCACAGCAGCAGTAGCAGGCCTTCGTACTGAACAAAAACAAAGCCTGTTGGAGGGGGTACCAGAAGACAGAGCCAAAACGCCTGCCTAGTCGGCAAACCATACAAAACGTCAGCCTCAGCAAGACGCCATGTACTCCCTGGCAGTCGGCGATACATTTACCACAGCCGACAGCCTCGTATGTGCCTATTTAAATAATTCCTGTCGGCGGCTGGAAACAAGGAAACCAAAACGGACGCGCAGTCGTGGGCTGCACATAAGATGGTACTATCCGTACACGGCATCTCTTGCTTTTGAGGCGACCCAAACCGCTCGGAAAACACGGAAAACAAAAAGGAGGTACAGTAGTGGGCTCGGCGTAAGGCGATAGAACATACGGCAAACCTATGGCGTCTACTCGTGCGGTTTCGGGGAGACCCAAAATCGCTTGGAACGACTCCCAGCGCATGCAAGGCGAGAGTACAACCTACACACGGGAACAACAAATATTTGCGTTCACCATGTCCTTTTTCTTACGCTGTGGCGCGGTTCGGTACAGTTGTTACCGCACCGCACCGCACCGAACGGGTTGGCCTTAGACAAAACCGCACCTCGCCACACTGTAAAACAAAACAAAAAAGTGCCGCCAGGTCCTCTTGGGGACCCAGTAGACGCGTTGGGTGAGCTCGACAGCATCGGCCCACGGTAGTAACGATCTGCGATAGTGACGATCTACGATATTAACGACCTACGGCGTCAACCGGTGTTTGATATTGACCATCTACAATAGTAACCATCTATGACAGTTACGATAGCAGCCGTCTACGACAGTAACCACCTACGATAGCCGATGATAACCATCTACACGATAGCTTACGATAATAACGATCTCTGATAGAAGCGATCTACGATCGTAGCGATTCATGAGAAATCAAATCTGCGATAGTAACCATCTACGACAGAAACGAACCATCAATAGTAATCGTCTACGAACCATAGTTTTCTTGGAGGCTCCTCGATTTGGGAGCTTGAGACCTCTCTTAAGGCAAAAACCTGATATGTAGAGAAAAACTAAAACTCCTACCGGACGAAAAAATCCATGGCCTCGTGGGCACACAACGAGAATCATGCAAAAAAAAAAATGGCTTATTTCCGACGATTTTGGGTTAAGGAGCCCCGTCTTTCAGAAAAACGGCTTTTGCCAAAAAGAGGTATACCTTAATAGCTCTATCGTAGCACCGATGATGTTCATACATGTATCATAGCCTGCCGTACAGCATCCGCGCAGTGTTAATCGATAATGTAAGGGCGAGATTTTAAGCCGTCGGCGACTAACCTTTCTGCTTTTTTTTTATAACGGTTGACACAAGTCTGCGTTCTGCAGATGGACGAAAACTGGTACACAAACGAAAGTGTATGGAGCTTAAGCTTTTTTTACCCGGATCCCCAGGAGGATCAAAAAAAAAAAAAAAAAAGAAAAAAAAAGGTAAAAATAACTACTTCAGGCTCAACTTTTTTTTTTTTTTCAACGCTCCTGACAAGCTTATTAACGAGCTCGAACGACAGCAAAAAATATCTCGAGCATACCCGGTGCCATGAGCAGTTCAGCCCTTGTACCACGGCGAAAAACGTATTCCACACAATTTTCAAGTACTTTGTCCCCAAAAACATGGGTGCAGCTGGGTCAAGACGTTAAGACACACCGTCCTACGATCTAGATATATTAAGGTATACCACTGGTACCACTTTGTGTATACCACTTTTTTTCGCACGCAATTTTTTTCTGAATGCCAGGGCTCCTTAACTCGAATTCGTCGGACTTTCATCTGCATAATGCTTGGAATGATTTTTCGTTGCATACCTATCGTAGAGCATGGGATTGTTGACCGGGTATTACCACATATCAACTCGCAGCATTTTAGGATTCCCCTCAAATAATGTTTTGGGAGGGGTACAGGGGGGGGTACAGAGCTCCTGAAGCAAGGAGCGCAAGAAAAACAGTGGTACCGATGGTACATCGATACCACCGTAGCAGGGGTAGGGCTCTTAAGCCTTTTGGCACCGCACTCCCGACTTGGGCACAAAACACTTGGAATTAGAATAGAAAAAAAACTTGGGAGTTGGAAACGAGTTAAGGCACTAGCAGTGGGCATTCTTCACCTTAATAGTGATTGTTTCACCCGTCTACATCGAGCGTTATAACCAGTGTCTGTGTCGATAACCCCCCAGGGAGACGGTCTTTATAAGGCCACAAGCCAAGCTGCAAGACAGAGATACACATTGCAAATGCGGCAATGTGTTTCGGCCATGCAATGAACCGCGATGAACACGCGTGCGAAAAAAGACGCAAGCCGGCACTCACTGCAGACTATTTGCAGCAAACACACGAAAAAGGAAAAGGAAAAGAAAACAATATAACAGAGAAACTGACTCCAAATATAACGACGATGTGGATAAACCAGATAAAAGGGACGTTTTGAATACTACAGTCGAAACCAGGCGATACACATGAGTTGAAAACATAAAAAACAAGATAAATACGGTTAATTAAGCATGTAGGCATGTGCGGGGTTATAAAAAATACCCAGGGTGGCCAGGGGATGCATGGATACCATCCCCGTTTTTTTCTTCACTTTTCTCATAGTTGTTGGGCATGAGACGATCTTTTTGTACGAGCAGGTTTGTTGATCAATCGGTGCCTATTATTCTTCGTCAGTTTGTTTTTGGGCACCTCCTCGCGAGCACTACTTCCTGAAACAGGCATCTCCAACAGAAGATGAGAAGGACTTCAACCGGTGGTTGCCGCGCGGGAGCTCAGTTTGCTGGTTGGTCGGGTGGCACGAGCGAGGGTGTAGCTGCGAGTTTTTGTGAAAAAAACTCGTTTTCGGGAGTACCCGTGAAAACCACGAATCCGATGTACAAAACGGGGTTGCAAAAAAGCGAAACAACACAACTTATGCCGCAAAACGTCCAAGTTACCTTATATTTGGAGTCAGACTGTACCTGGTACCTCTATAAAAAAAGGGCACTTTTTCTGGGGGGGGGGTCATGCTGTTCTCCGGCGGCCGAGGGTTTTTTCTCGCGCTTTCTAGTGCGGCGCAAGGAAAGGGGGCGATGGGTACATTACGAGATTACGACGCATGCTTGATTCCGGTCGTGCTCCGTGGCGTGTGTTCTGATCATTTAAAGTCGCCGAGCTGGGTCTTTTGGCAAGGGGTTGCGTTCCGCCTCACTGGGGCGAGTAGGTGACTGAAAAACCCCACTACTTTTGTGATGATATTGGGTTTCAGTACAATTGCGAGGCAGTTCCGAGTTGGGGATTGGGGGACGATTTTGTCTCCAGTCAACAGACGGGGGCCACCGGCTTGCACTCTGGCTCTTTGGCACCTAGCGGAGTTCTTCTTGTGCTCGAACGCGAGAGATAGTCGCACCGGGCAAGAGCCACAGAGCAAGGACTATACTGCCGCCCTCTCCCGCCCGCTGTGTACAACATCATCAGTCTAACTGTTTTATACCCTCTCTGCTATCTGCTACTCCGCAGCAGCAGCGGCAGTATTTTGTTGCAGCCACCACGTTCGGTGCTTCTGTGTGTATCTATGTGTGCTTCTGTACGAGGAGTACGTGCTGTCGTGGGCACACAAGACGATCAAGAGGAGGGGTGTTCTTTTCTCTTGCAAAAGCAGCAGCTACAGCCTCGCAGTCACAAAAGAAGCGAGAAAGCGGTACCGCATAGCAGTGATACAGCGGAGGCCGTCCTCCAAGCTCTCGCCTTTGTGCCCATGTTTTTCTTTTCACCTCATCTATTATATTTACACTTCTCATTTCTCTCCCTCCCTCGACGTAACTCAGACCCAGCGTCACTATTTAAGCAGGCGCTTCTCCCCCTTCCCCGCTTCGGTACGTACCTTCTTCTCTATCGCGAGAACGTCAGCCCTTTCTTTCCTCGTCTACTCGCATCGAATTGCGTGCCAGTAGTCACGGTGTACTTCGTATGTGAGTGTGTGGCTGGTGCACAGCAGCAGCAGGAGGTCGAACCACGGCAATGTTAACACGCCCACGCGCAACAACAGTCGAACGCACATCATCGGACCTCACACCAGGTATACGACGCACACAGCAGCAGCCAGGGCAGCACTCCGTAGCTGATAACTGTACATATAATTGGAACGTCTGCGTTTCCCCTCTTTGGACGCCCCCGGGGTATCAAGTCAGGTCATCCTGGAGGGAAACCTTGCACCAGGTGCAAAAATCCTAAGGCCTTCACAACTGGAAACCCGTAAGTTATTTGGAAATAGTACAGGGAGGGGTTTGGGGGTTCCGAAGGGGTTAAGGCAACATCCCCGTTCGGACAAATTTCGAAGGCGTTTTTTCTCGACCACGGGGAAAGTACCAGCGACGAGCGAAGCGTCTACGGAAAAATCTCGACCAAGAATTTTCTTCCACCAAGCCACCATTTTAGTTGTATATATGCGTGCTCCCCTTGGTTTGGAGGAAATCGGCCTGGGAGAAAGCAGAAAATCCTCCGAAGGGGGGAGTGTTCTATCTGTTGCGTGACATGAGTATACGGAGCGTTACCGCTGACCCTTTTGCTGTCTTGACCCCTTTAGAGTCCCCGAACCCCTCTCTATACTAAAGCCAAGTAATTCTGTCCCCAAAAACGGGTTTGCAGTTGTAAAGGGGTTAACCATCGTATTATAGCTACTACTACTGCTGTTAACCCTTGACGTCATATATGCCAGGATATTAGGCAAGCGTCAAGCTGGCAGCCAGCCAAGGCTGTCGCACACAGCTCAAGGCATTTCCATATCGGTCAAGACGGGTTGTCCCCCATCCCCCGGTAGAAAGAAATCGTTTACGTGTGGAAACCCTTGTTTTGTAGAACTGTTTTGAGCTGTGTGGGGATGTTTTCTCGTGTCCCCGGGTTTTGGCTGTCAAGGCTTTCTGTCAAGGCATTTTCCTTGACCGCGTCTTTCAAGGGGTGACAGTTAGTGATGTCGTCTAAGGCCACGGGGGGACCCAAGCGTCCCCTGGTCCCCGGTTTTCCGGTAAATCAAATATCTAGATGTTTTATCGGAACAGTAAAAAAACATATGGCTTAAGGTTAACACGCTGCGTTTACAACTTCGGCTGGTTCGTGGATAATCTGCAATGAGTACTGCTGCTGTATCTATCATGCGTTTGCAACATGCGGCAAAACAGAAAAGGCCCGAAGAAGAGAAGAATTTCTCTCCAAGCTACGAATGCAAATATAGTCTACGCCTGTACGCAGCAAAAGGCCAGAAGAAGAGAAGCATTTCTCCCCGAGCTACGCAAATATACGCCTGCACGTGTACGCGTATCATACTGCTGCTGCTGTATCCGTATACCGTACCATGCAGCAAGCGTACAAGGTAGCATCTGAAGGGTAGCAAGTGATGCTATTCGTACGAGCGGCTCTGGAGCCCAGCCCCCGACTGAGGTGATACCAGTCGTACAACTCACTGCAAGAAACAATACACGCACACCGCTACTAGAATACTCCCTCACACAAGATACAGCAACTCAGGCAGTGAAACACCACACACAGCAGTAGTATTCCGATACTCTGTTTGCTGCTCGCTGCTGTTCGCAGGCAGGACAGGAGGCCAACACGCGAAAATGCAAACACAAACATGTTGGACCTCTGGTATAAAATAGGCGACAGACTATTGGAATATTGGGTTCTCTTTCATTTTCACTGACTGCTGAGTTGGAATCGGTCAAGACCCGCATGACGCCTCTGACCAATTGATGTAGATGGCCCTTGCTGAGCGCCTGCTTAGCGGTGGTGTCCCAGAGTCCCCACGTCCCTACTGCCCTACAGGGCCGGCATGTGCCAGCAGGCACTAATAAACCGGTATCATAAGGGATCCCCACCGATTGCTATGTGTGATCAAGACCTATTATTATTCCGCATTTTTTTTAGCAATACGCTTGACATTTTACATTTTCGACATAGCGTGAACGCCATTCCTATGGTTAATGAGTCCGACACAAAGCACAAAGCAAAGAGGAGATGGACATCAGATGAACGGGACAATCTCCCTGTGGCTTCATCAGATGAACCCACAAAGGGATCGCCCCGCCCTTGTGCCCTCTGGGATGCCTGCTGTGCCCTATCGTACCCACCTGGCGCGAGGAAGGGGGCTGCCCCGAGCGAGCTTCCATCTTGCCTCCGGCAGCAGCATTGCTCCCTTCCTGAAACGTCACAGCGGACGCCTTTGGGTCAGCTTGCACTGGTCCGGTCGCCTCAGGGGGCACCATGGGAGCAGGAGCACCTGCCGAGTCAGTAGTGCTAGCTCCTTCGGGTGGGCTTGTCATCCCTGCTGCAGTATGCAGAGAGACGCAGAGAGACGGGGTGGATCATAGGAACGCCGAGAGGGTGGGCTAGGACATCGGAAGACATCGTGTGCAAACAAGCTCGTACTATGATGGCGTCCCCACGACGTGCATGCAGCGTATGCATATAGCCATAGACACTTGCTCTCTGTGAGGAGCACAACGCAAAAGCAAGCCCGCTAGAAGAGATATCCGCGTTCGGGTGAGAGAGTGGACCCCATGCCTCCCGCGCTGTGCTCTGCTCTCCTCTTCTCGACAACGCAATAAAACGAATACCTGGTATAATATAGCAAGCTCCTGGAGACTGGAAATGAAAGCCCCACAGAATAACGAGCAGCAGCAGCAGCAGTACCACCACTTGTGCACGATAGTACCCGGCACAAAGCGCACCTCTGCAGTCTTCTGTGTGTTGCAACGAAGGGGGACGAGCACTTGCCCAGCAGCAGGGTGATCGCAGTGGCTCTCTCTCTACCCTCTACACAGCAATGGTGGTAAAGCACTGCTGCTGCAGCACATGTGTTCTGCAAACATAAAAGAGCAGAGTTTCCGGGGTTTTGTTTCTTCCAAAATATTTTGCAAAGGTTCTGGTTGTCATCATCTTGGTTCTCGCCATCTATTGGCTGAAGGTTTCAAATATCTGTCTGATGATACGTCCATTGGCCAAACTATTATTATTCTTATTGTTGCCCCAGGACATCCGGGACATCATCTCGTTCCGACATAAATGAAATCGCTGAATCGAATAATTTGTTTGTTCTCTTATTAATAGTACTAGAAGTGTAGTCGTAGTCACTCTTGTCAAAAATCTAGATTCCGTAGTTTCACAAAGGTGCTGGAGCTATAAGAAGATCCGAATAATGGTGTCCTTCAAAAT
The DNA here is from genome assembly GCA_012845835.1 of Undaria pinnatifida. NCBI lineage: Eukaryota > Phaeophyceae > Laminariales > Alariaceae > Undaria > Undaria pinnatifida. Next base: position 2,936,930 of record JABAKD010000028.1, read on the forward strand.
CAGCACCGACGCTGAGAAGTGTACTACTCTGTGTACTGGTACTTGGTGTCGTTTGGTCGAAAGAACGGTTTTAAGACTGATGAGCCGAAGCCCGAATACTTGCCAAATCGAATTTCGACTTGTTTTTTTTAGTTTTGTATTAATTTGCATCTGATTGGTGAAACAATTAGAACACCAAGTAGGCATTCTCAGAATTATTACAAAAAATCAAATTCAACATAAAAAAGACTTCCTCGGTCGAATTTAAGTCGAAAATCGAAATTCAATTTGGGGAGTTTGTCCACCTAGCCATGGCTTTTGTTCTGTGTAACCGAAGCCGGCCACGCGAATTGGTGCCATGTCGTCGGCTGATTGAGAGGCGAGAAGCCACCATTGCGAAGGTCGGTCGCCCCGGTGGCGTATCAGGTTATCCTCAAGCCTGGTGGTATAGGTCAGTTTCGTGAGTTCGAGCCCCGCCGAGTGCATACTGGTATACATTCGTTGGGACTTTTTCTTGCGCACAAATTGTCTTGCGGAAAGCGCGAGAGCGTGAGTTAGCAACACTCGATGAAAAATCGACGAGCAGTGGGATTGCTGAACCCTATGTGCGATAAAAATTGAAGGCAAGAACCGGGGGGGAGAAGGGACGATACCTGTGACCACGGCTTGTCCAGAAGCTGGAAAGTAAAAGTGCAAAAAAAAAAAAAAAAAAAAATTGCGAGAGGTAAGACCGCCGGAGCAGCCACAGCGCGGCCTCCGAAGGTCCTTACGAAGCACAGCGTAGACCGCCTGCGACGCTTAAAAAAATCGAGACCGCCGCAAACCCAGTTTTTCGTCGCCCTGCACCTCGAAAGTTACACGACCAATTACCACATGACATGATGACTTCGCTCAGAAGTTCGACCGCTTTTTGTTGTTCTCACATTAACTCGCATAGTCAAGTCCGTGGTCACAGGACAGGCTCCAGCCACCTTGGCTGAGGAATATGCCCCAGGGAAAAAACAGCAACAAACCAAATGTGATACACGCATATATCACAGCGGACGCAATTCATGCCTCCACCAGAAACATACTTCGAAGTATAATAATGTAAACGCAAACATTGAGCGGCCCCGCCCGCCCCGCCCTCCGCCCCCCCCCCCGATGATAGACTTAATTGACAATCTGTATGCCCCGCGTAGGGTGGCTCACGGGGAGATTGCTCTCGGTACCCGACGAGGGACCATCACGCGGAGGAGAAGCTATAAGATAGAATATATATATTATAAAAATAAAAATACACGTCAGCTGTGAGATCGAATATTTTGTCGAAACTCATCTTTGCAAGCTGTGTGTGATACTCCGATCACGCGTATTACGGGTTGTGTATCTTCATTAAGGATATAGGTCGGCGACTCCCCTTGCAACTACAGTGTAGCTATCAGGGTCAACAGGGTGATGTTAGTCAGTCTGTGCGCGGAAACTATAAAACCCGTTTCTGAGGGGGACAGAATCTGACAGCTAGCTGTGGAAGCAAATGCATCAGTTTATCAAGTAAGTGAATCCTGTAAGTCGAATATCCGGTGAGGGAAGGGCGGAGTTTTGAAGGACGTGGGGGCCTGATTTTGATCAAAAGGGGGGCGGGAGGGGGGGAGGGGGGGGGGGGGGGCACGGGTGGGGCAGGCCAATTTGTGCGGAAACTATAAATATTTCTTGTGGGGGAGGGGGGGGGAATGTGGCCGGGGGGGCCGGGGGCGAGGGGGGAGGGCTTTAGGTCGCATAGATGTAGGAGTTTGCTATACGCGTGGTGCTAGGTCTAGGCGATGGTGCGGGTGGTGGGGAAGGAGGGGGCGTTGGGGGCGGGGGTGGGTGGGAATTGCAGCAGTGGCACGGACGGCTCTGAAACGATAACGAGGCGATATCCAGGGCGTGACAGTGTTTATTACTCTGGCGGATTTCGATAGTAGGTGGGGCGTTTAAGCAAGAAAAATCGAGGGAAAAAAAAATGAAAAAAAAAAGGCGGGGGGGGGGGGTTCGCAACATTGTGTGTGATCCTCCGATCGCGCGTATTAATCATATATGTAGGGGCTTGCTGTACGCGCGGTGCTGGGTCTAGGCGATCGTGCGGGGTGTGGGGAAGGAGGGGGCGTTGGAGGGGGGGAGGGGGGATTAATGAAAGCTAGGTCATGGATGGCTAGAAAGATAATGACGTGATATCAATGGCTTATTAGTGTTTATTACTCTGGCCGATTTCGATTGTAAGTGGGGCGTTTGAACGAGCTGGGCGGGGAACAAAGGGGGAGGGGAGGGGGGGGGGGGGGCGGAGATGAGTTGGAGCTACGGCATGGATTGGCTAGATGGATAGTGAGATGATATCAGCTGGCTGGTAGTGTTTACTACTCTGGCAGATTTTGATTCCAGGTGGTGCGTTTAAACGAGAGAGATCGGGGGGGGAGGGGTCGGGGGGGCAAGCATTTTAATATTTGCGCGGAAACTATAAACCCTTGAAGGGGACGAATCTGACGGTTGCAGCAAGAAGACACCCCTTTACATCACCCGCCTGGTAATGTTTATTTTTCTAGAAGGGTTAATGTTACATGTAGTATGCAACCCAGTTCTTAGGTGTAGTAAACAACGTGTCAAAGCTTCATAATTTGTTCTTGTACATGGATCGAAGGATGAAATATTTTAATCGATAGGTACAATCATGTAGATACCATTATTTTCTGACATCGTTACTTATAAGAAAGAGATGCATATTATTGCTAAATACAACAGGCGAGGTGATGTGGTCATGCGATGTCACCGCCATTGAGAACGACAGGGAGAGATGCGAATCGTTATTGTTTTGAAAGGAACGCTTAGTGTACACGTGCTCCATTATGTTACTTCGTTAGTCATACTTCGCTTGGCATAGGTTGGGAGGCGATCATGCAGACGGTATGTACGGAATACCTTACGTAATAAGTTGGTAGTGCGGTTTACCGCAATTTTAGCATATCTGTCTGTATCTCCTTTTCACATTATTATTGTCTCACATATGCGATTTTACGCCTATGATTTTTGCCGTGCCGATGTGGGGCCCTGAGGTCGCCAATCCAAGACAGAGATACATCTTACAAATACACCAAGCGAGGTGACGTGGGCATGCGATGTCACCTCTATTGAACGCGAGGGTGACTTTACTTTGTTAGGCATATGCTACTGCGTTTGGTAGAGGTTGTCAGGCGATCATGCAAACGGCCGGAGGCACGAAATGCCCTGCGTAATAGGTTGGTAGTGTGGTCTACCGCAGTGTTAACATAACTGTCTGTACTTCTTTTTCACATTGTTATTGTCTAGTGTACGATTATACGCCCTGTTTTCTGCCCACTGTCGTCGAAGATGTTGTGGTCCTGTAGATGTCGCGTCCATGTCTGGTGCTCTTGTTAGTGGTGCTCATGAAAACATGTCCAAGCGTGTAGTAGATGATCGCTGAGTGGTGTTCCTTTCCTTTTAATATATATTAAAGCACCGGAGTCCCGGAGGCCACTCTGAACATGCACACCCGAAGAAAACAAAAAAGTAGACTGAGTAACAACAGTAGCACTAGTACACTGCGCCAAAGGGGGCTCAACTCGAACATATCGAAGATTGGGACCGCCAATCATATCAATAGTTCTACTACTACTAGTAATAGTTCTATTCTATCATCTCCGTAGATTCTATGCAGTCATACACATCATTCATCAGACTTGTGCGCAGGCGCATTCTTTCCAAAACCGTCAGATTTATCCCCTTGAAGGACTTATAGTTTCTACGCACAAATTGAGCTGCCCCCGCCGTCCCCCCCCCCCCCCCCCCGCGCTCCCTTGTGATCAAAACCAGGCCGCCACGTCCTTAAAAACCCCGCCCTCCCCTCACCGGTTATTCGACTTACAGGATTCACTTGATAAACTGATGCTTTTCCTTCCACCGCTGTCAGATTCTGTCCCCCTCAGAAACGTTTTTTTTTATAGTTTCCGCGCACAGACTGCCTAACATCACCCTATTGACCCTGATAACTACACTCACTGTAGTTGCAAGGGGAGTCGCCGACCTATATCCTTAATGAGGACACGCAACCCGTAATACGCGCGATCGGAGTATCACACACAGCTTGCAACGATGAGTTTCGACAAAATATTCGATCTCACAGCTGGAGTGTTTTTTTTTTTTTTAATAATAATGTAAAATCGAGAGTCAGCCTACGATGTGCCAGGTCCATCCTGGTTGTTGTTGTTGTTGTTGTTGTTATTGTTGTTGTTGTTGTTGTTGTTGTTGTTGTTGTTGTTGTTGTTGTTGTTGTTGTTGTTGTTGTTGTTGTTGTTGTTGTTGTTGTTGTTGTTGTTGTTGTTGTTGTTGTTGTTGTTGTTGCTGTTGTTGTTGTTGTCGTTGTTGTCGTTGTTGTTGTTATTGTTGTTCTCGTTGTTGTCGTTGTTGTTGTTGTTGTTGTTCTCACATTTAACTCTTGTACAAAAATTAGAGTCTGTGGTCACACAAAGGTGCTGGAGCCCCAGGAAGATCTGAAAAACCAAATGAAATCAAACTTCGTCCGGAACTACTGCGCTTTCCCGCTAAAACGCACGATACGAAGGAGGGTGCACAAGTGAAAAGGTCCAATGAGCAAACTGAACTCACATGGCCGCGGGTATCCACTCAACTACAGCATGGAGTTCCCCCGTTCCCACAACTAACCAACTCGCGGCTACAAACTACAGCGGTTGGGCTGTCTGCACCGTAAGAACCGCACGGTAATCGTGAGCTTAAACGAACGCGCCTGCTGCCTGGAGTGCTGTCAGAGTGATGACCTGCTGCGGACATGCAGTGAAACAAGAGCAATCGAACCAAAAACCACAATACAAATACCGGTATCAATTATCACCCCGCCTTCCCGAGTTATTTGACAGGTTGCAGCGCAGCTACGTCGCCCGTGCCTGAAAATTGAAAATTGCGGGGGGTCGTTCCCCATGGAGGGTATAAAACCCTTTTACCATCTCTACAAAAATTAGTGACGTAAGTAGCATGTTGTACTACTCCCTCGTTAAGAGGAAACAAGGAAAGGAAAAGGGTAAAAAATGTTATACTAGCAGACCCTAGGAACTGACTGAAGACGGCATTGGGCTCAAAGAGGGTATCAAGTGCACCATCAATGGCACTGGGGAAAGAACGCAACATGGCCAAGAAGTCAGGGCGGTCTTACGCTATTTCATAATAAAAAATGAAAATACACTCCAGCTGTGAGATTGAAGATTTCGTCGAAACTCATCTTTGCAAGCTGTGTGTGATACTCCGATCGCGCGTATTACGGGTTGTGTGTCCTCATTAAGGATATAGGTCGGCGACTCCCCTTACAACTACAGTGTGGCTATCAGGGTCAACAGGGTGATGTTAGTCAGTCTGTGCGCGGAAACTATAAAACCCGTTTCTGAGGGGGACAAAATCTGACAGCTGTGGAGGGAAATGTATCCGTTTATCGAGTGAATCCTGTAAGTCGAATAACCGGTGAGGCGGGGGCGGAGTTTTGAAGGACGTGGGGGCCTGGTTTTGATCAAAAGCGAGCGGGGTTGGAGGGGGGGGGGGAAGGGGGAGGGGGGGGGGGGGCGGACGGGCGGGCAATGTGTGCGTGGAAGCTATAAATCCTTGTAAGGGGATAACTCTGACGGTTTTGGGAAGAAAAAAAAAAAAATGCACCAGTTTATCATAGGGGTTGGGGCGGGGGTGGGGCGTGTGAGGCAGCTCAATCTGTGCGTGGAAACTATACATTATTTTGAGGGGATAAATGTGACGGTTTTGGAAATAATGGATCAGTTTATCATGTATATCCTGGGGTAAGTCGCACAATCAGTGAGTAGAGAGAGGGCGGAGTGTTCGAGGGGGTGGGGTTGAGATGGGGTGGGGGGTTGGGGAAGGTGGGGGGTGGGGGCGGGGGGGGGGGAGGGGGCGGGGGGGGGGGGGATGAAGGGTTTCAGGTGAGGGGTTTGTTATACGTGTGGTGCTAGGTCTAGGCGATGGTGCGGGTGGTGGGGAAGAAGGGGGCGTTCGGGGCGGGGGGGGGGGGGGGGGGGGAGCAGCGGCATGGATGGCTCTCGAAAGATAATGAGGTGATATCCAGTGCGTGAAGTGTTTATTAATCTGGCAGATTTCGATATTAGGTGGGGCGTTTGAGCAAGGGAGAGCGAGAAGGGGGGGGGGGGAGATTTTGTAGGAGGTTTAGGTCACAAATAATGTTCAAATACACTCCGGCTGTGAAATCAAAGATATGTAGGGGCTTGTTATTCGCGTGGTGCTAGGTCTAGGCGATCGTGCGGGTGGTTGGAAAAGAAGGGGCGTTGGAGGTTTTTTTTTGGGGGTGGGTGGGGAGAAAGAATGAAAACTACGTCATGGATGGTCAGAAAGATAATGACGTGATATCAACTGCGTATAGGTGTTTATTACTCTGGCCGATTTCGATTGTGAGTGGGGCGTTTGGACAAACTAGGCGGAAGGGGGGGGGGGGGGGGGGGAGGGGATCGGGGGACGGGGGGGGGAGGGGGAAGGGATTGGGTTTTTTATGAACAAGAGGGATCAGGGGAGGGGGAGGGGAGGGGGGGGGGGCGGGGGGCGGGACATTTCAATATGTGCGCGGAAACTATAAATCCTTAAAGGGGATGAATGTGACGGTAACCTTGTAGCAAGAAGACGTCCCTTTATATCATCTGGCTTGTAATGTTTACTATTCTAGAAGGTTTGATGTTAGATGCAGCATGCAACCCAGTGTTTGAGTGTAGTAAATAACGTGTTAAATCTTCATAATTTGTTGTTGTATGATACATCGATCGAAAGCTAGAATATTTAATTTGCTATTTTGTGACGGCTATTGGAAGGCCCACAAATTTCAAGACGATGATTGCCAGACCCAGACTTCAGTCTCTTCTTGGGCATGACGCCCCCCCCCCTCCCCCCCCCCCGTCCCCCCCCCTTCCCCCCTCCCCCTTCCCCCTTCCCCCCTCCTCCCGTCCCCCCGGCCGCTTGGAGATGCCGACGGTGGATGGTGCTGCCTCGGCCTTTGCGTGTCGCTCCGCAGCTCTGCATCTCTCCGTGTCATGCCATCTCCGCATGCATGACACTGCTTCCTCTACCGTCGAAACCATCTGCCAGCTTTCTGGGCAGCCTTTCGCCACCCTTCGAACTTCATTCCAAAGACCGACATATCCTCCTTCAGATGATCCATCCAGTCTTTCTTTTGCCCCCCTGAGTAGCCCTTACCCCCAACAAACTCCCCAAACATCACCCTCTGTGGCAGACGCGCCTCCCCCATACGTCCTACGAATCCCGCAAACAATATCCTCCGTTTGCGCACTATCGCCTCTATACTCTCGGAAGCTGTCTTGGAAAGCGCGTCGGCGTACGATAGGGTGTGGTCGTCGAGCTTCCGTTTTCGCCATCCGAGGCATCGCTAAATCCCCGTCGCTGCTGTCCGTGTCGGGCGGCGGGGTGGCGCCAGCCCATCCAAGAGACACCTAGAGCCATAGCCTCCAAGCCGCTGCCGGCCAAAAGAATCTGCCGCTAGCCGCGGCGCTCCGGGGAGGACGCGAGCCATCGCCCGCCTCGGTCGTTGCCCACGGGTGTTCGTTGATCCTTTTGCGTTTTATTTTCCATTTCTTTTATTTTCTAGAACGCACTACGCCGTTCCTTGATAAAATAGAAGCATAGTTGAATTTTTCGAGGTATTTTTCATGAGACTAAAAAAAAAAATCGCATCACGATTTTCCGTGCTCTTCGTTAACCCCTTTACAACTGGAAACCCGTTTTTTTGGGGGACAAAATTACTTGGATTTAGTATAGGGATGGGTTCGGGGGCTCTGTCGGGGTTAATCTGGGCCCTCAAGACAACACACATGCCCATTATTTAGAGCAGCACGGCGTACCAGGTGCAGCAGTAATCGCATAATATCCCTGCGCAATTTAGTATCTCTCCGATGACCCTCCAGCAGACTAATAATAGTGCCTCTGCCAACTATGTCGTCCCTGTATATATATTCCTTTCCCCAACATCTATTCTTATTAGCTACGACGACTATGTGCATGTTTACTACGTATGTACAGTAGTTTTCTTTTCTCTTCATTCCACATCTATTTTTTATCCTCGCATTACTCTTCTCGTGCTCCCTCCCAGTAGTAGGTATAGTAAGTTAGGAACTCAGATCCGGGGTCACAGCGCGGGCCCTCCTCCCCCGCCTCCCGCTACGGCACGTGTGTGCTGTCTTCTCATCAAACCGTTCGTACTAGACCCGACGGCATCTTCAGATCATTACACCCACAGACAGCAGCAGCAGCAGTTAGTGGTCCGTGCGAATTCTTCATCCTAGAGAGATACGAACACATTCTGCGGCCACAGAGAGAAAATGAAACAGAGTAAACCAAACAGCAGTCGCAATTCATGAAGTCAGGTAGACCAAGTGCCTTCCAACAAGTGAAAAGCTAGCGTATCGGCAGGGGAACACAGCCTTCAACGGAACAAGTCAGACCGAAAGAAAGAAAAGAGGAACGACAGAAAAACAATGAAAAAAAATGAGTTCGCACCATTCGTTTTTATCGCGAGAAAAATAATTCAGCATTTTTTTCCCTCCTCGTCGACACGCACGCGGCAAAAATAGTGAGTCCTTTTTTTTTTTGTTCTCCACACACATCTACTTTCCAGCTTCTGGACAAGCCATGGTCACAGAGTCGTCCCTTCCCCCCCCCCCCGGTTCTTGTCTTCAATTTTTATCGCGCGTAGGGTTCAGCAATCACCCTGCTCGTCGATTTTTCATCGAGTGTTGTTGCTAACTTACGCTCTCGAGTTTTCCGCAAGTCGATTTGTGCACAAGAAAAGTCCCCACGAATTCATGCGAGTATGCACTCGGGGATTCGAACTCACGAAACCGACCCATACCAGGCTCGAGGATAACCTGATACGCCACCGGGGCGACCGTATATACTGCTGTGTCCACAGGCTGGTTCAAGTAAAAAGCCCCAACTTTTCAAGAATAGTGAGTCTACACACTACTACTACAACTGTATACTGATGTGTCTACAGGCTGGTTCAAGTAAAAAGCCCCGATTTTTCTCCCGTACGAATATAGCTCGCAATATCGAGTTTTGCGGTATCATAGTAGCCCCCATGACTACTACTATTATATATAGTCTAGTGGAAGAGGGTGACATGGTCATTTTTTTGTTTCCGGCCTCGGGCTGTCTCTAGTCTCTTCTAGAGGAGGAGCGAAACTCGTACTGACCAATAATAACAGCAGGCCTTTTAAATTTAATCTTTTCAATAATATTTAGGCTGCTTGTTCTCCCCAGCGGGGGAGAAAAAAAAACGGTGCGCCGCATTTTGCACGATCTGGTTGGACGTACTCGAAGGCATGTCTGTCTGCAGAAATGTTCGCGCAAAAAATAAAATATCTGACCTGCGTGTGTGTGATAACATGAGGCAAAATCGGGCGGAAAAAAACCGGATCCTAGACTAAAATAAAGTCATTTGAAGAAAATAACGTTTCTTACTCGCTTTAACGCACAAAATTCCAAAATCTCCACGCCGTTTTTGAGAGACTACAGACCTTGAAATTTTGCACACACACGTGTTCTATATGCTGCCCATCTTGAGGTCTGACCCGCGTTTTTTTTTTTTTTTTTTTTTTTTTTTTTTCGCGGAGAAAAATTGGGCTAAGTGTTATAAGGCTTAGTTTGGGTAAGCTATTGGTTAACCTGTGCAAGTGGTCAAACAGACTAATACCCCACTAATACCTTAACAAATGGCGTCGTCGACAGACCATGGGTTTTTGGGTCGTGGGTTCGATCCCCACATCCACCATAATAAACTTTTTCAGATTTCCCCATCCATGGCGAACTTGAAAAATACTCTCCCCGGTATCCCCAGGAAATGAAACGGCTTGGATATTGACAGAGGTCCGCCGTATATCCGGCCGACCTGCTATCCCGCCGTTTCAGGGGGGGAAAGTGTTATAAGGCTTAGTTTGGGTAAGCTATTGGTTAACCTTTTGCAAGTGGTAAAACGGACTAATACCCCACTAATTCCTTAACATAAGGTCAAGCTAAGGTGGTCAATATTTTCCGAAAAATCTCAACCGACTGAAAACATCAGGCGAAAAATAAAGAAAAACATCGGGTGAGATATTCGCAAGGGCATGCCATAGAAGACGCGTGTGCAGAATTTCACGGTCTGAATCGAAAAGACGGCGTGGACATTCGCCGGGGAATACATTTGGGTTATTTAACCTGAATCAACCTGTATGATATCTATCCTAATAAACCCCTACATCTATGCGACCTAAATGAAGCTGTTAAAAACCCTTTTGTCTCTCCCCCACCCCCCCGGTGCCCCCACCCACCCCCTCGAACACTCCGCCCTCTCCTAACTGGTTGTACGACTTACAGGATATATATACACGATAAACTGGCGCATTCCTTCCAAAACCGTCAGATTTATCCCCTTAAAGGATTTATAGTTTCTACGCACAGATTGAGTTGCTCCGCCCCCCCCCCCCCCCCCCGGTCCCTCTTGTTCAAACTCATCCCCCCAAGCCATTAAAAACTCCGCCCTCCCCTCACCGGTTATACGACTTACAGGATAAACTGATGCATTTCCTTCCACAGCTATCAGATTTTGTCCCCCTCAAAAACGGTTTTACAGTTTCCGCGCACAGACTGACTAACATCATCCTGTTGATCCTGATAGCTACACTGTAGTTGCAAGGGGAGTCCGCCGACCTATATCCTTAATGAGGACACACAACCCGTAATACGCGCGATCGGAGTATCACACACAGCTAGCTTGCAAAGATGGGTTTCGACAAAATGTTCGATCTCACAGCTGGAGTGTATTTTAATTTTTATAATAATCATAATCAGCTGCTTTTTGCTGCTATTATTATTATAAAATAATCCCCATTCAATTTGGCCAAACTATTCTAACTTATTTCTTCATTTTTACGCAGTATTCTAATTTACATTTATTCATTTTTATAAAAATATTTCAAATACGTCAACTGTGAGTTTTTTTTCGTCGGCTTGGAGGGTTCAATACTATTTTTATAAGTAATAAGTAAAATGTAATCAGTTTGCGATGCCTATCTTTGCAACACAACAAACTGTAATTAATTGTGTTTCAAACATATCAATCGGTTGACTGTGAGTTTGATCATTTGAGTGGTGTATTTTATTTCTAAATTATTAGTTTTCGGGCAGTAGGTTCCGCCGCTTCCGCTCAATCGGATCAGTTGTCCATTGATCGAGTGGTTCATATATATTTTTAATGTTGTGATTAGATTTCGGGTAGTCGGCCGAACTTTACGTGGGTGAGGAGAGGGGGAGGGGGGAGGGCGGGGGCGGGGAGGGGAGAAAGGGGGGGCGTCCTGCCCAAGAGATTTATAAAGTTTGGAAGTGTTTGGGTTTGGTCATCATCGCCTTGAAGTTTGTTTGTGGGCCTTCCAAAGGCCGCAAGAAGCTAGCGCAAGGCCGCCCGGGTTTCTTGGCCTTGTTGTCTTCTTCCCCCAGTGCCATTGATGCACTATCTACTTGACAACTTTTATGTGCCCGAAATGCCGTCTTTTTTATTCAGTCCCTAGCTAGAAGAAGAGTCTGCTCGTAGTATGATGGTGATATTTCCTCTTTCCTACTTTCCTTGCGTTCTCTTCTTTTCCCTTCTCTTCTTTTCTCTTCTCTTCTTTTCTTTTTCTTGTGTCCTTTCTTTTCTTTCTTTTCCAGTTGACTTGATTGAGTCTGCGGTATGTATGTATGCATGCGTAGTGATGGGTACCACGTGCAATATATTATATATAGGGGGGGGTTGTATTTGCGTGGATAGGTGGAAACATATTAATGTAGGCATAGCTGTAGACATATAGGATAAAAGTGTAATGCATTGTCGTACCTACCTGAGTAAACAATGTGTGTGGGTATGTTGAGATATGACTTGCGTATGTCTAATGTAATGCCATGGACTCGTGAATTTGAGTTAACCGGTCAAGGTGTGTATACTACGTATGCTACTTTTGGATGTTTGTGGGTTGGGAAGCGGGTGTATATGAGTATGGAAGTGTACATGGACTGTGTGTATGTCGATTTCTGGGTGTTTGGGAGTTGAAAAGAGGGTGTATACAAGCATGGAAATGTTTAAGCTACGTACGTAGATTACAATGTCTTTATTAAATACGCGACCAAAGATATTACGGTACATCTGAGAACTGCACTAATAATGTTAATAGTAAATAGTGTTCGCTTTTATATTGTTATGTATGGGTTATTTTGTCCTCACGACGAAGTCAATTGAGGAATGAAAGTTATGACCAAGACTACCACTCGCAGTTATACTAACCCAAAACATACATTCATGATATACACATCAAACACTCTACCTAGGACCGAAGTATTTCAAAAAATGAACAACGCCGACGATCATGCTAGAACATGGTAGGTTAACAGAAACAACGAACGTTGCTGAGTCAATATCACGCCGAAATGCAATACTTACACGGTACAACTAGGGTATCATGTGATGTAAATCCACCTCGTATCCCTACTGATTGAGTAGAAAGAGCTAGTCGTCGACTTTTATCCCCAATCATTTCATACATATCTGTCGCGTTAAACCTCCCACAGCTTACCCGCCAATATGTCTGGATCCAGCGATCGCACTGATGAAACACCTACTACTTCGTCCACATCAATGTATTCAATAAGCAGATTAATTATATATATATATATATATAAAACCTTCTAGTGAACTTTCATTTTAAGGTTTCAACCCTAGCCTCGCTCAGTATTTGCACTCAACCCACACTGTTTAGCAAAATTATGTATACACACATGGTCAAACTATGAACAGCAACGGTATTATAAGTGTACTATGATATCGCTACAACCCGTAGTTGTCGAGGTTGGTTATTGCATGTTTATCTTCAGGGACAAATATACATTTAACCGTACTTGACAAAAGAGTCATCCCACGGTAGGGGTTGCACCCAAAAGTCCCTGAGCTCCTCACATAAATGAGGAACTCAATATCTCACCCGAAAAATGACTTCGAAGGCATTCGTTCGCTAAACCCGACCAAGCTTGAACGCCTTAGTCCAAAAAAAAAGTACTCGAGTGAAAATTTTTCATTGACCGGCAGTTCCTCACATGAGGAACTCAATCGCCCAGGGACGTCTTGGCGCAGAAAGTGCAACCCCTACCGTGGGATGACTCAAAATCCGCGAGGGGGAACGTTGAAATTTCCAAACGTCCCTCGCAACTTCGTTCTTAGCCCCCCGAAGCAGTTTTCTCGGCGTACACAAATTATTTTTGCAGATATACGCAACAAGCCCCCCAACCATAGTAAAACATTACGTATTCGAAAACACCACTCTGAAACAACACGATAACGAAGTCTGAAAAATCAACCAAAACATACACATGTATGTAGCAACAACCACCCGGACACAACATTCTCATAATCATAAGGATGTTCGCACACTAAAACCACATATACGTTCACATACGAAACTCAGTCAAAAGGTGGAACCCATATACCCTGGGTTCCAAATCGAGGTCCCTACGAGTCAGAAACATCACATAGTCTACATTTAGACTTTTGCACCAACTTAAAAGGCGTCAAAACTACTCGTTGCTAAATAACAGGTTTATCAAGAACGCAAGATCAAACAGAACAAGAGGCGGGGTAATCACAGCAGCGCGAATCATTATAGCATTCGCCCACCGCATCACCTCCTTTGCAAATGGTTTTGGGCACCAGCGAACTGGGTCCAACGCATGCCCGTAGTGTCTTAGGTGGAGTGAGGAGCGGTAGTAAAAACCAAGTGCGCTGCTCGATAACCTGATCCTAACCGTCGGTATACTGAAAAACCTTCGGGCCGCGTCTCCTTTGTATCAGGTGTGTGAAGAATTTCATTTGTCGTTCTCAAGCAAGCGGTTACGTTGACATCGTATACTACCTGGTTTGATGTAAAGGAAAGGAACACCACTCAGCGATCATCTACTACACGCTAGGGCATGTTTTCATGAACACCACTAACAAGAGCACCAGGCGTGGACCGACATCTACAGGACCACAACATCTTCGACGACACAGGGCTGGGGGGAAAAAAACAGGGCGTATAATCGTACACTAGAAAATAATAACGTGAAAAGGAAGTACAGGTAGATATGCTAAAACTGCGGTAGACCACACTACCAACCTATTACGCAGGGCATTTTGTGCCTACCTGCCGTCTGCATGATCGCCTGACAACCTCTACCAAACGCATATGCCTAACGAAGTATCGTCATTGAGCGCGGGCACGTCAAGCGCTCCTGTCAAAACAATGACGATTTTTTCTCCCCCTCGTGTTCAATAGTGGTGACATAGCATAACCGCATCACTTCGCTTGCTCTATTTGTAGTATGTATCCCTGTCTTAGAATTGGCGCCCTCAGAGCCCCACATCGATCGGCACGGTAAAATCATGGGCATAAAAGCGTACATGAGCTAATAGTAATGTGAAAAGGAAGTACAGGCAGATATGTTAAAAATGCGGTAGACCAAAACTACCAACCTATTACGTAGGGTACTTCGTTCTTCTTACCGTCTGCATGATCGCCTCCCAACTTATGCCAAACGAAGTATGAATAACGGAGTAACGTAATTGAGCGCAGGTACACCAAGCGTTCCTTTTAAAACACTGACGATTTGCACTTCTCCCCCCTGTGCTCAATGGTGGTGACATTGCATGACCACATCACCTCGCCTGTTGTATTTTGCAATATGTATCTCTTTCATATAACTAGCGATGTCAGAGCCCCACACCGGCACGGTAAAATCATGGTAATTACATGGTTGTACCTATTGATTGAACTGTTCTATCTTGCGATTCATGTGCAACAACAAATTATGAAGCTATAACATCGAATCTGCTAGAATAATAAACATTACCAGGCAGGTGATATAAAGGGATGGATTCTTGCTACAGCCGTCAGATTCGTCCCTTTCAAGGATTTATAGTTTCCGCGCACGTACTGAAGTGTCCCGTACGCCACCCGCCCCCCGCCCCCCTCGATCCCTCTTGTTCAAACGCCCCACCTAAAATCAAAATCTCCCAGAGCAGTTAACACTACCAGCCAGCTGATATCACCTCATTATCTTTTCAGCCATCCATACCGTAGCTCCAACTCATTTCCGACGCCCTCCTCCTTTTTTCCCCCGCTCTCCCTTGTTCAAACGACCCACCAAAAATCGAAATCGGCCAGAGTAATAAACACTTCTACGCAATTGATATCAAGTCATTATCTTTCTAGCCATCCATGACGTAAATTTAATCCTTCGCCCCCCCCCCTCCCGCCCCAAACGCCCCCTCCTTCTCCACCACCCGCACGATCGCATAGACCTAGCACCACGCGTGCAGCAAGCCCCTTCATATATGCGACCTAATTCTGTTAAAAAACCCTTCCCCCCAAAAAACCCCCAAAGAACTCCTCCCCCCGCCCCCCCCGTCTCTTTCCCCCCCCGCTCCCTCTTGCTCAAGCGCTCCACCTAACATCGAAGTCTCCTCATTATCTTTCTAGAGCCACCCATGCCGCTGCTCCAATTCATGCCCCCCCCCCCCCAACGCCCCTCCTTCCCCACCACCCGCACCATCACCTAGACCTAGCACCCCGCGTATAGCAAACCCCTACACCTATGCGACCTAAACCTGTTTAAATCCCTTTTGCTCCCCCCCCCCCCTCACCCACCCACCCCCTCGAACACTCCGCCCCCTCCTCACTAGTTGTACGACTTACAGGATATACATGATAAACTGGTGCGTTCCTTCCAAAACCGTCAGATTCATCCCCTAAAAGTATTTATAGTTTCCACGCACAGATTGAGTTGCTCCGCCCATCCCCCCTCCCCCCCCCCGGCCCCTCTTGTTCAAACCCATGCCCCCACGCTCTTAAAAACTCCGCCCTACCCTTATTGGTTATAGGACTTGCAGGATAAACTGATGCATTTCCTTTCACAGCTGTCAGGTTTTGTCCCCCTCAAAAAAGGGTTTTATAGTTTCCGCGCAAATAAATACTGACTAACATCACCCTGTTGATCCTGATAGCTACACTGTAGTTTCAACGGGAGTCGCCGACCTATACCCTTGATGAAGACACACAACCCGCAATACGCGCGATCGGAGTATCACACACAGCTTGCAAATATGAGTTTCGACAAAATGTTCGATCTCACAGCTGGAGTGTATTTTTATTTTTATATTATATATACTGGACTACGAGCTCAATGACGGTGTCATTGCATGGCCACATCACCTCGCTTGTTGTATTTTGCATGTATACACTATGTATCTATGTCTTACAATTAGCAACCTCAGAGCCCCACATCGGCACGGTAAAATCATGTCAATCGATAGGTGTAACCATGTAAACACTGACGATTTGCACTTCTTCCCCTCGTGCTCAATGGTGGTGACATTGCACGACCACATCACCCCGCTTGTTGTATGCTGCATTATGCCTTTCTGTATTATAATTAGCGACCTCAGAGCCCCACATCGGCACGGTAATATCATGGTAACTACTTGGTTACACCTGACGATTGGAATGTTCTATCTTGCGATCCATGTACAATAATACACCACGAAGCTACAATAACACATTGTATACTACACCTAAAAATTGTTTTGTTTACCGCATGTGGAGGAGTCGTGGTGCCGGGAAGGTGTGAGGAAAGGGACGCAAGGGTATCAGCTTCGCTTGGAGACAGCACCGGTTCTTCTTTGTAGATTTGTTATTATTGTCGTTGAGCTACGAGAAGCTCGAGGAGACAGAAAGGAGGAGTGAGAGCATGGGGGTGGGTTGAGGCTCACAGAGTTCGCTTCCCCCCAAGCATTGCTGCTGTGCTCTCATCTGTACCTTTACCTATGGAACGTACAAGGAACGTTCTCCTAAATGTTCTATATTCCTATGAGTGCTTAATGCGCTTACATCTATCTATCTTGTCGAGAGGAGGAACGTTCCATTACCGAGAACGCTCTTGTGGTATAAGCTAGCTAGATTCTACGGTTTATCTTCACTCAGAATATTCCGTTCAAGAGAATCTTCTTGTGATCAATAAACCATGCCTCTGCGGGCTATCTTACCGAATCTATTGCCAGCTATACTGGCACTATACAACATTAGCCCACCCTGAATATTCGAATATGCAGACCTCAATACGATCGAAGGGTGACGACAAAGTTCATCATAAAATATCGGGAAAGGGGGTCGAAGATGCGGCTATTCGAAACAAAGACATGAGGCTATAGATTCCCCCACACCTCGCAATGAGGTCCAAATGCCAAGGATAGGGCCATTCACTAATAAAGCAGATCGCTCAAAGAAATACCATAACAAGATAGAGAAAGACAAAAAACCCAGAATGGGGAAACCGAAGTAGAGCTGCCGACGACGCGAATTGTGGAGGAGTCGTGGTGCCGGGAAGGTGTGAGGAAAGGGACGCAGGGGTATCAGCTTCGCTTGGAGACAGCACCGGTTCTTTTTAGTAGATTTGTTATTATTGTCGTTGAGCTACGAGAAGCTCGAGGAGACAGAAAGGAGGAGTGAGAGCATGGGGGTGGGTTGAGGCTCACAGAGTTCGCTTCCCCCCAAGCATTGCTGCTGTGCTCTCATCTGGACCTTTACCTATGGAACGTACAAGGAACGTTCTCCTAGATGTTCTATATTCCTATGAGCGCTTAATGCGCTTGCATCTATCTGTCTTGTCGAGAGGAGGAACGTTCCATCACCGAGAACTCTCTTGTGGTATAAGCTAGCTAGATTCTACGGTTTATCTTCACTCAGAATATTCCGTTTAAGAGAATCTTCTTGTGGCCAGTAGGCCATGCCTCTGCGGGCTATCTTACCGAATCTATTGCCAGCTATACTGACACTCTATTACACACGTCTAACATCAAATCTGCTAGAATAATGAACAAAACCAGGCAGGTGATATAAACTGATGCATTCCTTGTACAACCGTTAGATTTGTCCCCTTGAAGGATTTATAGTTTCCGCGCGCACATATTGAGTTGTCCCGCGCGCCCCCGCCCCCCCCTCGATCCCTCTTGTTCAAACGCCCTACCGAAAATCAAAATGAGTAAGAGACATTACCGGGCAGCTGATATCACCTCATTGTCTTTCTAGGAAGCCATGCCGTAGCTCCAATTCATTCCCCCCACCCCCCCCCCCCCGCTTTTCCCAACGCTCCCTCTTGTTCAAACGGCCCACCAAAAATCATATATGCCAGAGCATAAATACTACCAGGCAGTTGATATCACCTCATTATATTTCTAGCCATCCATGACGTAGCTCCAACCCCCCCCCCCTCCCGCCCCGCCAACGCCCCCTCCTTCCCCACCACCCGCACCATCGCCTAGACCTAGCACCACGCGTATAGCAAGTCCCTACATATATGGGATCTAAAGCTGTTGGAAACCCCCTTCACCCCCCCCAAAAAAAAAACCCCGCCACCCCTTTGAACACTCCGCCCTTTCCTCACTGGTTGTACGACTTACAGGATACAAATGATAAACTGATGCGTTTCCTTCCACAGCTAGCTGTCAGATTTTGTCCCCCTCAAAAACGGGTTTTATAGTTGACCAAGGCTACGGTAGGGAGGTACCCCCAATTTTCACTACCGGTTGTACCGACTCGCGAGGTGGTGAGGAGCACCGGGAACAGCAAGACGCCCCGTGAGATGCTGCTCAGGACTTCCACATGCGGTTCGTTCTGTAGCGAATTCACGATCGTCTCACCACATCTGCCAGGCTGCACGATCGCGGCACGCGCGGAATAAATTGTGCTGGAATCTCCACGCCACTGCTCGTGACGCGGTTGCCGCCGGCTGCACCGGAACGGTGTGAAGAACTGGTGCTGCATTCTGTGGCCCAGCGCTATGGGAAACCTGGTGCTGCACCGTCTCGGTGAGCCCGTCATCCACTGGCGCCATCTTCTCCCGCGGCACGCGAATGTACACGTAGTCTTCGTCATTCTGGGTAGACGCTTCAGGCGCAGCAGGTTCGGTCTTCGCAACACCACCGCTTTTGAGGCGGTCTGGTACCCACCAGCTCGAGGGGTGGCAGTCGCAGGGGCCATCCCAGTTGTCTTGCTCCGGGTATGCTGAGCGGGACCGTTTGTGGACTGCTGCTGCTGTGTGAGGGTCTGGCCGTGGCTCTGGTCACGGACGCCTTTCCCCGCCTTACCCTGCTGGCTTTGGGGGCAGTCCCACTGCTTGTGTCCCTGCTTGCCACATACGAAGCACTCGTCGTTGTCGTACCGACGACTCCGTTCTGCTTTCACACCAGCGGCCTTGGCATTCTCGCGGGAGTCGTGCTCGTCAACAGCACGTCCCTGCGGCTTGGTCCCCGCAGCAGCCATCGACCTAGAGGCACGCCGTTTTGCTATTTGCCGACGTTCAGCATCATTGGCCTCAATTACAGCTCGGTCCCGTTGCTGCTTGGCAATAACGTTGAACAACGCGTCAGGGTCATGCGTTACGAGATCAAAACTCATATTTTTTCCCACCTTGCGGCGGAACTCGAGTGGCTCGATTCCCGCCGCTCTTGCCTCAACCAGCACCTTGCCATGCTTTAGCGTGTACTGCCGACCGTCGGGCCTCACCACCGTCGTGAGCCCGCTGTTAACAAGGTATTTCCGCAAGGCACGTTTTTGCATAAACACCCTGCTATCTACCGGCACGCTCGGATCCATCTTCAGCACACACACTGAATAATATCTGGCGGCAAAAATCTTCATCACTCGTCTGCTGTATATCAACGCCAGCAAACCTTTAAAGCCCTTGCATTTAGCTCCTCGGAGAGGTCGACCCAGGGCTTGCCATCGTAGAACTCGTCAGCCACCATCATCATTTGGGTCGCCGAATCTACCAGCTTTCGCCTCCTCGCGAGTACGGGGTCTCCTCCATCTTGGTTTGTGATATGCATCTATCTGCTGCTCATACTCCGCGTAGGCAACAAGAAATCACGCATATCTTCGAAGGTAACATCACCACCCAACCTAGGTGGTCTGCCTCTTCCCATCGTCACCTTGACTTCCGGCT
This sequence comes from Undaria pinnatifida, assembly GCA_012845835.1. Lineage (NCBI taxonomy): Eukaryota > Phaeophyceae > Laminariales > Alariaceae > Undaria > Undaria pinnatifida. The sequence continues at coordinate 2,957,009 of JABAKD010000028.1, forward strand.
TCAGCCCGCCACCGGCACGGCCCCCACCTCTCGGGTTGCCCCAACTTGCAGAATGGACTCCGCTAGCGCCCAGCGCTTGCGCTCCTCTTGCTGCTGTAGGGTCTTCCATTGCTTTCGGCTGGTGTCCCACACCAGCACGCAAAACAGTGCTTTTTTCCGGCCTCCGAAACGCAAATTGGTCACGTTTTGGGCAGTAAAGAACTTACCCAATTCAAGTGAATTGTACCGACTCGCGCGACCGCGAGCCCGGTGGTATCAGCTCCGAGGACTTCCCTTCGTAGGCTCGGAGTGCGTTTGTCCACAATGCGATAATTCGTTCGTTATCACACGGGGAAGTGACATGCCATCGGCCATGGACCTTCCCGTTCGTATCTCAAGATCTCAAGATCCCCTCAAGAGCTCGCATGAAACGCCAATGGCGCGCCCTATGTGCGGGAGCAACCTGCAAAAATTGTGTGCAGGAGCATGAACGCCTCGAGAACCAATCCACTACAAACCCATTTTCAAATACTGCAGTGCTCGCAAGCCGAAAGACAGCGACAAAGATAAAGCACGAAACAACAGCTATTATTATAAGTCCGCAGCAGCTCACAGCAGCAGCAGACCAGAAGCAGGTCTCGACGTAGGGCACAAGGCACGCAGAGGCCACGCACAGCGACTGCGATGACCTCTCTGGTCGATATTTTAGGGAGCTATGTCGCAGTTGACGACGCGGGTAGCGACGGGGGTATAGTGGAAGTGGACGGCGCCTGCGAGGACGGTGCGTGTGCCTTTGGTGCGAGAGAGGTCCCTGCTCCGGCGACTCCTGAGGGAGCGAGTGGCATGCATATCAGTGGAGGGGCTGCAGGCGACAACTGTACGTCGTCGACTCCTACGAGAGGGAGTGGCCCGACGTCTGACGGTGGCGTCATCAATGTGGACGATGTCAGCGAGGTCAGTGGCTTAGCGTTTGGCGCGAGAGGGGTCCCTGCTTCGGAGACTGCGGGAGCGATTGTCATCGGTATGACCACCAGTGCCGGCGGCGGTGGTGCGGCGGCGACTCCGGGGAATGCGGGTGACCCAACGCGAAACGTGGGTGCCGAGAGCGACATATGCGCAGTGATGGCCGCTGGGACGGTGAGTGTATGTGTACTGATTGAGAAGGGTTCGCGTTGTGAAACCAGTGTCGTTGCTATTCAGTACCGGGTAGTACAGCAGTCAGTAGTAGAGGACGCAAACAGGGTAATAAGAAAACCAGGCTGAGATATTCTAGAAAATAAGAAATTCGGGAGCCATCAAATTATGCTGGTGCTGCTGGAGCCCAGGTATATAAGCGACGCAGCCCAAACAGGTGCGGTGTTGCCAACCGTCTAGTCCAGCAGCAGTATGACTAGTGTCGCACAACTCTTTGCGCCGCGGCTCGGACTCTAAACCTGTCCCGGGCTTGGTCATGTGGCTGATGCTGTACGGCAGTGGGCGTTCGCACTAAGAAACGTAAACTTGGCGTCCAAGCTCTTAACTCTTATTTTCCGTGGCCTCACTGCTGTTAACCATCCCCTGCAGTAACCATTACCTGCAGCCGTAATATTTTTGGTTGGCCAACTGGATTACGACCCTTCTACACCAACATGATGATTGTCTCGTGAAGTTGGCATGATACGTGAACTCAAGAACAAGCGTAAGGGTGTCAATGAAGCGAAGGGTAAACTGAATTTTATCTCCCCTCTGTTTCAGGAGTGGTGGTGATAGATAACACACAACTGCCGACGTTGACACTGTTCATCCTGCTGCATGACTGCCGCTCTTTGCGTTCGGCGTCTGCAGTACTCGTACTCCGCCGAAGCGTTGAGGGCTGAGCTGAAGAGCATTCCTATGGAGGGAAAAAACTTGGAGGACGTGGAAACGGCGGTGAAGCAGACTTGCGCGACACATGGTGTGAAGATCGCGCGTGATTCTTCTAGAAGGGAGAAAGGAGAGGGAGGCCGCCTTGTCATGATCGCATGGAAATGCGTGCATGGCATGCGGAATCGGCAGACCGACCGGCAGGGCCAACGTAGGAGAAGTACCGCTGGTGAGTTTTGAATGTAAAAAGGGTAGAACGATACCTGGTAGGATAGAAGGGTTGGATATAGTACAGTAGTATTACTGCGGTTGCAAGTATGTGGTAAGCTTGCTGTCGCTAGGAACTCGCTCAGGAGGAATGCTTGAACTGTCATCAACTTGTGCTCGGTGGTAAATATGTTCAGTATTTTTCAGGGCTCTCCTCGACATTTTTTTTCTTTTCCACGTTAATTTGGGATATCGACGATATCGGGCGTCATTCATGAGGAATCAATAGTGTCAAAGGCATCAACACAAAGCCACAATCACGGGGAATCGAGTGGTATTTTTTTTTCTTGTGTTTGTAAGAGATGAAGGCGCAGGACCACGGTAACGATACCACGATAACTGCAAAAGAAAACCCGTCGTGTCGTTGCCGTGGACCTGCCGCGGTGTCTCTTGAACATACCAAAAAACAAATGTCACCATTCGATTCCCCGTGATTGTGGCTATGTTATCATGCTCTTGACGCTGTTCGCTCTTCGTCAATGGCGCTGACATCGTCGATCTCCTGCGGTTACCGTGGTTCGCGGGAAAATTGCCGAGGAAAGCCCTGGTATGTTTGTGCTTCCTACTCGTATTCTCTTCCAGCTTCAAGCGCACCACCCCATGGAGAGTCCCTCATGATTTTTTATGCTTCTTTTTGTCCAGGATCCATATGCTGTCCTCTTGTGTGAAACATCGTTCTTTTTCGAACCGAGATAAGGGGAGTCCTTATTTCTTGGCGCAGTGTTTTAGCGCGATTTTACCACTTAGAAGCTCACTTTTACTCGCTATACAACAATGGCAATCGTGTTTGTCCTAGCGATCAGCATTGGTATGTCGCATAACAGTGGTGAGTGAACCATCGTCTCACATGTCCTGCCATGCGTCTCCACCAGGTCTTGAAAGGGTGCGAAGGAAAGCCTCCAGCCAGAGGACAGGCTGCGCGTTTAAGGTAGGGTGTACCTTCGCATGTACTCAAATGCGCGAAGGTTTTACCGCACATGTATCTGGCGTTCCTTGGTTATGGCCGGGAGAATTTTGGGTGTCGCTTTCTAGTATACGGATGAACTGCTTTACAGTAAACAGGTTTCACGCGTTGATATCCGATCAGTTGTGCCTGCACCCGTTTATTTGGCATGGAAGAACTACGTGTAAATTTTCTCGTCACCTTGGGTGAATGAGGGGTACTTTCGGTGATACGGGGGACGGTGGTACGTGTACTTTCAGGTGACACATGCCCGGCGTATGATATGTGTACCTTGCTCTTCTTTGGTTAACTGCACCCTATCCCCGGTAGCAGGAAGCCTCCTGAAGCGCAGTGGGAAGCGTCTTTGGCGACCTCGTGGTTTCGTCGCAGCTGCCGTACGTGCCACCTTAAGCTGACTTGGCGTGTTTAGGCTTATTTTTCCCCCCTGATTCGCCGTAAACCCCATCACTGGTTACTCTAGACGGATGCTGACACACTGAATGCCGATGATGACGCGGTATGTCAATACTAATCGTACAAGCGATGCAATCTATATGGGCACCGATTTTCCCTGCAGATTACCGCGCGATGGCCTCTTTTATGCCCGGTGAACAAACACCCCCGACTGACGACGATGTCTCTGGAGCACCAGCATGCGGTGGACAAAGAGGCGATGGAGAATAAGCACCAGATGAAGGCACCTCTGTCATCGCCAATGAAGGCTGCGGCGGTAAAACTCACAGGCAGGTGTTGCGTAGAGATTGGTGTGAAGACGTCTTTGTCGTGATTTCGTTTGTGGTTGTCCTGCCGACGCTGTGAGTTTCATGGTACAGTAAAGTCGGTAGACGAGGAAGATACAGGAAGAGTTATTTTTTTGTAGATGTCATTCGTGTTGTGGGGCTCTATATCGCGTCAGCTTAACATGTCTATTCTCGTCTGTTATCCGTCTGGCAGACGCGGGACTTGCTCCAGCGGTTCAGGCCAAGGTGTTAGAAGCCTTGCACAATCGCCGAGTCAACACTCGGGCCGTCCAGAACGCTGCATCCCAGCATAGTGACGGGGAAAACATTCAGTCTACTCCGGTGCGAATGGAGGAGAACGGGCCTACGGTACAAGACCGTCACAAGTTGTACGTGGATCTACTGAAGCAAAGCACGGCAATGATAGCGCAAGGGGTAGAGACTGTGGACGCTGAGACACTGCGTCAGATTTTTGAGACTTGCAGAACCCAAATAAACCAGGCAGCAAGGATTGGGTTGGGGACGGGAGTTGTGGTGGGCAACCCAGACACTGTGCATTTGCCCGCGGGGAGGAGGCTTGGGAACAAAAGGCACAAGTCGAGCGTGGAGACGCGGTATTCTACCGGGACCAGGACGGCTAGTCAATCATACAACTAGTCCTTCAACCTCCTCCCCCTCCTGTAACTTTTAGTCCTCCGTTGAAAACAAATGGTGGCGGGTGATAGCCGTCGTGATCCCCCGTCGTCCCATGTCGTCATACGAAGGACACTATTAATACTAATAATATATTAATAGTAGGGATGCGAGGGCCCATCGTGCTCGCGCCAACACGATCATGAGTACACCCCTATTTTTTTGTTTTGGCGTGTGATTCGTGGTGACCGCCTTTGATGTATTAATAATGGTGAGGTTGTTGTGGTTTGTTATTAATAGTGTGTTATAAGTATGCCCGAAGACACACGGCATGGTAAACGATACCACCAGGTACATGACATACCCAGAGTTCAGAATGGAAATAAATGTGCAGTGATTAATCACTCCACGAATAAATAAATATAACGGGATATATTCACTTTCACTTGGTGTGAGAGTGCCCCCCCCCCCGTTAACGCTTGGGGGGGAAGTTTTCGAAAATCACAGACGATTACGTACAACGTCGACCGCACAAGGCAGCCCGCCCGGGTTGCTGGGGTAAAGGAAGTTTTGGAACTGCAATGGAAGGAGCTGTGCGACGCGCGTGCTGCATGGTGATATATATGGTGGTACAGCAGTGGAGGTTGCCTATTTTGTGTTCCGCCTCAAAAGCCCTTTTTGAGGCGCCCTCACGAGCTTTGCACGCGTGTGTTTCTTGCTGACGGTTTATTATTTTTCAGCCCTTTCCAGCATCCTCTCCTGTATCGTAGCGTCACCAGTTCTTATCTTGGGTGTTTTAGTTACTTCCAAATTCTTATTTTTTATGAAACAATTGATTTTTCGTCTCCTAAGAGCACACAGCAGTGTCGTCGGCCCTCTACTGTAGTAGCAAACCTTGAATTCAGCTCTGCCTGGGCTGTTTTCCTCATTCTGGACAAGCCGGAAAACAATTTTCTTTTTTTCAGTTTCTTATTTTCGTCGCCAAGAGTACGTACCAGCTTCCTGGCAGCTTCCTGGTGTCCTTGGACCAGACCACCCAGAGAAAGGGTTGTAATTTATTATACCCTAGGCCGCGCGTAAGCTACACGATTTCTTATTATTTTTGTTCAAAATAAAACTGTACGTAGGCTAGGTTACACGCTTTCTTACTTGGTTTCTAATTTTTAAGGCACCTACTATGTATTAATATCAATAATAGTGTTTTGTTACAAGAGGGCGATGCCAAGTATTTTTATTTTTGTACCACAGGTATTTTTCTCTTATGCGAGCTTCCGCTGCTGTACTCGTACTGCTGCACGCTCTTTCTAGTATCATCGGCGCACGGCAGCTCAGCACCGCCGGCCATGTCCTCGATGACCATGCTCTTCGACCAGAGAGGTCATCGCAGTCGCTGTGCGTGGCCTGTGCGTGGCCTGTGCCCTACGTCGAGACCTGCTTCTGGTCGGCTGCTGCTGTGAGCTGCTGCGGACTTAGTCTACAACAATAGCTGTTGTTTCGTGCTCTGTCTATTTTCCTCTTTCGGCTTGCGTAAATTGCAGTATTTGAAAATGGGCAAGAACTTTGTAGTGGATTATTGGTTCTCGAGGCGTTCATGCTCCTGCACACATTTTTTGCACGTAGCTCCTGCACATAGGGCGCGCCTGACAAATCGTATCCAACCATTCTAAGTATGTAAGGTAACATGCTCAATGATAATACGACCACAGCGGTACACGGTTTTGAAGTATCATATCATACTCGCACGAATGACTATGCACCTCATTGACGAAACGACTCTGCACGATATGCTTAGCGCAGCGTGGCTAACTATTGCATTGCGGATTCATGTCGCTATATTATTAGTTTAGTCTAAAAGCATCCAAACATTAATACCGCAAAGGAACAGGGGGGGTGTCACTCGCGCGAGTGACTCCGGGCCGCTGCAAAAAGAGGCCCTTAAAAAGGGACACCCCCCCTATCGTACCATTGGTCAGTTTCCGCGCACAGACTGACAAACATCACCCTGTGACCCTGGTACAAGCTACACTGTAGTTCCAAGGGGAGCCGCCGACCTGTATCCTTAATGAGAACACACACCCAGTAATACGCGCGATCGGAGTACCACATACAGCTTGCAAAGATGAGTTTCGGCAAAATCTTCGATCTCACAGCTGGAATGTACTTTTCTTTTAAATAGCATATAGACTAGTCTATAGACTATATAAAGTATACAATCCTCCAGCTGTGAAATCGAAGGCTTCATCGAAACTCATATTCGCAAGCTGTGTGTGATACTCCGATCGCTCGCATTATTACTGGGTGCGTGTGCTCATTAAGGACGTAGCTCGGCGACACCCCTTAGAACTACAACAACAGCGTAGCTTGTACCGGGGTCAACAGGGTGATGTTAATAAATCTGACGGTTATGGAAGGAAATGCACCAATCAGTATCAAGTGTATCCTGCAAGTCGTACTCAAGGTGTAACCGATCAAGACGCGTGCTACGCACTATATCTCGGTATACCTTTTTTTGGCGAAAATGGTTTCTGAATGGCGGGACCCCATAACCCAACATCGTCGGAAATAAACAATTTTCTTTGCACGATTCTCCTTCTATACCTAGGCTATGTATGCTTTTTTTTTCATTAGGGACGGAGGGGTTTGAAAAGGAGGGGGGGGGGGGGACCTCAATCTGCGCGCGGAAACTACAAAACCCTCAAGGGGACAAACCTGACGGTTGTGGCAGGAGAGCCACCCCACGGGGTGCAGGGGTACAGCAAAAAAAAATCCTGGGAGCTCCTAACATGCACGAGAAGCTCAATACATCACCCCAAAAAATGGCTTCGAAGGCATTCGTTCGCACAATCCGACCGATCAAGCCTCTAGTCTATATGTACTGGTATGCTTTATCCCGAAAAACAACTAGACTCGTGAAATTACTTGATCAACACGACTATAACCGCCAGTTCCTCACTTGCGGAGCTCCTTCGGACAGAAACTTTATTAGTTAATCCAACAACTGCAACCCCTACCGCACTTTAGAGGGATGACTCAGGAATACATCATCAGTTTATCATGTAAATCCTGTAGTAAGTCGTACAATCGGTGAGGGCAGGGCGGAGTTTTCCAAGGGGAGGGCGGGCGGGGGGCGGGGGCGGGGGGTTCCAACCGCTTTATTTAGGTCGCATAAATGTATACATACCTAGTAGGGGAACTTACGATACGCCTGGTGCTTGGTCTAGGCGATGGTGCGGGTGGCGGCGCGGGGGGGGGGGGTTAACTTGACCTTGACAGCCATAGTACAAAGAATGAACTGGAGCTATGCACGGCAAGGATGACTCGAAGAAAAAAATGAGGTGGTATCGCCTGTCTCTCTGGTAGTGTTTATTTATTACTCTGTCCGGCAGATTTTGGTTTTAGGTGGGGCGACGACGGAGGGGGGGGGGGTTGTTTTTGTGTGCCCGTGTGTCGGGGGGGGGTGAAGGGGAGGGAGGGGTTTGGTGCGGCGGCGGGGAAGGGGCGTGTGCGTGGTGTTGGTGTTGGTGTTGGTGTTGGTGTTGGTGTTGGTGTTGGTGGTGGCGGGATTCGGAGGTGGATGATAGCAACCTATTCTACCTGCTGCGTGTTACATGTAGATGCCCAATATTGTGTCAAAGCTAACCTACGACGTGGGTGGCAGGAAAAATGTTTTTACGTGATGTTGTAATATATATGTTATAAAAATCAAAATACACTCCAGCTGTGAGATCGAATATTTCGTCGAAACTCATCTTTGCAAGCTGTGTGTGATACTCCGATCGCGTGTATTGCGGGTATTGTGTCCTAATTTAGGATATAGGTCGGCGACTCCCCTTGCAACTACAGTGCAGTTATCAGGGTCAACAGCGTGATGTTAGGCAGTCTGTGCGCGGGAACTATCGAACCCGTTTCTGATGGAGACAAAATCTGACAGCTGTGGAAGGAAATGCATCAGTTTATCAAGTGAATCCTGTAAGTCGAATAACTGGTGAGGGGAGGGCGGAGTTTTTAAGGATGTGGGGGCCTTGTTTTGATCAAAAGGGGGGCGGGAGGGAGGCAAGGGGGGGGAGGGGACGGGTGGGGCAGGTCAATTTGTGCGTGGGAACTATAAATATTCTTGTGGGGGAGGGGGGGGGAATGTGGCAGAGGCGGGGGGGAGTCGGGGGACGGCTTTAGATCGCATAGATGTAGGGGTTTGCTATACGCGTGGTGCTAGGTCTAGGCGATGGTGCGGGTGGTGGGGAAGGAGGGGGCGTTGGGGGCGGGGGGGGGGGGTATTGCAGCAGCAACATGGTCGGCTCTAAAAAGATAATGAGGCGATATCCAGGGCGTGGAAGTTTATTACTCAGGCAGATTTCGATATTAGGTGGGACGTTTGAGCAAGAGAGAGCGAGGAAAAAAAAAAGAAAAAGGGGGGGGGTGGGGGAGGGTTTTCAAGAGGTTTAGGTCACATACAATATTAAAATACATTCCAGCTATGAGATCAAGGATTTGGTCGACGCTGATCTTCGCAACGTTGTGTGTGATCCTCCGATCGCGCGTATTAATCATATATGTAGGGGTTTGCTACACGCGCGGTGCTGGGTCTAAGCGATCGTGCGGGATGTGGGGAAGGAGGGGGCGTTGGAGGGGGAGAGGGGGGATGAATGAAAGCCACGTCATGGATGACTAAAAAGATAACGACGTGATATCAATGGCTTAGAAGTGTTTACTACTCTGGCCGATTTCGATTGTAAGTGGGGCGTTTGAACGAAGTGGGTGGGGGGGGAGGGGGGGGAGGGCGGAGATGAGTTGGGGCTACGGCATGGATGGCTAGAAGGATAATGAGATGATATCAGCTGGCAGGTACTACTCTGGTAGATTTTGATTTCAGGTGGGGCGTTTGAGCAAGAGGGATCGGGGGCGGGGGGGAGGGGGGGGCGGGCATTTCAATATGTGCGCGGAAACTAAACTATATGTAGTACGTGGTAGGTAATCTTATTCCGTTTTTGCTGTTTTAGACTGGACGCGTTGTTGGTTATTTTGTTTGTTCCTTTCTTTTGTTGCAATGTGTAGCTGGTCTTGTTTGTGGTATGCGCGGTTATTCAATACTGGTCTGCGGATATTCGGGGGGTTCGTATATATTATGGGGTTTCGTATTATGGGTCGAGGCATTATTTGGTATATGCCTCGGAGTATGGAACTGCCTCCTCAGAGAGGGAGTCGTGAGTGATAATGAAGATACGACCCGGGCTTTGATGACAAGATACTGTCCGTATGTATGTATGGGAAGGTGGAGGGAGGCGACATGTATGGCTCACCCCTGTGTAGTTTATGCGTGTGGAGCCTTTGACGATAGGTACTGCGCTTCTTCTGTGTGGGTGTGTGTTCGAGAGTCTGCGACAGGTGCGGCTTTATAATATCTTGTGCTCTTCTCACCTACTCCATCGGGGTACCCCGCGTAGTTACATAGAACACGCTATACAGCTAGCGTATTAAAACACGATTATCGCATTGTTTCCGAGCCCGGAGCTCGCTGAAGGGGTGCTCTTATGGATGGGGAGAAAGAGCTGCTTCGGCAGTAGCTTGAGCAAATGTCGATGAATTTGGCCGAGCGAGATGCGAATTTGTCGATGACTTTGGCTGAGCGAGATGCGAATTTGGCTGAGCGACATGCGACGTTGGCCGAGCGAGACGCGGCGTTGACAACGGAGAGAGCGTTGAGGATGACCGCCGAGGCAGGGGTTCAAGAGGTTACCGGTAGGAGGAGCGTGCATCCCATTCAGCAGGCTAGTACTGACCAGTATGTGCTGGGGCAAGGCCACCGCAACCAGATCCCACCGTCGCCCCTCCTGCCCTGATGGGCATGGTCACCTGCATTTGTGGTCAAGCAGATTTCAAATTTTCTTGACGGCGCGCGGTTTGATCGGGACTCTTGAGCCCACGAGAAACCCCATTCTGCAAGTTCGAGGTTTAGGAGGGATGGCGGAGCGCAACCGATCTGTAAATCTTCATGGGCAGCAGATAGTAGAAAAATGCGAGAAGGCACGGGAATTTCTGGTGGAAGCTATGCAAGGACAGCCTGTGGAGGTACGAATGCATGCCGCTGGGTCGGTAGGGGGAGCGTCGAAGGCTATGATGGCCTAGTACCAGCCGCAGGGTGATGTCGAGAGCGATCATCTGTAGAAAGAGGTCGAGAACATCGCAATGCAGGGGGATGAAGACCCCAAGTTATGTTTCGCTCGTGCCGAGGGGAAACTCAATGTGGTACCCGCATTGGGTATCCACAAGTCGGACCGCGAGGTTGTTCGAATACTCACCTGTCGTCTTCCGCCGGAGGTTTACGACGCGGAACAGCGTACTACTTTGCTTCGCCCCGGTATCACGCGATCAGAGATGAAGGAAGTCGTCCGCACCTTCCACGCCAACCGTAAGACGAAGGCGTTAGAGGATCGGAAGTTAGCGGTGGTCGTATCAACGGTTGCAGCACCGTTGGCGGACCCTCACGCCCTCGCCGTAGGTGGGGGATTTTAGGGCGCTTGCGCAGGGGGGATATCTGGAGGCGCCGGGCCGCAGCAGCAACAGCAACGGCAGTATGGAGGCGCCGGGCTGCCGCAGCAGCAGCAGCGACAGCATTGGACGCGTCGGGCATGAGCAGCAGCAGCGGCAGTATGGAGGCGCCGGATCGCAGCAGCAGCAGCAGCAGCAGCAGCGACAGTATGGAGGCGCCGGCCCGCAGCAGTAGCAGCAGCAGCAGCAGCGACAGTGGGAAGGTGCCGGGCCGCGCAAGCAACAGCAGCGGCAGTATGGAGGCCCCTCGCAGCAGCGGCAGAATGCCTTTGGTGGGCAACAGCAGCAGCGTGGGGATGGAGGCCGTAGATACCCGCAGCAGCACCCACATCAGCCACAACAGCAGCGCCAGTATCAGCAGAGGCCAGGGTGCATTGGTTGGGTTGGCAACACCGGAAGTGGGAGGTATCAGCTGGAGTCCCTTCCGCCTCCAGAAGCGTCGGTGGGGGAAGTGTACAAGTGTGACAGGTGTGGTGCTCTCGGGCATAAGTCCGGGATTTTCAGAGCACCGAACGCTTTTGCGGGGACATGCGGTACGTGTGGAACCCACGGCCTAGCCGCCAGGCAGTGCCGTACTGCCCCACCCACCCGTATGCATGCAAACATTGTCGTGGCCTCCCCGCATGGCCCTCCGGTCCCTCAGGAGCACTACAGCAGCGTGCCACCACCGGTAGCTTGGCCCCAGCAGCAAGGTGGCTTAGTAATGCAGGGAGGCGCACAGCAATGGGACGGGGGTGGTGTGGGCAGAGGCGCACAGCAATGGGACGGGGGCGGTGTGGGCGGAGGCGCACAGCAACCGGACGGCGGCGATATGGGCGGAGGCGAAACATGCTTGGACGGGGGCGGTGGAGTGCAGGAGGGCGGAGTGCCGGGGGCGGCTAGGCCCAGAAGGTGGAGTAACCTACCACGGTGGACCGCTTTCCTCGACTCTCGACAGGCAAGTGCCGGCCAGAAGCGAACCGCAGGTCGAGTGGCTCACCCTCTTCGGCGCGCACTTAACGTCTACAGGCAAGTGGCATGCTTTTTCTGTCGGGGGTGGTCTATTGCCTACTCTAGCCTACAAGGCTTGGGAGTTGATTCTAATTTGGAGATAGTGCTGCTTCAATCCATTATACTGGTGATTCTGCTCTCTTTCACAGCAAGAGATCTCCCACCCCCGACGAGAAGTACATGGTCATTGGTGACGAAAAGAAGATGGAGGTAGAGTTTTTCGGTTGCGTTGGTGTAGTGATCACAGAATGCATTGTGCTGAGGACGTAGTCAGCGACCTTGAGGAATGTGGCGTTTGTGCCTGGGGTACCTTTCGACCTTTGCTCATTTAACGTGATCCAAGAGGAGCAAGTCATTACCCTAGACCACGAAGGGGCGCACATGCTCGATGGACGCGTGTTTTTCCGCAAGGAGAAGTTCGGAAATTTCGTTGAGGCCACTCGAGTAGAAATACACAAAACCCCCCCTGCACTTGCTACTGCAGTGTTAGGGCCTGGTAGGCAGAGATGGATAGACGTCAACGACTCACGCTGTTCCCTTGACCACGCCCACGATACCGTGTTACGTGAGACTGCTCGTCAAATGGGCATCAAGGTGACGGGTCAAATGGGCATCAAGGTGACGGGTCAAATGGGCATCAAGGTGACGGGTCAAATGGGCATCAAGGTGACGGGTCGTTTGGGGTATTGCGACGGGTGCGCGGGGGGGAAGGGGAACCGCAAAGCCGTCGCCAAGTTCATGTCGTGCCGTGCTGAGAGAAGCGGATGCAGCGCCTGTACGCCGACCTCGCAGGATCTATGCGGACGTCAACAGGCGGCCCACGATACTGCTTGATGTTCGTCCACGACGCCACCAACATGGGCTGGCCGGTATTTTTGCCGGACAAGAGCCCGGCCACCGTCACACTCGGTTTCCGCGCGTTCCTGGCGGCCGTAAATGCCTACGGGCAGCCTGAATGCCTTCGTACAGACAACGCCTCCGAATCCATCAACACCGAATTCCAAAGACTGACGGTCGACAACAACATCAGCCGCGAGTTCACGTCCGTCGACGGCCCTAAGCGCAACGAGCGGGTGGAGCGGAAGCTAGCTCTTGCTGCCGAGGGGCATCACGCCGCGTTCTTGGAGTTCCAGACTATGTTCGATGGTGTGGAGGTTCCGGCCAAGGCGATCAACTATGAACGCACGTGGCCGGAAGCATGGACGTGGATGTGCGACGCGCTCAACCTCATGGCGCGGGTGGGTGAAAAGCCCGGCATGATGTGCTCTTTTGAGAAGTTTCACGAGAGGCCGTACAGGGGCCCCGTACTTCCGTACAAAATGCCGGGACGCCACAAGGTCAAGCGGGCGGCTATTTCAGAGCCGAGGGTGGAACCATGCTTCTGCCTGAAAATCAGCAACCGACGCGTACTACGATAGAGGTGTACCGCTTTTTTTCTGAGGTTTCCTGAATTTGGGAGCTTAAGACCTCTCCAAAACACTGATTTTAAGAAGAGTAAACAATTTTACCGAACGAAAAATCCCATGGCCTACAATAGTAGGTACACGACGAGAATCATCATGCAAAAAAAATGGCCTCTTTCCGACGATTTTGGGTTAAGGAGCCCCCGTCGTTCAGAAAACATTTTAGAAGAAAAAGACTACCACTATCGTAGCGCGCGTCAGCCTGCGTATCACCGCAACTCCCCCAGGTTGTTAATAGGAACGAACCGGTTTAAGCCCTCACAAAGTTTGTCAAACCTATTCTTGATCCCCATCGCAAATATGTCACCAACATGCACTATTACTACGATAACCCCCCCCCCCCCCGCTTCCACCAAACGCATAATACACGCATCAGCCTTATTCTGCTCAAAATCGAGGTCCCTCGTGCCGCGTACCAAGTGGTGGTGCCATTGCCGCGACGCCTGTTTCAAACCATACAGGCGGCGGCACAACTTAACCACCATTCCGGACATCGACCCGCACCCCTTGGGGAGGCGCATGTATACATCCTCGCTTAGCTCTGAATAGACAAACGCATGCTCGGCATCAAAATAGCATCAATCCAACCCCTAGTCGCACGCGATGGTAGCCAGCAGAGGGATACTCGCAACTGTGGGCACGGGGAATAAGTTTCGAAATAGTCAACGCCTGCATGCTGCCCAAAACCCCACGCAACCAGCCTGGACTTTGCCCGCACTACTGTACCAAATTCGTTGACCTCCCAAGAACAACCCCTTTAGCAGAAATTACGCTGATGCCATTTCGTTGCTGCATGCCACCGCCTCTCTCGTCCCCCACAGCATCGAACGTCCCCGTGCGGTACAGATCGCCATATTCAGTGTCCATCGTGTTGAACCACAAAACCGTGTTCATCCTCCCATGCTTCGCGACACGAGTCGGGCGTTAACAACTCACTCGCAGGGCATGAAGGCAGTTCAGGGGCGGGTATGTGCGGCGGAGACTGGTCGGCGATGATCATACCGATTTTCTCCCGCGCGGCTAGCATCGAAACGAAGCCATGCCGCGGGCCCAGACCCCCCCGTTGACGCGACGTCGACCGCGTCACCGCCGGCGATACCCGCGGTTGCTGCTACTGCTGCACCGGTACCTCCGCAGAGGGTGGATGCACGGACGAGGATTCCGGCGGGTGCAACGGTCGCGGGCGGCGCTGGGGGAAGGAATACGGGCAATGACTCCGGCGGTGCAACAGTCGCTGACGTCAGCTCCTGCTGCTGCGGTACGGACGACGCAGCAGGCAGGGGCGTGAGCGAAGACTCCGGCGTTACGCCAATCGATGGCGTCGACGGCTGGTACCACACCTCAAAACCCTGTGGCGCTTGCGATTGCTGGACCTAGTCATTGATAGCCCCCCCCCTGAGCCGGCAACGGGGACTCAGCAATCGCGGTCCCTCCACCGAACGGCGCGCGCCGATAGCCCCACGTCACATCGGTCGAGTAGCTCGCGATGCCTGATGGCGACATCATGATTTCCCTGCGGCGGCGCCGCCGTCGTGCCCGGTCCTACCCCGGCCGCGGCCTGCGCTCCGGCCTGCCCTTGTACCCCAAGGCACAGGGGGGCGGGAGAACGCGAGTCACACCCACCAGCCGCAGACTGAATTGAGGCGTTGGCGGTCCAAGCCCACGTCCACGTGGGGAAGGGGGGTGTCCCTGTTCCAATTTTATTCGTGGAATTTTAGCTTTGGGCATGCCCAACGTCGGACACATCGTCAGTGCCCCTGTCGCTGTCGTTCAGCACTCCATCCACGAAGGACGCGCACTTCTGTATCACGTTATTCGCGTCGTCGTCGTCGTTCGCACGCACGCCCAAACTGTCGGCGCTGAGAGGATACGGCGGCCGAGGGGGGAGGGGGTCGGCTACGGCATTGGGGAAAGGGGGCGGGGGGGGGGGCGGCGACGTGATCGAAATGCGGATGTCGAAGAGAGGAAGCGACACGTAAGGCGCGTACAGTTTTAGCGGACCTGGGTCTACGTGTACGTATTCATTCGCGTCGGCAAAGGCTGGATTGTATACGTAATATCCCCGCGTTTAACACAAATTGTTGGTCTGCCCCCGTCACGTCCGGGTTCAGTTTTCCTTTCCCCCGTTACCTCTGTCGTGCACAGTAGCCTGTGCTCTCCGGGGAGAGCCACGGATTAAGAGGATACCGCTGAAAGATGGAGACACGAAAACCACGACTTGTTTTTGCTGCGGTGTAGACATATCTTGAGAGTTGGAGACGTGTGAGCAATGCCTTGCGTCACCTGGTACATGAACGTACTCCCGGTCAACTAAACGACGGAATACGTCACGACGCAACAAGCACCCGACAGCCACCTCCAACAAAAACATTGCCTACGCAACAACAGACGTCTCGCCCTCAACCCGGGGTGGGACACACACACCAGCTGGTTCTCGGCGCCGATGCTTGCGATGTCTTTGGCAAATTTGGTGACGAGGCCCTGAGCAAACCGGTTATCTATTCCGCTGATGGCGCTGGGGATGAGCTTGGGCCGCTCCACCGTGTTAAATCGTTTGAGATGGTGCAGATGCCGTACCCGTCGGCGTCAACAAGCGTCGAACAAACATGACAGGGTTCGCGTGAGACCCAACCAGCGCAAAAACAGTAGCACCGCAGTGGCAGCACCGTCAGCGCGAGGGGGCTCGACGCAGCATACGTGCGCGTGGCTATCTTTCCGCAGGCGACGTGCATGCAACAATCCCACTCGTGTCCTTCCTCGGTTAGGCTGGTTTGGCATATAGGCGTGAACGATGCGGGAAACTGGGTTGACAAGGAAGCCCACACGACAAGTACTGGGCATCTGTTCAGTTTCACATGCATCCCGTATTTTTGTGTGAATGGCGCGCACTTCATTGAATCTGCTGCGGCCAACACAGGGGGAGGTGTACGTCACTGAGGTGTCCTCATTATTAGGTTCCGCCTTGTGATAGACGGCGATAGCTTCGCGTCCCTCTTTACCGTGCCTTTCCCAGCAAGAGACCTTCGTTAGTCGGCGTCCTCACCTTACGTTAAGAACCCCCCGACTTGGTCCCATAGTTAAATGACGGTGTCGTTCAGAACCCTACGACAGAGTGGACGCGGTAGTAGCGCAACGGAGACGGGTGCATCAGAGAGGGCGTTGGGAGCATTCCTAGACGTGCCGGTCGTGTTGACATACAACTTGAAATAATCGATGCTAGATAAGACGAGGTTCAATCAGGAGGGAGAGAAGCGGGGAGGACACGTTTCATGTTTGGCAATTGAGAGACTATCGGTACCCGTATCCGCGTGGCCGAGGTCAAACGACGCGCAAGTCCATACGCCACATAAGTCTCACACATGATATGGAGGCCACGTCAATTAGCCCGTTCGCGTCGGTCTCATCGAGTGACCTCACACGCGTCACGATGTTCTTGACGAAAGCGCCTGGGGGGTACCAGCCCTCTTCAACTGTCGGAAAAGTGTTTACGGCGTAGCGAGGGGAAGGGCACAGGAGGAAATGACCCAAGTCGTGCTCATTGTCCAGTAGGGGTTTGAAGGTCGTCCACGAGATGGAGGGCGTTAGGCTGGCAAGCGCTAGCACAAGAGGGATGCGTTGAACTACGTCATAAGAACCCCCTAAGGCAAATGTTGCCAGACCCGAGCGTCGAAGCACAAATAAGAGCAAACGATGGCGCAGGGCTCAGGCAGCGGGAAAGCAGGAGCAGCACTTATTGCAAAACTCACCGAATTCACGAAGCACACCACCATTCCCGCTTGGAGCTTTAGGTCCTTCCGCAAACCACCGCGTCTCTCGGCGCCCGCTGCTGCACCCATGGTTACGTCGACCATCTCCGCCTGCGACGCATATTTGTCAATATGGCGAGAGCCGAAATCAGGTCTGTTCCGCGAGAAGAAGCAGTGGTTGTCCTCCGCCCGGACAGCAAGGACCCGGACACTGGGGTTCCTAGCCCCTACGCCGATGCAACACGTCGGCAGCCACACGCGCAAAGGCGATGGCCCGCAGACGTGTGACGTCATGTTCGTCGGTTCTACCAACGACTACGAAGCTTGTTGACGACAATTCAACCAACGTACGTGTGGTACCATACGCACGCATCAATTCCACGGTACAATGCCAGAGCATATACACTCCGGCGGCGTGCACATGAGCATGAACACGGAACAACTACTGCCCCTACCCCTGCAGTATATCACCAAGTGTTTTGGGCGCTCGAGTACCTTCAGTTTGGTGAAACCGCCCCCCGACGGCCCCCCTGCCCTTAGGTCCACGTCGTCGTCGGGAGAAAACCCTGCGCCCGCTTCCGGGGGCGCAGGAACCCCCTCCACACCTCCACGACTCTCTCGTCCCCGTCGTCGGTCGTTTTAGCGCGTCCTGCGGAAGGGGGCAACGAAGAACTCAACCAGTATATGCGGACGGTGTACGATCGTTTCGTCCAAGCTGTTTTCGGTGAATGACTTTCGAAGTACGACGAATCGGAAGACAAGACACACTAGAGTCGTGATAACGAGGGCTGGGAGAACAACTTCTGTTTTGGCGGTCTTTTTTATAATAATGGGTTTGCGTGAACTACCTGTTATGAAATCAAGCAAGTTACGGCTCAACAAATGCCGAAACTGGCCACTTCTAGTAAAACCTTCAGCAGCTCGCTAACTTTCGTTCCAATCCAAACACGAAAACGGTCATCCTGCGTTTTGCCGAACGGAAGAGTTTGGCGCCCTTTACTTGCATATCTGTTGGGCACATGCATTGGCCCATTAAATATTTCCAGACGTCCCGGGCTGGTTTTATGCCTCTTACCTGATCAAAGTGCCCGGACGGCCTCCCTGTGCAAAACAAATACCTTCTGCGTGCGAAGAGATATATAGTGTATTAATCGAAAACTGATGAGAAACCCGCCACCATAACTGTTCGTACATGTTTCGTGTCCCGATTTCTCCCCGATTATTTCCCTGCTTTTTCTATCTTTTTTTCCCCGTTTCTTTGTCGTCTTGCGCCGACGTGTTCGTTCCTAGTTGTGCGCTCGATTGTCGCCAAACGATTTTTTATACTCACAGGCTTCGATCCTATATCTGGGAGGCGTTCTTCAAATAATTGACCTACCGGCACATGTTTTCCAGGGGCGTGAGTTCGTTCTAACCTGGGTTTGGACCGATTTTTGATTTCTTCACGTAAGCCGTGATGCTGTGCGGCTTCTCGAACGATCCCGGCCTACAGAGGCTACCCTCTACCGCAGCAGGCACAAAGACCCGGGACCACGGGCTATAATCCGTTTCCTGCTGGTGTTGTCTGGTGGTCATCGTGATGGTGGTGGTGCGTCTGTGGAGTGGGTGTACCGTCGGGTTGGGCGACGTCTGTCTCAGTACCTAGACACCGGCATCTTCTCCCAGCACCGCTCGGTACCGGGACGAACCCGGTACTGACCCAAATCCCCTCGGGGTTTTGAGGGACGGGTTTCCGTGGCCCATCAAATCGCGGGTTCCCGGGAGTCGTTGCACGACGCCCCCATACCCGCAAAATACGGATCACGGTGCCCCCATCAGCACTCTGCTGTGCACAACACACGCTGCGGAACAGGCTCAAAAGGGCGAAGGTGGCCCAGATTGTCACTCTGCGCGGGGCAGTCGCCGCTGGTGTCTTCGGCGACTTCCAACCTCCAACGAAAATGGCCGACTTGCTTTTATTGCTTAGGTGAATCTAGTGTACCGTACGATCCCTCCACACGCCGGCCATATCTATGTGGCCCTGCTGCATGAGGGTAGTGTTGGAATGCCAGGATTCTTCTTGCTCATTTTCATTTTTCACGGGAATGCGGGCGTCGTTTGTCTTCCCCCCCCCCCCGTATTGTTGCACAACAGCGCAGGGGCGTTCTCAGACTGCACGCTTAGTCGATCGTGTTTGCTTTTTTTAGTCGCGTTCACGTCTGAATATTTAGTCGTCACGGCAGGATCGTCGAAATATTCTCCACCGTTGCCTACCATGTTGCTGGGGTTTCTGCTTCTTCGGTTTCTGCTTCGTTGTTCTTGGGGCGGGGGTTATCTTTTTTTCTCCTGCAGTCTGCTGAGGGCTATTAGAGTATGTTGGACGCATGCTACGATGGAGGTAGCATTTCTCGTGTGAAATGTTTTCTGATGAAATGACGGGGCTCCTTAACCCAAAATCGTCGGAAATAGCCCATTTTTTTGGCACTATTCTTGTTGTGCACCTAGGCCATGGGCTTTTTCATCCGGTAGCAGTTCTGTTTTCTTTAAATCAGCTTTTTTTTGGGAGAGGTCTTAAGCTCCCAAATTGAGGAACCTCAGAAAACAAACGGTGCGCCTCTATCGTAGCAGGCGTCGATGGTTTGCTTCTTTTCGTTCTCACAGCAGAATGGACGAAGCTTTGCCCAGCATATAGCAGGAGTGCGGAGTGTGAAGGGTTAGTTTTATTTTTTTTCTACCCCTTGCTCTAACGGTGAGATTTTTCATTCTGCAAACTCTTAATTTTTCCTCAAACCGCGTGTCGACGGGGGAGCGGTGAGCCATTTCCGCCAAATGTGTGGAAGTTTAAACGGCATATTCGACCGAGGCGTCCGAAGTCGGGAAGCTGCTGCTTAATCGAAGCTTTCATGGGAGTTCCCATCCAAACACTCATGACAGTAGCTTCCATGGAAGAAGCTTACATCAAAGAAAGCTTCCGTCCAAGCTTTCTTGGAAGTAATTTTGACAGAAGCTTTCATGCAAGCTGCCGTCGAAACGCTGACGAAGGCTTTCGTGGAAGCTTCCATGAAAGATTCCATGAAAACGGCTGCCACGGAAGCATCCGTGGAAGCTTACGTGGAAGCTACTTCCACGGAAGTTTACTTTTTACTTCCATGGAAGTTGGAAGCAAAAAGTGACGCGTGCTATGGTAGAGGTGCACCCTTTTTTTTTCTTAGGTTCTTCTATT
This sequence comes from Undaria pinnatifida, assembly GCA_012845835.1. Classification (NCBI taxonomy): domain Eukaryota; class Phaeophyceae; order Laminariales; family Alariaceae; genus Undaria; species Undaria pinnatifida. Next base: position 2,977,360 of record JABAKD010000028.1, read on the forward strand.
TGGGAGCTTAAGACCTCTCTTAAGGCCAAACACTGATTTGGAGAAAAATAAAACTGCTACATCGGATGAAACATTTCCATGGCCTAGGTACAAAACGAGAAATCATGGCGTTTTTTCGCCTATTTTCGACGATTTGGAGTTAAGGAGCCCCGTCATGCAGAAACCATTTCAGGCGAAAATGCTACCTCTATCGTAGCATGCGTGAAGTAAACACCTTTCGTGCATGTATTCCTTATTAAATACTCTAGTATTAGTTACTTCCGCAAAAGTTTCCATGGAAGTGTGGCTTTCGGTGGAAGCTGTCGTGGAAGCCGCTGAGATTCCGTGGAAGCTTTCGTGGAAGCTTTCGTGAAATCTTTCGTGGAATCTTCCGTGGAATCTTTCGTGGAAGCTTCCGTGGAGTCGTCGGGAACTTTGTTTCCGTGGAAGCTTCTGGAAGCTTTCACGGAAGCTTCCATCCATGGAAGCTTTAATGAACTTCCACGCAAAACGAAAGTAGTACAGGAGACCGTTCTACCCTGTATGCCGTCTTGTTCTTGTTTTCCTCAACAACGGTGGTTTCCTTGCGCACCCGTACCCCGCTTTCGGCTTTGTGCGTCACGAATCTGGGCTGAGCGGCTCTCCGAGCTCTTCTTTTCCACCTCCTCATACCACCTGACCATGAACGGTTCGGCTGCTTCCAAGATCCCCCGGTACTACTTGCCCGTCTTTTTAGCTGCGTAGACCCGCACTACGGCTTCAACTCCAAATTGCCATGGAGAATCTTTTGTGGAGCCTTGGGTGGATCGAAAAAAGGTAAGGTCGTCTCGCATGGTTCTGGTCCAGTTTTTCGGTGACCCGCTTGGTCATGGGTTTTTACGCCGGCTGTCTGCGCAAACATAATCCGATTGTATAATCCCCCCTTGTTTTTCCCGTACCATTGCCCCAGCGAAGAAGAGCCGCCTTTTCCGGGTGATTGTTTCGGTGCTATACATTAGCTTTCGTCTTTTTGAGGGCTTGGTGTACGAGAGGTTGATGTGGTCAGCACGACAGTGGAAGCCATGGGCACGCTGATGGACTTCAAGGTGCGCTTACCGGAGCTCGCCAAATTGAGTCGCGTTGAGGGTCCACGTCACACACCCGTACAGCAGGGTCTCAATCACCTCGGTATTCAGCAGGCAGACCTTCAGACTGAGCCGGGCGGTCGTCGTATCGTATGACGCTGGACCGGACCGCTTATAGCATGTCCTCATGGGTCGGACCCGTCGCTTGATCTCACCATGAGGTCAGAGCCTTCGTGGATAACGCCGCCGAAGTATAGGAACTGCTTTGTCTGCTTATACCTCTGACCTGCTGATTCGACGACGAACGGTGGAGCCCGGGATGCAAGGTCCCGTCTGCGCAGCAGCATGGTGTCCGACGTTTTTTTCCGAAACCGTGAGTCCTGCTGCTTCGCAGACGGTCACAATGATTGCCATCATTTTGCAAGCCCCTCTGCCCATTTCGAGGCAACGCCTGCGCTGTCGGCGTCAAGATTGCCCCACGCAACTCTCCGCGTGCATGCAACGCTTCCTCGACTCTGCCAGCCTAATCGTCATCGAGGTGGACTAGTTTCTGCACGACGCTTTCGTCCTCGCTGAAGCCAACGAGGAGAACGTGAGACGCAGCGGCGAAGAACATGTTGGGCAGCGACGGAGATAGTACGCAACCCTGCCGAAGGACTCATTCTACGATGTAGGTAGCACTTTTCGTACGAAATGTTTTCTGAACGACGGGGCTCCTTAACCCAAAATCGTCGGGAATAGCCCATTTTGTTTGCATGTACCTTGTTGTGTGCCTAGGCCATGGGATTTTCCATCCGATAGCAGTTTTATTTTTCTCCCAATCAGTTTTTGGGAGAGGTCTTAAGCTCCCAAATTGAGGGGTAGTATTAGAAAAAAAAGTGGTGCACCTCTATCGTAGCACACGTCTATGCCCCTGCGTGACGTCAAACCATTCTGAGTGCTCACCGTTGTCCGTACGCACGCGAGCCGCTCATGCCGTCGTGGAACTGCCGGATAACTGCAATAATCTTGGCTGTTACACCGAAGTGTGTGAGCACTTCCCACAGTATCTCTTGGTCGACAGAGTCGTACTCTTTCCGCAGGTCGATGGAGCACATCTACAAGAGGGTGTTCCTCGTTCGTCCAAGTTCTTGCAGTCGGCGCACGACGACCAGGGCATCCGCTGTTGATCGCGCCGGACGGAAGCCACACTGTTCCCTCTGGGGGGATTCCCCTTTGTTCTCAGTAGCTGCTAAGGCGGGAAGCCACGGTTTTCAACAGTAGCTTGCCTGCATGGGCAAAAAAATGATACCCCCCTGTTATTGTTGCAATGGACCTTGATGGTTGCATCTTTCCATTGCTGGGGGACGTCAACCGTTTTCCAAACACTGACAAGCATGCTTGTTATAAAGCAACACAAGCATTCGGGGTGGTCGAGTTTCGAGCAATTCGGCCGGGAGAGAGTCTGCCCCTGCCGCCTTCCAAATCGGTGTACTCCGGTTTTCCTCAGTCGTCTCGTCGATAGTGGGTTCATGTGCAAGCGATAGTGCGAGCGGTCAATTGATTGGAGAATAGCTCGATGGTGATGGGATCGCGAGTCAGAGATTCTGCATTAAGGAGTTTTGACAAACCCGCCCCATCGTTCACGAATGCGCACCTTGTTCTCATCCCCAACAAATTGTTTTTTACATATTTTTCCCCCCCCCATCCCGACTGTGACTCTCAAGTGCATGTAGAAACCCGCTGGTCGTTGTCGGCGAGTAATTTCTTCATTTCAGCAACGCGAAATAACTACAATATGTACCCCTGGGTCTACCACCTTCCGCTGGGTCGCGCACGCCGTCCTTATCGCGTCTTACGCGAGTTTGGTTCGCGCGCGCGGGGGGTACGAACGAGTTTTCGTGCATCTTCCCTCGCGGCCCATGCTATTTGAAAAGCGGCCGAGGTTTCGGCAGACTTGCTCCATCCACGCTTGCGGTGACGGCGTGGTTCAACTGGTACCTCTGTATCGAGAAGGACCACGGTGAAAACGTCAGCTACGTAAGACATAGTGTTGGGCTGGATAGGTTGGCTGAGAGTGGATGCGACTCTCGCAACTACTCGCTTACGACACGCCCCATCAGGCGTAAACACTTGCCGGTCGAATAGTGGGTATCTTAGGACCTTTCGCATTTGTCGGTGGAGTGCACAACCACCGCGGAGGTTGACGGTCACATACACAATGTTATGGTCTGAGTCCGGTTTGTCTCGCGATTGAGGCCGTAGGTGGAGCGTTTAGCATAAAACACCCCAGATCAATGGGCTTGTTGGTGTGTTTGGACGTGCTCTATCTGCTTACGGCCATTTGCGCGGGAACCGATGTGCGTGTGTGATATTCCGCTCTTGCGCGGGCTAAAACAGGTGTCGGTGAAGGCAAGCTTGCGATTGATAGCGAACAATAGGAGTCGTTTAGCACTATTATGTTTCACATATCACAACTGTATGCTCCAAGCACTCAACCGTCATCACTGCTGCACCCATCCACTCTCCATCCAGTCCGTGCGGTAGCGTCTACAAGTTCAAATAGACGCATCGAGAAAATCACTCACACACGTGTTGGCACAAAGGGTTAAGTTGAATCCTCGGTGAACGAGTCTGAAGGGGGGCACGGGCGAATAATTCTCCAGACGGAGAATCGACGTCATCAGCCCTCATTGGGGGCCCGTATTGACGGACATTGCGGAATTCTTGCGGGGAGAGCGAGAGCCAACCCACGCCGGAGCTAGGGTCGGAGGGTGCCAGCCCACCCAAGACGGCACGCGTGGCGGAGGGTGCGATAAGGAGCACTCCGTTAGAGAAAAAGAGGAACACGCGTTCTTCGTCGGACGGGACCGTGACCGCTACGATCGCGCTCCGTGGCAGGTGGCGGCAGGCAAAAGCGGAAATCAATGCTTTTGTTGGAGCTGTATTTGCGGTATTCCACAGTGTGTACATATGTTATAAATTATTCTAAATACGTCAGCTGTACTAGCACAGGGTGAGAAGTTCTAGCCACCGGCGTATGCGCGGTCTGCGTTCGGCGATATTGTCAAGGCGTTCGAGCGCCTTGTGGGCCGAGAAAATTCGGAACGTGATGCCCAGCAGATACCCGCGGAGGCGCTTGGTGGTCTCCTAGACGATGCTTCCCGTTTCCAGTCCGAGCGGAGTTCAGTGGCGCTCGGATTTGATGGTAGCGCGGCTCTGGATAACATGACGAGACATTATCTGATTGGGTTGCTTCTGTTTGGGAATGGCGCCGAAACAGTCCACACTGGCATCGCAGTAGGGGGTAATTGGCCGGTGTAGCCGGTGACGGCATCCCGGTTGGGGTAGATCAGGACCGAGGGTGTCGACAACTCGGCGAGAGGCTTCCACACGACGGCATCCGCGGCGGGAGTAAGTAAAAGCTTGACAATATCTTCCGAGGAGATATGTAATTGGCTACATTCTCTTCGCCACATCGCGCAACGGTTTTTACATTGAAAAATGCCATGTGGAAAAATGCTTCCACGTTGACAGCGTTTGGCTCAATGCCGACTGAAGAGGTGATGCGGCTGAGGAAATCCACGTCGGAGGCACCGGTGGTAGCCTTCAAGGGACAGAACTTTCAAGAGGTTGCGCTTTCGCATGTACTGGAAAAAATCATTCATACTGAACCCGTGGGCGGAGGGTTCGACGTCGAGGACGATTACGGTGTCGAGCCAGGCGGCGACGGGGTCAAGGCCTCTCTTAACCCCGGAAGCGTGGTACATACGATAGGGCGTATTAAGGTATACCGTTTTTCGGCAAAAACACGTGCTGTGAATATCGGAGCTCCTTAGCTCAAAGTCGTCGGAATGCGC